>JAQJVL010000098.1:0-624447 GCA_035578905.1 Stictocephala bisonia | reverse complement strand
ATGGGGGAAAGTTTGTGCCAATTCTTTGGAACCATTTATTTTTATATTTTTAGAGAATTCACTCTGATTTGATTAACAATTGTTAAAAACGAACTTGTAAATTAGTAAAAACTGTATCAATTTGTTTTGTTTAAGCCCAAATATATCAAATAAATATTGGTAACTATAAGAACAGGGGCCTTGTCAATTTTTCGGCTGAAAATTTTGTTCATAATAGATACATAGTCAAGAAACAAGAATATGATCATTTACGAACATGAGGAAAAATGGACAATTATTTTTTTCCTTAAATAAAGCAATGAGGGTATTCAAATTATGTGGAAGTTTCCCCTGATCATGAATATGAAAATATTTTTATAATCAAACTATTATTTACAAAATTAGCCCTGGAAATGTGCCAATTTACATAAGGTTACGTTCTGTTAGAATAAGGCTAGGTTGAGTATTGATAGGTTAGGGTATGTTAGGTTTGGTTAGATCATGTTAGATTTGGTTAGGTTAAGTTAGAATTATTAATTGGTTTGAAGCATAGTTGGATAAAACCCTTCAAGGTCCATAGGTTTACCCAAGACTTGCTAAAAACATAAACCAACCTAACCTAACCCACCTAACAGAACGTAACCTTACTGAAATACGCACATTTCCAGCACTATCGTGCTTAATAATGTTTCGATTGTAAAAACCTTGTGATATTCGTGATCAGGGGAAAATTCTGCATACTTTGACTACCTTATTTTTCCGCTTTTTCTCATTTTAATAATTTTTCTGGCTTTTTTGCTGAAAAAACTATTCTATTCTTGTTTCTTGGCTATGTATCTGCTATAAAAAAATGTTCAGCAAAAAAATCAAAAAGGCCCCTGTTCTATATAATTACCTAAATATTTATACATTTCTGTGTAATCTGTTACTTTCCTACTTAGAACAATTTACTATAGTTCTGAACATCCTTCATTATTATGTTAGCAAATTTTTCTTTAGTAAGGAATTAATTACAGTGTCGCTTATAGCAAGCTTTTAAAGGCAAAATATATCATCTGAAAATTCCATGATCCAAAATAGACTTGGTCTGATCAACTATAGACAATCCTGTCCTTAGTCTACAAAGCTAAATAACAATTAATTAATTGAAGCAACAATTGTTTTTAATGTAAAATTGTTACAAGGAGTAGATGGATAGAATCATCAATCTCATCATCATCATGTACACCAACTAAAGCCCACCTATCATTCAACCGTAAGTTGATGCTCATTTAAAAAAATATGACAGAAAATCTATTAAAACAAAATAACAAAATCGTAAATAAAGGAGTGTATTAAATATTGAACATGATAATTTCATATTTTCTATAAATCTATTTTATAAATTGTAAAAATTTTTATTAATGATCATTCCTATTTACAAATATAATATAACGCAAAAAAAATTGTTCTTGATTATAATAACCAGTCTATGATAATTGATAAATTTACAAGAGCTAAGGTTCCTGTTGATATGTAAACTGTTTATAGTATGAATGGAAATGCCACTCAACAGGGTAAAGCGAGGTAGGTTAAGAAAGAGTCTACAGTGATGTAATCAATGCATATGATTAGATTGTGATTGTTGGATGATTAAATATAATACTTGAGCTAAACACTTTTAGGACTTGTTTGAAAAAGTACCTGGTATTTGCTTGGCCCAACCGATGATACCCACCAGCTCGCGATCATACAGATCACTCAACTTGGAAACCACTGAGAGAGCTGGATCCAAATCTGAGCCTTGCTGAGTAGCTGTATCAGTAAGCAGCTCTGGTTCATTGAGAGCCAACGCCTCCAGCATCTTGTTGTCTGCAACAAGTATTTAAAAATAAATTAGTAGAATCATAATAATAATTATTATTCTTTCAAGTGTCATGTGTAATTAACTTAAAAGAGACGATACAGAAGACCTGATGATGGATTGCTTGTTCTGAAACGCAATGTTCTGTTCTCACATGTTGGACAGATTGACAGTTATTAAGGAAGTATATAAATATATTATTATTCTTTCATTGTAGATTTGAAAATATTCTTTAAGTACTCAAAGGATATTCATATTACATTTACAAAACGGATATATAATAGAAAGTTGTAACATAACCTCAAAGAAACAAGCTAATGCAGCTATGGTAGAGGGGAAGCTTGTAACAAACTTGTTGGTACTGTATTTATTTTATATTTAACATTTTATTCAATTTAGAACATATGTTTCTTATTTATGTTTTGAAATAGACTATGTTGCCATGGACACAATTTAATAAGTTATTTCAATCTTAATGTGAAGGTTCTGAATAAATGTATGTATATATAAGGTCTATTATAAAATCTTATATATTAACATGGTGTCAAAAATAATTGAATGAAAATGAATGGAATACCTAAATACCAGACCCACTAAATATTTCAGACAAAAGAAATGCTTCTGAAAAGTGGAATTTATTCAAGATTCAATGAAATAGTTATGTAACATTGGCTCAGGCATGCAGTGGACCAAAAGGAGCAAAGCTGAATAATAAAAAGGTATAGAAAGCTTTATTTCAATCAGTAATAGGAAGTACAGCATTACAACTAATAACTAAGCTTTGTGGTGATAACACTATTGACAGTATTATTAATATTGATTTTACACCAAGATAATTGATTTAAACCTATGTTTACATAGTCTGGGCATTATATAACTAGAATTTAATAAGAATAATAGTATATTAATGACTATATGTATCCTATAAATATTTTTTCCGATGCTTTCAATTTAAGCTACAATATGTAAGGGTTTCGAAAAAAAACAAAAAAATAACCAAAATTATTTTATTTTCCATAATTATGACAAAAATCAAAAAGTTTATTATAGATACTAGTAAAAAAACATATTTTTTTTATTATTTTGCAAAAAACTCATAATTAGGTGGAACCATCAAGTTACAGATCGTTTGTAGTTCATAAAATTGCTCAATGTCCTTCATTGCATGCAACACAAGTTGTAGCTTTATGTTGGGCACATATTGCATGATTACAATGCTTACAGTAGGTAGTGGTCATTCTTCTCAAGTTTGAAGGGCAATAAAAACACACTTTCCTCGTTCCTGGTGGTGGGGCTTGGCCGGGATTACACATCGAGATTAGATGAATACTTTATACAATCAAAAAATGTAACCTATGAACGTTATGTGTTCAATACTGCTGAGCAATTGCCAAATAAAACTTGCAAAGATTATATAAACAAATTGCACGAAATTGTAAACAAATATAATTTTGATTCTTTAGCTAACTTATCTAAGCTTGAAACTGAAGAAAGCCTAATTTGTGACCATCTTGTAGCAGGCTTATATGATACTAACTTAAGGAAGAAGCTTTTAGCTGTTAAAGATCTCACACTCTCTAATGCTACTAAGTTATGTCAATCAGATAAACAAGCTAATACTTTAGTAAAGTCAATATGTAGCACTCCTCACACAAATGAATCAGAAGATACTTTCAAAAAGAAAGCTCATGAGATTATCAAATAAAAGTTTTGTGGCAGCAAAAATGATAAAGGGGCAAACAATTGTCCTGCTTTTGGAAGAATGTGAAACCGATGCGGAAGACGAAAACATTTCTCTACAGTGTGTTTAAAGAACATTAAAAGAATAAAAGCCATTGATGATTATAATGAAATGCCAAATAGTAATACAGAATATAACTATGATGGTAATATGTACAAGATGATAGTAATAAAAAAGTCTATTCATAAATTTTTGTAGTTCTAATGAGAGGACATAATAAGCTTTTAAAGTGCCAGTTAGATAGTGGAGCGACTTGCAATGTTTTTGGATATGACATGTTAAAAGATCTGTTAGGTTCTAAGACGCCTTGCCTTGAGAAAACTTATACAAAACTGACTTTTTATGGTGGAGCTTCAAAAGTATCTATGGGAAAGATCAATTTACATATTATATGGGAAAATAAACAGCAAAGAATAAAATTTGAAGTTTTGGAAACCAATCAGAACCCAGTTATAGGAGTTCAAGACTGTCTCATATTGGGATTAATATCGGTTGATAATCGAGTATTTCATATGAAAAATTGTAATGAGGGCATAACGAAGATAGCTGATGCTTTTCCTGGCATAGGTGAGGGTTTAGGATGCTCCAGGGGTTCCTATGATTTTTAACTAAATACATCAGTACAACCTACCATAGTTCCACCAAGAAATACCCATTGATTTTGCATGACCAAATTAAGACAGAAATTGAAAGACTAGAGAAACTCGGCGTTGTTGAAAAGGTTACAGATCCTTCAAAATGGGTTAGTGCAATGGTAGTTGTAAAAAAACCATATAAATTAAGAATTTGCATTGATCCACACCAGCTAAATAAGGCCATTCAACGCTCACATTATCAAGTTCCAACCATAGAAGAATTAACTCCACACTTAAAGAGAGCTAAAGTATTTAGTAAACTGGACTTGAAAGATGGGTTTTGGCATATAAAATTATCAAAGAAATCTAGTGAACTTACAACCTTTTGGACACCATTTGGAAGATACCGTTGGTTAAGACTACCATTTGGTGTTAAATCTGCTCCAGAAGTATTTCAAAGGAGAGTCCACGAAGAATTACAAGGACTAGAAGGGATAATCGTGATTGCAAATGATGTCGTAGTGTTTGGAAATAGTGAAAATGAAGAGGATGCACTTCTAGATCACAATAAAAAATTAAAAGCTTTGTTCGAGCGAGCTCAGCAAAGAAATATCAAATTTAATTTAAAAAATGTAATATTTGTTTGAAACAAGTGAAATAAATATATGGAACATGTAATTAGTAATGAAGGGCTAAAACCTAATCCTAATAAGATTCTAGCTGTACAGAATATGAAGGAGCCAACAAATAAAGAAGAACTGCAGCGTTTCCTCAGATTTATAACATATCTCAGTAAGTTCTTGTCGAAATTGTCCGATGAAGCAGCACCTTTGAGATCGTTATTGAAAAGTGAATCAATAGAGACCTGGCAAGAATTGCACTCAAGTTCATTTAGAAGATTACTGAATCTACTTACATCAGTTCCTACCCTTCAATACTGTAATTAAGACAAATCGGTCACACTTCAATGCGATGCCAGTCAGTTTGGATTGGGCGCTTCTTTGATGCAAGATGAAAAGCCTGTCACTGATGTGTCAAGAACTCTAAATAAAACAGAGTCAGCATATGCCCAAATAGAGAAGGAGTGTATGGGCCAGCCGAACTACCTTAAGATAAATTGCGGAACACCTACAGCTCATATAGCTTACTTTGCTTATGTTGGGGCACATTTCAGATATGGCATAGAAGCATGGGGTGGGACTACTAGCTCCAACACGAAAAGTCTTCATACATCAGAAGACAGCAGTTAGATGCTTATCAGGCCTTGGATTTTAAAGAACCTGCCGAGGACATTCGAGGAACACAAAATACTTACAGTACCAACACTGTAAATCATCAAGGTAATTCTAGTGGCAGTCTCTTCAAAATAATCAAAATATGATAATTACCACCAACACAATATAGTAGAGTCCTGCTAATCCAAACTTCAGTAATCCCAAAGTCCGCTTAATCCGAAACAAAAATTGGAAAATGATTTTGGAAAAATAAAAATGCAGTTACTGTAAGAACCACAACTTTATAAATTTAAAAATTACGAAACGGTATTATTTCATGTACTTAATTGTTAATAATCTTTTCAAATGTTACTTTGGTTTGAACAAATTCCTCTCTCGAAACTAAATGATGCCAGCGTCTCAAAAATGTGGCATCTACTGGGGTCGCGTCGGAGTGTTGCTCTACGTATCCTATTGCTGAGGTAATGTACTTAATGTTAGGCATATAATTTATGTTATTTTTTATTAAAAGAGTGTTTTAGGAATATCCGTTTAATCTGAAAAATTCAGTAATCCGAAATGGGTTCAGTCCTAATTATTTTCGAATATTGGGACTCCACTGTAGTAGAAATGCCACAGCCTTCTCACTCCAAAACATCATGTAAGCTTTTCTGAGAGGAAGCTGACTTACAAAGGAGCACTGTCTTATAAGAATCTGCCATTCTGACCACATCAAACAAGATACGTGAAAGACCTTCAAGGGGAAACTCCTGTGATGATGATGATGATCCTTGGGAATCATCCTTTCTACAGTGAAAAGAACTTCCTGTAATGGAAGGAATACCTAAGGAAAACAATTTGCAAGATATTTATACATTTGAATTTTATAATTAATTTTTATGTTAATTTAAATTTTTGTTAGTTAATTTTCACTTTAACGCCAATACCATGATTGTGTGAATAAATAATAACTATCTATTTGGTAATCGAGGGAGGACCTGCGGCATCACTATGGGGATAGGATCTGCCAGTAGATAAAAAGTGTATTGCTAGGAAATGATCAAGGTTGTAGAAATTAGTATATTAGAGAGATAGGACATCAGCAAACTTACCTTAAAAGACAAGTTCACTAACATCAGAAACACAAAATACACAAAATTTCACAAATTTTCAACACCACAGGCATTTTCTTCAGGTGAGTAGAGGGGGAGAGAGAGAGAGAGACACTGAAATGACTTCCACTATTGCTGGGTAGGTGGCTGTGGTGGGGGGTGTACATCCATAGAGCAACACTCAGGTGTAGATGCAGTATTTCAGTTAGTATATATAAAAAAATATATATATGAAGTTTGCTGATGGGGAAGGTGTTGAAGGGAAGTGGTCTATCTTATGTTCAGATTAGGTGGGTCACGGGATTCCTTCAAAAACAACCCGTCCAACCCCCCTCTGCTGGCTTCGTTTCATCGATGATATTTTCATGAACTGGACTGACTCCGAAACCAATCTTGAAACCTTTCTTCAAAGCCTACAAAACTTTTCATCCCTGAATCACCTGGCAATCCTCTTCTGAACGCATAGTCTTCCTTGATGTTGAGATTGGATTGGAGGACGGTGTCCTTCAAACTGATATTCACATCAAACCTACCAATAAACAACAATACCTTCACTATACCAGCTGTCACCCCAACAACACTAAACGCTCCCTACCCTATAGTCTAGCCACCCGTGCAAAACGTATCATTTCCTCTCCCAGAAACCTAAATCAATACAACAACCAACTTGTCAGTGCTTTCCAAAAGAGAGGTTACCCTACCAACCTTGTTAAAAACCAAATCCGTTTAGCCCAGTCCCAAAACCAACCCCAAACCAGAAGCAGTTCCCAATGCTTACCCCTTATCACTAATTACCACCATGGCCTACAAAAACTCAACCAAATCCTGAAAGATGGCTTCAACATCTTAAAAGCTTCCCCCCACACCAAAGATCTCCTTGAAAAACCTCCTACTGTAACTTTCAGACAAAATAAAAACCTCCGCCAAATCCTGGTCCATCCTAAGTTACCTGATCCCAACATCCTGACCTGTCCTAAAGACCAGCAACCACCCGGTTCCAATCCTTGTAACAAGAAATCTTGCAAAACCTGCCCTATTCATCTCCCAGCCACATCTTTTACCAGCTCCACTACCTGCTTAACCTACAAGATACCTGGAAACCACTCCTGTGATTCCACCAATCTAATTTATCAACTCCAGTGCCAGCACTGTCCTGCCCAATATATTGGCCTTACCAGTGAAACACTTCGAAAACGCATGAATGGCCATAGACATGATTGCAAAGTCCAAAATCCTGAAAAACCTGTCTCTGCCCATACTCTTCTCCATAATCAAAATTTTGATCAGTGTTACACTACTAAGGTAATCAGATCCCTTCCTTCCCATGCCAATAGTTCCCAACTCTGCAGGATGGAATTAGCACACCAATGGATAACAAAATCCCGTGACCCACCTAATCTGAACATAAGATAGACCACTTCCCTTCAACCCCTTCCCCATCAGCAAACTTCATATATATATTTTTATATATACTAACTGAAATACTGCATCTACACCTGAGTGTTGCTCTATGGATGTACACCCCCCACCACAGCCACCTACCCAGCAATAGTGGAAGTCATTTCAGTCTCTCTGATAGTCTAAAAAAGGGATTGATGCATTCAGAACTAAAACATGCTCAACTCGCATCTCCTGCTTCAAAAATGAGATAATGTTCATATATTTTTATTTTAATGTAATATATAATACTTCTGTGTTTTTTTGTTTTGATTCTAGTCAATGGAATGAAAATATATAAAGGAGCTCACATTAATATGCCATAAAATTTTCCTACATTATGTTCAACTACTCTATTCCAGAAAAATATTAGTTTTTACTGAAATAAAAAAAAAAAAAGAAAGAAAAGAATAATTACAAATATGCAGTTTTTAAAATTAATTATAGCTGAAATATCAAAACTAGAATAAAGTTAATAACTGATCGAACTCACCATCAAGTCTTAGGTTATTGGCGTGCTGAGATACATGCTGTTGGAAGCCATATGGCACTTCAGTACTGCGTCGGTACTTTTGCCGACCACCCCTCACTCTGTCTAGCCTAACTCCTTCCTTGAGCATTCCGACACTGAGGCACTTACGATATCGACATGCCTGACATGCCTTGCGTCGCCTCTTGGTCACTTCACAGTCATTGGCTGACGGACACGAGTACTCAATACTTCCTGCAACAGAGAAAATGTATATAATACATAATTTTTAATAAATGGCCAGAGTTTCAAATTAAATATCTTTAACTTGAATCTTAAATTGGTTGGTAGCATAGTTGGTTCAATCCCAGCTTCATGTGCTAAAGGTTGTCAGTTCGATCCCAATCAGAGTCAATACATTTTGAGAAGGATCAGCTGATAATCACCGACTGTTCATTTGTCATTGGGCTATTAATTAATGACACTTTCTAAGGAATAGTCGGCCTTAGTTTGTAACAATGACTACATTCGCTCATATACACTCATCACATTCATTCGAAATCCATATTCGCCCATATCTTGACGATCGGCGTCTTATTAATAAAAAAAAAAAAAATAAATAAAAACTCTCAAAATGGCAGAGAGCACTTTTCATGAATTATGTTTTATTATGTTGACATGGTCACAAATACCTGTTATTATCTTACACATTTATTAAGCTATGACAACATTTTTGGTTTCTATGAAATCTACATTAGTTGCCGATTACAGTAATATGCAAAGGTTATTGATTATTTGACATGACATAATAATTTTGAATAGGAGAAGTTTGGCGTTTTTAGATTGCTAATTGTATGTAAATATATGACCGTGGAAATTGATTTATTATGTAATTATGTGCTTTAGACTGTTTATATATTGATCAGTATGAATTAAGGAATGTATTTTTAGTGATGTTATAAGTGAAATATCAGTGTATTATATAAGGGAAAAAAACCCATAACACTTTTATATATTTCATGACTTGATAGGCTATTATTTTGTATACAACTATTTTAATGGCTATGAACATTTAAATAATCTTATAATTTATATTGTTTTTATATAGCACGTTTTAACTGAATTTTAGTATAAAAATGAACTCTGTAGTGTTTATACTAAATTCTGTACGACATTTTTTAACATTACTGTTTCCATGGTAACAAATGATCATCTGATGTAGTGTTTACAGTTATAAATTTCTAGTAAATTTATTTTTGCCTATATGATTTATAATTACGTATTTCCTGAAACTAGATGAAATTAAGAATACTTTGGCTCTTTCACATTTTTATGTTATTATCCTAACATTGAGTTGTAACTTTAATAAATAATCATATTAGTAGCCCTAACTCGTGAACTAACTTATACATTTATCCTAACATTGTTTCTATGGGTTACCCTTCTCTATTCATGATAGCAAATTTACATATACAGTATGTTACATACTACAAAAAAAAGGAAAAAAGTTGTATGGATATGATTCTTAATTTATATGTTAGCCTAAATATTTATAAACATATTGATACCTAATAAACATATGTTTGTAATAAATAACTTTTTTTTTATGAATTTTATAACAAACATCTGCACATTAGACAAAAATGGCCTGCCATTCTGAGAAAAAATATCTGCCAGTTTAAGGGTTAAAAATCCTGTGGTTAAGAGATCATATATAAACAATTTAAATTATTTGAATATAAAATTGTATTGATGTACCACTTCAATTTAGCATAGTTAAGTTTAGCTTTCATTTGTTACTCTAAGGGTTACTCTAGTTATTTTATTATTACAATCTGCATTACCACTGTTTACTTTCCATTTTTTATTTTTAATACCCTGGAACTGACAGCTATTTTCCTCTCAGTGGCAGACTTTTCTGAAACTTAATATTGAATTAAATTGAAAATATAAAGATAGATAGTAAAAAGCCAAACAACGTTTTTAATATACTTTTGATCAACTACTATCCAAGACAAACCCAGTCTTTTGGTCAAATTATACATAAAGGGTTATAGAGATTTGTAAATGATTATGATTATAACATTTTTTACTATCACTAATTTCATTTTCACATGTTCACTGTGGAAAATTCACATATGCGTTTAATTGAGCTTGTTCAGTGCTCAGACTGTACTACGACAACTGATTTCCGCCAATTGCTTGGTACTGGTTAGTTTGTATTTGTTTTATGTACTGTACAATTGTGTTAGTAATTATGTGACTTGTGAGGAATATTTGTTTTTAGTCTTTGTAATTTATTAAATGGCGTTTAGACCACTGAGTGATAAGTTACCAAGACACTAGTAGTTGGGTGTGTTATTGCCATTGAAATTTTATGGAGCTTAGTGTCAGCATGGTGGCTCAGTGGCTAAGGCATCCGACTGTGGAGGCCAAGGTCTAAGGTTCGAATCCCCACTGAGCCAACGGTCAGTACTTCACTCGTTGAATAAAGTTCACACAAAGGCCTACAGCCCAATGTGAACTGGTAAGTGAAGAAAAAAAAGGCTAGGAACAGATTCACCAGTTGAGCAGCAGCAAAGTCAGTGTCCTGAGCCTAAGACTGATGTTTTGGTTCACTAGTTACCAAGAAAAAACTTGCTCATCTGCGTGGTGTTTGGCCATTGGAATATATGGAGCCTGTTACTCTAGGATGCTAGATCTCAACTAAAAATATGACCAAGCATCCTTAAATTGGTTCATATTAGACATGAATGATATATAATTAGATGTCTAATCAACATGACGATAGGACTAATAAAGATGTTACAAAACATAATTATGAAGTAATAAACCAGGAGTTAGAAAGAGAAAACTGGATGGATGTATATAACTGTAATAATGTTGATGTAAGTTTTGAAAGATTTTGTAGTAAGTTAACAGAAATTGTGAATAGAAATACATATATAGTACATTTAGACAATAGAGTAAGTAAAGCAAGGGAAAGAAGTCCGTGGATTACTGTCAGTATTATTAACAGAATTAAAAATAGGCAATCTTTATATAATATACTATAATAATATAATAATACTATAATAATATAATACTATTATAATATAATAATATAATATTATCTTATATAATATATAATATTATATAAGATAACCCCCCCGAAGGTATCTCTGCCTTGACGTGGCGGGGGGCTTGCGTGCTTCCACAACCCCGAGAGCTATGCCGGCGGTAGCTTGCTACCGGTAGGGTCACCCAAGCCGGACAGGTCTTCGTGGGGTAGAAGCCAGACTAAGAGAGATACCAAACAACAGCTATGTCAGGCCTAGCAAGCCGATAGCGAAGTTGATATTGCTTTCAAAACAATAACCAAGCCTCGGAAGGACAGGAGTAACGGACGTGACTGGAAACGAAAAAGGATAAAGATTGGAACACTGAACATACTTACGCTTTCGGGAAAAACAGAAGAATTGATAGACGAGATGCAGGAAAGGAGAATAGACATTCTGGGATTGAGTGAAACAAAGTGGAAGGGGCAGGGAAGTAGAGAGTTGAGAGGAGGGACATGGCTGTACTGGAGTGGAGGAAGATCAAAAAGGAATGGAGTAGCAGTAATGGTTAATAGGAGGATAAAGGAGATGCTAGACGAAGTGGAGTTTATATCGGATAGAATGATGACAGTTAGGATTAGAAACAAAAACAAGGAAATAAAAATAATGCAGGTGTATGCACCACAGACAGGATGTTCAGAGGAAGAAAAGGAAGAGTTTGAAGAAAAGCTGGAAGACCAAATACGAAATGTAAATATATTAATGGGGGATTTAAATGCAAAGGTTGGGACCGACAGAAGAGGGTTTGAGGAGGTGTTGGGCAATTTTGGGTTTGGAAACAGAAATGAGGAAGGAAGACGACTGCTGGACATGTGCCAAAGAAATGCATTGACAATTGGAAATGGGAGATTTCAAAAGAGGGAGAGCCATATAATAACAAGGTATAGTTGGGATGGGATAGTAAAAAGTGTAATTGATTATATAATAACAGATAGAGAATGGGGAGAAAAGATCATGGATGTGAAGGTGATTCCCAGCGTAAGGGTAGGAGGGGACCATAGACTGTTGGTGGGGGTGTTTAGAATGGAAATAAAAGAGAGCAGAACGACAAAACCAGTTGAAAGAATAAAGGGATGGAGACTGCAGGAGGAGCAGAAGAAGGAAGAATTTAGAAATATGGTAAAAAAGGAGTTACCCAGAACAGAGGTAGGGGAGCTGGAAGAGGAATGGAATCGGTTCAAGGACACAATAGTAAAGGCAGCCGAAAAGGTATGTGGGAGAACAAAGGGGAAAAGAAGAGAAAAACAAACAAGTTGGTGGAATGAAGAGACAATTAAAGGAGTAAAAGAGAAGAACAAAGCATGGAGGAAGTGGTGGAAAACCAGAGCGCAAGAAGACAAAGATGAATATTTGGCAAAGAAGAGAGAATGCAGAAGAATAATAAAGGACGCAAAGGACAAGGAATGGGAGAACTTCACGAAAAAGTTAGAGGAAGACTTAGGACAAAACAAAAAGATGTTCTATAGTATGATGAGGAACAAAAAGAGAGTGACCGAAAGTGCCAAAACAATGCAAAATGAAAATGGAGTCATGGTGGAAGGAGTGGAAATGAAAAAGTTGTGGAAAAGGTATTTCCAAACACTGTTGAATGAAAACTATGAGGAAGAAGAGGAAGACGAAAATGAGGAGCAATGGGAGAGAGGGGAAGAGATAAGTTGGAGAGAAATAGAAAAGGCGGTGAAAGAGATGAAAAGTGGGAAATCCCCAGGACCAGATGAAGTATCATCAGATATGGTAAAGGCTTTGGGAGCAGTGGGAGTACATTGGTTGAAGAGAGTCTTCACATGCGTATGGAGGGAAGGAAGAGTGCCTGACGACTGGGGGAAAGGTGAAATAATAACAATACACAAGAAGGGAAGTAGAAGACTATGCAAGAACTATAGAGGAGTAACATTAATAAGCCATGTTGCCAAAATATTTGAAAAAATAATTTTTAACAGGATTAAGGACGTGATAGAGGACCAGATAGGGGAGGAACAACATGGGTTTAGGAAGGGAAGAAGTACGATCGACTTGATTTTTGCAGTGAGACAAATGGTTGAAAAGCACTGGGAGTTCAATAAAAAGTTAATACTGGTGTTTATAGATGTCGAGAAAGCCTACGATTCTGTTAAGAGAAAAAGTATATGGGAGAGTATGGAAAAAATAGGAGTGACAGAAAATATGATGAAATGGGTTAAGGAATTGTATAGGGTGCACGAGTGCAGAGTTAGGACATGTGATGGTAATACAGAATGGTTCAAGGTAAAGAAAGGGCTGAAACAGGGGAGTGTTCTGTCTCCGATTCTTTTTAATGTAGTTATGGAGATAATGATGAGAGAAATTAAAGAGGAGACAAATGAAGAGATGAAGATAATGATGTTTGCTGACGATATTCTGATGTGGGGAGAAAACAGGGAGGAGATACAAGAACAACTGGACAAGTGGAGTAGGAAGATGAGGGAGAGAGGGCTGAGGATAAGCAAGGAAAAAAGTGAAGTAATGGTAGTAGGAAGGGACACAGTTTTGGAAGAAGATATATTGGTAGATGGAAGTATACTAAAAAAGGTAGATGATTTCAAATACCTTGGAACGATGGTGTCAAGTGATGGAAGAATGGAACAGGAAATAAATGCCAGATTAGGAATGGGAGCGGGATTCTTCCGGACGGTGAAACACCTAGTATGGGACAAAGAGGTACCAAGGAGGGCCAAGGTAATGATGTTCAAGAATTACTATAGGCCTATAATTACTTATGCGGCAGAGACATGGCGGATGTCAGAAAGGGAGTGGAGTAGAGTACAGGCAGGGGAAATGAGGTTCTTGAGAGCAATAAAGGGAAGAACTCGAAGAGATAGAATTAGGAATAGTGAGATAAGGAAGGATGTAGTGGAGGAGAGTATAAGAGAAAGAGTGGAACAAGCAAGGTTGAGGTGGTATGGTCACGTAAAAAGGATGAGTGTAGAGAGGTTGCCGAGGAAGATGGAGGAATGGGAAATGGAGGGAAGGAGGCCCAGAGGAAGACCACGAAGAAGATGGCTGGATGGAGTGAGGACAGACGTGGAAAAGAGAGGGAGTGTGTGGGGGGAAGTGGTGAGAGAGGAGATGTGGAGGGACAGGAGAAGATGGAGAGGCTTGGTGACAACCCAGACCCAGGATTGACTGGAACGGGACCGGATAAGTAAAGTAAGTAAGTAAGTATATAATATACATAAGAAAAGGCCATATGATTTACGTTTCAAAGCTTATTATAATAGTTTCTGTTCATGACTTAAAAACGACATTGACACTTTAAAAAATAACTACTATGAGAAGTTGATAAATAAATGTAATAATGATACAAGTCAACAATGGAAAATCGTAAATAGCTTAACAGGTAGTCAAAAATCAAGTGGTGTTAAGAAGGTAATAATAGAGGACGGAGAATGTGTAGAGGATCCTTACCGGTTAGGTTTGATTATAAATGAGTATCTTATCAGTGTGCATTCCGCAACTACTGATAATGGGCAACTGACCAAGAGTCAAACGCTATCTTCTCACCGAGTTCCTTACTCGTTTTTCTTATCAGATACAACCCCTGAGGAAATAGTTAAAGTTGTTCTTAGCTTAAAAAATAAGAAATCAACTGGTTTTGTTAATTTTAATGTAAACTTGATAAAAAATATTGTATATAATATTTCTTCAATCTTATCACACTTAATAAATTTAAGTTTTTCAACTGGTACATTCCCACGATCCTTAAAAAAATCTGTAATTGTTCCTTTATATAAAAATCAAACTCTTTTCACATTGAAAATCTTAGACCAATTAGCCTCTTGTCAGTGTTTTCAAAAATCATAGAGAAATGTATGAAATCTCGTCTTTTACAATTTTTAAACAAATATAAATTTCAAAGTGACGCTCAATTTGGTTTTACAAAGAGCAAATCAACAGAAGATGCTTTGGTAAACTTTGTTGGGAAGTTATATGACAGCATAAATAATAACAAGAACACAATAGGAATTTTTATAGACTTTCAGAAGGCCTTTGATTTAGTAAACCATAAAATATTAATTGATAAGTTGGAATCCGCTGGCATTAGAGGGACACTTCTAAACTGGTTTGAAAGTTTTCTTACAGGCCGGAGTCAAATGGTAAAAATTGAAAATATTTTAAGCCCCCCGCTAAGCATCGAGGCCGGAGTTCCACAAGGATCCGTTCTTTCGGCAAATTTATTTATTATTTATATAAACGATTTGCTACAGCAGAATTTCTATGGAAGTATTAGTGCGTTCGCCGACGATATTGCTTTTGTTTATTCACAGACAAACAAAAATATTTTATTTCAGCATATTAAAAGTGACTTAAATATATTACGATGTTGGTGTTTCAAAAACATAATGTCTGTTAATGTCAATAAAACTAAACTTGTTAATTTTGATTTTAAAGAGTTAACTTTTAAATAGACCTGTAATCTACCACAGTTACACTTGTTGTGGAATTAACGAAGAAAATTGTAATTGTAAAATAATTGAAGAAGTTGATAGTTTTCAATATTTAGGTATATGGCTTGACAGTAAGCTGTCTTGGAAAAAGCATACTGCTAATTTGATTTCTAAAATTAGATCAAGTGTTAGAAAATTTTATTTCCTAAGGAATTTTTGTAGTACTTCTCTGTTACGTACATTATACTATGGCTTGGTTCACTCCAGATTGCAGTATGGTATTGTGTGTTGGGGTGGATCATACAAGACCAATATTGGCAATATTAGGAAAATTCAAAATAAGTTTGTTCGTGTAATTCTGAAGCAAAATTCCCGCCAGTCTTCATTCGCTTTATACTCATATTTAAAAGTACTTCCAATACAACACTTATTTTGTTTTAAAACTTTAAGACTGTTTTATATAAGAAGTGGCAACAAAGGATCTTCACGTCCCAACTATAATATTAGGAGTAACAATCAACGCATCTTTATTAAACCTAAGGTTAATAAAACTATTTTTAAACAATCTTTTAACTATCTTGGGCCAAATTATTTCAATAAATTGCCTCTTGAAATCAAGCAAATCAATAATGAAACAAAGTTTTGTCAAAAATTAAAACAATGGCTTTTCACGTTAGAACAAACAGACTTTATGAGCCAATCCATGGTATGATTTGTATTTGTTTTGAATATAGTTGAATATGTATATAATTTAAGTTGAACTGTAACCACTTGCGCTGCAGAGAGCTGTATTACCTTGATAATAAGCTTGCTGAACTGGACTCATTGTTATAATTGTTTATAATCTTGTTTCTCATTTTTGTTTAACCTAGCCACACTACTGGATAAGTGGCTAGGTATATTCACAATTATGTATTATGGCAATTTGTATGTATGATAATTTTGTGTGTGAATAAATTCATTATTTCATTTCATTATTTCACATGTAAGTATATATCATTCATATTATTATGTAATAAGATATATTATGATCGTAGACTAATTTTATAAATTTTGAAACGCACACTCAAAATGCTTCACTTACACATTATGCTAACCTTAATGTAATATACTAGAGACAGACTAGTGCCTTCAAAATAAAAATTTTCAAAAAATTGTACTATAAAATCCTATAAATTAAAACAATTGGGTCATTTAGTTCACTCAATTTCTGAACTCATTACTTGACCGATTTTGATGAAATTCAAAAGATAATTTTTATTTCTAAGGAGCTACATTTTTGAAATTCACACAGGTTTTTGTCCTACACGACGTCAAAGTTGCAATGTTATTCTTATGGAGATTAATTTTAATTTACCAGCTGGCAGCATAAAAAAATATTAAATGGTCCAAATAATTTGTTAAGTTAAACATAGAGAGCAACGCAGTAAAATATCAAGTTAATAATAAAAGAGCAAATACATGTCTGTCTGTGTGTATGTTATCATCAGTCGTTAAACAAAATAAAAACATTTGAAATAGGCTTAGTAATAACATTGGTTGTTTATAATTATTATACTATAAATAAAGTGCATATCAAGTGCAGTGAGTGAGCTACTGTAAATGAATTTAAATTATTTGATTTTACTTACTGTAATACAGTTTTATTACTAATATACGAAGTCAAAAGTTACATGACAAGGCTGAAGGCAGAGGCGTCACGCGCGCAGCAAGGGACGGGGTTGGTGCACGGAGCGTGCATGGATGTCTCCTAGTATCAATTATGACCAAATATACATTTTTGAAAATGAAAACACAAGTCACATTAACAATCACTACAAACTGCATTTATTTTGGTTAGTTATGCATAAATAAACACAACCTAACATCGTACACAAAATCTCTAGAACTACAAAACAGATTTCGATTAAATTTGAGGGGAAGGTAGCTTTTATATCATAGATACTCACTAAGAAAGGATTTCTCAAAATTCCATTCCCAAGGGGTAGAACAACCCCTCAACGTTTAATTTTTTTGTGTAAGACCTAACATTAGCATTGATAATTTATTTATAACAGCTAATTTAAAAAAAATACAAACATGATACAGAAGTCTGGGTAATTTGGAATTCATTATGAAATAATTGAGGTATATTCTACAAAGTTTGGTATGATTGCACAATTTTGCATCTCCCTACGGAACCCACAGAAGATATATAGGGGTTTATAAACTATAAAACTTTGTTATCTAGGAGAATCGCAGCAGGTTGAGCTTTAATACTGAAGTGATGGTTTAGAGAGAACCGCGAAGGGAAGGGGAAGGAAGCGCAAAGAACTACCCTGTAGTAAAGCAAGGGCTGTCGGCTAGTTTCAAAAAATTTTATGGTTAGTATAAATAAAGTTTTTGACCAGTTATTCTATCAGAATTAAGATTATTGTTGGACTGTTGTTTTCTTAGACTTGCTTGAAGGTTTTTTTGAGTAAAATGTTTAATCTGAAATCTTATATAATGATGATTTTCCCACCCACCCATACATGTCCCGTGGTTATGACCCTCACACCCATCCATACATTCGATAATGTAAATATCACACCCACCCATGCACATTTGGTGGTCTAACCCTCACACCTACCCATACACATTTGGTGATGTAACCCTCACACCCACCCATACACGTTTGGTAGTGTAACCCTCACAACTACCCATGCATGTTTGGTGATGTAACACTCACACTCATGCATACACATTTGGTGATGTAACCCTCACATCTATCCATGCACGTTTGGTGGTGTAACCATCACACCTACTCATGAAAGTTTAGTGGTGTAACCCTCAAACCTATCCATACATGTTTGGTGGTGTAACCCTCACACCCATCCATACACAGCTGGTGGTGTAACCCTCACATTTGATGACTACATTTAATGGTGTAACACTCACACCTACCCAAGCATGTTTGGTGGTGTAACACTGACACCCATCCATATACGTTTGGTGGTGTAATCCTCACACCCAGCCATACATGTTCAGTGGTGTAACTCTCACACCCACTGAGGCACTTTTGGTGGTGTAAACCTTACACCCACCGATATACAGTCTGTGGTGTAACCCTCACACCCACCAATGCAAGTTTGGTGGTGTAACCCTCACACCCACCCAATACACATTTGGAGGTGTAACTCTCACACTCACTCATGCATGTTCGGTGGTGTAACCCTCACACCTACCCATGCACGTTTGGTGGTGTAACCATCACACCCACCCATACTTGTTCGTTAGTGTAATCCTCACACCCACCCATACATGTTTGGTGGTGTAACCCTCACACTCACCCAATACACATTCGGAGGTGTAACTCTCACACCCACTCATGCATGTTTTTTGGTGGTGTAACTCTTACTCCTACCCAGGCATGGTCGGTGGCGAAACACTCACACCCATCGGTACATGTTTGGTGATGTAACCCTCTCACCCATCCATACACAGTTGGTGGTGTAACCCTCACATTTAATGTTGTAACACACCTACCCAAGCATGTTTGGTGGTGTAACACTGACACCCATCCATATACGTTTGGTGGTGTAATCCTCACACCCAGTCATACATGTTCGGTGGTGTAACTCTCACACCCACTGAGGCACTTTTGTTGGTGTAACTCTTACACCCACCGATACACGGTCGGTTGTATAACCTTCACACTCACCTATGCATGTTTGGTGTGGTAGCCCGCACACCTACCCATATACATTCTGCTGTTTAACTCTCACAGTTATCCATACACATACGGTGGTGTAACTATCACACCCACCCATGCACGTTTGGTGGTGCAACCCTCAAACCCTTCCATACACATTCGGTGATGTAACCCTCATACCCACCCATACATGTCTGTGGGGTTGTTGACCTTACCACACACCCATTCATGCACAGCTATGTTAAACCTTACACCCACCCATACACGTTCGGTGGTGATACCCTACTACTTCTTGGTAAAAGTTAATAACTAACCTTGAATAGTACGCTTGAAAAAAGCCTTGCATGCCTCACAGGAAGCAACACCGTAGTGGAAACCAGAAGCTACATCACCACATACAAGACAAAGCCGCCGGGGCAGGTCATCTTCTTTCATCTCGTCCTGGAACAACAGATCACATGCAAGTTTTTCTCCATCTACAGTGAACAAACTACAGCCTCTTAGATAAGCTAGGAAGTTTTTCAAAAAGAAAGTACACTAAACAAAAGGACAAAATAGATAGTAGTCTCTAACAAATGTAGGTACACACCTATTACTCTTCCTATAAATTAATTAACCTCATTATATAGCAAAGAGGTTTCAATTGGCACAATTTCATTCTTCTCAAACATTTACAGTCCATACTTGACAGTACATTTCTCAAGTGTAACATAAAACAATTTTTTTGTATGTATATAAACATAAAGCAAAAATTTTTTATGTATGTCTTTTACTTGATAATGTCTACTTTAACTATCTTCAAGCCCTCCTTGTACAAAACTAGGATTTTGCTAGAACTACTAAAATACTCATTCCAATTTTCATGTAAGTTTTAAGTTAAACGCCTTAAATATATGAAAACCAACTACTTTTCAAAACAAAATCAGAATTAATTCTTAGAAACAAACAACAACTGTACCTTAATTTCTTACCCAAAAAAACAGACTTATAATAATGGCACTGCCAATATCAGAATCAGTTGTCCAGCAAAATCACTGGGGTTGTATTATTTTGGTGTGTAGACATATATTTGTCTATGGCGAAGTGGTGGCTGAGGTTGCTTCAATGCATAGTCAAAAAGAGTATAGTCTAATATGGAATATTTTAAAGCATTAGTTAGATATAAAATTAACGCAATATACTCACCATTTATGATGTGTACAAGATTCTGAAAAATTTCTTAAACACAAAATTATTTAGCCTATCTCAGAACAAGTACCTAATGTACTAAATTTGATCCTTTCATGTCTTATTATTATATTGTACAGATTAGGGGACACCCTCTCATGCGTCACATACTATTCTCGTCACTCGTGATGATTTTGTTTTTTTCCCTTACATTGCTAAAAATAACTTCTTATGTCAAGTTTGCATCATTCTAATCTCGCTCATTTGTATTGTAAATGGTAACAAAGGATCTGATTGGCCAGTATCGAGATATTTATCATGTTTCTTATTTTGGCTCTCTGAGAGAAAATATTTTAAAATCCTTTCTCAGTTTGTATCTAGAGCTTATAAAGAATACCAGCACCAAGTTACATGGTTAAAAGCCATATTTTATAGTTTATTTTTAGATACAATCAGTCAGTCAATGATCTTTGGTTTTATGTTTATATATAAGAAGAGAAAATTTCACTTGATTAACATGGTAAAACTATGAATGATCTATATGTAGTATCATTTTGTTGATGATTACTGTGTTAAAATGGTTTGACAAATTATTTCAAATCTGTGTGAAAAAAAGATTAATCATAATGTAACTTATACTGTCCTAATTTTAAATGTAGCAACATTTATGAAACACTAATAAGATACAGCAACATATTTTATTGAACCAGAATGGTCTACTGGTAAAAGAAACACCAATAACATTATTAATGAACCTATAGAAAACCTCATTAACATTCTTTTACACATCGCTGATAACTACATCATATCCTCTTAACCCTTTCATGACAAAATGAGTAATACAGTACAACCTCGATTATCCGGCCTCACTTTATCCGGCAGTCCTTGTCATCCAGTTCGGAAACTACTTGCATGTATAGCAATAAAAATTATTTACATGATACAATTACAATTAATCGGAAGCGTCTTTCAGTTTTCAAACGTAAATGTCATACACTAGTTTTTCGGTTTTGCATTTTGCAAATTGCAGGTTCTGTATTAACTAGTCACCCTCTCTCGACAAGCAGTCGCTTGTTACTGCCTAATAATTTAATAATGCGCCTGAAGATTCAAGCTGGCAATGTTGTTTACTTTTGTTCAGTGTGGCTGGCTAGAAGAGTCCATTTCGCAAGTGAGGGAAGTCGGAACTGGACAGTGGCGGTTACTCCATAAGAGCACATGAGCACGTGAACCCCCTGTGAGATTTGAAAAAGAAAATGAACCACATTTAAAGTTAAGGTTAAATTATTTACACATTGAAATTACAAAATTTCAATTTTTAAACTTTTTAAACGTAAGAAAACTCAAAGAGGCGCCTTCAGCTAGCTTCGGCTAATCCCGCAGTACTGTCGCACAGTCCCGGTTGTGCTCCATAGCGTGTATGCAATGCCTAATCAGCTGTTCTGTCTGGAAGGCGGTGGTGGGGCCGTCTGTAATAGAAGCCAGCGGTGGAGCCCACTGCTTTTAAAATCTGTTGTTTGGTTAAGTATGGTTTTTAACTACATTAAAATATGTTGTAAAATATTTTAAAATGCATGTTTAAAATGCATGTTTTACAACATTTTACTTGCACGCTTTTACTTGTGGGGTACTCCGTACAACCCAAAACCCCCGGTGTGTGAACCCCCACTTTACTAGGTCAAAAGCCGCCACTGGAACTGGAACAGTTCATTTTACATACACAATTTTATGTACAGTACACATAATTTGCAGTTACATAACTGTACAAATTTTTGATTCAGAGTTAAAATTAAATTTAAGTATAAGATTTAATATTTAAGTAAACAAATATAATTTAAATAACATTTACCTTAGAATTTTTGATAGCCTAGTTGTATTTTTAAATATCTTTCATATTGTATTGTAAAGCAGCGTCAAAGTTAGTGATCGTGATAAACATTCTTCGTTTCATTACAACAGTTGCAGAGCGTGTTGCGTCACGTGCAATTGTAGGCGCCCCGCTTACGCGTGCTGTCTGTTATCAGTTACTAAACGTGATTCTCCAATAAAAATAAGTTATTTATGACTTATGTTTTATCCGGCTTGACCTTCGCCACATTAGGCCGGATAATCAAGGTTGTACTGTATATCACTGGCCTTTACACTCATTAATAAGAACATGCCTTCAATATACAGATGGCAGTAACTGTTGCCAAAAGGACTAATTAGGTCATATATAAACATAGCACATTTCATTTCCATATCAATTAATAAATCTCCATTTTATTATAACTATAATATTTGTGAGTACCCTCAAATTCCACCACTTGGATATAGTCTATAGATGTAATCTGATTAGGATTCAAGAAAAAAAATTCAGCAAACTGCATTACTCCTACCACGTTGCTTAGTAATGTTGTCAAACGTTCGTTCATTCATGGCAAAAATCTCCACTGAAGAGAAGTTTTTCTGTATTTCAGTATCTTCATATTGTGTAAATACTGCTTAAATTGTAGGAAGTGGATGGAAACCATCTTAGACCTATCCAAATGATTCTACCAACCTGGAATTGGAATTTGATAGCGAATTAGGTTATTTTGAGATTTGTATTTTAATAGACAATCTCCTTTATTGGCATACAAGAAAAGCAATAGTGTCACAAGTGTTGCAATATGAACCAAATTAAGTATTTTGCTTAATGAATATAATTGTATCAAAAATGTCCAGTTAAAGCAGTTTTTATATTGTACTCTTCTAGAGAATAAAGAGGATTAGCAAGCAGCCATTCTCGTAATTGTTTCCTCTGTAAAGTTGGATCTTCTGTCTTCAGTCCAGGTGGGAGAAAGTTGAACAGTTTGGCACCAGCATATGAGGGCTTTTTGAAAATCGTTCTGTCCTATGGACTGGCAGGGTAAAATCCATTCCATTTCTTGGATTCCAATCTACGGTAGCGGTGATATTGGCAGCTCTGATTATATTTAGCTTTGAACAGTAGAGGACAGTTTCAAGGATGTAGATTGAGGGGATGGTTGTCTACAGATGTCAAGTGGTTTCAGACCCTCCATTGTTCTTAGAGCCTGCTTTTATAAGACAAGGACTTTTTGGATATTGCCTCTTTATGAGCCACCCCAAAGCACTATACTGTAGCATGTGTGACTTTCAAAAATCCATAATAGGCTGTTAAGGCTGTGGGGGATCTACCTTTATATATCTCAGAACAACAATTGCAGTGTTCAATCTTTTGCAAAGAGATTCCAGATGTTCATTCCATGATAAGCAATCTTAGATTTTTATACCGAGGTGTTTTTTGAAGCAGTCAGTGTTAGACCAGAGATTTCTGAAAATTAATTCTTTTACTGGCGTGGTGGCTCAGTGGCTTAGGCTTCGGACTGCGGAGCCTTAGCCACTGCTAATGGTCGATACTTCACTTGTTGGATAAAGATCACACACAGGTCTGCAGGCCCATGTGAAATGGAAAGAAATTGAAATAAAAAAAAATTTGTTCAGTTTTGTATTTGTTAAGAACAAGGTCGTTATTGTCACAATATTCCTAGGCCTTGCTGAGTTACAACATGCAATAGCTAGGGTTTCAGCTGTTTTCATATTGTTAGGTGCTGTGTCATTAGCAAACATGACTGGTACATTTGTTCAATTCTCAACCATAAATTTGCAACTTCAAACTAACTACACACTTAGAAAAAAAAAAAAAAAAAATTTTGATAGGTCTCACACTTTAAATAAATTTATAGTAAACTGAAAAACATATGTGTTACAAATAAAACTTTAAAATTTTTCCATCAAGGTAAATACCTACACCATCATAATGTAGTTAAGGAATTGCTAGAAAACAAACATTAAAATAAATTAAATATATAACCATTATTTATTAATACAGAACCAGATGAGAAATAGGCTGAACTTGAACTAAAATAAATCATGTAGGACAATTTATAAAGAATCAGAGATTCTGGCACTATTTAGCCTATACTTTTATATAACAGTGTAATGATTATTTATTTTGGTGACAAGGGAAAGTTCGATTTCTAATCCACAAAACATTTTATTGTTCGTTACCGACTGACCTGGACAGTCCTGCTGACAGGCATCGCTCACACCACAACATAGTGGGAGTACGCTCTCACTCTTTCACCAACAGTGCATGGGTGGAAAG
The DNA here is from genome assembly GCA_035578905.1 of Stictocephala bisonia. NCBI lineage: Eukaryota > Metazoa > Arthropoda > Insecta > Hemiptera > Membracidae > Stictocephala > Stictocephala bisonia. The sequence goes on along the minus strand of JAQJVL010000098.1, from coordinate 599,586 downwards.
GGGTAAATACTTTGAGCATCAGCCTAAGAAAGGTTCTCTTTTCATCATGGCTCTCGAGACACCGCTGTAAAGATCCTTCTTGTAAGTAACGTTATTATCAGACATATTGTCTATATACATACAAAAATAGTTATAGTATGTATATATATATGTTGGTAGATAGGATACAAACATTGTACGTAAGCCAGCTAACATAATACGTAATTACGCTACAGTTGTGGTGTACAGAAATGTGATCCTTGTGGCTGTGTACAGTGTTCGATCAGAAGAACGAAATAGTAATACTATTTAATTTTGCTAAATCATCATCTCCAACAAATAAATAAAATTAAAAGATTATATCTGTGAGTGTAGTTAAATAAAAATAAAACTTATATTTATCTCCTGTAACATCTAATAGTAGTGGAGGAGGGTGTGAGGGTCAATGCCTCGTCCTTAATTGTAATTCTGAGTTAGCACGTTTGGCGTGGGGGGGGGGGGGATCGATCCATTTGCTGTTCGTCCCAAACATAAATGATAAAAGTGTTTCCCGATTTTATGATATCTGTAAAACACGTACTAAGTATAATTTTTACCGCAGTCACCTGGCAAGTTAATCACCGTGTAACATCATTTGTGCGTATTATCACCCCATACGTAATGCTACAGGTTTAACTACTCTACTAGGTTTATAAGATGTATACCACGTTAATCTGTACAGGTATTATCACTGTATACAGTCACCAGTGCTATAACTCTTTACCACGAAGTAGTAAACGTAATCAATGTAAAATATTTCTGGAAAACATTTATCGGTCTCGCAATATAGTGCATAAGCTGATATCAATGGGGTATAGTACCTGGTAGATTTATCACTGTATAATCACCTTTGGGATTAATCACCGCAAAAGTGTAATTATAGGTTTCAGAACCACCGTACTAGGTTTTTAAGAAGTATGCCACTTGTATACCGTGTGGGTATCAACACCATACACAGCTACAAGAATCACACCTCTATACACCACATCTATAACGTAGTAACGTCACTTATAAATGTATTTCGCTAGTATTACGTATCATACAAATTAGCCTTACAGGTGTAATGTTCCCCTGGCAGGTTTATCACCATATAATACCATCCCTGGGTTTTACCACCAAAGGAATGTTATTATAGGTTTTAGCACTGTACTAGGTTTCCAAGAGGTATGACGTATACCGTGTAGGTATCAACAGCGTATATAGCTACAAGGATCACACGTCTGTACACCTCAACTATAACGTAGTTACGTATTATGTTAGCTAGTGGTAGCAAACTAAAATGTTCGTAACGAATCTAAAACATATATGTACGTACTATAATTATAGTATAGACTATATGTATAGACATTACATCTGTTATTAACTTTACTCACGAGAAGAATCCCTAAAGCGGTGTTGCTTAGGCGTGTTCGTCTCGAGAGTTAGGATGGAAAGAGAATCTCTCTAGGCTGGCGTTAATTAGTTATTACCCCATTCGCACCCACTCACTGTTGGTGGAAGAGTGGAAGCGTACTTCCACTACGGTGTGGTAGGGGGCGATGCCTGTCTGCAGGACTGTCCAGGTCAGCCGGTAACGAACAATAAAACATGTTTCATGGATTAGAAATCGAACTTTCCCCCTCGCCAAACTGAGTTGTTGCAACAGTATTATTTGTCAAACTAAATGAAACTATTTTATAAATGATAAGGAATAAATCATTATAATACTACTGTAGAAGTAACTATATTAATATAAAACCACAAAACATATCAATTTAAGCAGAGCAAATTTATAAAGGAATTAAATGTTCATGTTGCCTTCTGGACAAAATCATAAGTCCTGGGCTCAGAACATTTTAAAATCTATCGAACAAATATTTTACTTATTGTCTATTTACAATGTTAAGAGAGAAACTATCTTAATCATAGTTCTATGATTAAAATATTTTTATACTTACATTCTATAGTACTACATTATATAACAACTAACCGTAGATCCTATATTAAGTTATTTACCTCACAAAATATATAATTTAAATAATTTAGTACAAATCTATGTAAAGTTGATGTTTCATAAAAACTGGAAAGGGGGGGTTCAGTTTTGAGTTCAATAGTACCAACGATGGTAAAAATTGTTTACCACGAGTATTTGTACCTTGTTCTTATATTGCACTCAAGTTTTTGGGGGCCTAGTTTGTACAAGATAATTTAACTTACAATTCATATGCAGTTTAGCTATACATTGATCAATTTACTAAGTATAACCTCTAAAGTTAAGATAAAGCCTTTATCAGCTCAACTCTGTGCTATAACCCATCTACTGTCAACTAAAAACCCTCTATTGGCAAGCTATTTTTTTAACATTTTGCAAGGTTATTTAAAAAAAAACGTTAAAAAAAGCAAATATTGATTTTATAATGTTGATTTTATAATGTTATTCTTCATTCTTTTAGGAACACAAGTACTTTATGATAAAATAGCTTTCATAATCTTCAGGTATTTTAAATTTGTTTGTTTATCATGTGTAAATGATAAAATTTAGTATTTGGTATATTGGGTGAAGGGGGCCATGCAACAAAAATAAGAAAACGTTGAATAAGCACAAATTCCAAAACATACAAATTGCCAGAAATGTTATCTAGTTTCATAAAATATATACTTAGCTGGACATTATTTAATATATATAAATATTAAATATTTAATTATATAATATTTAATATATAGTATAAATAGACTTTATATATATATATATATATATACACTAAAGTCTATTTATACTATATATATTTACCACCATTACCCAGAATATCACATTTTTCTGAAAATCTATATTACCTTGAAAACACTTTATAAATTATTGGATACTTTTTTTACATTTGAATCAGTTTCTTAGTATAATTCTAGCCACTTAAATTCTATTCACAAAATTCCAAAATAAAAAAAAATAAAAAATACAATGTTACAAAATACACACAGCAAACCCCTAGTAGCCTTCTAATGACGTAAATAAACAATGCTTCTTTGACAAAAACAAACTCAATTTACACTTTATATCGGTAATAAAACATTATCATTATTTTATAAAGTGATTAGTTTGCGGCAATGTTTGACCGTCACAAAAGCGACAGTGACCAGTTGTTGGGTGAAGGACTGGTACTGGTTATGGAAACTTCACACAACATACAGGGTGAGTTATCCTCATCTTGTTTCCATACCTTATAAGAGATTTGCTTTTTGATTACAGTACACTCTTGATACTCCGACATTTACTAGTCCGACACGTTTGGTAGTCCGACGCCACATCAGATGACGTACTGTACACTTAATACTGTATGTAATAAACCTTACTGTGTTACTGTACAAATGTTGTATAATTTCTTTGCTTACATTTATTCAATTGTGTTGTCAGCCTCATTTTATCACGGCTGATAGTGCGGAAATTCTAAGAAGGGTGTACGTAGTGCATTCAGTTTATCTTAGAAATCATAATTCTCGTGAATTACAATGGACATTTGGTAATCTGACGTTTTTGTTAATCCGACACACCGTCGGTCCCTTAACTGTCGGATTATCAAGATTAAACTGTATTAAATTAAATGAATATAAATCCACCCTTTAGAGTGGGCCAATAAACCCAAAATTTGGAGTGTTTCAATGACATTAGGGATCACTTGGGGTCCAAGGTCTAAACACTTTAAATGTGAATCGGAGAGACTCAAGATAAAAGATCAATGTCAACACTCCATGTGCTCTATGAAAAGAAACCCGTTTGATGGATCAATATGACAACGGTTTCCTGCACTCTGCATCTAAAATTGTGTGAGCAGTTGTTTTCCCTGACAACTTTGATTTTTTTAAATCTACTCAACATCCTTCTATTAGACATATCATATCTATTTAAGTGTACTATACTTTTGATATACTATGAAATTTCAATGCTTACAGCTAAAGGGCATTAGAACTTTCAAATATAGTTTTGTATTACATTACTACGTCTCAAAGTGCTACTTTAAATGGTCTTAGTTTGTCCGGCTTTCCAAAGAAATACTACCAACTGGCCAGCAAGATTGTATTAAAAAAATTAATGATAATAATTTTATTATGTTGTGTATAATAATAATAATGTACGTGTATGGGTGGGCGGGTGGGTAAGGCTGTGCGCAAATAACATGTACACATACGAGGTGCGGCTAGAAAAAAACTGGACTGATGCTGGAAAAAACATTTATTTACAATTATTTACAATTTCATGTTATCTCCTTCAATGTACTCTCCTCCTCGGTCTCTACACCGCTCCATACGAATTTTCCACTGTTCATAGCAATGCTGCAGATCATTTTCGGTAAGTCCATACATTTCTTCCGTCGCTTTTTCTTTTACTGCTTCAACAGTCTCAAATCTAGTTCCTTCCAAAGCTGACTTGACTTTAGGGAAAAGAAAAAAGTCACAGGGGGCCAAATCAGGTGAGTAGGGTGGATGATCTAAGATGGGAATGTTGTGTTTTGCCAAAAACGTCTTCACTGACAACGCACTGTGAGCTGGGGCATTGTCTTGGTGAAGGATCTATGACTTTTTTCTAATAATAATAATAATAATAATAATCTTTATTTTCTCCACAAATCGTTCCGTTTTCTCCGTACTCGCTCACGTAGGTTAGCCAGGACGCTAATGTAGTAATGCTGATTCACTGTTTGTCCCTCTGGTACCCAATCAATGTGCACAATCCCTTTGATGTCAAAAAAAAAAAAACAATCATCATTGCCTTGAATTTCGATTTTGACATTCGTGCTTTTTTTGTTGTGGAGAACCAGGAGTTTTCCAATGCATCGATTGGCGTTTAGTTTCGGGATCGTAAGTAAAAAACCACGATTCATCGCAAGTAATAACATTTTGTAAGAAGGTGGGATCACTTTCAATGTTTTCCAGGATGTCAGAACAAATCATTCTTCGGCGTTCCTTCTGTTCAATTGTGAGACACTTTGGAACCATTTTTGAACACACTTTGTTCATGTTGAAACTTTCATGAAGAATCTGCCTAATACTTTCCTTGTCAACTCCTGTTAACTCAGACACTGTTCTGATTGTTAAACGGCGATCTTGTCGAACAAGTTTACCGATTTTTTCAATGTTTGCATCAGTTTTTGCTGACAATGGTCTGCCAGTGCGAGTGTCATCACTGGTGTCTTCGCGGCCATCTTTAAATCGTTTAAACCACTCAAACACTTGTGTTCGCGATAAACAATCATCGCCGTACACTTGTTGTAACATTACAAACGTTTCACTTGCAGATTTTCCTAGTTTGAAACAAAATTTGATGTTAACACGCTGTTCTTTCTGTACACTCAACATTTTCCGACGCACAGACAAAACGTCAACTACTTAAAACAGACGCCACGGGCAGACTGAGTGCAGGAGGCAGATGAATCTCGAGCAGTAGGCGGAGCGAGAGTCACGTGACAGGCCACGCGACTTTCAGCCTTATTGCATTCGTTTTATTGTTTCAACCGGAACTAGTCCGGTTTTTCTCTAGTCGCACCTCGTATACACGAAACCAATTATTAAAAATCACTATGTACAATTATTAAAAATGTTGGATGTTGTATAACCCACACACACGTGCATACACAGTATTATTGTACCTGTAAGGGTGGGTGGGTGGGTCAGTACTGTTGTACGTGTGTGGGTAGGCGGGTGGGTCAGTAGTATTAGTACTACTGTTTCCCCAGGTAGGAATGTCACATGTTAATTTTGGCACAATAAATTCACAGTACATTGTTAATATAACATTTTTCGATAAAAGAACGATGATCTTCTTAGTACAAATATAATGTTTGAAAAATACCATTGTACATGTATGGGTGGGCAGGTGGGTCAATACCACTGTACGAATGTGGGCGGGCGGATATTTAACTTCCCTTTTAAAATTTAAAAGGGAATCCCTTATTTAAAAAAACTCCATCCTAATGCACAATCTCCACTGATTTCAATTCAGAATTACCTAGTAAATTAAACTTTAAATGTGAGTAAAATAATTCATAACAACTAATTTTGTTACAAACTTAATATTTTATTATTTGTTTTTGATGCTGTTTAACAAATAATGCCTTGAAACAAATAAGTGCCTTGAAACATGCATGATGCTTGAATGTATATGGATTTTTCTCATCCTCTGCCTAGTTTATAAAACAGTTTCTATTTTAGTAATATCAAGTACAGATGTACCCTTGTAGTTGATTCATAAAATGTGGCTTAACAATGTTTGTCTGATGAAGGTTAGGGGTTTTGAATTAAATTCTACTGTAGATCATCTCAAATTGATTTTGGGAAAGTCAACAAATCCAGTTGAGGATAAGAGTGATGTGATATGAAGTAATCTTCACTCGTTACCTATGTTCAAACAAGAATATAGAAGAAATAAAAATAAAATCTGTTCAAATAAACTGATTTTGGAATTTAGCTTATATGTCTCTCACTGCTAACTAAATTATTTACATTTCTCATTTACGAAGATTACTTCATTCCTATGTTTCAGATTTTACTAAATATTCTGGCAAATATGAGTAAACTTATAAGAAGAAAATACAAATTTTTCTTTTGTGCCAACAATCTAAGCATGCATTCTTTTGATTCAGTCAGACATTTCTTAAACAAAATATAATGTTAAACTTATCATTACATTAAATATTAATGTATATTTGAAAAAGAAATTAATTAAACCCCAATCTTACAAAATACGAGAATGATCATGTTTCGAAAGATTTTTCAAAGTTCCAAATACCTTTGTTTATCCAGTAATCCCTAGTTTGTAGTGGCTCAGAAACAATCGATTCTTTCTTTATAAAAAGAGCGAAAGGGAATAAACTAACCTCAGGGGGTCTGTTAAGCCCAGACGGGCCAGGCATGGCCATGGCGACGTCTGAAATGTTTGGGGAGTGAAACATGTAAGGGTTAGCGGCAGCGTCTAACAACATAACAGACTTTAATTACAACTAACCAGCGCAAAAACAGCAAGATGAAAATTCAACTTCAAAATTCAGCTCAAATTTAGAAAAAGTTCAAGAAGTTGGAAAATTTACATTTATATGTGGTGGCGATAGTACAGTAGACTCTCTCATAAAATGGCCACCTTTCAACTGACGATAGCTTTAACCGGTCCCTTTTCCAAAACAGTGACTTTTTAACCGGCTATTTCTCAATGAGACGTTGCTTTTAATCGGTCAGGTTCAGCCCGAAATAGACGACAATGATGTTTGTAATTTCTATGATTTATAAAAACCTGTCATAACGTGATTATTGTTGTCTGCTTCATTCTCTTAAGAAATGTAGTAATTTTTATTAATCTTTCTAAAGCTTCTGTTGCGTATTGACCTTAACTGTTTTAGCTATATAGTTGTAGGTAAAACAAGTCTATAATATGGATGGAATGGGCTTCAAGAACCTAAGGAGAATCCAGATGATACATTTTAAATAAGAGATGGCGCGATACACATTCCGAAAAACAAGTAACAGAAAAAAGATTAATGACTATTTACAAAAGTAACAAAATAATTGTTTGTTTTAACTATAACACCAATAATATATGTGAAGTAAATGTTATTGTATTCAGTGAGCCTACAAGAATATTTGCAAATTTTTGTCAACTCTTGCTACAGCAGATATTCTTAATTATTTAATATAAAACATATAATTTTACACCCAAAACATGAAAAACTGTGACTAAAATCTAAAGCTTCCAGTAACAACAGCTTTAAGTTGTTATTTACCATTTTTACATCACCAAATGTAAATATTATAAATAACACCTTGACCTGGTTTTTACCAGAAACTTTAGTTTTCAGTAATGACACAAGTTGCTTTAGCCTACGAGTTAAGGTAAAAAACTCTAACATCTATGTAATTTTTAGGTCACAAATAAATAAATTTAGTATTGGCTAAATTGTAATATAAAGTGTTTTTGGGCACCTCAGTTTTACTGGTCAAAATATTATCCGGTTAAGAGAGAGTCTACTATATTGTTTTTTACTGATTGATTTATTAAAGCCTACTAAAGCAAAACTAATTCAGCATTTTGCTAAAAAAATACTAAAAAGCAAAAATTATCATTACTCACTACGTATTCTATTTAAATGTTGTGTATCTACAATTCAATAAATAACAAGGCTAAAACAACTTAAATAAATAAAACTTAATAACTCAAACAAACAGTTATAAAAATACAAATATTAAAAGTGTTTGCATAATATATAAGAATAATCACATACTATTTGGAAGAAAAAGGATTAAAAACCTAAAATGATCCTTTATGAAACCAATTTTTGGTGTAATTTTGAAATGAATACAAATTGTGAACTGTCCCTGAAAATATTTTATCAATTTAACACTCAAACTTAAAAATTGTCCAGTAAATTAAAATTCCTACAACATTTGTATATCCCCATTTAGAGTTATTGTTTTCTTCTTTCAATGTGATGAAGCTTAAAATGAACAAAATGTTTAATGTGTGAACATAGTTTATTTATTGTTAATAACTTCAACTGTCTTTATCAGCTATTATTAACCTGCCTTGCTGATGAAGCTTCAAGCAATACAAATATTTATAAACATGTAAAATTACAAATTCCCTAAACTTCATGAGTGACGGGGAAAACGCAGTTAATTACTTACAAACAAACGTTGTTCTGGAGTCAAATGAATCTTTACATTGACACTCTGTTCACTCATCTATCCTATCTATGAGCTTTTGGATATCTTCGATTTTTATTACATTCTCTAGTAACATTAATATTAGACACGAGAATTCCAACATCCATGCATAGAGAATTTAAATACACATATTTTTATGAAATAAAATATTACTTAAAAACGTCTTTAATAATGCCAGAAAATTTCAATATTTTTACTACAGAAAAACAAAACGTAATTGATTAAATAAAGTTCAAGAAGATGTAAATGAGTTTAGTATTAAACAGAATAACTAATCAGAAAATGGAACACCCTTGGGAATATTTTAAAAGACCAAAATAAAATTTTCTAAGGAACGTATAAACATCAAATAGGAAGAAAAATATCCTAAGAATGGAAAAGAGCCACTTCGGAACAGATGAAAGAATATTGGAGAAAACGGAAAGAGGCCAATTCACACAAAAATAATTCATTTACCGTGCTTCAAAGCAGGTGATTTGAAAAAAAATATTCCAGATAATAATTCTAGAATAATCTAATTCTACACAAATGTGTTATCAGGTAGAAACAACATTAAAGTCAATTGCCTAACATTTGCTAATGACTTTGCAAATAAAAACACAAGATGTATCCACTGATAAAAAATGAACTTAAATCCTAAAAAAATCGCAAAAAGAGAATGTTTACAAATTTTATTAAAAACAGAATACAGGACTTGCCTCATATCAGCTCCTAAATTCCTGATACTTCGAATAATTTGAAGTTCTTTATATATTTATTAGATAAAAGCATAAATTAGTATAGATTAAAAATATTAACCCACTCTTAAGAAGCACATATTTTCTTGCAAAAAAAGACACTGAAGACAGTGGAATCACACTAATTTTATTCTATAATACACAAGTAAGAAAATATGTAGCTGATACCCGTTATTTGTAACGCTTGTGTAGTGAGTAGTATGGTTATTACTATACAACTAGAACTTAATTTAAAACAATAGTTTGATAAATAAATGTAAGTGTAAAGTGTATATTAGAAGACTACACTGCGCTGTAAGCATTACTTATATGTAAAAAATGTAATGAAACTAAAACATTCAAACATGTGCAAATTAAGGCAAGAAAATACTGAGGTCTCAATATACTTTATATTTTAACATTTCCAATGGGTTGAAAGTATAACTATGATATGTTGATGAATAAAAAAAGTTAGATTCCCGTCACAAATTTATTTTTGGAATGTTTATATATGTTATAAAATGAGCTTGTCCAGATATTATGCCCAGCCTAATTTTGTAATATGTTTACTTGCTTATGTATACGGATATGATAAACACTCCTTTTGTAGAATATTTTACCTATAAATACTTTTTTATTCTGTGGGATGGATATTTTATAAAAACCTTTATTTTATTCAAGGTTGCAATATGATATATGTTCGATGTTTTTATGTAACAATCTACTTACACTTAAGATTGTTTAGAACTATGTTCATGATATCTGCTTCCAAACCCTAACCTAACTGAAACATCTAATACTAGACATTTTACAGCAAGTTGATTTGTTTAGGGGTTGAAATTGCAGTCATGAAGCAAGGTTACCTTTTGTTACAGCTATAGTTGACTTACTAAAACAATGTAGGTATTGGATGTCATCTTTCAGGAGGTTCACTCTTACATAAATACTAAAACAATGTAACATGTGTAAATAGAAAAGTAGAATATCTGTTATTTATAATGGCCTTCAACATTTACTTAATATTTTACTAAATGATAAAATGTGTATTATTAGAATTATAAATGGTGGAACATATTAGAATTAAATTTCTGTAGTTTTATATACAAATTTATTTAATAAGTATGTCAGAAAAATAAAATAAAAATTGTGTTAAAATAACTAAATGAACTACACAAAACAAAATATAAAAAACCAAGAAGCATGTATACTATTTTAAGTTGTAATTTATAGTAAAAAGTGCTATATAATTTTTTAAGTTTAAAGATCTTAAGAGCATGCTATTTTTTTAACTGACAAACTTTATACCATCATGCGTATTACTTACTAAGCCCTATCCCCAAGTGGCACTGCCACAGGTGAATCTAAGACCATTATACGAGGCCACTAGCGAACAGCCTGGACCGTCAACTACACTATTTGAAGCGGCAATCGGTGCCCCAGATTACTAACATTTTATTTCTGTTTTCAGTCATAGAGATTGTGTCACAGGAGAAACAGCTTTAACTCGCATTGCTTAAAAATGACGATTGATTTAAAAGAATGCACATATTTACGCTAAAATAAATTATACAAGGGTCTATATTGAATTCTTTTTTTATCAACTGTAAGCGAATGAAATTCAATTCTTTTAACTATTAAAATTAAAGTTACTATACTTCCGTATTTTTTTTAAGGAAAGTTTATATCTTGATGTTGACATCCATGTTCATATCGGCTTTCTAACAAAATAGTGGACTGTCCGTTGATAGATACGATCAAATACAGTCTGCCTTTAGTCCTTTCTTTAACAATTTAGTATCTATAGATTGCAATTATTTGTCAACCCTCTTCTTAAAAAAATACTTTTTCTGAGTAATTATTTTAACACTGTCTTGAATCTCAGTTTGTGTTGTTTTTTAATTTCATTTCGCTTCAATTATTTGCCATTTTATTAGAGCTTTAAATGACATTTACAGTATTTTCTTATTTCATCATTAATTGGTAATTTTGTACCATCCTGTGATCTAAAGGATACTAGTTATTATTAGAAAAGCTTTATAAAAATATTACTTTTATGTATCTTTTATAAATCGTTCCTACTCTCACACTTTACAGATGATTCTGTAATTTGGTTCTGTGAGTTATGGTAACTTTAATTAAAATGGGGCTGTACTGGTAAAGATGAGACCATCAGAAATGGTAGTAGCATGAAGATAACCAAAAATAAGATTATAGGCATTATTGTTTTTGGTACAAATTTCTGAAAAAAAAAAAATTAAAATTAAATGTTTAAATATTCAATATTTTTAAAACTTATAAAAAGAGTAATATAATCTTTAGTGGCCGAACAATAGCCGCCTCGTGTATTAGCTTCCATATAATACAGTTGCGCAGGTCAATCGAAGTTGCCATCTGGGCAACTGCTCAGCCACAGGTTGCTGGCTAGTCAAATACATCACATTGCTTCAATACCATGGGTAGGTGGATGGGTCAATACCATTTTCCGTATATGGCTGGACAGGAGTTATAAATATGCAGTTAAATAAATTAATTGGTTAAATAAGTACCTTTACATGCCAAACAGGGGTAGTGTTTAGATAACGTATTTACTTCTTACATGCAATTCAGTTTTTAGAAAGTTTTGCGTCATCTTACAAGGTCTCATTTAAACATGACGCAACTTAAACGCATTCTAAACAATGAACTTGGCAACTTGTGGCCTTTATAAAATCTTTGGAAAATAAAGTTAGCCTATTTGTTCAAGTTACTCTGTGCGACGTTAGTAAAGCATGTAATTGCGTTAATCACTCAGATCTTCTATTTAAACTAAAATTTTATGGACTTTCAGGACCTATGTTAAATTTTTTAGAATCCTACCTTTTTAAACATAAACAGCGGGTTTTCATCAATGGAGAATAGTCTGAGGAGGTGATTGTTAAATGGGGTATACCTCAGGGGTCCGTCCTTGGTCCATTCCTTTTTCTTATTATAATAAACGATCTTCCAAATTTGATTCATTCATCAACTTTTTATTTGCTGACGATACCACTTTTTTTAATCGTAGCACTGACATGAATCAACTTGAAATTCTTATTAAAAATACATTTGATGAGGCTTCACTTTGGTTCCTCCTCAAACCAGAAAAAACACAGAATATTTTATTCACCTTAAGATCTTACAATAAAGATACTTTACAAGTGTTAAATTTCTAGGAATTTTCATTGATAATAATCTTTCATATAATTTTCATATTGAACACATATCATATGTCCAGAGTAAATTTTCTTTTAAGCCGATTAATGAATTGTATATATAAGGAGTATGTAAGAACTGCATACTTTGCATTTTTCCAGGCAGTGTACAGATATGGGTTAATATTCAAGGGAAACTGTAGCAGTATAAATGAAATTCTCATAATGTAAAAAAAGGCCTTACAAGCTATAACTAAATCACATCCTTTAGTGCACTGCAAACCAATTTTCATTGAAATGAAAATTCAGACTGTAATTAATTTATACGTTTTTGATTTATAAGCTACATTTTACAAAATCCTGGTGATTTAAATTTTGTGTCAAATGCTCATTTGTATAACACTAGAAATAGAAATAATATTGCAATAGATTTCCACAGGCTCTCAAAAACACTTAATAGCCATTTAATAGTTTCTTTAAAAGTTTATAACAAGTTAAAGAAATCTATTGAAACATATCCTAAAGAAATATTTTTTAACAAATTATACAACTGGTTGGTGAAAAACCCTTTTTATTCTCTAAATAAATTTTATCAATTTGACAATATTCTACTTTAGTTGTTTTCTTAGTTTGTAAAACTTTTTTATTTTTACACTCTAATTACTTAAGAGTCTATTCAATTAAAAAATACTTTTTTTTTATTATTGTTTTCATTTATAGTATAGCTGATCTTGTTTAGACCATCTGTAAAAATTGTGACTATGTAAATGCTTGTAAAGCCTTACGACAAATAAAGATTGATTGATTGAACAGAGGCTTACTGTACCCTTGGAAAATATAGATTTACTGATGTAATTTTGAAAAGTGGCTCGTTCGTTAGAAAAATTAAAATCAATATTTAATTTGATTTGTTGACACTTTGTAATGGTAAGAAATGACAATTTATAATACAAACCTATTACTTTTACAATAATATTTGTAAAATACAATATTTAGATTAATTAGTTCAATGGCAAACATTTAAAATCATGTTTTCTTGGTTTACAAAATAAACTAAAAAATTTATTGTACAGCTCAACTTCAATAACTAAACATTTGCATAAAATAAATAGATAAAATAAACAAATACAAATGCTGCAGTATACTGATAATCAAAACACATTACAGTCAATATTCAATTAGCAAACATTCTTACTGAAATAAATACCAAACCTGAAGTAGGCCCATAACATTAAACACATCTATTCATCATCTAACAATATTTGATATAATTTCCACTCAATAAAAACTATGAATAAGTTTAACTTAAAATAACCAAACCTAATATAATCAAAATTAATCAGACTATCGAACTAATAATATTACTGAAAAGTGCTAGCTATGATTTTTAAGTTACTCTAGTACCAAGTTAACCACAAGATCAAGAACACTTTTTTGAGAGAAAAATTTTAAAAATTGGGCTACTAAGATGTTACAAAATTTTACAGTAAAAAAATCCATCAGAAATGAGCACTTAAAAACATTATTTACTGTCCAAGCATTATATAAACTCAAAGCATTACCTATGTAAAAATGCACCCATTTTTATATTCAGTAGTTAACTCACAAAAGTGAAATGGCTTTCTATCATTTTTTCTTTATTTATAAAATTATTAAATTATTTTATTGATCATGGAGGCTTTTAAAAATATATTATTTTATAAATGATAACCAGCAGTATGTACACTAAATAACTGATATTAATAAAAGTATAAATTATATCTGTATAATTTATATTAATATAAACCTTATTAATAAATACATAAGTATCCCAACCAATCACCTTCCACATTTAGGTGTGATCCAGCTATCCACTAGATACCACAATATTCAATTTATGACAGATCAACGTGAAATTTTTAAATTTGTTTATTGCTGTATGAACGTAGTTCACTAACAATTCAACATACAAGATTTATAGATTAATTTAAAAGCATTTAAAAACAAAAGTTTCTCCTAACAAGAGAATGTTACTATAAGCTGAAAAATGTTTCAATTATAAGCAGTGCACTGACTAAAATACCAAATCTAAAAAAATATATCGTGTTTGTACATTGTACTTGATTTACTTTGAACACTGTATTTTATAAAAAGTTCTATAAAATCTAATGGTTACTAGAAATATACTGAAAAAATGTGTTTTGAAAAAATACAAGATGGTAAAATCAAATAACAAGAGTAATTTAACAGTTTTGGTAGTCATAAGAAAATTAATCCTTAAAGCACTCTATGACAAACTAACCACAATCTGATAAAGGCCAACATTCCATGTATAAAGTTTATATAAATGTTCTCACCTAAAGGCCGAAAATAATTCATTCTGGTGTCCACTGTATCTGGTAGGTCACTTCTGAGTAGAGAAGGTAAGAGTTCCTTGGGTGAATCCTCTTCCATGATTTAAAATTTGTTTCAATTAAAAAAAAAAATGGAACACGATTTACACAGGACAAGGGACACTCAGCACTAAGACACTACTTGGTGTTGTCTGGGGGCTACAACAACCTCAACAGAAATGCCTTCTGTGCTGTGAGCTCTTTCCATCCCATTACAATGACATATTGGCTCTGAATACACTTTCCATAAGTCACATTATGAAACATTTAGGTCCCTCCATTTCACCTTAGAGTCAACTCCCTCAGCCTTATCTCTACATCAACACTTTTTTTCATTTTTTTATCTCTTTTCACTATCTTTAATCTCCTCCTTATCACTTTCACAATCAATCAG
Source organism: Stictocephala bisonia (assembly GCA_035578905.1). Classification (NCBI taxonomy): domain Eukaryota; kingdom Metazoa; phylum Arthropoda; class Insecta; order Hemiptera; family Membracidae; genus Stictocephala; species Stictocephala bisonia. The sequence goes on along the minus strand of JAQJVL010000098.1, from coordinate 584,234 downwards.
GAGAAGAATTTAAAAATGGTAATTTATCTCTTGCCAACAACTAGGTTCAGTAATAACTTATTTCTATAAAATTTTCTCCAGAGTATTGTGTCAGGATTGGCTGATATGATTTTTAACTTATTGAAACGTTGCTTTTTATTTTTTTTGTTAACTCTGATACATTATTAGAAACTCAAAAAAATTAAAAACCATAACAATACAACACTAAAAATTAATGTTTACATAACAGTAATTTTAAGTTTATTTCATTCATAGTGTAAAAAATTATTTTCCGATGAATAGAATCCATTAGTGCAACACTGTTATAGCACATACAGCAAATGATCTGAGACCTATTAGTTAAGTATATGTTTTTTCAAAATTGTTTGAGTAATTCATGCTAATAGACTTCTAAAGTCCTTAAATAGTTTTAAATTTTGAAGTGTTAAACAATATGGCTTCTTTCTTACTTACTTACTTGATGTCTTCATTGTTGATTGGATGAACCAGACAGATTGCGTCAAGTGTTAAGATTTTTTTTTATCATTTGGAGGGCCAGGCTTCCAAACCTGGTAACGTTTGGTAAAACCTGGCCCCTAAGCCAAAAAGGCTTATTGTGGGCCCTCCTTTACAGGTCCTCAGAGAACTCTGAGATTGTCTTGATGAGATTTTCCTGTACTACACCTTGGCCACGTTCTAAAACGCCACCCAAGATGACAGCCCGCTTCCTAGCTAGGACCGGGCAGTGGAAGAGGATGTGCCGTCCAGACTCCACCTCCTCTTCACATTTCCTACAAAAGAGAATGAGGGTTGGGAACCCCATCTTGTTCATGTGTGCCCGAAACATCCAGTATCCAGTTATAAAACCAACCACTCATCGGAGTTCTGATCTTGCAAGAGAGCTTCAGCCGTGTTGGAGTACGATGGTCTCAACAGGACCTCCTTTGCTTGCCTGTTACCTGGTGTTGCCTCAGAGGTCTCCTGGAACTTGCCAGTGACCCATGTAGAGGCAACCCTCTAGGCGAGGCTACAGGCAACCCTGCATGCCGGCTCTGGGCCAACGAGAAGTTCCTCAGTGCATCTCCTGGCACAGTGGTCTGCCCTCCCGTTTTCCAGTACCCCGGTATGACCTGGCACCCATGACAGGATTACCCTATTGGTTCGCACCAGCGTTTTAAGAACCCCGTGACAGTCCCAAACTAGACTCAAAGTGAAGTCAATAGACGCAAGTGACCTTAGTGCCGCTTGGCTGTCTAAGTTCAGATAGATTGTTTTTTCCATAAGGCCCAAATCTATGATTGCCTGAGCACAGGCATCTATGGCAGCTACTTCCGCCTGAAAAACTGTAGTCAGTTTGCCAAGGCTATAACTGAGCTCAGTTTTTTACCTACCACCATAGACCCCGTAACCAGACCCTAAGTGTTAGGATAGTATTCATCAAATTGAATTTGTCAAAATTCTAAACTATTTACAGTATATAAAAAGTTTTTATTGTACCAGGGCTAAAATAGTGGCTTATCTTCTAGCTCTTCCAGAGAGTAAATTGGTCTGCCCCACAAAAGGTCCTTAAACTTGCCGAAATTCAAACTTTGTATTTCCTCTGGGAGGTTGTTAGATAAATTAATAGCAGCTACTGGAAAACTTTTGAAGATTTTTATAGCCTACATGAAGGAATATATAGGTCTCTGGCATGCCAATTGTTACAGCCATGGAAATCCATTCTCCTCTCATAGAGTGAAATGTTGTCTCTATTGTAGAGAAGCAAATTCATTACATATTGACCATGGGCTGTTAATTCTTTAAGATTGGGCCTGGAAGCAGGATTGCTGGGGAACTGTGAGGTTCGAGCATTTGTGGAGGCAGGATTGTTAAGGATCTTATGTCTTATATCATGTATAACAAAACATATAATAAACTTGCAGTTACCTGCTCGTACTTACCTCAATTAGTCCCAACATGATGTTGGCACAAGACTGGGCGGTGAAGGAGTAGTTTTTACAGCACATTTGCAGGGGACCTATGTGTAGGAGAGCAGTTCTGGAGGCATGCTCTTTGGGGAAATGGCTGGTGGAGGAGTTATGGAAACTGGATTGCTGGGAAACTGGCTAGTGGAGGTATAGTTGTGGTGGCAGGATTTCTGGGGACCTTATCAATAACTCATGTAACAAAACATTTAATGAATAAGCAGTTACCAAATACATACGTACTTACATCAATGTGTCCCAACATGATATCGCCAAGAGACTGGGTGGTGGATGAGCAGTACTGGCGATCAGGACTACCAGGTGATCTCGCCCGTACCTCCATGTATTGTCTCGTATCACAGTACTAAAACGTAAAAAAAAACTTTAAAACTAACCTATTAAAATGCAACACCTAGAAAAAAACAAAGCATAGCATATTGACACGTTTACTTAAACTCTTGTAATCAAGACATTACAATTTCAGTCTACATAAAACAAGCATACTGATTGGCTTATAATTTGTATTGTACTGTATTATGTTGTGTTAATGCAGTTTTGGTTTTCATTGAAATAGAATAGGCTTACAACTTGATATTAAGGGAATCGTTTTGGGAGTATACAAACAATAGAAATCAAGATATCTTATATTAGTTGTGAGATAAATCTATAGAGTAAGTAAGTTTCGAGAGGAAGCTACTTTAGCAACATTGAATTGTTATAAGATATTGAAACTCGGCAGCCTACAATTGCCATGTACAATTACAACCCTCTTACAGTTCATATCAGATTTCAAACATTGCTCAATTATTTTTACTATCTATTACAACTAAGTTTTCTTGGTTTACTTAAAAGGGTTTTTTGTTCATTTGTAATGTTGTATTTTTTGTCTGTATCTGTAATTGATTGATTTGCAAACTTCCTTTTTAAGATCAACATAGATGAAATGTAGGCGTAACTGAGAAAAAGAACATGTTTAGGGAGTGCAGGTGGCACAGCCATTTGTAATATCTTGTAAAATATGTTTGTTTGGAGGACTTATTTTTGGAAGTATGTTTGCAATAGTCATTTTCTTTATTTTCCATTTAACCTACATTAATTGCCATACATTCTTTAGATCAGACTATCTCAAGTCAATATACAAAATATAAAAAACAACACATTGGTTCAAGATGCCTGGCTATTAGTTTAAAGATCTTAATAGCAGGCTTGAGTTTGAGTTTTTACTAGTTTGAGAAGTTGGGTTTACTATCCATCACTTTCTTCTATTGGAACTGTATACCAGTAGCAGCTTCAACCTGGATTGGAGTGATTACATTATCCTGTCCGGAGAAGATAACTGACTGTATTGCATAAACTCATGTTTGCTGTACCACAGTGGTATGTTAGAACTCTTATCTATCTGTAACAATATGGAAACAGAAGGCAACTGCCTCTCGTCTTTATCAAACTTTAGCAAGAGAGCACAATGATGTGCCTTAGCTTCTGGTTAGGATATAGGCTCCTCATGTTGTGACTCATGTGTGAATGCAAGTCTGACCAATGACTTTGCGGGTCCCAGGTAGTGAATACACTTGTAGTTGTGCGCTCTTTCAGACTACATGTCAGTGGTTCATGAGTAGTTTAACCAGGCCTGTAGAGTTAAAGGGCACATAAAGTGTGAATGTTGATGGTTATGATTTTTTCTTTGTAAATATATTTCACTAACAAAATACAATGCCAAAGATTGAATAGTAATACTCGTATTAACTACTTTAAAAAAATGTTTTTCAACAAAATTCCTTTATAAGATATTTGAACAACTTATTTAAATAAGCACATTTGGGTTAAGTGAAAAGGATTCAACACTTGGTGAATGAAAGTTATCCTAAAGATGATAATTAATTGCAAGAAACATCTATTGATAGTTTTGTCAGTACTTACATCATTGTGAGAGTTGGACAAGGTAGTGGTGGGGGAATAGAGGCTGCTGTTGGTGGGGGAGCAGGCCTGGTAGTTATCCTCCTCTTTCTTGATACGGGGAGTCACCATCCTGGGACTGGATGCGGACATCATAGTCACCTAAAATAAGATGGTCATGAAAAACGTTTCATTACTAGCATGATATTAGATAGTACAATTATTAGCCTGCCAGCCATTAGGCAAACACAAGAATAAAGACAATTAGTAAACTGCTTAAAAGAGACAAGATTAAACTAAGGCAATGTTACCTTCAGCAGCCTCTGAACTACAATATGCTCTTGCTGACAGTCCACTTTAAGATCGACAACCAAACAGTCCACCAACCAACAAGATCATTTTAGCTATAATATGGCATGTTTTTAAATGCTAAACTTTGTGTAAAGGGGACTGGCAATTTAACATAGTTTGGCAATTAATTGGAAGAGAAGGAGCTCATCTGTGGTGACACAATAGGGAAAGCCAGAGGTAGGTCAAATGAATGTACCTGAGAGAGCCGATATAACATTTATGTATATTAGATGTGAGGAGAGGAACTCACCAGTAGAGCCTGAACAAGGTAGGTGGACTCGGTATCATAAGAGTGCCAATCTACCACTTTGTAGATTTAGGGGAGAGATGGTGAGGAGAGATAATAACACAGAGAAGTGGACAAAATATGGTTGTATGAACTACTAGTAGTCAAATATATTATATAGGTTTTTTGAACTGATATGAATACCAAAGCAGTAGGAGAGGCATTGTTGCAGACACATGCATAAAATAAGAGGCAGAGGAAACATTTTGGCAAGCTTGTATATAAACTGAATATGGGTTAATAAAAGAATCATTTTTGATTTGATTAATAAAAACACAGCTTCATTGTGGTAGGTAATAATCTGTTGGATTGTCTCTAGTTGTACACATATGTTACACGGTTATTATTTTTTATTGAAGTGATTCTTATCATATATTAAAGATGTGGCACATATCTCAGTGATATACGTGGTATTTAACCCTTCATTACTCTAATTTACAATGTGTACAATCACACTGGGACTCATGCAAGGTCTTTTCAACCACGAAATGCTACTGAGGTGCGGGGAATGTAAGTACACTCACTAGTGTATTGTAATGAACAGAATAATTTTTAATTCTTGATTGTTAAACACTTATTTAACAACCTCATATGTTATGTATATAAAGATAAAGTGATTTAATTATACAATACTATATACTGTACTTATTAAATATAAAGATAATTTGAATAGAGGATTTTTATATTTACTCTAGTCACTGTCCTCATCAACTCATGTTATCATTTTGAGAGAATTTTCATTGTACAAATGTTGAATTTGTGTGTTCTTTACAGATGAAACATAAACATGAGGTACACTTCGTGTTTTGGTTTTTTGCATCTTATCCTTATCACAAAAGAAACAGTGGCAATGTCTCCTTCTGCTGCATGTGGCTTACTAGTTCTCCTTTCTCTCTAAAATGGAATCAAGATGCATTTTGATGTCTAGTGGAATACACTCAATAGTCAGATGATGGATTATGAAATCATGACACTGCATATTGGAAAGCATCTTCAAGAACTGACGTCACTTCATGTCATTTGCATTTTGTCTATTTCTAAATATAATGTAGGCATTTATGCCTGATATAACATATTCAAAAGCTTATAGAAAATAGTTAATGGCCAATAGTTGCTTGTTCGAGAAACAGAATATTCAGCCTTATTTTATCAACAACGTCAACACCTGCCTAATTATGTTAAGTTATAAAACGTAAGCATCTCTGCTTTCTTGGCGCCACCAAAGTCAGGATTAGACACCATTAGATAGATCTCAAATGAGTATAAATGAGAATGACACTTTTTTTTTTTGGGACATATGAAAGAGGTGTGCATTCTTAATGAATCCCAAATAAACTGCTATTTTCTTGTCTGGCCTTTGTCTGTACAAACAGGAGGAAGGTTATGTTTTTTAGTGCCCACGTGATTAAGTTTATGTTTTTTAGTGCCCACGTGATTAAGTTTATGTTTTTTAGTGCCCACGTGATTAAGTTTATGTTTTTTAGTGCCCACGTGATTAAATTTATGTTTTTTAGTGCCCACGTGATTAAGTTTATGTTTTTTAGTGCCCACGTGATTAAGTTTATGTTTTTTTAGTCCTTCACACTTAAGATTGTTTTACAGATTTAAATGTAAATATTACTAGTAAAATTTTTTTGATTGTTACCCCACACTCCTACCCTGCCATTCCATCTACCAACCAGATTGAGGCACTCAGCCAGTGTTTTAAACAAGGATGCCAGTTCCTTGGTATGGTGGTAGTGGTTGTTTGGTCACCCCACACTCCTACCCTGCCATTCCATCTACCAACCAGATTGAGGCACTCAGCCAGTGTTTTAAACAAGGATGCCAGTTCCTTGGTATGGTGGTAGTGGTTGTTTGGTCACCCCACACTCCTACCCTGCCTTTCCATCTACCAACCAGATTGAGGCACTCAGCCAGTGTTTTAAACAAGGATGCCAGTTCCTTGGTATGGTGGTAGTGGTTGCTTGGTCACCCCACACTCCTACCCTGCCTTTCCATCTACCAACCAGATTGAGGCACTCAGCCAGTGTTTTAAACAAGGATGCCAGTTCCTTGGTATGGTGGTAGTGGTTGTTTGGTCACCCCACACTCCTACCCTGCCTTTCCATCTACCAACCAGATTGAGGCACTCAGCCAGTGTTTTAAACAAGGATGCCATTTCTATGTAATGCAATTGCCTTTAACACTTTGGAGTGTTAACCCTAGAGTCACTAAGGTTAAAAACATAAAATTTATCATATTCAGTCATTATTTTTTAAAATATAGTATAATTACTCACAACATTTAATTGATACATTCAACTGAGATGTGAAATGAATGATTAAGTCATTCAAAAGGACGTGAATCATATAAGAAACAGATTGCTGTGCTAAATGAACCAAATCTAAAATTGTTTCTATAAACAGTGGAGGATGGAGAGAGTAGTTACAGTAGAACCTCTTTAATCCCAACTCCTGTAATCTGAACGCCACAACTAGAAAAAAAAAAAAAAAATTTGCACGTACGGTACATATCTGAAAAATTTCAGATTTTTTTCAATAATGTATGTAATTACTGCAGTTTTTGATTGATTATTTTCCAGTTTTTATATAAATATTTACCAGATTGAGTTTCTAATTTTTATTATAAAATCAACATTTTTAAATACCCATGATTAAGCAGTATAATTTCTATTTACTGTAGTTAATGTGTATATTGTATGTACGTTGTTGAATAAACAATATTTAACACTGTAAAGCATTTCTCTCTTTTCTTTAAACCTTAAGTATGATCTATTTGAGCCATATTTTAACTTTTTATGTAAAAAGAACAATATTTTCTGTAATCCAAATGATTTGTTAATCCGAACAACCCCCTGTTTTAATTAGTTCGGATTAAAGAGGTTCTACTGTGGGCCTACTTCACTGAGTGTACTGTGTGTATGGGCAAGAGCATAGACAAAATGGTCATGATGTGCAATACAAGTAAGATCACTAACTACTACAAGGTAAATCATAGTGTCAGAGTGATAAGTCGCTGAAGAGGAGGTTACTAAGAGTAGAAAATATTGTCGCTTGCCATACATGTCTCGCCCTAATAAATCAGTATTAAAATCAATGACATGATTGTAACGAGGCAGTAGTCATACCAGGACACTTTCAAAATCTGCCACGAAGGCAATTTTATGTGGACGATAGCAAAGCCCGAGTACATAAGGTATTATTGTTGGTATGATTATTATATGACAGGGTCCTGGTTCATTTTGGTTACAATGTTAACTCATGTAAAAATTCATGAGCCACATGAAAACTTTGGTATTAAGCACACCAGCGTAATGTGAAACAAGATTGCCAAAATCACTGAGACTGCAACAATAATTCTGAAGAAAACATTGGAGGGGACTTCAATTAAAAATTTGATGTACATACACTAAACCCTCCATTTAACGCACCCCGATGTAACGTACTTCAAATTTAACGGACAGCTTACAGCTGCATTACATCTATATATTTAAACTTCTACAGCTGTATTTAAACTTCTATATATCACAGAATTAAGGTTATTAAGGAATTTTTATGGAAAAATTGTAATTTATAAAATGTGTAAGTTAGGCACCTTTATACAATATTTATTTGTATATTTTATAATTTTTGAGTTAACTATTAGCTGGTAGCATGACAGGTAGTTTTGATTAAGGTGCGGCTATCTCTTAACAGCTTGAGGTGAGTTCAACCTGATTTAACGGACAATCGGCTTTAACAGACTAGATCCTGTCCCATATAGTCCATTAAATCGAGGGTTTACTGTAATAGCTATAGATCTATTAAAAGCAGTTTCTCAATGTTCTGCGTCAATACAACTTTTATTTATTAAATACATAACGATTAATAGAAAAAATGCTCTCTAGCACGTTGTTACAGTCCTATGATTGGCATAATGCACTGGGCTTCATGAATATTAGTGCTCAGAGAATATTTTCTCTGATTTTTTATATTCTGAAAAATACTAATATTTAACTCAAGCCAAATAAATTTAAGTAACGAAAGAAAAGAAACAAAGAATGTACAATTGTGATCTGAATAATCAATTTTTTTGGACAAAATTATTAAAACCAGCTCTCGACTTACTCCTGAAACTAAACAAAGTTTTATGATTTGAGAATCCAATATAGAAAGAATATTAGAGAAGCTAAGATAAAATACAAGAACCGATCTTGTAGAAAGTAGTATTAATAAATACAATACTGCTTTGGATGTGATAAAATTCAACACACATTTTTGCTCTGAAAATAAATTAGATGACATTTTTAACAGCTATTTCATTCAGTACAAAATATTTAAAATAAAATTGCCATCCCCAAAAGCAGTTCAAAGGAATTGATTAAAACTATTCAACCAACTGCCCACATGACCTTTTTACTTGGAACTTTATATCAACACAAGTCATGAATGCAACTAAGTGATTAAACACATCTGATAACAACGATATATATTTAAAATCAAATAATTTACTCAAACTTAATGATTTGTCAGAAAGTTTGAAAGAGAGTAAAGTCACTTGAGAATCCTTAAAAATATTTTATTTTTCATTTTCATAAAAACTACAAACTAAAAAAACTAAAATTCTCGACTTTTTCATCATAAATCATTTTTAAAGGTGTATCCACTGGTACACCCTTATAAACAATATAAAAGTTAAAATTTTCTTATGGAATTTTAATTTTTGTTAAACCTCCACAAACTTGTACAGTACTACCTCGGGAAAACGGTCTCCACTTTTTAATCTAAACTCATAATAATATCATAGCTAATTTGAAAACATAACACACCTTACTCTAAAACTAATTATGCCTACTTTCTCTTTTAATTAAGTAATTTTGTATGCACTCATATCTGAGCTGAGAATTTAATTTTCAAAAGTACTCATTAGTATCCCCTTATCAATGTTTTATACTAGCTTGAATGGGCGGCCGGAGAAGTGCGTAAAGGCTTCCCTCAGTTGGCCTTCAATGCTCCACTACATTAGTGACCTTGAACTTGGCTGCTGCCGGTCCGGCGAGCGTTGTTGCCAATCCTCCAAGGTGGGCTCTGGCGAATTGAACCCCTATCTCTTCACTGCCAAGTTAACCTGGGCTCCACACAAAACTTTTGTTTGTTTAAACTTTATTTGTTCTAAGCAACTTAATTTGCACAAAGACTTGTCACTCACTGTTCGTACATAAGTTCTCATGATTAATGGGTAAACAAATAGTATAGGAGTAAGATACTGAAACGTATATTGCCGACTGTTAAAATAAGCTTATACAAATTCATCGAAATGATAAATGCTGAAGGTGCCTGCAATAAAAACATCTGACATGTAATAAGCTAACAGATAATAGACGAAATCCTGAAATCAGTAAGTATGTCAGTAAGTATCTTTAAGGCTATAAAGATAACAAACTTGTTGATTTATTTTAGTTCCAAAAATGGTAAACACAACAAAACGGCCTTTAGCAACATCGGAATCCAAAATTACAAACTGGTAGAAGTTGATGATAAAACGAAGACCAAATAAATAAAATTTACGAACTTATAATCAGTAGAGATAATATCTAAGAATGGTAAGTTGTTATATATTAACAAATAGAAAACTCAAGTCTGTAACAGAGAGAACACAACAAACACAAGTTTCGGAAAGAAGTGATCGAAAATCGTTTACTGAATATCAGTAAGGAAGAATGACGCTACAATAAAATAAAGATAGTGTGTGCAAATAACTAAATATGCTAATGTCGGTCAAACGAATGACTGTAAAAAGAAGTAAAAGCCACAACAAGAAGATAATTTTTTTGTAATAAGTGAACTGCAATAAAATAATAGTGTACTTGTAAGGGAAATAGACCAAATTATTTTTATACTACACTTCAACAATCAGACCATAATATCAAGTATTTGATTGTATATGGTCATCTAGTGTAGTAGAATAAATAATAATATGCTACCATAAAACCAGTTAATTTATGACATATTTAATTTAGTCGTCGTCTTATTACTAAAGTAAACTGTAATATTCAGCGCCGTAATTAAGGTGCTTACATACACATTACACATGCTCACGGACAAGGACAATATTATATAACAACCTTGAAATATTCATGATTGTAGTTATAATTGCTAATAAATTTCTATAGCCCATTACTACGTCGTTATACAACATTAAATTCCATAATTGATATATACTGGGTTAAATTTCCAAACGTCAATTCATAAAAAAAATTAATTGATAGCGGACACTACTTTCTGTCCTTACACCTTAAATTGCCTATGGGAGCACTTCTTTCGGTCCATACATGTTGAATTGCCTATTGGAGCACTGCTCTCGGTCCATACATGTTGCACTGTCTATTGGAACACTACTGTCCATACATGTTAAATTACTTCTGGGAGCACTTTATCAGTCCATACATGTTCAATTACCTATGGGAGCACTTCTCTCAGTTCATACATGTTGAATTGCCTCTGGGAACACTTCAATAAGTTCATACATGTTGAATTGCTTCTGGGAGCACTTATCTCAGTCCATACATGTTGAATTACCTCTGGGAGCACTTCTCTCAGTTCATACATGTTGAATTTTCTCTGGGAGCACTTCTCTCAGTTCATACATGTTGAATTGCCTCTGGGAACACTTCAATAAGTTCATACATGTTGAATTGCTTCTGGGAGCACTTATCTCAGTCCATACATGTTGAATTACCTCTGGGAGCACTTTATCAGTCCATACATGTTCAATTACCTCTGGGAGCACTTCTCTCAGTTCATACATGTTGAATTTTCTCTGGGAGCACTTCTCTCAGTTCATACATGTTGAATTTTCTCTGGGAACACTTCAATAAGTTCATACATGTTGAATTGCTTCTGGGAGCACTTCTCTCAGTCCATACATATTAAATTTCCTCTGGGAACATTTCTCTTAGTCCAAACACGTTGATTGTCGCTGGGAGCACATATCTCAGTCCATACATGTTGAATTGCCTCTGGGAACACTTCTCTCAGTCCATACATATTGAATTTCCTCTGGGAACATTTCTCTTAGTCCATACACGTTGAATTGTTTCTGGGAGCACATATCTCAGTCCATACATGTTGAATTGTCTCTGAGAGCGCTTTTCTCAGTTCATATATGTTGAATTGCCTCTGGAAGCATTTCTCTTTGTCCATACATATTGAATTATCTCTAGGAGCACTTCTCTTTGTCAATACATGTTGAATTTCCTCCGGGAGCGCTATCCTCAGTCCATACATGTTGAATTACCTCTAGGAACACTTTTCTTTGTCCATATATGTTGAATGGTCTCTGAATGGACTTTTTTCAGTCCAACACATGTTGAATTGCCTTTGGGAGCACTTCTCTCAGTCCATACATTTTTAATTGTCTCCAGGAGCACTTCTCTCAGTCCATATATATTGAATTGTCTCTGGGAGCACTTTTATCAGTCCATAAATGTTGAATTGTCTCTGGAAGCACTTCTCTCAATACATACATGTTGAATTGTCTCTGGGAGCACTTCTCTCAGTCCTTTCATGTTGAATTATCTCTGGGTGCACTTTAATCAGTCCATACATGTTGAATTGTCTCTGGAAGCACTTCTCTCAGTACATACATGTTGATTTGTCTCTGGGAGCACTTCCCTCAGTCCATACACGTTGAATTGTCTCTAGGAGCACTTCTCTTTGTCCATACATGTTGAATTGCCTCCGAGAGCAATTTCCTCAGTCCATACATGTTGAATTGCCTATGGCAGCACTTCTCTCCGTCCATACCTGTTGAATTGTTTCTGGGAGCAATTTTCTCAGTTCACACATGTTGAATTGCCTCTGAAGCATTTCTCTCAGTCCATACATGTTGAATTGTCTCTGGAAGCCCTTGTCTCAGTTCATTCATGTTGAATTGTCTCTGGGAGCACTTTTATCAGTCCATACATGCTGAACTGTCTCTGGAAGCACTTATTTTAATCCATTCATGTTGAATTGTCTATGGGAGCATTTCTATCAGTCTATACATGTTGGAATGTCTCTGGGAGCACTTCTCTCAGTCCATACATGTTGAACTGTCTCTGGGAGCACTTTTCTCAGTCCATACATGTTGAATTGTCTCTGGGAGTCCTTTTCTGAGTCCATACATGTTGAATTGCCTCTGGCAGCACATATCAGTCCATACATGTTGAATTGTCTCTCTAGAAGTACTTCTCTATGCATGTTTAATTACCTCTGGGAGCATTTATCTTAGTCCATACATGTTGAATTGTGTCTAGGAGCACTTATCTCAATCCATACGTGTTGAATTGTCTCTGGAAGCCCTTATATCAGTCCATATATGTTTAATTGCCTCTAGGAGCATTTATCTTAGTCCATACATGTTGAACTGCCTATGGTAGCACTTCTCTCAATCCATACATGTTGAATTGTCTCTGGGAGCACTTTTTCAGTCCATACATGTTGAATTGTTTATTGGAGCACTTCTATCTGTCCTTACTTGTTGAATTGCCTATCGGAGAACTTTTGTGATTCCTTTTGTCAGTCCTTAAATGTTGAATTGCCTCTGGGATTCCTTTTCTCAGTCCATATATGTTGAACTGTCTATAAAAGCTCTTCTTTACTGTCTATAAAAGCTCTTCTTTACTGTCTAACAAGTTAGAATTAAGCGTAGGAACATTATTGTTGTATAAGGAACTGTATTTAGATATGTTATTTAATTTGTGTTTTCAATTAATGTTGCGAGTTAAAAACCATATATTTATCTAAAATAGTGTTACTATAATTTGTGCTATGGCAATATTAAATTAAACTGAGCGTAATACAAACATTAACTAACTGAACATCATTGAGAACTGAAATGAAATACGTCTTTATTTAAAACCAGGCGAAGTTGGGACTAAAAAGTCCCTTCTTCCACTTAACCTGATACAAAAATAATAACAATTATAATAATTTCGTTTTTAAATATAGTAATTACAACTGAATATAAGTAACAATAACTAATATAATACAAAAAATAATTAATTATCTTAAAGTAAATAATCTTAATAATCATAGTGAAATGATATATGTAATTACAAGTACGAAATAAATTAACAGACTTAAAAATAAAATAAAATTATGAAATTCCACTTACACCCTTACAAACGCTCTCTTCAACTGGACTGTTTAAGAGTTGTGTGAAGTACGTACGTACACACGAAGCATGGTACAGTACTAAAAGTTATAGTTAGAGATGGTATATTTTTGTTTAATTTACTTTTATTCAAAAATTTTTCATCATGTTGCCATTAATTATGGTTAAACATACATACGTTTCATATGTTGTAATTTTCAGCTGTGCTAATCCATTAACAGTTATACAGAGTGATTTAAAACGTACTCTAATTGGGCGGTCAGTCAAAACGTATGTTAAATTGCCTGTCCGTATAAAGTATGAATCCTGCGTCTTATATCTGTTGCATGAAGGAATTTCAACAGCGAGGAAAATCGTTTCACCGCTGAGCTGACTTACTGACGGCCGTGACTAACTTCTGACGTCAAGTGTTCTCTGTAATGAACTGTGAAAGTTTGGTTAGTTGATATTAATGGTTTACATTATTATTAATCGTGTTATTGATATTTTAATTGTAACTAATGATTTAATTATATAGTTCTAAACTTAATTAGCCAATGTTAATCAAACCAAACAATGGTCACTGCTCCTGATAACGTAGTGCGCAAGGCGTGACCTAACTTCATCCCAGTTCACATAAAAATTTTTAAATGGAATGAAAAGTGAGTGTAGTTGTCACTCTTCACTTCTACCTTTCATTCCTTCTTTCTTGCACAGGTGCATTCAGTAGGTCACTTCCTAACGGAAAATCTATACAAACGTTGTCGATCGGCTAAAATGAGCCAAAAATCTAAATGTAAGTGATGGTCCATCTCTTTTCGTTTACTGTCAGTCTGTGTGATAAAAAAAATTTTAAAAATGGCCTAATCATTTTATAAAATACTGAACCAGATTTAATCTAACTTAAGTTAAATCTTTATTATAACCAGACCTAATACTAAAAGACTTTTGTCAAGGTTGTATGATACATTTAAAAATTGCGGCAATTTAAAGTATTTAAATTAAAGTAACTAAAAATTATTAATTTTATTAAAAAGTTACAAGTTATTTTTGTGGAATAACAATTATGTGAATTATTGTAAGTTCAGTTCGACTGAGTATACCCTGAGTTTCTCCAGAATGAGTTGACAGCTTAACGATAGAATAAGTAACAGCTAACAAATTATATATGAAATTTGTGAAATTATTTATACTAAAATTGTGATGTATTCAATTATTTTACAAATATACTCCTTTGGTTAGCAATAATAATGTAATATTGAAATTAAACAAGCTACGGAAGCTTCTAAACATAAGATGCTTCTATGTTAAAAACGTTAAATATAAAAAATAAGGGAATCAATTTTATTTATAAATAAGACAAATACTTACAAAGTTTAAATGTAGTTTCTTCTTTTGAGTGTTGTTTTAATATTATATTTACTATCGAAAATCACCATAAAATTTAGGCGTTCCGTTAAAAAAAATTGAATTAGCCAACATGTTGAAAAATGGCGGCCATTAAAAAAATGTTATCTACATATCTTTAATCCACTAAAAAAACGTCTTTAATCCACTAAAAAAACAAGGGAATCATCTCCCATTTAAACTTTGTTGTCAGCATTATAGTTTAAAAGATCCCGATGGTGGAACAGATAAAAAACATACTGTTTAAATATCTTTTACCACCGATTCCATGGTCATAGCCAGCATGGGTTTAAGGCCAATGATAAAATACATTATCATAACACCTTAGACAATCTATGAGACATACTATAGCGTATGCGCACAAGTAATATTTTATCACTGAGTTGAAAAGATCTTCATTAACCAACCGCAAACAAAAACGTAATTATTGAAAATCTCCGTACTGCTAGCTAATAGACGTGCAACGGATAAGGCCCTCCCACGCACCCATTCACAAGCAGTGGTAAAGTTATTGTATTTTTACTGACAAGACTGAAACACGTTTCAAAAATACACATCTTTCACTAACATAGATCAGCAATGTTAGCAAGGCTTAGCCTATAAGGGCACAACGTTTTAAGTTGGACTTGTCCAGGACCGCTTGTACGTGAAAATGAGTGTGGTGCCCCTAATAATTGCTGACGGCTATGATGTATGAGAACATCACAGCTGATACATATTTAGTGTTTGGTTGTACAAAACACTGGTTTACATAATGACATCTGACAGACGATCGACGTCCGTATCACGATATCCATCCTCCACTGAGTATAATATCTCTTTCCGAGGAACAGACGATCTTAGTTAGTTACAGTGCCTACACTCGTTCATCTTCACTTATCACACTCATTCGCCCATACCTTCACGATCGAATTCTTACTAAGGAATAATAATAAAGGAAATACACCCTTTCCTTGGTGTATTATTTAAGATTTAACCCAAACACACCTGTATGAATGCCCAGACGTGTCTCGGGCACAGTGTTCACGGTAGATCCTGGAGTGACTGCTACTGTGTTCGATACGATGTCCTGTTACATTTTTGGTTTTAACAAGTTCTAATAATTTGGAATTTAAATAGAATCTGTATTTAACGCTTGTAATTAATTTTTATCGCCCTTATCATATATTCTGTATTTAAAGTAGGCTTGATGTTAAAATAAAATGTCCTCATTATTCAAATAATATAATTGCCAACAATGTAAAAGAACACATTGTGTTTACGTACAATAGCCCTGCCGAACCAAGCTTGCGGACTACTGCAGAGACTGTACTAACCATTCTCACGACCTACTACCGTAGTAATATGCCCTATATACTATACACATCTATATGTTTTGTTTACGTACAATAGCCCTGCCGAACCAAGCTTGCGGACTACTGCAGAGACTGTACTAACCATTCTCACGACCTACTACCTTAGTAATATGCCCTATATACTATACACATCTATATGTTTTGTTTACGTACAATAGCCCTGCCGAACCAAGCTTGCGCACTACTGCAGAGACTGTACTAACCATTCTCACGACCTACTACCATAGTAATATTATAGTAGGTATAGTACTATAGAGGTATAGTAATACTATACATATCTATATGTTTTGTTTACGTACAATAGCCCTGCCGAACCAAGCTTGCGGACTACTGCAGAGACTGTACTAACCATTCTCACGACCTACTACCGTAGTAATATGCCCTATATACTATAGACATCTATATGTTTTGTTTACGTACAATAGCCCTGTCGAACCAAGCTTGCGGACTACTGCAGAGACTGTACTAACCATTCTCACGACCTACTACCGTAGTAATATGCCCTATATACTATACACATCTATATGTTTTGTTTACGTACAATAGCCCTGCCGAACCAAGCTTGCGGACTACTGCAGAGACTGTACTAACCATTCTCACGACCTACTACCGTAGTAATATGCCCTATATACTATACACATCTATATGTTTTGTTTACGTACAATAGCCCTGCCGAACCAAGCTTGCGGACTACTGCAGAGACTGTACTAACCATTCTCACGACCTACTACCGTAGTAATATGCCCTATATACTATAAACATCTATATGTTTTGTTTACGTACAATAGCCCAGCCGAACCAAGCTTGCGGACTACTGCAGAGACTGTACTAACCATTCTCACGACCTACTACCGCAGTAATATGCCCTATATACTATACACATCTATATGTTTTGTTTACGTACAATAGCCCTGCCGAACCAAGCTTGCGGACTACTGCAGAGACTGTACTAACCATTCTCACGACCTAATACCGCAGTAATATGCCCTATATACTATACACATCTATATGTTTTGTTTACGTACAATAGCCCAGCCGAACCAAGCTTGCGGACTACTGCAGAGACTGTACTAACCATTCTCACGACCTACTACCGTAGTAATATGCCCTATATACTATACACATCTATATGTTTTGTTTACGTACAATAGCCCTGCCGAAACAAGATTGCGGACTACTGCAGAGACTGTACTAACCATTCTCACGACCTACTACCGTAGTAATATGCCCTATATACTATACACATCTATATGTTTTGTTTACGTACAATAGCCCTGGCAAACCAAGCTTGCGCACTACTGCAGAGACTGTACTAACCATTCTCACGACCTACTACCGTAGTAATATGCCCTATATACTATACACATCTATATGTTTTGTTTACGTACAATAGCCCTGCCGAACCAAGCTTGCGGACTACTGCAGAGACTGTACTAACCATTCTCACGACCTACTACCGTAGTAATATGCCCTATATACTATAAACATCTATATGTTTTGTTTACGTACAATAGCCCTGCCGAACCAAGCTTGCGGACTGCTGCAAAGACTGTACTAACCATTCTCACGACCTACTACCGTAGTAATATGCCCTATATACTATACACATCTATATGTTTTGTTTACGTACAATAGCCCTGCCGAACCAAGCTTGAGGACTACTGCAGAGACCGTACTAACCATTCTCACGACCTACTACCGTAGTAATATGCCCTATATACTATACACATCTATATGTTTTGTTTACGTACAATAGCCCTGCCGAACCAAGCTTGCGGACTACTGCAGAGACTGTACTAACCATTCTCACGACCTACTACCGTAGTAATATGCCCTATATACTATACACATCTATATGTTTTGTTTACGTACAATAGCCCTGCCGAACCAAGCTTGCGGACTACTGCAGAGACTGTACTAACCATTCTCACGACCTACTACCGTAGTAATTGCCCTATATACTATACACATCTATATGTTTTGTTTACGTACAATAGCCCTGCCGAACCAAGCTTGCGGACTACTGCAGAGACTGTACTAACCATTCTCACGACCTACTACCGTAGTAATATGCCCTATATACTATACACATCTATATGTTTTGTTTACGTACAATAGCCCTGCCGAACCAAGCTTGCGGACTACTGCAGAGACTGTACTAACCATTCTCACGACCTACTACCGTAGTAATATGCCCTATATACTATACATATCTATATGTTTTGTTTACGTACAATAGCCCTGCCGAACCAAGCTTGCGGACTACTGCAGAGATTGTACTAACCATTCTCACGACCTACTACCGTAGTAATATGCCCTATATACTATAGACATCTATATGTTTTGTTTACGTACAATAGCCCTGTCGAACCAAGCTTGCGGACTACTGCAGAGACTGTACTAACCATTCTCACGACCTACTACCGTAGTAATATGCCCTATATACTATACACATCTATATGTTTTGTTTACGTACAATAGCCCTGCCGAACCAAGCTGGCGGACTACTGCAGAGACTGTACTAACCATTCTCACGACCTACTACCGTAGTAATATGCCCTATATACTATACACATCTATGTTTTGTTTACGTACAATAGCCCTGCCGAACCAAGCTTGCGGACTACTGCAGAGACTGTACTAACCATTCTCACGACCTACTACCGTAGTAATATGCCCTATATACTATAAACATCTATATGTTTTGTTTACGTACAATAGCCCAGCCGAACCAAGCTTGCGGACTACTGCAGAGACTGTACTAACCATTCTCACGACCTACTACCGCAGTAATATGCCCTATATACTATACACATCTATGTTTTGTTTACGTACAATAGCCCTGCCGAACCAAGCTTGCGGACTACTGCAGAGACTGTACTAACCATTCTCACGAACTAATACCGCAGTAATATGCCCTATATACTATACACATCTATATGTTTTGTTTACGTACAATAGCCCAGCCGAACCAAGCTTGCGGACTACTGCAGAGACTGTACTAACCATTCTCACGACCTACTACCGTAGTAATATGCCCTATATACTATACACATCTATATGTTTTGTTTACGTACAATAGCCCTGCCGAACCAAGCTTGCGGACTACTGCAGAGACTGTACTAACCATTCTCACGACCTACTACCGTAGTAATATGCCCTATATACTATACACATCTATATGTTTTGTTTACGTACAATAGCCCTGCCGAACCAAGCTTGCGCACTACTGCAGAGACTGTACTAACCATTCTCACGACCTACTACCGTAGTAATATGCCCTATATACTATACACATCTATATGTTTTGTTTACGTACAATAGCCCTGCCGAACCAAGCTTGCGGACTACTGCAGAGACTGTACTAACCATTCTCACGACCTACTACCGTAGTAATATGCCCTATATACTATACACATCTATATGTTTTGTTTACGTACAATAGCCCTGCCGAACCAAGCTTGCGGACTACTGCAGAGACTGTACTAACCATTCTCACGACCTACTACCGTAGTAATATGCCCTATATACTATACACATCTATATGTTTTGTTTACGTACAATAGCCCTGCCGAACCAAGCTTGCGGACTACTGCAGAGACTGTACTAACCATTCTCACGACCTACTACCGTAGTAATATGCCCTATATACTATACACATCTATATGTTTTGTTTACGTACAATAGCCCTGCCGAACCAAGCTTGCGGACTACTGCAGAGACTGTACTAACCATTCTCACGACCTACTACCGTAGTAATATGCCCTATATACTATACACATCTATATGTTTTGTTTACGTACAATAGCCCTGCCGAACCAAGCTTGCGGACTACTGCAGAGACTGTACTAACCATTCTCACGACCTACTACCGTAGTAATATGCCCTATATACTATACACATCTATATGTTTTGTTTACGTACAATAGCCCTGCCGAACCAAGCTTGCGGACTACTGCAGAGACTGTACTAACCATTCTCACGACCTACTACCGTAGTAATATGCCCTATATACTATACACATCTATATGTTTTGTTTACGTACAATAGCCCTGCCGAACCAAGCTTGCGGACTGCTGCAGAGACTGTACTAACCATTCTCACGACCTACTACCGTAGTAATATGCCCTATATACTATACACATCTATATGTTTTGTTTACGTACAATAATCCTGCCGAACCAAGCTTGCGGACTACTGCAGAGACTGTACTAACCATTCTCACGACCTACTACCGTAGTAATATGCCCTATATACTATACACATCTATATGTTTTGTTTACGTACAATAGCCCTGCCGAACCAAGCTTGCGGACTACTGCAGAGACTGTACTAACCATTCTCACGACCTACTACCGTAGTAATATGCCCTATATACTATACACATCTATATGTTTTGTTTACGTACAATAGCCCTGCCGAACCAAGCTTGCGGACTACTGCAGAGACTGTACTAACCATTCTCACGACCTACTACCGTAGTAATATGCCCTATATACTATACACATCTATATGTTTTGTTTACGTACAATAGCCCTGCCGAACCAAGCTTGCGGACTACTGCAGAGACTGTACTAACCATTCTCACGACCTACTACCGTAGTAATATGCCCTATATACTATACACATCTATATGTTTTGTTTACGTACAATAGCCCTGCCGAACCAAGCTTGCGGACTACTGCAGAGACTGTACTAACCATTCTCACGACCTACTACCGTAGTAATATGCCCTATATACTATACACATCTATATGTTTTGTTTACGTACAATAGCCCTGCCGAACCAAGCTTGCGGACTACTGCAGAGACTGTACTAACCATTCTCACGACCTACTACCGTAGTAATATGCCCTATATACTATACACATCTATATGTTTTGTTTACGTACAATAGCCCTGCCGAACCAAGCTTGCGGACTACTGCAGAGACTGTACTAACCATTCTCACGACCTACTACCGTAGTAATATGCCCTATATACTATACACATCTATATGTTTTGTTTACGTACAATAGCCCTGCCGAACCAAGCTTGCGGACTACTGCAGAGACTGTACTAACCATTCTCACGACCTACTACCGTAGTAATATGCCCTATATACTATACACATCTATATGTTTTGTTTACGTACAATAGCCCTGCCGAACCAAGCTTGCGGACTACTGCAGAGACTGTACTAACCATTCTCACGACCTACTACCGTAGTAATATGCCCTATATACTATACACATCTATATGTTTTGTTTACGTACAATAGCCCTGCCGAACCAAGCTTGCGGACTACTGCAGAGACTGTACTAACCATTCTCACGACCTACTACCGTAGTAATATGCCCTATATACTATACACATCTATATGTTTTGTTTACGTACAATAGCCCTGCCGAACCAAGCTTGCGGACTACTGCAGAGACTGTACTAACCATTCTCACGACCTACTACCGTAGTAATATGCCCTATATACTATACACATCTATATGTTTTGTTTACGTACAATAGCCCTGCCGAACCAAGCTTGCGGACTACTGCAGAGACTGTACTAACCATTCTCACGACCTACTACCGTAGTAATATGCCCTATATACTATAAACATCTATATGTTTTGTTTACGTACAATAGCCCAGCCGAACCAAGCTTGCGGACTACTGCAGAGACTGTAAGCAGACGACTACTGCAGAGTAAGTATAACATCTCCGACCTACTATACCGCAAGTATATAGGCCCTTAACATTCACACATGTAAGTTATTGATTTTTACTACAAGACTGCCTTTCAAACAACTTTCGCACTACTGCAGATGACTGTTACTATAACCATTCTCACGGACCGCTTGTACGTGAAAATATGCCCCTATATATATCACGCTATATTTTATTGAATTCACGTGATACATATTAGTTTTTTTACCAAAACACAGGGTTTAGCGTATACATGCTAAGACGATACTACCTATCCCGATATCCATCTCACTGAGTATATTCCCTATTACTAGAACACATCTTATGTTAGTTTACGTGCACATCGTTCATCTGCACTAACCAACTTCGCTACTGCATGAGATGACTCCAATCTCAACCATACTCACTGAGTAATATCTCTTTGAAACAGACACATCTTATGTTAGTTTACGTGCCTAGCCTGTCACCTATCACCCAATTGCAATAGCCCAGCCGAACCAAGCTTGCGGACTACTGCAGAGACTGTACTAACCATTCTCACGTCACGACCTACCACCGTAGTAATATGCCCTATATACTATACACATCTATATGTTTTGTTTACGTACAATAGCCCTGCCGAACCAAGCTTGCGGACTACTGCAGAGACTGTACTAACCATTCTCACGACCTACTACCGTAGTAATATGCCTTATATACTATAAACATCTATATGTTTTGTTTACGTACAATAGCCCTGCCGAACCAAGCTTGCGGACTACTGCAGAGACTGTACTAACCATTCTCACGTTAATATACTACCGCAGTAATATGCCCTATATACTATACACATCTATATGTTTTGTTTACGTACAATAGCCCTGCCGAACCAAGCTTGCGGACTACTGCAGAGACTGTACTAACCATTCTCACGACCTACTACCGTAGTAATATGCCCTATATAATATACATATCTATATGTTTTGTTTACGTACAATAGCCCAGCCGAACCAAGCTTGCGGACTACTGCAGAGACTGTACTAACCATTCTCACGACCTACTACCGTAGTAATATGCCCTATATACTATACACATCTATATGTTTTGTTTACGTACAATAGCCCAGCCGAACCAAGCTTGCGGACTACTGCAGAGACTGTACTAACCATTCTCACGACCTACTACCGTAGTAATATGCCCTATATACTATACACATCTATATGTTTTGTTTATTATTTAACCCTTCGGCGTCTTTTAACGTACACAGCACGTCATGGTCTATTTAACCCTTCGGCGTCTTTTGACGTACACAGCACGTCATGGTCTATTAACACAATAATAGCGAGTAACCATCGGTGTGGAAATGGAAGATCGGTCTCCATGTGGACGATTTTTCAGGACATTGATACCACGGAATATTTGGCTAAATTAAAAAAGCTGCTTTTAAATGTGAAAAAAAAACATACTGAAAGGCCTTTACCAACAGGCATGACGATAGCATCAGATTCATTCCTCCTATAGTTGGTCGGTAGCGTAGTTGGTTCAATCCCAATCAGAGTCATAATACATTTTGAGAAGGATCAGCTGATAACCACCGGCTGTTCATTTGTCATTGGGCTATTAATTAATTACACTTTCTAAGGAATAGTCGGCCTTAGTTTGTAACAATGACTCCATTCGCTCATCTACACTCATTTGAAATCCATATTCGCCCATATATTGACGATCGGCGTCTTATGAATAAATAAATAAATACAAAAAGAAATTACGGTGGTTTTACAAGTTTCGTTTTATCCATTGCTAAAGCCTAAATACCGAGAGGATACAGAAAGGAGTATATACAAGGATGAAGTAAGGAGTTAGGACTTATACAGAGAGTTTAATTCCACCAAACTCCAACACAGCCGATCTAGACTAGACAGTGCCAGATGAGGAATTGAGTTAAAAATGTCGAAAATATAAACTGTATTCGCAGCAGTAGAAAAACACGGACACAGAAAGGAAACTCTCTACAAGTAAATGTCCAAATCAAAGAGAAGTGCTCCATTCAAAGGCCTCTATAGCTAAACGGATAGTTAACTTATCAAAGTCATATTTCTAACAAACATGTGCTTTACGTTGAATGAAAAAAAAGAGCTTACTGGTACCTCTGGAAGTCTCCTGACAGTTTACGGAGGGAGCGATAGACGAGGCTATTTCCGCTATACAAGCGGGGAAAGAAGCTGGTCTTGACGGAATCTTCCCGGAATTTCTGTGACATGCAGGTATCACAGTAAAAAATGGCCGCAAATAGTTTACAATAAGATACTAGCTTCAGAAAATTTGCCAAAAGCATTTAAGCGATAAAAAGTAGTAACTGTTCTGAAGACTGTCAAAGAACCCGATCGAGTGGAAAGTTATCGCCCTAAATATCTTCTAAGTAATTGTTGTAAGTTGCTGGAAAGGCATATACCGAGGATTGTGATAAACAAAATATCACCCGTTCGTGATTCTAATGAGGATTGTGATAAACAAAATATCACCCGTTCGTGATTCTAATATATCCATGTTCACGATAGTAACATTGATATATTAGAGGGTTAAGCAGACTGATTTTCATCCTGGCCGAAGTTGTAGCGACCAAATTATAGCTCTGACATCATTTATCGAGAATGGGTTTGAAATGGATGTTGTGTGGGGGAGATAACTGAGCATCAAGCTTTTCAATTAACTGAAAATCAGACCAACACAACGTGGTTCTGATTCCACATAAAGCTGTAGTCCCTTAGTTTCCCTGGCTGATGGGCTATTAATAAATTACCCTTTCTGAGGAACAGTTTAACTCAGTTAGTAACCAAACTTCACTCAAATCATCATTCATATTCGCCTTAAAATACGCACAGCGTTGTGTCGGCATCTCATACGTAAGATTAAGAAATAAGAAAAAAGTTGAACATCTGCAGATTTTGCTGATCTTAGTCAATTGGCTTCAAGGAGTCTTGTAAATGAGTTGGATGGATGGACATTCGAAGCTTCTTGTCCGTAAGGTTCCTGGGTCGGCTTTTAAGGAGCCATGTCCGTAATTTGATTGGGTGGATTTTCAGTCTAGTGCGCAAGGTGACTTCAAGGACACTTGTTTTTGTGCTAGCTGGGTGCAATTCAAGGAGTTTTGTCCAAAATGTAACTAAATGGACATTCAAGAGTCTTAATCTTAGAACTTAGGCTTAAGCGGCCGGTTTCATAACTAGAATCTACAGTTTCCGGTGACAACCGCGTCAAGGTACTATCTACAATATTTACAAGATGACCAGACGTTTCGCCCATACTGTGATGTGTCTCAGAGAAACCACTGAGGATGCCACTTCACAGTATGTGCGAAACGTCTAGTCATCTTGTAAATATTGTAGATTGTACCTTGACGCGGTTGTCACCGGAAACTGTAAATTCTAGTTATTCAAGAGTCTTGCTTAAAAGGTGAATGGATGGGCATTTTTGGGGTGGGTGGATGGGATTCAATTAATATTGTCTGCAAGGTGGTTGGGCCGGTCTCAAAGAACCTTATCCGCACGGTTGTTGGAGGATCTTGAAGAGACTCTCCGTAAGGTCAGCAATATAAGCCAACACTACAGCACACTTGGCAACATAGTTTACCACATATGCTAAACGAGCGGGTGACCTTAAATTGCTTACAACATTTGTCAATAATTTCAAGTAGCATGTTAACACCATTAAACTACACATCTGCTGGCTTACGTAGTTCGATTTATTTTTACGAAACTAAACGGAACCCCTTCAATCTGACAGGTAGTTAGGACTTTATGCTTACTTCACTCTATACTAATAAGTCTTATTCTAGTAAAACAAGTCTGACTAGAGTTTTTATACACTATAATAAAGCCTGGTATATATGTACCCTGAGAGCCTGACAAGTGCCTACAACCGACTAAGAACTTAGTATAAAATATATTGATCCTATTTTAGTAAAATATTTCAATAAATATATTCCCTGCAAATCAAAATAGTAGGGTTGATTTATTTTGTTTACAAAAGTCAAAGTAGTATTTACTTATTGCCATAAGTGATTGTGATACTATTTTAATAAAACGGTGGCGTAAATATGTTCCTTGTAAGTCTGACAATAAGTGTTTTTTGCCATATGTTCATCCTATTTTAATAAAATAGTGGGTTAAAAATGATACCTGCATGACTAGCAAGTAGAGTTGACTTATTGCCGTAAGTTCATCCTATTTTAATAAAATGGTGGGTTAACAATGATAACGGTATGACTGGCAAGTAGGGTTGACTTATTGCCGTATGTTTATCCTATTTTAATAAAATGGTGGATTAACTAAGATACCTGCATGACTGGCAAGTAGGGTTGACTTATTACCGTATGTTTATCCTATTTTAATAAAATTGTGGATTTAACTAAGATACCTGCATGACTGGCAAGTAGGGTTGACTTACTGTCATATGTTTATCCTATTTTAATAAAATGGTGGATTAACTAAGATACGGTACCTGCATGACTGGCAAGTAGGGTTGACTTATTGTCGTATGTTTATCCTAATTTAATAAAATGGTGGGTTAACAATGATACCTGCATGACAGGCAAGTAGGGTTGACTTATTGCCGTATGTTCATCTTATTTTAATAAAATAGTGTGTTAACAATGATAACTGTATGACTGGCAGGTAGGGTTGACTTATTGCCGTATGGTCATCATATTTTAATAAAACGGTGGGTTAACAATGATACCTGCATGACTGGCAAATAGGGTTGACTTATTGTCGTATGTTTATCTTACTTTAATAAAATGGTGGGTTAACAATGATAACGGTATGACTGGCAAGTAGGGTTGAATTATTGTCGTATGTTTATCCTAATTTAATAAAATGGTGGGTTGACAATGATATATGCATGACTGGCAAATAGCGTTGACTTATTGTCGTATGTTTATCCTAATTTAATAAAATGGTGGGTTAACAATGATAACGGTATGACTGGCAAGTAGGGTTGACTTATTGCCGTATGTTCATCCTATTTTAATAAAATAGTGTGTTAACAATGATAACTGTATGACTGGCAGGTAGGGTTGACTTATTGCCGTATGTTCATCATATTTTAATAAAATTGTGGGTTAACAATGATACCTGCATGACTGGCAAATAGGGTTGACTTAATGTCGTATGTTTATCCTATTTTAATAAAATGGCGGATTAACTAAGATACCTGCATGACTGACAAATAGGGTTGACTTAATGTCGTATGTTTATCCTATTTTAATAAAATGGTGGATTAACTAAGATACCTGCATGACTGACAAGTAGTACATTGACTTACTGTCGTATGTTTATCCTATTTTAATAAAATAGTGGATTTAACAATGATACCTGCATGACTGGCAAGTAGGGTTGACTTACTGTCGTATGTTTATCCTATTTTAATAAAATGGTGGATTTAACTAAGATACCTGCATGACTGGCAAGTAGGGTTGACTTATTGTCGTATGTTTATCCTATTTTAATAAAATGGTAGGTGAAATATGATACCTGCATGACTGGCAAGTAGGGTTGACTTATTGTCGTATGTTTATCCTATTTTAATAAAATGGTGGGTTAACAATGATAACTGTATGACTGGCAGGTAGGGTTGACTTATTGCCGTATGTTTATCCTATTTTAATAAAATGGTGGATTTAACTAAGATACCTGCATGACTGGCAAGTAGGGTTGACTTACTGTCATATGCTTATCCTATTTTAATAAAATGGTGGATTAACTAAGATACCTGCATGACTGGCAAGTAGGGTTGACTTATTGTCGTATGTTTATCCTATTTTAATATAATGGTGGGTTAACAATGATAACGGTATGACTGGCAAGTAGGGTTGACTTATTGTCGTATGTTTATCTTATTTTAATAAAATGGTGGGTTGATAATGATAACTGCATGACTGGCAAGTAGGGTTGACTTACTGTCGTATGTTTATCCTATTTTAATAAAATGGTGGATTTAACTAAGATACCTGCATGACTGGCAAGTAGGGTTGACTTACTGTCGTATGTTTATCCTATTTTAATAAAATGGTGGATTTAACTAAGATACCTGCATGACTGGCAAGTAGGGTTGACTTACTGTCGTATGTTTATCCTATTTTAATAAAATGGTGGATTTAACTAAGATACCTGCATGACTGGCAAGTAGGGTTGACTTACTGTCATATGTTTATCCTATTTTAATAAAATGGTGGATTTAACTAAGATATCTGCATGACTGGCAAGTAGGGTTGACTTACTGTCGTATGTTTATCCTATTTTAATAAAATGGTGGATTTAACTAAGATACCTGCATGACTGGCAAGTAGGGTTGACTTACTGTCGTATGTTTATCCTATTTTAATGAAATGGTGGATTTAACTAAGATACCTGCATGACTGGCAAGTAGGGTTGACGTACTGTCATATGTTTATCCTATTTTAATAAAATGGTGGATTTAACTAAGATATCTGCATGACTGGCAAGTAGGGTTGACTTACTGTCGTATGTTTATCCTATTTTAATAAAATGGTGGATTTAACTAAGATACCTGCATGACTGGCAAGTAGGGTTGACATATTGTCGTATGTTTATCCTATTTTAATAAAATGGTGGGTTAACAATGATAACTGTATGACTGGCAGGTAGGGTTGACTTATTGCCGTATGTTTATCCTATTTTAATAAAATGGTGGATTTAACTAAGATACCTGCATGACTGGCAAGTAGGGTTGACTTACTGTCATATGCTTATCCTATTTTAATAAAATGGTGGATTAACTAAGATACCTGCATGACTGGCAAGTAGGGTTGACTTATTGTCGTATGTTTATCCTATTTTAATATAATGGTGGGTTAACAATGATAACGGTATGACTGGCAAGTAGGGTTGACTTATTGTCGTATGTTTATCCTATTTTAATAAAATGGTGGATTTAACTAAGATACCTGCATGACTGGCAAGTAGGGTTGACTTACTGTCGTATGTTTATCCTATTTTAATAAAATGGTGGATTTAACTAAGATACCTGCATGACTGGCAAGTAGGGTTGACTTACTGTCGTATGTTTATCCTATTTTAATAAAATGGTGGATTTAACTAAGATACCTGCATGACTGGCAAGTAGGGTTGACTTACTGTCATATGTTTATCCTATTTTAATAAAATGGTGGATTTAACTAAGATACCTGCATGACTGGCAAGTAGGGTTGACTTACTGTCGTATGTTTATCCTATTTTAATAAAATGGTGGATTAACTAAGATACGGTACCTGCATGACTGGCAAGTAGGGTTGACTTATTGTCGTATGTTTATCCTAATTTAATAAAATGGTGGGTTAACTAAGATACCTGCATGACTGGCAAGTAGGGTTGACTTATTGTCGTATGTTTATCCTATTTTAATAAAATGGTGGGTTAACAATGATAACTGTATGACTGGCAGGTAGGGTTGACTTATTGCCGTATGTTTATCCTATTTTAATAAAATGGTGGGTTAACATTGATAACTGTATGACTGGCAGGTAGGGTTGACTTATTGCCGTATGTTCATCATATTTTAATAAAATGGTGGGTTAACTAAGATACCTGCATGACTGGCAAGTAGGGTTGACTTATTGTCGTATGTTTATCCTATTTTAATAAAATGGTGGGTTAACAACGATAACTGTATGACTGGCAGGTAGGGTTGACTTATTGCCGTATGTTTATCCTATTTTAATAAAATGGTGGATTTAACTAAGATACCTGCATGACTGGCAAGTAGGGTTGACTTACTGTCATATGCTTATCCTATTTTAATAAAATGGTGGATTAACTAAGATACCTGCATGACTGGCAAGTAGGGTTGACTTATTGTCGTATGTTTATCCTATTTTAATATAATGGTGGGTTAACAATGATAACGGTATGACTGGCAAGTAGGGTTGACTTATTGTCGTATGTTTATCTTATTTTAATAAAATGGTGGGTTGATAATGATAACTGCATGACTGGCAAATAGGGTTGACTTATTGCCGTATGTTCATCATATTTTAATAAAATGGTGGGTTAACAATGATACCTGCATGACTGGCAAATAGGGTTGACTTATTGCCGTATGTTTCTCTTAATTTAATTAAATGGTGTGTGAAATATGATACCTGCATGACTGGCAAGTAGGGTTGGCTTATTGCCATATGTTCCTCCTATTTTAATAAAATAGTGGGGCAAATATGATACCTGCATGACTGGCAAATAGGGTTGACTTATTGCCGAATGTTCATCCTAATTTAATAAAATGGTGGGTGAAATATGATACCTGCATGACTGGCAAATAGGGTTGACTTATTGCCGAATGTTCATCCTAATTTAATAAAATGGTGGGTGAAATATGATACCTGCATGACTGACAAATAGGGTTGACTTATTGCCGTATGTTCATCCTATTTTAATAAAATGGTGGGTGAAATATGATACGGCACCTGCATGACTTGCAAGTAGGGTTGACTTATTGCCGAATGTTCATCCTATTTTAATAAAATAGTGGTTGAAATATGATACCTGCATGACAGGCAAGTAGGGTTGACTTATTGCCGAATGTTCATCATATTTTAATAATATGGTGGGTGAAATATGTTTCCTGTAAGGCTGACAAGTAGAGTTTACTTATTGCCGAATGTTCATCATATTGTATTAAATTGTGGGTGAAATATGATACCTGCATTACTGGCAAGTAGGGTTGACTTATTGCCGCATGTTCATTCTATTTTAATAAAATGGTGGGCAAAATATGATACCTGCATGACTGGCAAATAGGGTTGACTTATTGTCGTATGTTTATCCTATTTTAATAAAATGGTGGGTTAACAATGATAACTGTATGACTGGCAGGTAGGGTTGACTTATTGCCGTATGTTTATCCTATTTTAATAAAATGGTGGATTTAACTAAGATACCTGCATGACTGGCAAGTAGGGTTGACTTACTGTCATATGCTTATCCTATTTTAATAAAATGGTGGATTAACTAAGATACCTGCATGACTGGCAAGTAGGGTTGACTTATTGTCGTATGTTTATCCTATTTTAATATAATGGTGGGTTAACAATGATAACGGTATGACTGGCAAGTAGGGTTGACTTATTGTCGTATGTTTATCTTATTTTAATAAAATGGTGGGTTGATAATGATAACTGCATGACTGGCAAATAGGGTTGACTTATTGCCGTATGTTCATCATATTTTAATAAAATGGTGGGTTAACAATGATACCTGCATGACTGGCAAATAGGGTTGACTTATTGCCGTATGTTCCTCTTAATTTAATTAAATGGTGTGTGAAATATGATACCTGCATGACTGGCAAGTAGGGTTGGCTTATTGCCATATGTTCCTCCTATTTTAATAAAATAGTGGGGGAAATATGATACCTGCATGACTGGCAAATAGGGTTGACTTATTGCCGAATGTTCATCCTAATTTAATAAAATGGTGGGTGAAATATGATACCTGCATGACTGGCAAATAGGGTTGACTTATTGCCGAATGTTCATCCTAATTTAATAAAATGGTGGGTGAAATATGATACCTGCATGACTGACAAATAGGGTTGACTTATTGCCGTATGTTCATCCTATTTTAATAAAATGGTGGGTGAAATATGATACGGCACCTGCATGACTTGCAAGTAGGGTTGACTTATTGCCGAATGTTCATCCTATTTTAATAAAATAGTGGTTGAAATATGATACCTGCATGACAGGCAAGTAGGGTTGACTTATTGCCGAATGTTCATCATATTTTAATAATATGGTGGGTGAAATATGTTTCCTGTAAGTCTGACAAGTAGAGTTTACTTATTGCCGAATGTTCATCATATTGTATTAAATTGTGGGTGAAATATGATACCTGCATTACTGGCAAGTAGGGTTGACTTATTGCCGCATGTTCATTCTATTTTAATAAAATGGTGGGCAAAATATGATACCTGCAGGACTGGCAAATAGGGTTGACTTATTGCCGTATGTTCATCATATTTCAATAAAATGGTGGGTGAAATATGATACCTGCATAACTGGCAAATAGGGTTGACTTATTGCCTTATGTTTATCATATTTTAATAAAATGGTGGGTGAAATATGATACCTGCATGACAGGCAAGTAGGGTTGATTTATTGCCGAATGTTCATCCTATTTTAATAAAATAGTGGTTGAAATATGATACCTGCATGACAGGCAAGTAGGGTTGACTTATTGCCGTATGTTTATCATATTTTAATAAAATAGTAGGTAAAATATGATACCTGCATGACTGGCAAGTCGAGTTGACTTATTGCCGTATGTTCATCATATTTTAATAAAATGGTGGGTGAAATATGTTTCCTGTAAGTCTGACAAGTAGAGTTTACTTATTGCTATTTGTTCATCCTATTTTAATAAAATAGTGATATAAAAACATATACTTTTTACTTTACCCTTCACAACCTTTATGAAAAGGTCTGCCAAGTCGTGTTGACTTATTGCCATACGATCATCGTATTTTAATAAAATAGTTGGGTACATATGTTCCTCGTAAATCTAACAAGTCGTGTATTTTTAACTTACATAGTCGTGTTAAGAGTGATAAATAGCCAAAGCAAACATGAACAACTGCCGTTCCTAGTTCGTACCTTATTTGGTCAAAGTAAAAAAAGGAATGGAATGCTACATAGATTTCAAACCAAATTTAACCAAATTCTGTTTGTGGTGCTGCATATAACGTGATGAGTGATTACATCGTTGTTGGATTTTATACATTAAGATTTACAGAATTCGACGATTTATGTATATAAATGTATATACAGGGTGTATATTATGCCTGGGAAACACCTAAACATTTTCTTTATTCATCGGAACAAAAATTCGAAACTTTTTACAATCGTGATAGGGATTGGTTAACTACTTTTTGGAACATTATTTAGTCATGTCATACTAACGGGGGACGTCGATACCTGTCGAGGGATCTTCAATATTCTTTATGGAAGCCTATACCTTGTGATACATCACTTTAAAGGTTATAATGAACTGAATTGAATGCCACAAACTGCATCTCTAAGGAATCGGTCTATCAGAATATGGAGTACTTTGACTATTGAAAATTGGTGATGTTTAACAATTTAATTTTAACTTGGTTCTTACTACAGTAATGTTTTACAGTAAATTTCCTAACATTTTAAAAAAAGGTTCAATTGATTTAAAACTAAATTTTCATTTTGAGCTGGTTTTATTAGTACAATTTTGGTTTTATTAGTGCTCTATTTTATGATATAGTGATTCCTTAGAGATGCTGTTTGTGGCATTCAATTCAGTTTACGATACCCTTTAAAGTGATGTATCGCAAGGTATAGGCTTCCATAAAGAATATTGGCGATACACTCGACAGGACGTTCCCCGTAAGTGTGAAATGACTAAACAATGTTCTAAAAAGAAGGTAACCATGAGCTATTAAGATTGTAAACGTTTTCAATTTAAATTAATTAAGAATATATTTAGATGTTTCCAGACATATGTACACCCCGTATATGGTAACGTCTAAGTGTGAAAGTAGCAGGTGGTGCCAAACACAGATGTAGCGTCATGGAGCCGGCGTATTACGACAGCCGCCGAGCTAGATGTATTAAGTTGACTGTGTTACTAATTGTTTTTACTCAAATAAAATAATTTAAAGACTAAATTAACGTTATTATTCTAAAATTCGTAAGGTAAATTCGCATTCTGGATGAGCAAAAAAAAAAAAAAAAAAAAAAAAATAGCGTACCAGAACGAGGCCTAGCCATATTTAGAAACATCCGTCAAACACATTCAACGGTATTATTTTGTTAAATTTGAAAAATATTAATAACAGTTATTCGTGGTTATAATACAGTACCACCTTCTGGCATACAGTAGTTTTATAACCAGGTAGGAACAGCTGTAATAATGCAGTAGTGGCCTACAGTTATAAACAAACAACTCCAAAAGGGAAACAGTACATATATAACGTGTTTAGTCACTTGTGTACTTTTTAGACTGTTCTGCTCACCGCCGGTCATAATATTGAGTTTGATTATATAATCAAAATATGTAGCAAGCTTTTATATTACACTGTATCCACAATTTAGAACAGCTGATGTTATGTATAATTTACTAATGTAATCAATTATTTTTTATTTCAAAAGTGTAGTCTACCACAATTTTATTGAATTTGTTTTTATTTAACAGCTGTTAATAAAATACAACAATCAATTACTATGGCTCCATAAGAATACCATGGGAATTTTGGAGGCCAGTGGGACGGAGTCCTGAGGTCGGAGAGGAAAGTCCTTTCTTAGTGAGCCTCTAGAGGCCCAGATAAATCTACGTACAAAATTTCGAGAAATAGTGATGAGTGGTAAATGGCTTTTATATATAGACCCTTGGTTTCTAAGTCTAGACAAATCTGTAAGTCTACTTTTAGAGGGCACAAATTACTGTAGTTGACTCTGAATCAGTGAAATATCGTGTTTCTGGCCATGTTTAGCCATGTCCTATGTTCTGACTATACATGTGTTCAAATTAAATTGTATATTTTCCCATTGAATACAGTATGTTCTCCTAGATAACAAAGTTTCACAGTCTAGAAAAATTTGTAATTCTACTCTTGGAGGCCGTAACCAATACCACTTTTATTTACACGCACAGATTGAAAATCTAGCTCTACCTAAGGACGAAGGAGGTGAGATAGAGCAAAAAGTCATAGGACCAAAGTTGTAGATCGTCTCTCAAATCAGGCACAGAAAATGGTGTTAGTTTTGCTGTAGAACCGTTCATTTAGCCGCTACAGTCCAATTAGAGAAACGCTGTTTTTGGCATTTTATTTATTTGGCACTAAAAAGGCTGCCCTCTTCGATTTTCTAAGAATCTATCAAAAACCATTCTTATTGCACATCTACAACATAAGACGTTTGACTCTACAAAAGTTCAGCCTCGTAGGCTTAGTACTTTTTAGTTACAACGATGAGCGAATGAGTGAGTGAGTCAGTAGTTAGCCTTTTATAGGTACTGTATAGATATATTTTATATACATGTATACTAACTAAACTAGTTATGTCTTATCTGTAAATTTACTGTACATTTTCAACTCTTTCAAGTGCTTTAAATCTCCAATAACGTTAGATCTTGGAGCGTTGGACATTTCTAACAAATTTACAAATCATGAACAATCCAATGCCAACAAATAACTTTAAAACAATATTTATGCCTGTACCCCATCAATTTGATACATTTATTCACTTTGAACATTTCATTTCAAACCAATAATTTTGCTGGTATTGGGGTATTTAACAGACATTTGTTTTGACTTTTTGCGTTTACGACGGAGCCTGTGCTTGTTCTCCGTCATGTTATAACATAGAAAAACAGTAAAAACCATTTATATATACGCAAATTGTTGTCTGTCAAACAACAATTTACAAAAGAACTATTGCGAATATATAGGACATTCTGTAAAGCCCACCGCACAAAATCACACTACCGTACGTAAACATGAAAATGCGTCCTCTACAATTTCGTAGAGGACAACACTACCAAAGATTTTAAAACTATAATAATATAGTTCTATTATTATTTTTGCTAATGCGCCCTGACTTGCGTAGTTTTACTTTCACAACATGTTTTAAACGTAACATACAGGACTACCTAAATATTAGTCGTCTTTGATTTCATTGAATGGACAAATACAGTTTTCTGTTCGAGGTTTGTTGTTTCCACAAGTACGAGGACTCACCACATCGTCCATCCATGTATCCATGGCGGCGATTGCTCACATCACTTGTACACATCACCACGGTACACCACGGGAAACCACTCACGTTGATGGGCACGGTCTCGCGGGTGCCGCCACCGCACTCACACTCAATGCGGGCCTCTCGCCTCGCCCACTTGCCGAGGAGGGGGGGCTCCTGCTCTACCCAGACGGGATCAGCGCGGAAAGTTTCGCCGGACTTGAAGTAAAACTTCGCAACGTAGTCACTGGCTTGTTTACAAACATTAGCGGTGTACAGCGTTACTCACTTTGAGACTCGGAGCGACAACACTTTGGTGTGCAGTATCCTTTAGCATGTACAACTGCAACATAATACAATAAAACGGAGTTTACAAGGATACTCTAAATCTCTCCTTCCATTATGTACATACTCTTTGATAGTACGTAAATAATAACGACAGTTGCAGATTCTGTTTAAGTGCACTGTACATAACAATTAACACATAGAAAATTTATGCAGAAACTAGACAATTTAAAATAATCAGAATCAATAATCGTTAACTTGAAGACCTCTTTGCACCATACATCTTCAGCCATAGATCAGTTATATAGTAAGATTGCATAGCAGACTTAACAGCTCGGTTATAGCATAGCCACTTATAACATCTGCTATATATACAACACGGCCTCTTTTTATCCAGGAGAATTTATAAAATTTGTCTATTTCACCTAAAGGACTTCCTATTACCATAGCAGTGCTAGCTGCAATAACCATCGCTAGTAACAAACACTTACTTACTCCCTTGAGACTCTTTGAAGTTCTCAGATTTATCAGATATTTATTTACTAAATTATAGTGGCAAACACTTGGCCTTGAACAGTTAAAACATGCCTTAAAAGTAGAGATCTGCAAAACTGCTGTTTGGAAGAAGCAGCTTAGCTGACAGCAGTTTGCATCACTAAGCTGCTAAATTAGACTGCTTATTAGAAACAGTTCAGCTCAGCTACAGCACACCAGCTCAGCTACAGCACACATTGGCACGTTGTTTCTTTATACAATTTTTGACTAAATATTACTTAGCCAGCTTTAAACTTGCTTTTAATTAATTTATAAGATCAAATATAATAGTTACACATACATATCAAACAGCAAATCTACAAAGACAAGGCTGTACAATTTCTTAGAGATAGCTTAATAAAATCTGTGCATACCTTTCTATTGATAGAACATTTAATTCAAAGTATATCGTACATAATGACAGTGCATCGCTAAAGTACAAGAGAGCTGCAGAAAGCAACTAATTAATATAGAAAAGCACTTACTGTTCACTGCTGTTGATCAACCTGTTTTCTGTAACTGTTGGGCGGGGATAGCTGCTGCCGCAAAGCAGGTATTCTCACTCAATCGTTAGTAGACGAGCTGCTTACTTTAATAAGCTGCTGCTTCTAAGCTGCTTAAACGTATTTAGCACATCTCTACTTAAAAGGACATTTTTGGATTACTGTTCATTCTTGAGCGACTTTTACATTTCTTTAGTTTCGCATCTTCCCGACTTAATTTCTCTATCTTTAGTGAATTAATTCCAAACTTGTTTCTTCATGTCTCTCATTTTACAATTAACATGTTTGGCATTTTATCACACAGGATGCTTATAAGAAGTCTATGAATTTGACAAATTCCTTTTTTCAAATTCATAGGGCTTCTCTTCCCTAACATGACATCACTCTTCGCACGTGCGGGTAGAATCACTGCTCTGCTACAAATAAATAACGTTTCTGCCAGGGATTTTCTTGATAGGAAAGTTAATACTTTGGTCCAAAATTATCCTAGTTCACACATCTTCCTTGAACTATTTACGTCCGATTGTCATAACGTAGAGACCTTTTGGCAATCTCTGCACCCATTATTTGAGGTTTGTTTATTTTGCTATTTCAGTACCAGATAACCCTTGACAGGTCGAGGTTTCCTATCTCTTACGTGAACAAGTGATTACGACTTTGGCGAGGTTTACAAAATGAAAGCTGTACAGAGTTTGTGCATACGAGAACGTCACTCAAACAAGTATAAACAATAACATTAATACATACATTGATTACATTGTATATAGATGGTACGATGACACTTGGTGTTCATTATCAATAAAAGATGTCGAAGAAAATATCCTAGTCACAACAATTTCTATCAGGTTTGAAACGATCTTGTTAAACAGAGATGCTGTCTTATGTTGTAAACCAGCCTCTCCAGGTACTTATAATAGACACTTAAAAGAAATAAAGGACGGCAGCTTTCGAATTATCCTGGTTCTTTATCTGGCTTCAAAACAGCTATTATTTTTTAAAATTTTGGGCATAACACCACTTGCCAATATGGCATTTGTCAAGACTGTTAAAAGCATTTTTTTACTTTCATACAAGTTCATTTTTAGAAATTCCGGAAAGATGTAATCTATTCCTGCTGCCTTCTCAACTGGTAGGCCAAGACGGCCACATTTAACTCTTCGAAAGTGAAGTGGAAGGAAGGTGTTGTTCGCGTCCGCAGCTGTGCATGTCCCCTGGGTGGTGCTAGACCAACGATGATATTAGGTAGCTGAACTGTCACTTGTGTGATCTCCCAGCTGTGATATGACAGCTGTGCGTGTCCCCTGTGTGGTGCTAGACGAACGATGATATTAGGTAGCTGAACTGTCACTTGTGTGATCTCCCAGCTATGACAGCCGTGCGTGTCCCCTGTGTGGTGCTAGACGAACGATGATATTAGGTAGCTGAACTGTCACTTGTGTGATCTCCCAGCTATGACAGCTGTGCGTGTCCCCTGTGTGGTGCTAGACGAACGATGATATTAGGTAACTGAACTGTCACTTGTGTGATCTCCCAGCTATGACAGCCGTGCGTGTCCCCTGTGTGGTGCTAGACGAACGATGATATTAGGTAGCTGAACTGTCACTTGTGTGATCTCCCAGCGATGACAGCTATGCGTGTCCCCTGGGTGGTGCTAGACGAACGATGATATTTGGTAGCTAAATTTTCACTTGTGTGATCTCCCAGCTATGACAGCTGTGCGTGTCCCCTGGGTGGTGCTAGACGAACGATATTTGGTAGCTAAATTTTCACTTGTGTGATCTCCCAGCTATGACAGCTGTGCGTGTCCCCTGGGTGGTGCTAGACGAACGATGATATTTGGTAGCTGAATTGTCACTTGTGTGATCTCCCAGCTATGACAGCTGTGAGTGTCCCCTGGGTGGTGCTAGACGAACGATGATATTTGGTAGCTAAATTGTCACTTGTGTGATCTCCTAGCTTTTTTTTATTTTATTTTATTGCGTAGTAACAATTTTTAACATGTCATGCAAACGTCAATATTATATACATAAATATTTAAAATGTGTTAAAAATTCTAAAACTAAACAACAAATGGTCATTCACCCCACATTCATATACATATTACTAACATTCATACAGCCACAATCATACTGTCTTCCTGTCCTGCTGTTTAATCATCCCAGCGACTCATCATGAACTCATCCACAGAATAGAGAGCTTTAGCCATCAAGAGGTGTTTAAGTCGAGTTTTGAATTGACTTTGGTTGTTAATTGAAAATTCTTCAGGGAGTCTGTTGATTAGTCTGACACCAACCTGATGTGGCATGTGGTCTGATAGTGCCAATCTGTATTGCTGTGTTCGGAGGTTGTCCCTGCCTCTAGTGTAGTATCGGTGAACGTTCCTGCCACGAATTAAGGAAGAACGTGATCTGCAGTATAGTATCACCTCATACATATAAAGGCAAGGTAAAGTCAGTAATTTTAACTCCCTAAAAGAATTCCGGCACGACTCTCTGTGGTTCAACTTAGCAATTATTCTAACAGCCTTTTTTTTAAGTTTAAAAACCCTTTCAATTTTGCTTTTTGCACAACCTCCCCAAAGTCTCACTCCGTATTCCAGATGTGAATACACCATGCCATAATAGGCCATGAGTAAGACACTAGAGCAACAGAACTTTGCAAGATTGCGCAACGCATATATACCTGAAGCAATTTTACCACAAACGTGGTCAATATGATCTTCCCAAGTCAGTCCTCTAACAAGGAACATTCCAAGGAATTTTGTGGAATTTACCACCTCTAAAAGAGTGTCATCCACGAAGACATGGGGTTGAGATTGGAGCTCCTGCTTTCGCAGGCAAAAACTCATTATGTTGGATTTGGTTTTATTTTATTTTAGATTCAGTTCACTGAAATGTTGGATGCAAGAACTCAGCTCTATAAAAGCTGTTATTTCTAATTCTTTGGATGTCTTTCCTTTAATACAGAGAGTCGTATCATCGGCATATTGAATCAGTTCTCCATTCTGGATCACTGTGTTCAATCTGCACACATAGATTAAAAAAAGAAGTAGTCCGAGGATAGATCCCTGGGGGACTCCATGAACCATTCTATTTTTATTTGAAGTTATATTTGAGATTTGTACACACTGGTGTCGATCTTTAAGATACGAAGTGAGCCAACTGTGTGTAACTCCAGATTTTTCTAAAAGGTGCAGCAGTGTCTCATGCACACATAGAAGCTCTAATGTAAGCTAAATGTAAGCTAATCAGGAATGTAATGCAGGTGTACAGATTCTTCACTTATATCCGTGTTCCAATTATTTGGTAGAAAAAAATTCAGTAGCAATATATTTGCTAATATACATACAGTGGTATTGACCCAACCACCCAACCATACACGTACAGTGGTATTGACCAACCCGCCCACCCATACACGTACAGTGGTATTGACAAGCTCTAAATGTAAGCTAATCAGGAATGTAATGCAGGTGTACAGATTCTTCACTTATATCCGTGTTCCAATTATTTGGTAGAAAAAATTTCAGTAGAAATATATTTGCCAATATACATACAGTGGTATTGACCCAACCACCCAACCATACACATACAGTGGTATTGACCAACCCACCCACCCATAAACGTACAGTGGTATTGAATTTCAGTAGATTTTGAAATACAGTAACACCGTGCTTGTATGCGTGGGCGGGTGGGTCAGTAACACCGTGCTTGTATAAGTAGGCGGGTGGGTCAATAACACCGTGCTTGTATGGGTGGGCGGGTGGGTCAGTAACACCGTGCTTGTATGGGTGGGCGGGTGGGTCAATAACACCGTGCTTGTATGCGTGGGCGGGTGGGTCAGTAACACTGTGCTTGTATGGGTGGGCGGGTGGGTCGATAACATTGTGCTTGTATGCGTGGGCGGGTGGGTCAGACCCACCCTTAACTAAACTAAACTTATTTTTTATTAAGTCGAAAATAAGGAATAACATTCACTTTCGTTTCATTAAAAGAAATTTGAATAGTACTTAATATTAAAATGGATATGTTTTACTTACGTATACTGACTAATAAATAACATTAAAATCTTGACCTCTCCAACAATCAAATGCTTTGGAGAGTTCAAGAAAAATACTAAGCACTTGTTCTTTACTCTCCAAGCCATCGACAACGGTGTCCAAAAGTTTATTGATTGCATAAATTGTGGATCTTTCCTTTCTGAATCCAAATTGTTCTGTATTCAATAAATTGTGACTATCTATGAACCTTGAAAGTCTATCATAGAAGATCCTTTCGTAGATCTTACTAAAGGCAGGAAGAATTGAAATAGGACGATAATTGCTCGCG
Source organism: Stictocephala bisonia (assembly GCA_035578905.1). NCBI lineage: Eukaryota > Metazoa > Arthropoda > Insecta > Hemiptera > Membracidae > Stictocephala > Stictocephala bisonia. Next base: position 542,794 of record JAQJVL010000098.1, on the reverse strand, counting down.
AGTGAAGGGTCATCTTTTTTGTGAATTGGAACAACTTTTGCAGTCTTCAAAAGTGACGGAAAACGTCCTGTTTCAAATGAAAAATTTATCAATTTTGTGAGTGGCTTCAGTAAGTGCTGAAAGCACCGTTTTAAAAGCCATACAGATAAGCCATTGGCGTCACAGGTTTTTTTTTGGGCGCAGCCTCTGAATGGCACTAGCCACCTCCTTCTCACATACAGGGGACAAGGCCATGGATGCAACTGGCTCTCCAATATAATTTATGAATTGTGGTTTATTAAACATTGGGTCCGGTGAAGCTACAGTGGAAAAATCTGTTAAATTCATTTGCAACAGTTAGTTTATCTTGAACTATATCTTCTTCAATTTTTATTTAAATCGGTTTGGATTTATTGAAAAATTTTTATTGTTGTGCTGACGAGTTGATAATTTTCCAAGCGGTTTTTGAAAAATTCTCACAATTGCCCAAGACTTTATTGGTGTCATAGGCTTTAGCAGCTTGTATGACTTTTCTATAAATTTGTCTATATCTTCTGAAAAAGGTTTTGAAATTTTCGTTTTGGGTTGTTACGAATATTTTGTGAAAGAATTTGAGTTTTTCCCGTGAGATAAGAATTCCCTTGGTTATCCAAGATTAAGTTTTCGGGTGTTTTGATTGTTTAGTATTCTTGAAAGGGCAGGCTATGTCTACGTAATATAAAAATCCATTGTGAAAAGCATGATACATGTCATCAACATTATCATGGCTATTCAAATAGTGCCATGTCTCTCGTTTTAACAGATTATTGAGTAGACTGGCGTTTTGGGAATTAATATTCCTGGCAATATTGACTGGTGAAGAGTGAGCTTCCAAAGTGCATCCACGAACCACAACCCCGAGTGCATAGTGATCAGATACGGCAGTGTTCAGAACAGAGACTATCACATGAGGTATGTTAGTAATTACGTTGTCAATGGCAGTACTCGAAATAGCAGTCACTCGTGTAGGTGAGTTCACGGACAAATTTAAAGTACTTATGACTAGTAGCTATGACAGCTGTGCGTGTCCCCTGGGTGGTGCTAGACGAACGATGATATTTGGTAGCTGAATTGTCACTTGTGTGATCTCCCAGCTATGACAGCTGTGCGTGTCCCCTGGGTGGTGCTAGACCAACGATGATATTTGGTAGCTGAACTGTCACTTGTGTGATCTCCCAGCTATGACAGCTGTGCGTGTCCCCTGGGCAGTGCTACGCGAACGATGATATTCTGTAGCTGAATTGTCACTTGTGTGATCTCCCAGCTATGACAGCTGTGCGTGTCCCCTGGGTGGTGCTAGACGAACGATGATATTTGGTAGCTGAACTGTCACTTGTGTGATCTCCCAGCTATGACAGCTGTGCGTGTCCCCTGGGTGGTGCTAGACGAACGATGATATTTGGTAGCTGAACTGTCACTTGTGTGATCTCCCAGCTATGACAGCTGTGCGTGTCCCCTGGGTGGTGCTAGACGAACGATGATATTTGGTAGCTGAACTGTCACTTGTGTGATCTCCCAGCTATGACAGCTGTGCGTGTCCCCTGGGTGGTTCTAGACGAACGATGATATTTGGTAGCTGAACTGTCACTTGTGTGATCTCCCAGCTATGACAGCTGTGCGTGTCCCGTGGGTGGTGCTAGACGAACGATGATATTTGGTAGCTGAACTGTCACTTGTGTGATCTCCTAGCTATGACAGCTGTGCGTGTTCCTTGGGTGGTGCTAGACGAACGATGATATTTGGTAGCTGAATTGTCACTTGTGTGATCTTCCAGCTATGACATCTGTACGTGTCCCATGGGTGGTGCTAGACGAACGATGATATTTGGTAGCTGAATTGTTACTTGTGTGATCTGCCAGCTATGACAGCTGCCAACCAAAAATCGAATAATAAACCTACACCTTAAAACAATTTTAAGAGCGGATATAGTTCGGAATATCGCTACAACGGCTTGGCAAACGACCTAGAAATGACCACAACACGGAGAGAATAAGTTTTGACCTGAGGCGCTAAAAAACCGGTTTCCTTCGAGTTTTGCTGAAATCCAAAACAACCGGATGGAAATTCAACGAGAATGTTTTTAAATAATTATTATCTAGGAGAGGCTTGTCTGCTGTCATAGTATACATTAATTGTTATTATCGAGCCATTAAATATGTATTAAGCAGCCTCCATTTATACCTTAAATAAAGTGTCAAGACAGAAGGTACATGGACCAAAAACAACACAAACAACCAGCATTGATGGTTACTATACTAATATACCACAAGATGAAATTAAAGTTCAAGCGTATGGTACTTCCATCTCAGACCATCACATTGTTACAGTAAAAATCCAAAATGCCAAATAGCAGCATGTGAATTTATGAGGAATTTTTCTAAGATTAATTTGAATATATATAAAAAAAAAAAAAAAAAAAAAAAAACTGAGATCACTAGATTTGAATTTAGTTGAATTTTCACAGTTTCAAGCCTCAAACTGTGAAAAAAATATAATAACTTTCTCAAAATAATATAACATAACATTGAACAGGTGATGCCTAGGGAGCAGTATATATATACTAGCTGTACCCGCCCGCTTCGCCGGTCATAATATTGAGTTTGATTTAGAACCTAATAGGTGAAAGAATTCGAGCATTTTTGCTTCTTCTACCAATATTAGATTTTTTAGGAGGCATGTCATAAAAAGTAAACTGCAAAACAAATAATTATTTATTGAAGTTATACTTCTTTGCGCCCGTTAGACACTTTGGGATGGGATGTTGGTCGAGAAACCGCGTCACGCTGAAAAGTAAGAACAAATTTTTAAGAACTATCGATTAATCGATTGTTAATCGAAGAAATTTAATCGAAGAAATTACTGATAATGATAATTTAGGTGTATATATAATAATGAAGTCACGTATAATATATTGAAGATAAATATATTGAATAATATTGAAAAATGTCTTATATTTCATTTATATATCCTGTCTGTTTGTGTGCGTGAGTGGGTGTATGAGAATGGCCAAAGAAGTATAACTTCCACCGTGTGGTCTGACGCACACCCAATTTTTTTTTTTTTTATTTTCACGTTTCACCACATGTTTTAAATACTGAGGAAAAAGGGTTAACACCAAATACAGATCACCTGATCAAGTAAAAGTAGTGTGTGCTACACTCTCAAGGTGAAATGTAGAACTACAATAAATGAAAACATATACAGTACTGTTGTTGTGAGAACTTCAATCTGCTTATGGCATGGGAAACTACATTAAACCACACAGTCATATGTTTTTTTGTAAACAATTCAGATTCTCCATTTGAATAACATGGGATCTTTAAGAGCCCGTGGGGCGGAACCCTGTGGACGGATCTGCATCAAACTTCAAAGAAACCATCTCAGGAGTATACAGGACAACATCCTAAAGTTTCATGGCGATCGGTTGGATGGTTTGGCAGCGCATAAACTTCAAACATATATATATATACAAACATCCTCTTTTATAAATATAGATATATACTAGCTGTACCCACCCGCTTCGCCGGTCATAATATTGAGTTTGATTTAGAACCTAATAGCTGAAAGAATTCGAGCATTTTTGCTTCTTCTACCAATATTAGATTTTTTAGGAGGCATGTCATAAAAAGTAAACTGCAAAATAAATAATTATTTATTTTTTATTTTCACGTTTCACCACATGTTTTAATTACCGAGGAAAAAGGTTAACACCAAATACAGATCACCTGATCAAGTAAAAGTAGTGTGTGCTACACTCTCAAGGTGAAATGTAGAACTACAATAAATCAAAACATATACAGTACTGTCGTTGTGAGAACTTCAATCTGCTTATGGCATGTGAAACTACATTAAACCACACAGTCATATGTTTTTTGTAAACAATTCAGATTCTCCATTTGAATAACATGGGATCTTTAGGAGCCCGTGGGGCGGGACCCTGTGGACGGATCTGCATCAAACTTCACAGAAACCATCTCGGGAGTATACAGGACAACATCCTAAAGTTTCATGGCGATCGGTTGAATGGTTTGGCAGCGCATAAACTTCAAACATATATATATACAAACATCCTCTTTTATAAATATAGATATATAAAAATTAAAAAATAAAGAAAAACTAAAGTAATATTTTGGGACAGTGAAACCATGGCTTTAAGAAAACATCTTCAACAAGCCCATGAAAAGTACATGTTAACAAGTGGACAGGAGGATAAAGAAACACATCAAGATGTAAAGAAAATTTATGACCTAAATGTAAGAATGAACCACTCTAATCATACAATTGAGAAAAAAACTACCGCTGAAAGCAGGCCAAAGGAAATCTGGAGAACAATAAATACTGAGAGAAATAAGAAAACCAAAAATCTAACATTACCCTAATGAACCACAACAATTTAATAACCGACCCCTACCATATTTGAAATATCTTGAATAAGACATACACACACATAGCAGCTGAATCCAAACCCCAAAATCCACCCCTGGAAACAATCAAATAGAAACTTTATCTACTTTCAAAACATTAACTGAACTTCCGACTATCTGTTAATCAAAACATTAACTGAAACAATTCCTCTGGTTTTCATGACATAACTGACAAGATAATTAGGTACTGTAAAAATGAAACTATAAAGCCTGTTCAACATATTAAAAATTCATCAATAAAACAATTAATGGTCCCAAAACATTTAAAAATAGCAAAAATATATCCAGTCTTTATAAAATGTGATACGCAAGATCCATGTAACTATAGGACTATTTCGAATCTTCCCATAATTTCTAAACCATTTTCTATAACCAGCTTATAGCTCATTTAGAAAGAAATAATTTACTTTCCAAATATCAACAAGGCTTTCGAAGATGATTGAGCACGAGTACTGCGATAGGAAATCTATGTCAAGACATAAACGACATATGGGAGGAAAAGAACAGTGCCTCAGGGCTTTTTATTGACCTTCAAAAGTCATTCGATAACCTTGATTGGGACATTCTAACTTATAAATTTAAACAATATGGTATCAGGGGCGCAGCACTTGACTGGATCCATAACTATTTTCAGGATGGGTTTCAGCAAGTTGAAATTAGCCAAAAACACAATAACTCTATTAGTGATCTGAGATCATCCCTCAGGAAATCAAAAAAAGGCGTGTCTCAATGCTCAATATTGGGTCCCCTGTTTCTTAATTTATATCAATAGCTTACCTGAATTACTGGATCAAGAAAATAGGAGTATTCTGTTTGCAGATGACACCACCATAGTTATACCAACAGAACGAAATGCATTAGCGAAATGCAGAACGAAATGCATAAGTTTAAAGGAGTTGCAGATGGTTTTGGCATTTTCTAAGGTGTTGTTTATTATTGTACTGTTTAATAACAGTACAATAATAAACAACACCTTAGAAAATGCCAAAACCTTTTAAAACAGTACAATAATAAACAACACCTTAGAAAATGCCAAAACCTTATTAAACAGTACAATAATAAACAACACATTAGAAAATGCCTAAACCATCTGCAACTCCTTTAAACTTAATATTAACACCACCAAAACAACTCACATTAAGTTTACACCAAGCAATATAAACAAACCTCAAGAACCTAAACCTAAACTAAACATGCAACAGTCACCTCAACTAAATTTCTGGGAATCATTATTGATCAAAACCTAAATTGGCAAGAGCACATCGACCAACTCTGTAGAAAATTATCTGTGGCCCTTTACATAATAAGAAGAATTTGAACCATCACTAATGTGGAAATAGCACTTGTGGCCTATCATGCACGGTTTGCCTCGCATCTACGCTACGGCATTTCACCGTATACCCGTATACTCGCTAATGCAGTTACTTGGGGAGCTGCTCGTCAAAGAACTTGGAAAGATCGCTCATACTTCAAAACTTTAAGAACGATTCTCAGGCTGCAGACAATGGATCACTGTAAACCCTTGTTTGTCCAACATAATATCCCTGCATCTACTTGAAACCATTATCTTTGCCAGAAATCAAACACCGTCCATTAGACTCCATCAACATTAATAAATACGCGCCACAGAAACAACATTGATTTGCCTCAACACAGATTACAAAAATTTAGCAATACCCACAATACTCCAGTTCATACTTTTACAACCTCTAGAAATAAAATCAAGCTTAACTTTTTACAAGAGGCTTAAGCAATATTTCTCTGATAGGCCATACTACAAATTATCAGATTATGCTGATGAACATACATATCAGCACATCCAAACTACATACCAAGAAAGACAAACATTGAGCTCACTTCTCGTTTCCCCGACCGATGAGAGAGGCCTGACGATTCTCCAGTTCCACTACTGTGGTGAAGATAGCGGATGTAAGATGTAAGTATACCTTACAACTTAGTAGACTTCATACATCAGTACCTTACAACTTAGTAGACTTTACACATGTTCCAGTGTAAAGGTATTAGTTTATTTACGGAGGGATATCTAACTGCACGTATTGTGCGTCTGCTACGAGCTTCAAAATTCACATTCATTTTAATATTACTAATATTGCTTGAAAATCCTTAAATCAAGTGGTTTTGTTTTATAAGGCATTAAGATATTATGGTGCGTCTGCTACGAGCTTCAACATTCACATTCATTTTAATACTACTAATATTGCTTGAAAATCCTTAAATCAAGTGGTTTTGTTTTATATGGCATTAAGATATTATGGTGCGTCTGCTACGAGCTTCAAAATTCACATTCATTTTAATACTACTAATATTGCTAGAAAATCCTTAATCAAGTGGTTTTGTTTTATATGGTATTAAGATATTATGGTGCGTCTGCTACGAGCTTCAAAATTCACGTTCATTTTAATACTACTAATATTGCTTGAAAATCCTTAATCAAGTGGTTTTGTTTTATATGGTATTAAGATATTATGGTGCGTCTGCTACGAGCTTCAAAATTCACGTTCATTTTAATACTACTAATATTGCTTGAAAATCCTTAAATCAAGTGGTTTTGTTTTATAAGGCATTAAGATATTATGGTGCGTCTGCTACGAGCTTCAACATTCACATTCATTTTAATACTACTAATATTGCTTGAAAATCCTTAAATCAAGTGGTTTTGTTTTATATGGTATTAAGATATTATGGTGCGTCTGCTACGAGCTTCAAAATTCACGTTCATTTTAATACTACTAATATTGCTTGAAAATCCTTAATCAAGTGGTTTTGTTTTATATGGTATTAAGATATTATGGTGCATCTGCTACGAGCTTCAAAATTCACATTCATTTTAATACTACTAATATTGCTTGAAAATCCTTAATCAAGTGGTTTTGTTTTATATGGTATTAAGATATTATGGTGCGTCTGCTACGAGCTTCAAAATTCACATTCATTTTAATACTACTAATATTGCTAGAAAATCCTTAATCAAGTGGTTTTGTTTTATATGGTATTAAGATATTATGGTGCGTCTGCTACGAGCTTCAACATTCACATTCATTTTAATACTACTAATATTGCTTGAAAATCCTTAAATCAAGTGGTTTTGTTTTATATGGTATTAAGATATTATGGTGCGTCTGCTACGAGCTTCAAAATTCACGTTCATTTTAATACTACTAATATTGCTTGAAAATCCTTAATCAAGTGGTTTTGTTTTATATGGTATTAAGATATTATGGTGCATCTGCTACGAGCTTCAAAATTCACATTCATTTTAATACTACTAATATTGCTTGAAAATCCTTAATCAAGTGGTTTTGTTTTATATGGTATTAAGATATTATGGTGCGTCTGCTACGAGCTTCAAAATTCACATTCATTTTAATACTACTAATATTGCTAGAAAATCCTTAATCAAGTGGTTTTGTTTTATATGGTATTAAGATATTATGGTGCGTCTGCTACGAGCTTCAACATTCACATTCATTTTAATACTACTAATATTGCTTGAAAATCCTTAAATCAAGTGGTTTTGTTTTATATGGTATTAAGATATTATGGTGCGTCTGCTACGAGCTTCAAAATTCACATTCATTTTAATACTACTAATATTGCTTGAAAATCCTTAAATCAAGTGGTTTTGTTTTATATGGTATTAAGATATTATGGTGCGTCTGCTACGAGCTTCAAAATTCACGTTCATTTTAATACTACTAATATTGCTTGAAAATCCTTAATCAAGTGGTTTTGTTTTATATGGTATTAAGATATTATGGTGCGTCTGCTACGAGCTTCAAAATTCACATTCATTTTAATACTACTAATATTGCTTGAAAATCCTTAATCAAGTGGTTTTGTTTTATATGGTATTAAGATATTATGGTGCGTCTGCTACGAGCTTCAAAATTCACGTTCATTTTAATACTACTAATATTGCTTGAAAATCCTTAATCAAGTGGTTTTGTTTTATATGGTATTAAGATATTATGGTGCGTCTGCTACGAGCTTCAAAATTCACATTCATTTTAATACTACTAATATTGCTTGAAAATCCTTAATCAAGTGGTTTTGTTTTATATGGTATTAAGATATTATGGTGCGTCTGCTACGAGCTTCAAAATTCACGTTCATTTTAATACTACTAATATTGCTTGAAAATCCTTAAATCAAGTGGTTTTGTTTTATATGGTATTAAGATATTATGGTGCGTCTGCTACGAGCTTCAAAATTCACGTTCATTTTAATACTACTAATATTGCTTGAAAATCCTTAATCAAGTGGTTTTGTTTTATATGGTATTAAGATATTATGTGCGTCTGCTACGAGCTTCAAAATTCACATTCATTTTAATACTACTAATATTGCTAGAAAATCCTTAATCAAGTGGTTTTGTTTTATATGGTATTAAAATATTATGGTGCGTCTGCTACGAGCTTCAAAATTCACGTTCATTTTAATACTACTAATATTGCTAGAAAATCCTTAATCAAGTGGTTTTGTTTTATATGGTATTAAGATATTATGGTGCGTCTGCTACGAGCTTCAAAATTCACGTTCATTTTAATACTACTAATATTGCTTGAAAATCCTTAATCAAGTGGTTTTGTTTTATATGGTATTAAGATATTATGGTGCGTCTGCTACGAGCTTCAAAATTCACATTCATTTTCATTTTTTGCAGAGAAAAAGTCCTTGTTATTTAACTTATTACTAAATTGTAGTCCTTCATTTTCTTGTACCTTATTTAGTATTACATTAATACATAAATGATATTGAAAGCTAGAGTACCTAATTCAGATTCAAAATGTTTACTATCTCAAAGTGTGTTTCAACAAAGTTTGAGCAATCCAACATAAAACAAATTTTGTAATCCACAAATATAACAGTGATTGCAATTAAAATTTTGCATTTGTGGATCATAAAATCAAACTGCAGTACATCAATAACAGTCTAAATATTTTAAAGTCCCTATAATTGTACTATTAATGTTTTTACACAGATTTTCCCATTATTCAGTTTTATATTTATTTATTTATTTATTAATTTATTTCAGATTTACATGACAGCTACAGGACATGATACTTATACAACTCTTGTACTTAATAATTAACATATTCCCAAAACAGCCATCTTAACTAAACATAATTTAATCTTAAACTTTTTAAATTAAACAATCATACTAAACTGCTGGCAGCTAAAAAGAAACAATATCAAACTACTTTATTACAATTCACAATACAAATTATTGAACTCTTTATATTTGAGGTAAAATACAAAATTTACACATAGTATACATATACTTCTCCATAAGTAAATTCAAAAGAAAAGGTTGCTACATTTTGTTTAAATACTCTCCAACTTATCATTAAAAATATCAAACGCAAATTGATTTAAATTAAGAAATCTTAGAGTCTTATATAACGGAAAATCATAATGTGAAACTGTTCTACATCTAGGCAAGGCAAATAAATTAAATGATGTGGTACATGTAAACCTATGATACTTAATAAATACTTAAGTATTGCCGTTTTGATCAGTAATATCGCTCATATAGCAATAGGGGGAAAAAACACGCACAAATAAAACCTCCAACACATTTGAAGTTGCTTAATTGGCGTTACTGTTTGTAAAAATAATAATTCTAGCTTCTATTGTTATATATTTTAAACTACCTAAGGTAAGTTTAAAATATATAAAAGATAAACATAACTGTATAAAAACTGTATAAAACATAAACAAAACTTTTATACAGTTTTTCGTCATTAATCAGATATCCACAAAAGCATGACATCAAATAATAGGCTAACATTTTCTCTTGAAATTTCTTTTTTAATAATAAATATATTTAAACTCAAAATCTAAGTCGAATTGTGGAGGCCGATCACCAGAAACCTCGTCTATTTGACAACCATACAGCTCTGTGTAGCTCTTACCATCTTAGAGCCTTCCCGGGGAGAGGGTGGGAATGCACACCGACAACACACCAGTGTGAGCGCTCGGAACCTACCGCATCGTCTTAAGGCCAACGCACGATACAGTAGTAATTAAATCGATGATGTGGGCGAGGTTCAACGGCTGCTTTCTTTCTACTGCAATATACATATAGGACTCTTTAGTAGTCCTTTGCTGATGCACTGTAATATACTGGAGTGTACGTACATAGATTTCAATATTTTTTTTTATGAAGTATTGATGATAATTCAGTAATTTGACTACCCCGATTGCCAGTGTTTGATAATGTAATTCTAGTGGTTTATTCAATCTGGTGAAGTAAGATGTCTGCTCATTCGACGACCTTGAACTTCAGCTAACTACAACTGATAGTGCTATCTACAGGGGCCTCGCTCTTATCTAAACCAACAAATATTACAAGATGATCTATGTAAAGTTAATATTACTGAAACATTAAAAAAACATTATAAACCACATTGTTAACATGAACATTTCAATTGTAGACTAAACATACAAAATAGTGGGGAAGTGGGTGTTATTTATGGATATACCAATAATTCAGTTGAGAACACACCAAAAAGCATTATACCCGTTGAATGAGTTTACTTACATGCCCATATGTACGTAGTGTATTTATACGGAAAACATAAGTAAATTATAAATCAATATCAAATCTAGTTATTGCAAAATTTAAATAAAAACGCAGATTTCTTCAAATAACAAAATTATAATTAATAACCGTTAAACAAATTATACGTGTAAATTGACGGGCAGAATGACTGGTGTCCAGATAAGTGTCAAACATTATCTGAGACTACCTGGAGAAATGTTACTTATAGTTGTGATCAAAGCTATTCTACAAGTTTATGAAAACGTGCAAATTGACGGGCAGACTAACTGATGTCCAGATAAGTGCCAAACATTATCTGAGGCTATCTGGAGACAGGTTAACTATTGCTGTGATGAAATCTGTTCTACAGGTTTATGTAAACTTGTAAATTAACAGGCAAACTACCTGATGTCAAGATAAGTCCTCCTTGACGCAAGGCAATCGCACATTCAGGACGGTCATGGTATAATTCAATATCTCAGTGGATCTAAAAGTCATAGATGGGTTGGCTATGAAATATATGTCCAATAATGATCTACCAGTGAAAGAAAGCAATAAGTCATACATATACAATATAGTGGATAATAATTGGAAAAGTGTCCTGAAGCCGGTTCAGATCCTTGCAAGTTTTATTACAAGTACTCCAGAAATATTCTTCATGGACATATTGTGACAAAGCTAAGGCTGTGAGGTACTTAGCACTGACGTTCACTGCATACGAGGCGAACTAACAAAGATTGCTAAATGAACAAGATGCAGTAGTTTACATAACCTTGGGGCCTCTCTGGGAGATATCGGATAACTAACCAGCTAATAGTGACGGATATCGATGTTGCTGGACGTGCAAGGCTGCGGTATAATGAAACTGACGTATAGATGCACACGAGGTGACGTAACTCATGCAAGTGATGTTGGCCTAGTGAAGTAGGGGTCAAGCCCGCTAAGAAACATCTCGTAACTTATCGGTGAATCTGGACGTGCAAGACTGCGGTATTGTGAAACTAACGTATAGGTGCACACGAGATTACGTAACAAATGTAAGGGATGTAGTGAACTAGGGGTCAAGCCCGCTAAGAGACATCGCGTAATTTACATGATGATAGTGGTGGGTATCGGTGTATCTGGACGTGCAAAGTTGCGGTATAGTGAAAATAACGTATAGGTGCACACGAGGTGACGTAACTCATGCAAGTAGATGTTGGCCTAGTGAAGTGAACTAGGGGTCAAGCCCGCTATGAGATATCCCGTAACTTACATGATGATAGTAGTGGGTATCGGTGTATCTGGACGTGCACGGCTACGGTATAGTGAAACTGACTCATAGGTGCACACGGGTTGACGTAACTCATGCAAGTGATGTTGGCCTAGTGAAGTGAACTAGGGGTCAAGCCCGCTATGAGATATCCCGTAACTTACATGATGATAGTGGTGGGTATCGGTGTATCTGGACGTGCACGGCTGCGGTATAGTGAAACTGACGTATAGGTGCACACGGAGTGACTTAAGTGATGTAGTGAACTAGGGGTCAAGCACGCTAACAGACATCGCGTAATTTACATGATGATAGTGGTTGGTATCAGTGTATCTGGACCATCGAAGTAAATAATACAACTGGAACGCTAAGTATGAGTTCACGAAAACGCACCATTGTAGCAGCCTTTCCCCACCACCATGATGGACCCAGCGGAAATGATCCAATTCATCGAATGTTGCGCGAAGTTGTTAACTCGCTCCTAGCCTTCAATAACACATATTAAGTACAATGATATTTATATATTCGGAATCTGCTTTAAATGCAAAATGCAATGGTATAAATACATTTTACTTTTAATTTTAATTAGAATTTCCATAGTTGAAAAGAGTTAAGAATTATGACATTGTGACATGAAAAAGTTAGTATGCGACATTTTTTATTTTTGCGCCAGAAGAAAACTTTAAGCGACAAAGCTGTAGTTAAAGATATGATATTCAACATGCGATCAAGCAATTTACAATAAAGTGTGCAGATATTTTGCAGTAGAGTGATTAATAGCGCTTCGAGGTTGATTTTATGTCGCACCAACCCCCTTCAGTCCAGCAATTCTTTAAAATATTTTTGCTACTCGATCATTGTAAGGCTAAACTAACGTTAACTTTTTGAATAGCTGATTTAAGTTAAAGAATGCAATCATTCTATAAATGTGATCATACATTTTATTTATTTATAGAAGATAAATGTCAATACCGGCACCGGGCTGCCGTTGAGTTGAAGAAACTATTTGAAACCGGGTTATCCGCTCCTTTGAATGAAATAATCAATGTAATACAATTATTTATTGTATACTCATTCCTATATTTTAAAAAATAATTGCCAAAGTCCAATTAATGGGGATACCAGTCCCCGTATATGTAGTCTACATTTTATATTTTAGTTTGCAGTACCATAGAATGTAAATAGTTTACCAAGAAGGTGATAATACATTATTTAACCTGTAGTGTAACCTGTAATAAAAATTCTTTAATATAAGTACTGATTGTACTCAGAAAGTTTCTGGGAGTACCGTAAACGAAAAGATCAGCGGAACCAGGGAGTACAGCCTGCGGCGCGACTTATAAAGAAGCTCGTTGCGCTATTAATCACCCCATCACACACGACTAACGAATTTTATTTGAAATTGCTTGGTTATATGCTGAAGATCATCTCATTAGCTACAATTTTGTCGCTTGAAGTTTGCTTTTGACCAAAAAATAAAAAAAATCCTCGCTTAGTAACTTTTTAATGTCAAGATGTAATAATTTTTAAATATTTTCAGTTGTTAAAAATCGAATTACAGTTTAAAAAATATTATATTTATACGATCAGATTCAGCATTTAATGCAGATTCCGAATCTATAAGTATTATTGCACTTACCCTATTGTATAGACCGCCAGGACCGTATTAACAACCGCGTCCACGGCTTGAGAAACTGACTCATCTGCGTTGGGTCCATCATGGTGGTGCGGGAAGGCTGCCGAAACGGCGCGCTTTTTATCAGTTCCACCAATTCCTATTTACTCAGTATTCCAGTTGTATTATTTACTTCGATGATCTGGACGTGCACGGCTGCGGTATAGTGAAACTAACGTATTGGTTCACATGGGTTGACGTAACTCATGCAAGTAATTTAGTGAACTAGGGGTCAAGCCCGCTAAGAGACATCCCGTAATTTACATGATGATAGTGATGGGGTGAATCTGGACGTGCAAGCCTGCGGTATAGTGAAACTGACGTATACGTGCACAAGGAGTGACGTAGGTAATGTAAGCCATTTAGTGAACTAGGGGTCAAGCCCGCTTAGAGACATCGCGTAATTTACGTGATGATAGTGGTGGTTATCGGTGTATCTGGACGTGCACGGCTGCGGTATAATGAAACTGACGTATTGGTTCACACGGAGTGACGTAACTCATGCAAATGAACTAGGGGTCAAGCCCGCTAAGAGACATCGCGTAACTTACATGATGATAGTGGTGGATATCGGTGTACAAGATGTGCAAGGATGCGGTATAGTGATACTAACATGTAGGCGCACATGAGATGACGTAACTGATATAGTGAACTTGGGATTAAGCCTGCTAAGAGACATCCCGTAACTTACATGATGATAATGGTGGGTATGGGTGTCTGGCCGTGCAAGGCTGCAGTATAGTGAAACTCATGCAAGTGATGTAGTGAACTAGGGGTCAAGCCCGCTATGAGATATCCCGTAACTTACATGATGATAGTGGTGAGTATCGGTGTATCTGGACGTGCAAATCTGCGGTATAGTGAAACTGACGTATTGGTTCACACGGGTTGACGTAACTCATGCAAGTGATGTAGTGAACTAGGGGTCAAGCCCGCTATGAGATATCCCGTAACTTACATGATGATAGTGGTGAGTATCGGTGTATCTGGACGTGCAAATCTGCGGTATAGTGAAACTGACGTATTGGTTCACACGGGTTGACGTAACTCATGCAAGTGATGTAGTGAACTAGGGGTCAAGCCCGCTATGAGATATCCCGTAACTTACATGATGATAGTGGTGAGTATCGGTGTATCTGGACGTGCAAATCTGCGGTATAGTGAAACTGACGTATTGGTGCACACGGGTTGACGTAACTCATGCAAGTGATGTAGTGAACTAGGGGTCAAGCCCGCTATGAGATATCCCGTAACTTACATGATGATAGTGGTGAGTATCGGTGTATCTGGACGTGCAAATCTGCGGTATAGTGAAACTGACGTATAGGTGCACACGGAGTGACTAAGTGATGTAGTGAACTAGGGGTCAAGCCCGCTATGAGATATCCCGTAACTTACATGATGATAGTGGTGAGTATCGGTGTATCTGGACGTGCACGGCTGCGGTATAGTGAAACTGACGTATTGGTGCACACGGGTTGACGTAACTCATGCAAGTGATGTTGGCCTAGTGAAGTGAACTAGGGGTCAAACCCGCTATGAGATATCCCGTAACTTACATGATGATAGTGGTGAGTATCGGTGTATCTGGACGTGCACGGCTGCGGTATAGTGAAACTGACGTATTGGTGCACACGGGTTGACGTAACTCATGCAAGTGATGTTGGCCTAGTGAAGTGAACTAGGGGTCAAGCCCGCTATGAGATATCCCGTAACTTACATGATGATAGTGGTGAGTATCGGTGTATCTGGACGTGCAAATCTGCGGTATAGTGAAACTGACGAATTGGTTCACACGGGTTGACGTAACTCATGCAAGTGATGTAGTGAACTAGGGGTCAAGCCCGCTATGAGATATCCCGTAACTTACATGATGATAGTGGTGAGTATCGGTGTATCTGGACGTGCGAATCTGCGGTATAGTGAAACTGACGTATAGGTGCACACGGAGTGACGTAAGTGATGTAGTGAACTAGGGGTCAAGCCCGCTAAGAGATATCCTATGAAGTGAAGTGAATTATGAGTGAAGCATTATTCTCTTCATACATGACTCGAGAATTACACACGTTTTTTTCAATATATGTTGCCACTTTATACATTTTACATGCATGCCTCGACAGTCGATTTTTACTCTCTCCGATACATGAATTGACAAAATAGTGTTGAGAGCCATTCACACACAACCCTTAAGAACTTGCTAAGTATGTTGTTTCCACATTGTGCGACTAATTAATTGATCAAATACATTACTTGTACACATGCGTTGACGCTCTCAGACAATCTTGTGGAACTTATTGGACGCTATCCGATAACAACAAGATTCTCTGACGAAATACTGATTTAAGTTATATATCCTCCACGAGGAAATCACTAAATTATTCATTCAACACGGCCATGGAAGAAACAATGCCACTCTTCCAGTGCAGATGTGTAATGCATTTCCAAAACATGTTGTTTACTAGGATTTTGTTGTTCAATGCTCAACGATTTATGAAATAACGAAATGAAACGTTGATGCCATTCCCCAAAGTAGTCGAGACTGACAGTTGTGATCCCTGCAGTTCTAGTGTCCAGAGTGATCGGGTCGTGAAGGAATGTCACTGTCGTATTTAGATGTTTACCTCGGCGTACGTAGTCTCTTCTTTTTCTCCTCTCACGCGGCCTTGGCCACAGTGACGTGCGAATCTGCGATCCGAGTAATTACGGGGTTGGCCTTGAACTTGACTTCCCCTCTCCTGCATCCGCTACAGCTTCCCCTTCCACGGCGGACCAGCTGACAACACAGGCGGAAGCAGCTTGGCTTACTACACAGGCTGGCCAATAAAGTCATATAACGCCGTGTAAACATTGTGCAAGACCATGTACAAGATGTGTAAACAGGTGATCACTTAGAAATAGAACAGTTTAATTAATTAAATATATATTAAATGGCATCAATAGAATAACTGGTTTTGCTACTGAAAAATGTGCGAAATTGGTTTTGGTACCCAGGGAAGATACCTGCATACTTCGAATAATTAAGCCAATAAATTCTGGAGAGTTAAAAGTATTGGCGAGTAGATTCTATGAAGAGTATTTTGGCCGGTTAATTAGTGTACCATAAAACTGAACTGAAATAAATGGGAATTCATCTCATTTCCCAAACTGCCAAGCCACCTGGGAAGACAGCTCTGTAGTAGTAGCTATACAACCTTACGTCAGCAGACTTAAACATGCTGTGCTATTTCAACTGTACGTTTCGTGTTCAGTATTATAAAGGTGGCCACTTCCCAAACTGCCAAGCCACCTGGGAAGACAGCTCTGTAGCAGTAGCTATACAACCTTACGTCAGCAGACTTAAACATGCTGTGCTATTTCAACTGTACGTTTCGTGTTCAGTATTATAAAGGTGGCCATTTCCCAAACTGCCAAGCCACCTGGGAAGACAGCTCTGTAGTAGTAGCTATACAACCTTACGTCAGCAGACTTAAACATGCTGTGCTATTTCAACTGTACATTTCGTGTTCAGTATTATAAAGGTGGCCATTTCCCAAACTGCCAAGCCACCTGCGAAGACAGCTCTGTAGCAGTAGCTATACAACCTTACGTCAGCAGACTTAAACATGCTGTGCTATTTCAACTTTACGTTTCGTGTTCAGTATTATAAAGGTGGCCATTTCCCAAACTGCCAAGCCACCTGGGAAGACAGCTCTGTAGTAGTAGCTATACAACCTTACGTCAGCAGACTTAAACATGCTGTGCTATTTCAACTGTACGTTTCGTGTTCAGTATTATAAAGGTGGCCATTTCCCAAACTGCCAAGCCACCTGGGAAGACAGCTCTGTAATAGTAGCTATACAACCTTACGTCAGCAGACTTAAACATGCTGTGCTATTTCAACTGTACGTTTCGTGTTCAGTATTATAAAGGTGGCCATTTCCCAAACTGCCAAGCCACCTGGGAAGACAGCTCTGTAGCAGTAACTATACAACCTTACGTCAGCAGACTTAAACATGCTGTGCTATTTCAACTGTACGTTTCGTGTTCAGTATTATAAAGGTGGCCATTTCCCAAACTGCCAAGTCACCTGGGAAGACAGCTCTGTAGTAGTAGCTATACAACCTTACGTCAGCAGACTTACATGCTGTGCTATTTCAACTGTACGTTTCGTGTTCAGTATTATAAAGGTGGCCACTTCCCAAACTGCCAAGTCACCTGGGAAGACAGCTCTGTAGTAGTAGCTATACAACCTTACGTCAGCAGACTTAAACATGCTGTGCTATTTCAACTGTACGTTTCGTGTTCAGTATTATAAAGGTGGCCACTTCCCAAACTGCCAAGTCACCTGGGAAGACAGCTCTGTAGTAGTAGCTATACAACCTTACGTCAGCAGACTTACATGCTGTGCTATTTCAACTGTACGTTTCGTGTTCAGTATTATAAAGGTGGCCATTTCCCAAACTGCCAAGTCACCTGGGAAGACAGCTCTGTAGTAGTAGCTATACAACCTTACGTCAGCAGACTTAAACATGCTGTGCTATTTCAACTGTACGTTTCGTGTTCAGTATTATAAAGGTGGCCACTTCCCAAACTGCCAAGTCACCTGGGAAGACAGCTCTGTAGTAGTAGCTATACAACCTTACGTCAGCAGACTTACATGCTGTGCTATTTCAACTGTACGTTTCGTGTTCAGTATTATAAAGGTGGCCATTTCCCAAACTGCCAAGTCACCTGGGAAGACAGCTCTGTAGTAGTAGCTATACAACCTTACGTCAGCAGACTTACATGCTGTGCTATTTCAACTGTACGTTTCGTGTTCAGTATTATAAAGGTGGCCATTTCCCAAACTGCCAAGTCACCTGGGAAGACAGCTCTGTAGTAGTAGCTATACAACCTTACGTCAGCAGACTTAAACATGCTGTGCTATTTCAACTGTACGTTTCGTGTTCAGTATTATAAAGGTGGCCACTTCCCAAACTGCCAAGTCACCTGGGAAGACAGCTCTGTAGCAGTAGCTATACAACCTTACGTCAGCAGACTTAAACATGCTGTGCTATTTCAACTGTACGTTTCGTGTTCAGTATTATAAAGGTGGCCATTTCCCAAACTGCCAAGTCACCTGGGAAGACAGCTCTGTAGCAGTAGCTATACAACCTTACGTCAGCAGACTTAAACATGCTGTGCTATTTCAACTGTACGTTTCGTGTTCAGTATTATAAAGGTGGCCATTTCCCAAACTGCCAAGCCACCTGGGAAGACAGCTCTGTAGCAGTAGCTATACAACCTTACGTCAGCAGACTTAAACATGCTGTGCTATTTCAACTGTACGTTTCGTGTTCAGTATTATAAAGGTGGCCATTTCCCAAACTGCCAAGTCACCTGGGAAGACAGCTCTGTAGCAGTAGCTATACAACCTTACGTCAGCAGACTTAAACATGCTGTGCTATTTCAACTGTACGTTTCGTGTTCAGTATTATAAAGGCGGCCATTTCCCAAACTGCCAAGTCACCTGGGAAGACAGCTCTGTAGTAGTAGCTATAAAACCTTACGTCAGCAGACTTAAACATGCTGTGCTATTTCAACTGTACGTTTCGTGTTCAGTATTATAAAGGTGGCCATTTCCCAAACTGCCAAGCCACCTGGGAAGACAGCTCTGTAGCAGTAGCTATACAACCTTACGTCAGCAGACTTAAACATGCTGTGCTATTTCAACTGTACGTTTCGTGTTCAGTATTATAAAGGTGGCCATTTCCCAAACTGCCAAGTCACCTGGGAAGACAGCTCTGTAGCAGTAGCTATACAACCTTACGTCAGCAGACTTAAACATGCTGTGCTATTTCAACTGTACGTTTCGTGTTCAGTTTTATAAAGGTGGCCATTTCCCAAACTGCCAAGTCACCTGGGAAGACAGCTCTGTAGTAGTAGCTATACAACCTTACGTCAGCAGACTTAAACATGCTGTGCTATTTCAACTGTACGTTTCGTGTTCAGTATTATAAAGGTGGCCATTTCCCAAACTGCCAAGTCACCTGGGAAGACAGCTCTGTAGCAGTAGCTATACAACCTTACGTCAGCAGACTTAAACATGCTGTGCTATTTCAACTGTACGTTTCGTGTTCAGTATTATAAAGGTGGCCATTTCCCAAACTGCCAAGTCACCTGGGAAGACAGCTCTGTAGCAGTAGCTATACAACCTTACGTCAGCAGACTTAAACATGCTGTGCTATTTCAACTGTACGTTTCGTGTTCAGTATTATAAAGGTGGCCATTTCCCAAACTGCCAAGTCACCTGGGAAGACAGCTCTGTAGCAGTAGCTATACAACCTTACGTCAGCAGACTTAAACATGCTGTGCTATTTCAACTGTACGTTTCGTGTTCAGTATTATAAAGGTGGCCACTTCCCAAACTGCCAAGTCACCTGGGAAGACAGCTCTGTAGCAGTAGCTATACAACCTTACGTCAGCAGACTTAAACATGCTGTGCTATTTCAACTGTACGTTTCGTGTTCAGTATTATAAAGGTGGCCATTTCCCAAACTGCCAAGTCACTTGGGAAGACAGCTCTGTAGTAGTAGCTATACAACCTTACGTCAGCAGACTTAAACATGCTGTGCTATTTCAACTGTACGTTTCGTGTTCAGTATTATAAAGGTGGCCATTTCCCAAACTGCCAAGCCACCTGCGAAGACAGCTCTGTAGCAGTAGCTATACAACCTTACGTCAGCAGACTTACATGCTGTGCTATTTCAACTGTACGTTTCGTGTTCAGTATTATAAAGGTGGCCATTTCCCAAACTGCCAAGCCACCTGGGAAGACAGCTCTGTAGCAGTAGCTATACAACCTTACGTCAGCAGACTTACATGCTGTGCTATTTCAACTGTACGTTTCGTGTTCAGTATTATAAAGGTGGCCATTTCCCAAACTGCCAAGTCACCTGGGAAGACAGCTCTGTAGTAGTAGCTATACAACCTTACGTCAGCAGACTTAAACATGCTGTGCTATTTCAACTGTACGTTTCGTGTTCAGTATTATAAAGGTGGCCATTTCCCAAACTGCCAAGCCACCTGGGAAGACAGCTCTGTAGCAGTAGCTATACAACCTTACGTCAGCAGACTTAAACATGCTGTGCTATTTCAACTGTACGTTTCGTGTTCAGTATTATAAAGGTGGCCATTTCCCAAACTGCCAAGCCACCTGGGAAGACAGCTCTGTAGCAGTAGCTATACAACCTTACGTCAGCAGACTTACATGCTGTGCTATTTCAACTGTACGTTTCGTGTTCAGTATTATAAAGGTGGCCATTTCCCAAACTGCCAAGCCACCTGGGAAGACAGCTCTGTAGTAGTAGCTATACAACCTTACGTCAGCAGACTTAAACATGCTGTGCTATTTCAACTGTACGTTTCGTGTTCAGTATTATAAAGGTGGCCACTTCCCAAACTGCCAAGTCACCTGGGAAGACAGCTCTGTAGCAGTAGCTATACAACCTTACGTCAGCAGACTTAAACATGCTGTGCTATTTCAACTGTACGTTTCGTGTTCAGTATTATAAAGGTGGCCGTTTCCCAAACTGCCAAGTCACCTGGGAAGACAGCTCTGTAGCAGTAGCTATACAACCTTACGTCAGCAGACTTAAACATGCTGTGCTATTTCAACTGTACGTTTCGTGTTCAGTATTATAAAGGTGGCCATTTCCCAAACTGCCAAGCCACCTGGGAAGACAGCTCTGTGGTAGTAGCTATACAACCTTACGTCAGCAGACTTTAACATGCTGTGCTATTTCAACTGTACGTTTCGTATTCAGTATTATAAAGAGTTATAGTGAACAATGTATGATTATCAAAGGTCCAACCATAAGTTGATTATGATGTTTTCAACATACACACATCAAGAATGGTTTTTAAATTTTCATATACGGCAATCTTGGGAACTCATTCTATAGCTAAAAATAAGAAAAACAGTTCATATAACCATATGACTGAAAACGCTTCGTTAGCAAGTTACGGCTAGCAAAAAAAATCACCTAGTACTTTGTACCCTAGATGAAGTGAGGCCATATAAAAATGTTAAAGGTAGATACAACGATACAAATACCATTGTTTCTTATGTATTTTAATCTGAAAAATGGAATAAAATTGGTTCCAAGCTGTACATGCAACACTTTCAGAGATATCTTACGTAAAACACAAGAACTAGTGCAAATAAATAACACATTTTTTAGTTTAACGTAAGATTACTTCCATAAATTGTAGATAAAGGTGTATTAAAAAAATAAATTTGTAGAACATTTAATGCTGAAAAGATTAATGTGAATTACTCAGGAAGAAAAGGAATAATAGATATTACAACCATTCTGTCACATTCACATATAAACATTATGGTTGTAATACCATAATAGAATTTTGAACTGTGGGCTTATATTTTAACTTTATTATTGCCTTCAAATGAAATTTTCAACTAAGTTTAGTTTGTTGCTACTAATTACAATTTAAAATAATGAAATATAAGTTATACTCTTACGTCTTATATGAAAAAAATACATAGTTAACGAACAGTACTTTTGTATAGTTTGCTATTTTGTAGTAATTTTAGTTATTTCTCCATAAACCAAGCTCGAGTATTTATATTTTTTCTGCAGCAGTAGTAGTTTAACGACGAGGGATTTTCTTTATCAGAAGCTGCATCCCTGGGTTCGACCTATCTTACAGCAGAAACCACAAGAAACCAGTCCGAACCATAGCATTACTTGTGTATGGGACTGTTAAACAACAAATATAGTCGTTTTCAGTATAGCAATAATATAATTATGAGACCTCAAAGTATGTCCACTGGGGATACCGGCTAGTGAACAAGTCTGATAAGTGTTGAACAAGACGTCCGATTCTGGCGTAACCGGTGTCAAAATGTCAACCAACTGAAATACTATAACCGTATTGTAATAACAATATCATCAGTCCTCAAAGTCCGTAAACCATTCCACTTCACGGCACGTATTTGACGTCCAAGATTTTATTTAATAGACGTCCGATTCTGGCGTAACCGGTGCCAAAATGTCAACCAGTTGAAATACTATAACCGTATTGTAATAACAATATCATCAGTCTTCAAAGTCCGTAAACCATTCCACTTCACGGCACGTCTTTGACGACCGACTACTCAGTTCTCACGCCATACTCCATACTTCTTTATTATTACTGCATTTCAAAATAGAGTCATTAGTTTATATTTAAAAAGAATAAATTAAAATAATTTAGATAGAATAGTTGCTGGTCTGAATAGTAAACATTTGCAAGTTCTAATATTTCTGAATATTGTAACAACCTTTAAAAGTCCAGTTTATTATTAGGCTTAGGCAAAAACTGAAAATGTATGCAGTTTGTTAAATAATTTTCATAGTTTACACTGATTTGTTTTATTTATTATTTTACTTTTTTATAGATATGAAATAACATGAATGGGAGATGTAGTGTGTTACCTCTAACTGTGTTTTAAGAATCTGCAGAGGCTGCTGGTTTTAATCCCATAAGAACAATGTTATTTTCAAACCGGACATACTGTATGCTCATTTTTATTTTTATTTATTCATTGCTTATTTTTAAACGGATTTTTCTAAATAAATTGCATTTTATCAAGAATTAAATTGCGCGTGGAATTGCTTTGCGAATTCCTAATTAGTTTTATATAAATAATATAAACAAATATTTAGTTTGAAGTTTTTATTTTTACCTATTTCTCAAAACTAGGCGTATGTATTTAAAATATCAAAAGAAAACCCAATGCGCAATATGATAACGTTAAAAATGACAACTCGTACACAACTTTTGGTCAATGAATACCGAATAAATAAGGATTCGCAAATAACATTGTTCTTCTGGGATTAAAACCATCATGGCCGACACTGCAGACTCTTACGACCATTGATTTGTCACTGTATAAAAATCAACATAAAACTAATTTATGTGTTTTGACCAGATTTATAGTCTATTTTACAATGCAGTAATATTGAAACTATTATGGCAAGCGCATCGGTAACATAGAATTAAATACAAAAATATAGGTGCTAATGGTTCAGCAGGAATGGCATGTTTTCATAACTAAACATGCATTTAATGTTAAATTAGTGTTTAATCGTGTAAAAATGAGTTTGCTGCAGAGCTAGGACTAACCATAACTGCGTTGTAATTAATTCTTGAATTTAACTTCACAAGCCATGGAATGAGTTTCCACAATAATGTACCGACGACCCCCATTAACCATTAGCCCCCCCCACAAATCATTTTCTAGATCCGCCACTATCTGGCTTCGACCTAACCCAAATATTCATTTAAATTTTACGATAGTAAAACACTACATATCCAGTGTAATTGCACCATTGAAATACTAAATATCTTCTTATGAGAACTATTTGTTTATTGACGCCGATCGTCAAGATATGGGCGAATATGGATTCCGAATGAGTGTGTTGAGTGTAGATGAGCGAATGTAGTCATTGTTACAAACTAAGGCCGAATATTCCTTAGAAAGTGTCATTAATTAATAGCCCAATGACAAATGAACAGCCGGTGATTATCAGCTGATCCTTCTCAAAATGTATTGATTCTGATTGGGATCAAACTGAGAACCCAGCACATGAAGCTGGGATTGAACCAACTACGCTACCGACCAATTTTGAAAATAGACCTAAAGGGCCAACAATTCGTTTATACAGTACAGTTCTACGTTAAGTTGTACATTACAGTAAACAGAAAACAATCTGTATTTATGACCTATAAAAAACCTACCTTTTCTGAATACGGCCAACTTACATCTGAAACAGAAAAAAACTTACTTAAATAAAATAATGTATCCAACAGTTTCTTTTTCACAGTTTTTTATTGTAGGCAACCAAGAAAAAAATGTATATCATTCATGATGCCAAAATTAGAACACGGTTTGATGAGAAAAGACAGGGAAAAGACTGGTCGGACACACAATTTAAGGATACACACCTTCAGATTAAAATTGCCACTTTAACGTTTTAAATATATTCATTACTCCCAAGATCAGCACGTTTGAATATAGGTTCAACGTTCCCTTACGAGGGAGCCTTGTGTATGATGGGTGGGAGGGAGGGACTGTCGAGAGAGTGGAGCGACACGTTCCCTTACGAGGGAGCCTTGTGCGTGTTGGGTAGGAGGGAGGGACTGTCGAGAGAGTGGAGCGACACGTTCCCTTACGCGGGAGCCTTGTGCGTGTTGGGTAGGAGCAATGTCTACAGGGGGAGGGAGGAACTGTCAAGAGAGGTGAAGATTACATCCAGGTCCAGAGATTGGAGTCACAGTCTTATTCTTCAATGCATTCACGAGTTCGTTAAAGAGCAAAAGAATTAAACAAATCGTCAAGTGTTGTTCCACTTGAAACAAATACAGTATTTTTTTCTTAAACTAATTATTATAATTCTTATTATAATTATTATAACATTATAAGTTAGTTAAGGTATTTTTCCACGACAGCCGAGTTTCTTGGCGATGTGCATGTATCACAAAGATACTACCAATTCAATAAAAACCAAGGAGGAGCATCCGTAATTTCAAATCGCAGATGGCAGTGAACTAAACTCAATTTAAACCAAAACTTATATAATCCCATGTTAAATCCAGCATAAACCCAAATTGGCCAAACACGTTAAACAAACCTACATTATTTGGCTAAAAACCCAGAATTTTCCATTAGGTTCAGTTTTACAAAAAATTGATCTTCACACAGAACACATTTATTAGTACAGCACAACTATGATAGTGATCGATTTAGATTAATCGTGTTATCCATCCTGGGACCAGAGCTATTTACAAAGGCCTGAGTTATTTATTGACAGAGATACTTGTATTATATGGTTAGTACGCGAGTTTTCAACAATGCTGTTCGTGTTTCACAGTTGCTGTTATGTTTACTACTTTGAGTCTTGCCGTGAATTTTAAAAATACTATTAATTACTACCAGGTTTGATTTATTCCATTCGAATCTTGGAGGAACAAGTGTATTTGGCATAGTAAGCAACGTGTGGTACAAACACAACTACACTACCTATCTCTGCTTCTTGACGTCTGTGTCTACTATCCTGTAATAAGACCTTAAAACGTACTGTGTCAGAGGCGAGACTTGACATCGGCATGCTCTGGCATTTATCTAAAAGGCTGTAGATATATACCGTCTGTTTATGTATTATTTACGTAGAAACACTTTTTTGTGCCTCTCATTACACTTGATAACTTGTAATGTAAACCATAACTTGTAAATTTTTTAAGGTTGGCAGCCAATATTTAATATTGATTATAAAGCTCAAATTTACCAAGACCTTTTCAAAATCGGTTCCAAACGTCTTTAGCTTAGGTATATTCTTATTCTTACATTTGAGACGCCGACACAACGTTTTTGGTATTTTAAGGCGAATATGAATGGTTATATGAGTATGAGTGTAGGATGAGTGTGGATGAGTGTAGTCTGGTTACTATCTGAGTTCAACTGTTCCTCAGAAAGGACTATTTATTAATAGCCCAACAGCCAGGGCAACTAAGGGACCTACAGTTTTACGTGGAATCCGAACCACGTAGTGCTGGTCTGATTTTCAGCTAATTGACAAGCCTGATACTCAGTTATCTCCCCCACACAACATCCGCACAATGATTACCACCCCCCAACATGGACACCCCAGACTTCTCTAGTAGTGTCCACGCCGATAGCAACCATTAAGCGGACGCCATGTCGGTATTAAGAGGACCGAGCATCCAACCTATCGCCTACAATCTCCCAAACACTTTGTCCCCATGTAGCTGGGTTAAAGCACTGCGCCACCAGTATATAATCGATGAAGGAAAACTGGTATTTAAAACGTCACTTTTATTAGATATAAAAAGGGCATTAAATGCGTCATCTTTTTATCATCGCCCTAATGTCCCTTTCTTCCTCTAATATCACATTCTTCATTCATGATGAAGATTGCCAATGCAAAAAAGCCTATTTTGTTTATCAAAGAGGTGGCTCCTGAAAAATCTG
The DNA here is from genome assembly GCA_035578905.1 of Stictocephala bisonia. NCBI lineage: Eukaryota > Metazoa > Arthropoda > Insecta > Hemiptera > Membracidae > Stictocephala > Stictocephala bisonia. Next base: position 515,848 of record JAQJVL010000098.1, on the reverse strand, counting down.
TATCACGATCAAAGTGGGTGGGTTTCTTTCTGAGAATAATACGAAGACCTAGATAACTGGAATACGCATTAAACTTTTCTACAACTCAGTTGTCCATTCGGCCACTATCGCCGTAGATTTATGATTAAAACAATGTGATTATTATGATTAAATATTTATGATTATCATAGAATGTGGTCTTTTTTACGAAGTAAATAAAACTTCAAGCCATCAGCTGATCTATTTCAAATTTATTTGACTTTAACTGAAACGAACTGGATATTCACCTCTAGGATATGAACTAGGCTTTTACCAACTACGCTAGCTATCAATTCCTTCATTACTTAACAGAATTGAGTAACATGTGAACATTCGTGTTCAATTTCCATGGTATTACGAGTTGGTGTTGACAATGGCGTAACACTAGGAGCGTAGCGAACGAGCGGCCATGGCTGAGCTGAGCTGGTGTGGGCCGGCACACCACTGAAGCGTGACTCAGTGTCAAGTTCAGGGATAGGCGACGCCGCGCCGCGAGATAGATCAACCTCGTACATCAAAGCACTATCATGTCTGCAACACGTTTCCACTCTTTCTTAGGTTCTAGCAGTATGAAAGAAGCTATTATAGTATGTATATTCACCTCTAGATGGATGGAGATCTAGATGGATGGAGTAGATGCTGTTCCCAACACAAACCATTTATTTCTGATTGAACATTGTCAATTTGTATAAGCAGTTAGAAAATACTTTACCAGTTTTCCTGTCAATGAAACAAAGGGACAAGGACGTCAGTAGCGGACGGATTGGTAATATGTAAACCACGATAAAACTACTGTACTAGTATTCGCATCCTGAATAAACTCTACTTGAACGTTAGATTACTTGAAGGTTTCCAGTGGCATGACCGGAGGGTTCCGACGTTATCTCAAGATAACGTAGTCAAGCAACATCGAGCGTGCCTGTCCCTTGGATGGGTGACCGTCTGAGCGATACCGTCGGACTGGCATTAGTGCGCGAGGTGACCTGAGTCAGGTAGCCGAGGTTTCCAGAGACGTTCTGAAGTGCGCGAAGAGAGGGCTCCCTTTGCCATAATTATTCCTAGAAGTGAGCATTTTAAGATTTTACAAATGCACCTAATGTGCCACCATTCCGTCCTTGCACGCAGCCCGCCTGTTCGGTCACTGGTGGTAGTTCGGAAGACACCCTTAAGCCGTTGGTCCACCAGGTTAAGTATTAGAGAGGACTCTTAGACCTAACTTTGACTAGTATAATAAGACGATCTTTAACTTTTTGACTCTCTGGAAGAGATCAGATGAGAAGTAGAGAGAATTGCGTCATTACTTATCCATCTTGTTTCTGAGCCCATAATGTCATGTACATTCTTGTTAGTTGCGACAGCACATACGTGACAGATCGGTACCTATATTTTAGCCTCATTTCAAAACACATTTAAACCATCAGTAGAGGCATACTGTTGATTACGAGGGTGTTGGCTGGAAGCTTGTATGGATTATTCCAAGACCAGAAAAAAGGCACAAATCCGGACATTTGGTCACTTTTGCCGTGTAGCCTACTCAACTACACAAATCCTTTTCTATTCATCCACAAAAAATCACAAAAATGACTTAACAATCTTTACATTCACTCCCGTACCAACACAACTTAACATTTTTCTATTCTTTCATCGAAAGAAAATGTCACCTCTTAACATTCTTATTGCATGACTTTTAAAAGCATTCATCAGACCACTCGCGCTCTAACTAACATACTGACATATATATGCCAAACTGGTGTAAAAACCGTCTTATGCTCATAACATACATTCTACAAAACATTGTACATATACCTAACAAGATTCCCTTTGAAACCAATCTCTTCACAAAAATTTCGTTTCTTGACATTTTAAATTTTAGACTTGATATAATCTCAATGGTTATAATAAATATTTGTTTTAAACTTTCTGTGATTCAAAATGCAAAAATATAATCAATGGCCCCAAACAATACAAGATTGTTCTAGTTAAAATGGTTTCTTCTTATGATATGTAGATTATTTTTTGCCTGTATAAGATTTTTGACAAATCTTTATTATCCATGATTAAGAGAGTACATTTAAATTCTGTGGCTTTAATGAACTTAATTAACTGATAAAAATATCATTGCATGTTTAAAAATGGATGCCATTTACAATTATAACTGGTTTCATATAGAAAAATATTATTTTTATAGTAGCATTTTGATATTTAAATCAATGTTCTCTTATACAAATACTGATACAAAATTATACAAATTCCCATGTCCGAACCTCAGGTACAGGACGGGATTCCCATGTCCGAGCCTCAGTTACAGGGCGGGATTCCCATGTCCGAGCCTCAGGTACAGGACGGGATTCCCATGTCCGAGCCTCAGTTACAGGGCGGGATTCCCATGTCCGAGCCTCAGTTACAGGACGGGATTCCCATGTCCGAGCCTCAGTTACAGGGCGGGATTCCCATGTCCGAGCCTCAGGTACAGGACGGGATTCCCATGTCCGAGCCTCAGTTACAGGGCGGGATTCCCATGTCCGAGCCTCAGGTACAGGACGGGATTCCCATGTCCGAGCCTCAGTTACAGGGCGGGATTCCCATGTCCGAGTCTCAGGTACAGGACGGGATTCCCATGTCCGAGCCTCAGTTACAGGGCGGGATTCCCATGTCCGAGCCTCAGGTACAGGACGGGATTCCCATGTCCGAGCCTCAGTTACAGGGCGGGATTCCCATGTCCGAGTCTCAGGTACACGGCGGGATTCCCATGCCCGAGCCTCAGATACAGGGCGGAATTCCCATGATCGAGCCTCAGGTACTGGGCGGTATTCCCATGTCCCAGCCTCAGATACAGGGTGGAATTCTCATGTCCGAGCTTCAGTTACAGGGCGGGATTCCTATGTCCGAGGCTCAGGTACAGGGCGGGTCACAGGTGGTGGATAGCGAACGTCCCATCAGATATGGTAGACAGCTGCGAATAAGGGGAAACCTTAAAAGCAGTCCCGGACCAAGGCGGCAGCACGGGAGGGCGGGGGAGGGTGATCTGTGGCGGGATCACACTCAACAAGTTCACAAGAGCCCAACGATATAGTGCTATGTCATGGCGAGGAAGTGCCGCCATCAAATAAGCACTGCCCGTGCAGCCTTGTACGATAAGGTTTGGGTACTCAAAGGCTAGGTGAAGGACACTCTGATATAACACCGAGGCCAGACCAAGGTCTTGGAGCTGAAGTGGAAGCAATTGGTCTAGGAGAAGAGGACTCCAATCACAAACTTCTGGTTCTCCAAGTTAGGATTTGGACGCAAGACTGACAATCTTTCACCGGAAAAAACATTCCGTTCAGAAACAACAACAAGCCTCGGACAAGGTTAAACTTCATGTATTTAGACCCAAGCTTCGCTTTAAAGATTTGAGATTTGGACCATGGAACGTACGAACTTTAGCTTTACCAGGAAAATTTAATCTAGTTATGGAGAATTAGTTAGTTGCCATTTAGATTTAGTAGGTCTCCAGGAGACCAAATGGCCATTTAATGTCAAGCTTAACAACTCAAATATTCATACGCTTTATTACAGTGGCTGTGATGATGGTAATCACTATGAGTCACAGTAATAAGAGTCTAGTAATGGCTATGATAGTATCAACAGAAACCAAATGTGGAGGAGATACCTCAGGAAAATGGGAGTACCAAACAAACTAGCCAAGCTAGCACAGATATGTACAGATGATTCAAGGTGCAAAGTTCCAAAATATATATAAAAAAAACAAAGAATATTCAACTGAATTTGAGGTAGTTACCGGAGTATGACAAGGAGATGGCCTCTCCCCGTTGTTATTCAATTTAGCATTAGAAAGTGCTCTTAAAAGGGTAAAACAACTACAACCTGGTCTAGAAGTTGGAAAAAAGGTAAAGTTACTATCTTTTGCTGATCGTTTACGCAAATGGGATGAAAATCCTTACAGAGACTTTCAATAGAAGTACCTTGGTTTAGAAATCAGTGAAGAAAAGACAAAATACGTAATAGTTGGAGGACACTTGAAATACTTTGATGCTGATAACTCTTTAAAAGTTAGAAATTATACATTTGAAAGGGCAATAGAGTTAAAGTACTAAGGAATGACCATAGAACAGAAAAATAGAGAGGAAATAGACAAAAATGCCAGATTATTACTTGGGAATAACAGTTATTGGACACTTGAATACTTGTTGAAAAGTAGGCAGCTGTCAAGGGACACAGAATTAAAACTCTTTAAGACTATAATACAACAGGTAGTACTCTATTGATCTGAAGCCTGGACATTAAGAAAGTTAAGAGAAAAGAAAATAATAGTCTTTGAGAATATAATATTAAGAATCACCTACGGTCCCATTAATGAAAATGGTATATGGAGAATCAGGACAAACAAAGAGCTTAGGGAACTGTATAAAGAATCGGATATAATTTAGCCCAATTAAAAATTAGGAGGTTGAGATGTGCTGGTAATGTAAAGAGAAAAGAAGGATACTCAATGCTGATAATGGTGTCAGAGAGACTACCTCAAGGAAGACAACCTCTGGGACAACCTCGGCTAAGATGGCAGGACCACAGTCTAGTAAGTGAGGAGGGACACAAAAAAGTTGAGATCAGGGATGGAATGGATGGAAGATAGAGAAAGATGGTGACACGTTATTGGTGAGGCCAAAAACCTACTGAGGTTTTAGTGGCCACATAGCAAACATAAGGTAAGATACTAATCATCTAAATTTAACATTTTATGCATTAAAGTAAGAGACATAGAAAATATGTATACTTGTAACTATTTTTAATATGAACTCGTGAATGAGAAGAACCTTAAATATACTTGTTAGTTGACCTAACCAACTACTTTGAGAAATCCATTTACAAACATAATTACTTAAGTCAATAGTGATTTTAAGAGCTCTAATACTAGCGAACATAGAGATCAGTATATCTGCAATACTATAAACAAACTGTTGTCTTATAATTTTTGATATTTTCTTTTAGAAAATAACGTTTCTGTTCTTTAAAACATAATAAGATAAACTGAATCTTTAGAAAACACTGCTTTACAGACAGAACACCTTTCTTTTTGTCCTACTTTTCAGTTGTTATTGTTGCAGGAGTTAGTTGTAAAAACAAAATCAGTAATATTCCGACCATTTTAAAGCTCTCCTTACAAGTGTAATGAAATATTTAGAAGATCCTCGTAATTTCCTTAAATCATCTGCCTCCCATCACTAATACTTTTGTAGATAAAAGACACCCTAGAGCTACGTATTCAACCAACAAAGCTGTTGGTAGTAAGTATAATAGGCATTATGACATTATAAGGATGTGCGATATGACATTTCGTATGGTTTGGGGTCAGCTACCATTTATCCATTTAAAATAAGCTATGATGTATATATTTAGATCAATAAAATAATAATTGAAACTGTTTTGTACAAAACAATGGTTGATAAAATTAAACAAAGGATTAAAAGAACTATTTTCATGAAGAAAAATAATATAAAAAGAAGAATTTGACAATTTGAAGACAAATAGAATATACGATCATGTTATTCCATTTTACTTGATCTATGAAAATATATTGTAGCTTGAGCAGAATAATAAAGTAACCTTGATGATGATTGATTAATGTAATTTGATCAAAATATAGTGTATGGTTTGTCGTCAGTTACCTTTTAGTACCTTCAAAAAAATAAAAAGCTGTAATAAATATTTGGATCAAGATTCAAAAGTAATAATGTTTAATAATACAAATATAAAATGATCTCCTGTAACAAAGCTAAATCCAACTCATTAAATACCTGCTTCACTAATTATGTTTATGCTCTTATATCTCCATAAAAGAGCACAGGGGGTAATCTGTAACAGTATGATCCATTGTTTGGATAGTCTCCCTTCAATCACATGACTGATCTAGTATCAATCTCCATTTACATTTCCAGTAGTGTAAACCGCACCAAAATAGTCTAATGATAGCAGTTGTATGTAAAGATCCCATCCTCACTTCACACCCAGCAATGTTGTCAAATATAAATTCATTGAAAATATTAATTATTTGTCTAAACATCTGTTGCAGTAAACAAACACCTTCATTTATTATAATAAACAATTGTATATGTTTTGGTTATATATATTTAGTGACATAATTACGAATAAAAACAGCTATTTCACTTGATAAATAATATTTAATAGCATTATAAATTTAAATTAATATAATGCTGTAAAAAATTAGAAGATTAACATATACCATAGTCAATTTTACCACTATCTTTTAGAGTACTTTAAATAGTACTATACAGTTGTTTTGTAAACAAAATGCCATTTAAATTGAAAATATTGAACATATGCATACTTGTAGATAAAACATCTGGTTGGGTGGTTCTCTGCAACGATATGACAACTACGTCTAAAATGTCATCGGACTATTTTGGTGCGATTTATATTAGTTACATTTGCCCACACCAGTTCAGAACCGATTCAACAGTGTGCATTCCCTACAAGGGTGGTTCATTCCACCTAACATAAAGGTATTGGCAGATCATTAACCCTAGATTGTGAGGAACGACATAATTTAAGCTGTTCACAAAACCCCTTCTAAGGAGGAACGGCATAATTTATGCTGTTGCATTAAAATCAATAAAACATATGTTTATTATCAAGCAATCACTCCAAAATTGGTACCAATGGACGCAGAATGTTCTGTTCTATACATATCAGATTTTTAATAATTTTTTCATGCCATTTTATAAACGTAAGAAATAAAATTAGAACGAGCAACTTGAAACTGCCGCTCAATTCCTGCCCGGAGGAGGTCTGGAGGGAGTAAAATTGCTGATGTTTGACATACTACTTAAGAATAGTTAGAAGACTATCATCGGTTCTGAACTGGTGTGGGCAAATGTAACTAATATAAATCGCACCAAAATAGTCCGATGACATTTTAGACGTAGTTGTCATATCGTTGCAGAGAACCACCCAACCAGATGTTTTATCTACAAGTATGCATATGTTCAATACTGTCAATTTAAATGGCATTTTGTTTACAAAACAACTGTATAGTACTATTTAAAGTACTCTAAAAGATAGTGGTAAAATTGACTATGGTATATGTTAATCTTCTAATTTTTTACAGCATTATATTAATTTAAATTTATAATGCTATTAAATATTATTTATCAAGTGAAATAGCTGTTTTTATTCATCAGTCATACCAAATGTCAGTCTGTAGAGATTGAAATACTCTATCCAACAAAACAAATTCCATTCTCTTAGCTGCATTGGGTATTTTACAAAAAAGTTTTTGTGTACCCTTGTTTACATGATTTTCCAAAAGCGAGGTACAGTATAATTTATGCTGTTGATAAAAGTTTAGCTAATAATTTATTTATTGATATAAACTAAAAAAAATATTAGCTAGATAGACAGAGAGTTGTTGAGTTGATCATTGCCGCTTTGAGCGAATTTCATGAAGTAGGTTGGTGTTGGTTACAAGTTTTCACTTTACTGGAAAAAGTACCCCGTCAACACCACAGCCAGAGTAGACATAGCCATTTTTACTTGTTGCGCATCTGATTTTCTTTGTAAGTGTTTTATTCGCTGTAAGTTTTATAAATTACTATTTGAATAGATAAAATTATGTGTTGTGTTTAGTGTAGTCATAGTACAATGTGTTATAGTGGTTTCTAGTGTCTAAAATAATCAGAAATAGTGAAATTGATACTTATGTAGCCTAAATATTTATTTTTTTATCCCATTTCAGCAAACAACATATGTATAGATAGAGTATTAGTGTAGCCTACTTATAATCATCTTAAAAAAAAAAAAAAATAGTATGTATTATTTCTGTGCAATCTAACTAGATTGTTTATTTTATTTACGTGAAAACAATATGATGTAGTATGTTATTATATGGCGCAAAAACCTTATTTATGGCAGTACTGTAATACATTTTTTATTTTTACATTCATAAATATGTGTTCTATCAAGTGTTACTGTTCTAAGAACTCCTAAAAATTATTTTTATAATGGTAATAGTATGCACTATTTTTCAAGTCTTTTTGGATCAAGGTACCCAAATGCCTATCATTTTGTTATTAAGAGGGCTCTAAAGGGAAAGAAAATATAGAAGTCATGCGACACTGGCGACAGAAGTTGGAACTACGTCCAGTTTAATCCGCCGGACGAAGTGCAATATAGTCCCAAGAATCATTTCCTGTATAGTAGGTTTACGTAGTATTTTCAACCGGAAACCCCAATTACCCCTTCCTCCCGTCTGCCGTCTCCTCAGGTGGCTACACGCCCGACCTTCTCTGTCTGAATGTATGTTGAGCCGAAAGGCCAATTCTTTTCAACAATTGTCAATTTTCCAGTCAGTACCGGTTTTGCTGCTGTATTTTATTTCTTAACATTTTTTATGTCATTTTGTTTTTATAAAAAATAGTAATATTTTACTATAGTTTTTATTAGTTTTTATTTAAAAAAAAACAAAGTAATATTTGTTTAGAAAAGTAGACTTTTTACAGCGAAATCAATTTATTCACTGATCAAATAGGGGGTCTACTAAAATATTGAATTTCTACTTGAAACGTTTTCCAAAATCATAATTCTTGTTCAAATCTTGTTATTCTCAATACGGTTAAAATTTAACATAGTTAGGCATAGGCTTACCATACTTATATTCTACAATTGAAGAGTTTGATTTATAAACATAAAGATACGCTTTACTAAAAACTAAGTAAATTACGTTACAAAGAATGGTTTTTGTAAATATTTCTTAAAGCTCTTGGATTGTGATCTAAATATTGGTTTTTATTTGGTTAAATATTAAATAAAAGGCATTAATTGGCAAATAAATTTCTATTTCGTATCTTTTTATGTTCAGTTAAAGACTAAAACAACATACGCTTAAAGCATTAAAGGATACGCTTTACTGAAAACTAATAAATCACGTTAAAAAGTAATGGTAAAAAATACCAACTGTCTATTTATTTTACGTTTTATAGTTTTGTACGGTTTATTAATTATTTTTAATAAAATAAAAAATGATTTCACATAAACTATCATAGTTTTATGGCAGTTACAACATAACACACTAATTTCCAAACATTAAAAAATAATTGAAATGTGGCCACTTTTTTTATTTGCTTCTGAAGTTTGCTGAATGAATTACTACAATACGGAAAATGACACTACGGGGACAATTTGGTTTCAAAAAGCGAACATTTTGTTACAACAAAGATTTTCGCGAACAGAGACGAAAATGGAAAACCGAAGCGAACCGTATGAATGATATCAATTATAATTAAAATAATATATTATAATCTTGCTCAATTTTCCCATTGCCATGAGAAAAGCAATTATTTTACTTCGACAACAGTTCTTACACAATTACTTTTCAAAGATTTTAGTTTTACTGATAAATATTTCACAGTATTTTAGAAGTGATAAATTTAATATGATTCAATTAGGCATACACAAATTACTAAATATGACGATTTTTTTAAACACGACTGTTAAAAATAACCAACAATTTAAAACAGAGAAACTGCTGTGAGCATATATCAATTTCGAATGTATAACTTTAGACGTTCAAAGCAGATTGGGCTCACCTGCCTGAAAGTAGTTTGGCCTCATAAACATGTATGTTCGGGGTAGTTTAGACTTACTTAGTCTACCAGTTTGACCTCAGCAATTCACACAGTACTTTGGTCTCAGTTTTTTTATATGAGTAAAGTAGTTTGTAGTACCGCGCAAAGCAGTTTTTACGCTCCACTGAAAATAAGGAGGGCTACTAAATTATTGAACTTCTAATCAAAGCTTACTGTAAAATCACGGGTTTTGACAAAATTTGACTCCTAAAACGTTTGAAATTTAAAATTGATTTATATACCACACTTATTATACCCAACAATTGAAGAGTTTGATATAAAAGTGGGGCTAGGTACGCTTAAAGAACTGAGGACAACTATAAATAATGTATTTTACTAAATAGCTGTAACAAGTGTTTAGCACCCTAACAATTTGCTTTACGTGGTTTATTATTCAATAAAATGCCAAACGTTTAAAAATAACAATGTATTTTGTACAGTCAATTGAAGAATAAAACAAAATAATGCTAAATGAACCATACAAAAATATTTTGATGTTAAAGTAGAATAATATATCCAACTGTCAATTAAACTGTAGTTTGATTAATATTTATTGTACGGTTTGAGACCCATCCCCCCCCACCAGACCTGGCAAGCGTGCCAACCGGGGGATGGCTCAAACCAAGTCGAGCGATGGGATCACGGGTGGCAGTTGGAGGGTCAAAAATAAAACTCGGCAGCTGAGCAAAACTACTTTTATTAATAAGAAAACAAACTGGCAGGCAGAAGGCCACAACAAAAAAGGCAGAAGGCCACAATATAAATTCTCACTTAAATAAATAATAACAAACACAAAAATTACCAAGATACTACACAATAATAACAAACGCTATAAATACCACAAACTCTACAAATACCAAAATTTAACAATTAATCAACTACAGGGTGTATGGCCTATCTGCAGTTTAGCCTGAGACACCCCAAAACGTAAGAAAAATATTAAGCCCCAAATAAAAGTGAAAATTTAGAAAACTTTTGGATCACAACACTTAAACCGGCAATCAAGCCCACATCCCAGGATTCCACCGGGCCAGGGAGTAAGCCGGAATCCCTGGGCAGCTCCGAATTAAAAGTTAAGCAAAAGTCCCATAATCCCCTTTTGGTGAGTTTAAAAATTAAACAATTTAAAAGAAAATATAACACGGTACCCGTTTCGAGTAAAAATTCACTTCCGAACACCCCTAATACACGTAACCCAAAAAATAAATAACAATAACTAGGCCTAAACATATGAATAAATAATAACATGATTTAAACAATGGGGGACCTAACAAATATAAAAATCTAAACAAATGTAGACAACCAAATAAACTAATTAAACTAAATAACAATAAATATAAATAAATAAATATTAACATCAACAAAAATCTTTGTGTATTTTAAAAAAGTTTTTCTCTTAATAAAAATATAATAAGTCCCCAATGGCTGTGGTATAAAATCACTGTCCCAAGTTTAGCAGTTTAGGCCTAGGCCACATAAAGTTTCCACAAACATGTTTTTTTCTTCTTTCATTTTGCACCTTTTTTTCTATATTCTTTTAGGGCCATCAAAACCCCTCAGCTCAGCCGCCGGGAAAAAAGGAACACACTGACCTGAGGACTGAAGAAAAACACCCAGATGTAGGGATGGCAGCGTAGTCGAGACCTAGGTTCTACGACATGGTCCTCAGGCCAGGCTAGGCAGTGCAGAAGGTTGAACTTTCCCCGGACGACAGGCTGAGGGCTGAACGTCCCACTCAAGGACCCTGGAGTTTAGGAGTCTCTCAGCCGAACATGACTTGACGAACGCTGCAAAGAACAAGTGAACAGACAGGCCAACTTGACCGAAGCTGCTGGAACACGGAACGAAACGGAACTGGGCCAACGGCTACCAAGTACACGAAACGCAGGGCAAAAGCGAATCTCAGGCAGCCTGGCAGACAACGACGAAAAAACGAAACTGTACCGTCCAAGACCCGTGTACAACCTCCCTCTGCAAAACCTCAACACACCCAGGCAGGGGAGAAAACTCGGTACCTTCAGGGAACCAAGAGAAGACGAAGACCTCCCGAAGAGTGGTGTTCCAAGGACGTCCAAGAGAAACTAAGAGGGGAAACCCCTCGAACAGGGAGCAAACTACCCTGACTGTCGGGCCCGACAAGAAAAAAAGAGAGAGAAAAAGACTCTCTCAGAACAGCCACCTAGGGCGCAGAGGTGATCAATCTCTTTGCCCCAAGAAACCCCCAGGAACACCAACTCCTGGACCAACCGTTCCCCCGGGAAAGCCTTAAGCTGGGACACATGGGCTTTCCTAAACACCCTGCCTGACTGGGGATCAACCAGCAGAGCAGTCACCGGTGACAAAAACCTGTCGATGCGGTGGGGACCAGACCACCGATAGCACAACTTTGCAGCTCTTCGTTCCGCGGCCGAACTGACCGGGTGAGCCTGACAAAGAACTAGATCTCCAACCTGAAAAGGGTTAGGAGTACGACCCTTATCATACCTCCTCCTCACTCTCTCTCTAGCACGTAGCAGGTTGCGCCGAGCAGCCCGCCACGTGGACACTACGTCAGTGGCACCTGGCGTAGGTAGAAGATCCTCTAACCTCCACAAGTTGGACAAAGGGTTGTTAGGAGGGTAGCCATGTAGAATTTTGAAGGGAGTGGCATTGTGACTCTCATGCTTGGAAGAATTAAAAGCAAGCTGGAGCCAAGAGAGACTCTCATCCCAGGTGTTCTGCTTCTCAGCATGGAAAGTAATAAGGGCAGACCGAAGATTGCGGTTGAACCGCTCTGCATGAGAAGGCTGTGGGTAATAAGGAGAGGTAGTCACATGCCGGATACCATTGCCAAAACAGAACCTACGAAACTCGTGTGAGGTAAACTGGCTACCGTTGTCGGACACAAGAGTGGAAGGCACACCAAAGTGCTGGAAGAGTTGGGACTGGAGAGCACGGATGGTGAGCTTAGCCGTGGCACTCCGAAGTGGGAAAAGCCAAACGAACTTCGAGAAAGCATCCACACAAACAAGTAGGTAGGAGCTACCTGACTTGCTACGGGGAAAAGGACCCACGTAGTCGATGAACACCTTCTCAAAAGGACGCTCGGCCCACCTCAGAAGATAACAACCCTAACCTTGCATTCTGACTAGGCTTGCTGAGAGAGCACAGGTGACAAGCCCGCACTCTGCCAGCAACATCCCGGTCCATGCCCTTCCAGATGAAGTACCTACGAATCTTAGCGATGGTCTTATGAATGCCAAGATGACCGCCCACAAGAGAAGAGTGATAATATTGAAAGACCATCGGTACTAGATGACTAGGCAGCACTACACGGGGTTCACCCCTCTGTCGAGGACGGCAACAGAGTACCCCTTTGGACAGAAAATAGGGAGGGTGGGCACCTCCCTCTTAAAGCTCACCTAAGATGACTGACAGCTCAGGATCTTTCTGCTGATGGGACAGTAGGTCGTCAAAAGCCAGAGGAAAATCCAGAAGAACAGCACCACACTGAGCAACAGCCTCAGTCGGTGGATCACTGGGTTCGTGGTACATGCGGGAAAGAGCATCCGCGATGACATTCTGGGTACCCCTAAGATGTTGGACTCGGAACTTAAAGGCAGAAATTTTGACCACCCAGCGACCAATTTTCCCGAGCTGTCGGGGATGGGCAAGAAGCCAAGACAGTGCCTGATTGTCCGTCTCCAGCAAGAACTCAGCGTGTTCCAAGAAACGCCGAAACTTGTCCGTACCGAAGACAACAGCCAGACACTCTAACTCATAGATGGAAGAAGCTTTCCTTTCCTGGTGAGACAACGTCCTCGAAGCAAAAGCGATGGGCTGCCTGACCCCATCAAACTCCTGAGAAAAAACAGCAGCAATGGCGGAGGAGGAGGCATCAGTCTGAAGAATGAATTCTCTGCTGAAATCAGGCATACGCAGGACAGGAGGTTGCATGATAGCCTCCTTGAGAGCATCAAAGGCAGTCTGCTGAGCTTGGCCCCACACAAAAGGGACACCTTTCTTTCGCAGCTCGTTCAACGGGGCAGCAAGCTCGGCCACGTTAGGGATGAAGTGACGGTAAAAATTCACTATCCCCACAAAACGGGCAATCCCCTTGGCATCTCTGGGAGGAGGAAAATCCCGAATGCCCTGGGTCCTCGCAGGATCAATGCAGACGCCTCGAGAAGAGATAAGATGACCCAGAAAAGAAATCTCAGGACGAGCAAAAGTGACTTTCTCTGGATTGACGGTAAGGCCAGCTGATTTGAGGCGACTAAGAACTTCCTCCAGATGTTGCATGTGTTCCCCGAAAGTCTCACTGTAGACAAGAAGATCGTCCAGGTAATTGAAAACAAACTTGAACTTCACATCATGGAAGATGGAATCAAGCAGACGAGTAAGAGTCTGGGCACTCACAGCAAGACCCATAGGAACCCTAGTGAACTGGTAAAGATTCCAGGGAACACAGAAGCTAGTCATAGGCCGTGATTCCTTCTTCAATGGAATCTGATGGTAGGCCTGGTTCAAATCGAAAACACTGAAAAACTTAGCCTTACCGAACCAATCAAACGCAGAATGCAAATCAGGCAGAGGTACCGAGTCAATAGCGACCTTAGCGTTGAGCCTCCGATAATCCATCACAAGCCTAGACTTACCATTAGGCTTGGGCACAAGAAAAGCTGGACTGGCATAAGCAGAACGAGACGGTTCAATCACACCCTTGCTCAGAAGATCTTCGATCATGGCCCTCATAACCTCCATCTTTGGGGGAGCAAGTTTGTACGGATGACTTCTAACTGGCTGAGAATCGGTGAGGTGGATCTCATACTCCAGAAGAGAAGTGACCCCAAGCTCCGGCGTAAGCACATCCGGAAACCGCAAACACAGCCTCCTAATGGCCTCCGCCTGCTCAGGGGGGAGATGACCAACTGGATCCACCTTGGGTTGTTCGGGCTCACAACCCACCTCTCTGACTGCAGGAGGGCAGTCAGAATCACCTACTAGAGGCACCAAAACTCGCCGATTAAACTTGAAAAATATCTGGCGCTTCTGGAGGTCAAGCACCATACCACTCTTAGAAATAAAGTCTGCCCCTAGGATACAAGAAACCGCCAGGTCCTTGGCAACAAGAAAACCCCACCTCCAGGAAAATCCTTCGATTTTAAAATGGAAAAACGCCTTTAGAATTATAGGTAGAGGAGTTTGGGATGCCGTCCAGCAAGTAATAGACGATGGCTCGGTGTGCCTGACAAGTCCTAAGGCGTCAAGGGACTCAAAAAGAGAAAGGCTGATGATACTGCATGCCGAACCAGAATCAAGAAGGGCTCGACACACCGTACCACCAAAAGAAACAAAAACGCCAGGACACACCGAGGTGACCGCACTAAGTCCCAGGGAAGCCATGCCAGCAAGGCCCGAAAAATCCCCGACACTCCTGCTATGGGCACGTGTCAGAGGCAAATGGCCACGGTCAGTCGCAACAACGAGGGGAGCTACTGTGGAGGCAACCCCCCGCGCTGAGCGTTTCCCGCCCCACGACCTCGAGCACGTGGACAGTCACGTCGAATGTGACCAGGTTGGCCACAAGCAAAGCACACAACCGGAGGCCGAGAACCACGACCCTCCACTGGCTGACTCACACCTACAGACATAGCCGGTCGACGGGTGGGGAGAGCACGATGACTCTCAGAATCCCTCCCTTGCTGGTCTGAGAACTGCACGCTGCGCGAAACAATGCACAGCTGATGCAGCTCCCGAAAAGTCGAAGGAACACCAGCAAAAACCAATCTGCAACCGTTCTTCGGGAGAAATGCCATCCAGGATGACACGAACGGTGTCAGCTTCAGAAAGGGTGAGGCGCAACGCTTGACGAGCTTCCTTGACTGAAGAGACATAGGCTGCCAGAGACTCGCCCCTACCCTGCGACCGATAAAATCTGTCCATGACCATCCTCTCCCTGAGTCGAATGGGAAGAAATGACGAAAGTAACTCTCGATGGAACGAGTCCACCGAGGCATCACTGGCCAAGACAGAACTCAGCAACTCCCCAACGGGACCTCTGCAATAAGGAAAACCAGACGAAGCAAGTCCCCAGCCTGCATGCCGGGCATCTCACTAAGTCTGAGAAAGGCCACCAGAAACTTAAGAAGCTCCTCAGGATCCCACCCATCGATCACAGGGAGATTCTGGATCATGGGCGTGAGAGGGTTAGGCAGCTTGCGGTAGCTCAGCTGCAGAAGAGCAGGTGAACCCAAAGAAGTAGTAGGAACGGCAGCTGGAGCCGAACCACAAGCAACCTCAACAGAAACGCCTGCAGGCTCAGAAGGAACCTCAGGCACAGTGAGAGCCGGTGTCTCAGCCTGCGGCCTCGACACATTAGGCGAAAGCGCGAAAGTAGGCCGCTGACCCAGACCCGTAGGAGTCGTGGACCCGGAGAGTGCCTGAAGTTCCTTCTGAGCCTGCAGGCGTTTCTGTTGAGGTTGCTTGTGGTTCGGCTCCAGCTGCCGTTCCTACTACTTCTTTGGGTTCACCTGCTCTTCTACCAGGTGAACAATTATTTACAATTATTTTTAACTAAATAACATATCATTTAACATATTATGTATTGTACAAAGGTAGTGTAAGTACTGTAGCACATACAATAATAAGTTTATTGAATAGATAGTATGATACATGAACGTAGTACATCTTGTAAAAATGTGGCAAACATATTAAAAACTTTTTTTATAAATGTTCACAAATTACCAATAAAAACATTTTATTACTTTGACATTTTTATAGCCAAGTCCATTACGATGACTACCCAAGTTGATCAGTGTGACTGCCACAAGTTGATCACGAGCTCCCAAATTAGGTCAGTGGATACTCAAGTAATTGAACATGCATTAAATTAATACAAAACCAAACCGATCAGAACATCTTATTTCAGCAATATAATAATAGTTGAACAATTTTACTTCAATACACAAGTAACGTAAAAAAATGCAAATTTCATACAGTATAATAGGGTCTACTTATACTGTATTGATAAAAAATAAGTGCAATATGTAGGCTACGAATGTTAAGGTGATCGATTTCGGTAAACTTAAGCTTACCTTAATCGATCACAGTTATATTTGTTCAGTTTTACCGTCCTATAAGTCTTCTCATTGGCTGTTCAACGGAATACATCAGGAGTGGTACGAGGTTCCCAAACACTACCTCGCCCCATGACTTCAAGTTCACAAAAGGATTGCCGCTCTGCCCCGCCCCATCCCCCGGCTGTCATATTTTTCTGTCCTTGTTACTGTTTAGGTAAAATATTTGCTTCAAAGTTACCTTCTTATAAAATTACAAATAAATGACCTAGCATTTTTTCTACCACAACATTAATGAATTATAATAAATTAATAGTTACGACTTAACATTACTGTATTTATATTTTTAAAATAAAACAAAGGCCAATAGTGACAGTGACTTATTATAGAATTACTTATTGCTTTGGTCATACCGGAATTATTGAATTAATATTTTAACTGTACGCATTCGTTAATGTAGTTTAAATGATTTATTTCATAAAAATGTTGTATATAGATGATTATTACAGTATTTTTCATGATATAATAAATATTGTGCACTGTCATTAGGAATAAAAATGTTATGCTTTACTTTGTAGTTAGATTATATCAGGAACCACATGGGAACGCACATTTTAATTATACGAAATAAGCCATTCAAAAGTAATTAGACTAACTCTAAGTAATCAGTCTGTAAAATAATACTGATATCAGTCGTCGTAGGCCTACATTGCATCCATCGATGTTAAATTAAATGAAGGAAGGTTTTTATGAATGAAGTAGTAAAATCCATCCGCGACTAAGAAGTTCGAGGTTTCGCCACTTGGATCTCACGAATCACCGCATATTTTGGCAATAAATTAACATGCAGGCATTTGCGCGGTCCAACATTGCGGCTACAGATTTAAAGATATCGATCTGAAACCAAAACTAAATTGAAACCAGATACATTTCTGACTAAAATCGTTTTTTAAAATTTCGATAACAGCTCTAGTTTTATTTTGGCACTAGTTTGAATATTGGGTAACTTCAATAACCTATAAAATCCAAATGAAGGAGAATTCGAAAATTCTAAAAAGCGATTTGAGTCAAAAATGACTTTATCTTTAAATAGATGTTTCATTTATAATTTTACGACAGTAAATAAGGGCAGTATCTTGGACCGCACAAAGCAGTTTTTACGCTTCTCAGCGCGGGGGTTTAGAGCCCTCTTAACATCTAATTTAGGAATTTCAACCTAAACAAACTCAGAACAAATAAAAAATAGTGAAATCATTCTAATTTCAGCTTGATCAGCACTTTAAAACGATGTGTATCTCAAACTATGTCATTAAGAACGTTAATACATTTATTTTTAGCTTCCAATTTGATTTGTAAAGTTGTAATCCTCTAGCCTAATTAATAATAAAAATATTAAGCCGTCTCCAGATGTTTGAACTCTGTGTATATACAGTAAACCTCGTTTTATCCGGTCCCAAATTATCCGGATTACGGTTTATATGGATCAGCTGACTTATCCGATGGACGGTGAATATTTGTTATCTAAAGTTGTTACACAGCCTTATAAACAATTAAGTTCTCTCATGGCAGCGACGACGATAAACAGCCGTTGTTTATTTCATTACAGCCGTGTTGCTTGCGTAATATAATAGACATGCACGCATGCAGGTACGGTTCCCGGTACACAGCAAACTGTACATATTGTATTGTATTTGGATTTGTTCTTGGGCGATCTACACAGAGCGCTAGCGTTGCTAGCTGTCATGTCGCAAGCGTTTTATTGTTTCTACTAGTTAACGCTAAGTTTCGTATCTAAACATTTAAGGTTATAGTACGGTTATGAATATGCAGAATACTGAGTAGTGCTGAATAAATACTTTCTAGTGTGACAGTAAATGTCATTAAACGATATATTATATGGTATACAGCTGGTTTATTCATGACTTTCCTATCCAAACGTTTATCATTGTCCAGACCATCATAGTCACAAGAATAGCAAAAAAATGTAAGCTATTGTATGAATTGCATCTTGTAGATTCGGCTTTTTCATTTACATCTGACTTTGGTCAAGTTTAGCAATGGTGACACATTTTTATCAGGCGTTCTTTCAGTTCCCAGAATATATATATTCTCACGCAAATGAAGCAAGGCGGGACTATCCGCGCGCTTATGTGAAGCGTACATTGCCAAGTAGCGTATTCTACCATGTAGGTGTCTTTTACCGATATTTACCCTATTCTTATCTTGTATTTTTTTTATCCGGATCGCGATACCGCCACATTAGTCCGGCTAAAACGAGGTTTACTATCTCTCTCTCTCTCTCTCTCTCTATATATATATATATATATATATATATATATATATATATATATATATATATATATATATATATATGAGGACCATAATGGGTGATTACAAGTTGAATATTTATTGACTATAAAATATTCACCTTGCTAGACACATCACTACCAGATTATTATGTCATTATATCATCACTATTATGAGGAAAGTAGCTAGTTACAAAGCCTCAAAGAGGAAACTTGTTGTGCCTTAATAATGATCAGCTACAAGAATATATACAATTTGTAGTAAACTTTATCAAAATAGAGTTTGCCATCAGACTGAAGATGAGACCATAAGACATATTACATCAAGAAAGCAGAAAATGTATTACTGTACTTATTTTGTGTTCATACTGAGGCATCAGTTTTTTTCTAATATTGATTTACACAATGTTATTGAGTCTTTGATTAGTAAAATATAATTTATATTTTTATAAATTAAACATTTTAAATATTTTTAAAGACATCCCTAGTTTTTTTAGCATAGTTTCGAAAAACAATACAGATTTAGTAAGTCTTATATAAAGCTCTCAGTAAAATTTCCATATATCTGTATTTAACAAGATAGCTCTATGTATATTGATAATATTCTGGTAATAGCATGTGAAACATCTTAACTACATCCATACTGATAAAAAAAACCATGATAAACTCTCTTTAACTAGGTGGAATAATATTACTGAACGAGACATATGTTTAGTTCAACAAGTTTTTGTATGTGCTTGAAGTTGCCAGAAACATTATAAAGATATATTTCTTAAATGTCTAATGAGCTAAACATTGAATTTATATTAAATAATATTTCAGGGGTAATAAGTTAAGAAGAGGACAATAAAAGACCAACTACTGCCGGATGGTGCCAGCCATAAGGTTGAATGGCAACAGCTAAGCATGAATATTTATACTTGCTGCTTAGAAAAGAACTTTGATTTATTCTGAAACAGAAAATATACATTACTACGGGACACCACTGCACACTTCGTGAGCCAAACCGTTATTCGCTGTGCTCGAGACACCTCGGCCTTCGGCCTCGGTAATGCCAGTTGGTGGTAAGTTTCACTTGCTATGCTCGTGACACCTCGGCCTGTATCTTTTGTCTGCAAATACTAGTGAGTAAACGGTATCCTGTAAAATCACAACATTTAATTTATTTACACTATCTTACTCACATTACTTGTGTTGTTACTTATTTATTAGTATAAATATCCAATGGTATTACTTAGCCGATTTCAAACTATTCAATTCATTTCTTTTTGTTAAACAGCTGAAGATTAATTAAATAAGTAAAATAACTGCATTATATTAACATTGAAACATTCAAGTCTATAAGAGTGAAGACCTACAAATGAATTTGAATAAAACCATGCTTACAACCTTCTCTGGCTTAACATTATGAAACATCTAACCTCTTCAATAATAAAAACAACAATGTTTACATTCCAACAGCTGTTAACACTTTTTGGAAATCATTAATTACATTTTAACAGCTGTTACTTTTTGTTTCTTTTACTTTTTGTTTTTTGTTACTTTTTAAATCTTTCTCCCTGTTATTCTTACTGCCAGAAAACAAACTTTGAAGGCTTCCTACAGCCTTTGGGGTAAAAATATAGAAGAATTAAAACCTTATTGCACAACTTCGAACAGAGGCACATTTTTTGACACCCTAACCGTTTAAATTGAAAATTAATAGCAACAATGGCTACTTTGTAAAATTTGTTATGTTTCTTTGAAGGAAAATAAATTCATTTATTCATTTAATTGGTCAAGGAATAAGGGAGGAGTTGCGTTGACAAAAAACGGCTCCACGTATTATATATAAGGATTTAAGCAGTGACTATAAAGGGACTGACAAGGCAATGCATTTGCATGGTTATTATATAAGCACTCGGACAACTGTTTGGTGTACTATTAGCTGAGCCACTAGTCACTTCAGCGTTTGCTAGAGAGAAACAGAGAGAGGGGTGAAGGGAGGTAAAAAGAGACCGCTGGCACTACTTGTGAAAACTGAACATGAAATGATTTCACTGTACACGTAAACCAGATTCACAGCACCCATATGAGCGGACAGTCTTCTTATTCCTATAGACAATGATTTGACCTAACTTATTTATATATAATTAATATGAAACTAATGATTTATTAGCATTGGTATAAATCCAATACACCAATGTGTGAAATTCTAAACTATTTCAGTTATAAGGTATATGTTTATAGCAGTATAAAAACACCAAGTTTGTGTCTTTGGAGATTCATTAAAGAAACAACTTTTTTAAAACGTTCCCCTCCCCAAAAGTTTCTCATTCCTATGGAACATTTTTGTGTTAACCAATACATTTCTTCACGTTACCACAGTGTACCTGGTCTTGTCATGGTTCGGTTGGTAAACCAGAGTCCTTATTTATGACATAATTCTTCAATAATAATTAAAGACACAGATCGTCAAGATATTGACTAAAATGGATGCAAAAGAGTGTAACAAATATAGTGCTAGATAACTGAGTACAGACTTTGTTGCTAACTAAGGTCGACTGACCCTCAGAAAGGGCTATTTATTAATAACCCAACACCCAGGAAACTATGGGATTAACAGCTTATTACGGAACCTGAATCACACTCTATTGTCCTGATGTTCAGTTCACTGACAGACTTGATATTTAAATGTTTCACTCGACAATACACAAACCCTGGCCATCAACGACCACAGATACTCCAGACTTCTCCAGCATTGTCTGCACGGATTATGGCCATTGAGCAGACAAAAACGGATCAGGAACCTATCACCTATCAGGAGAATTTCGAAAACAACTCGATCACGTTCAACTATAGAGTAGATAACAGCACTACACTAAAGTGTTAGTTAATTCAATAAAATAAAAGCACAACTACAATTATTGCTAAAAAGCATCTTAACTTGCAATATGATATTGAAGATCACCTTCTACACATCCCAATACAAAATAAATACCCTCTCAAGGTTTGTTTTACAAAATAACACCTTCGTGGATCATCAAAAAGCAGACATGGATGTTTAATGCATTTGAGAATTTGATGAATTATGCAGGGGGGACTAGGTAGCTTACAGTATCAAGAATTCTGCCTGTTACACAACATAGTTTGAATCTGTCAGATTATACTGTCTGCTTACACAACACTACATTCTAGTTGGATATTTCTATATATTTTTCAAAATTGTTGTTCCTGAGTAAAACAATTTACAGCTGTAATCATATTTATTGGTGAATCATACCAAAATCATATTAATGAACAATTCTATATGTACATTATTTAATTTAGGCCTAAATATAATAAATAATAGCAATGCAGGATCTACAAAAATAAACAATGCTTTTAAGCCCTCTCTTATCTTGGCATTAAATAGAATTTTGCTTTTAGAGATCGAAGAGAAAAACATATTGACTTTTACTTATTTTTATTTTAATATTTAAGTGGAGTTATTGAGGTAAAATGATGACTTTGGTCTGAAATAGTCAGGTATGTTATCACGCACATGAAGAAACTTGTTATAATGATCTGTTTATTTACTGTGCTTATAATATGCCAGATCTTTAAATATTTGGCAATGTAGTCTGTGGTTTACTTGCTGTGTATAATATAACAATTGGAATACTGTATATGCATTATAAATATTAGCAATAATCTTGACATAGCGAGTGATCCTGCTCCCGGCAGAAGCGGTTGAGGATAAAAAACTTACATCACAATGATCATCCACAGTACCTGGGAGTAACGTTAAACAAGGGCCAAAGTACTACTCATATTGCTCGAATAATTTGGGGAGCTAACACACACGTCTTGTGTTCAACTGCTTTGTCACTGGTTTTTTCAGCTGCTGAATGGCTACATATCATACATACTATTCATACTAAAGCAATTTATATCCAACTTAATAGGGTCTTGAGAGCTACTAACTGTAGCATGTAATAGCCATGGAAGAAACCCTCTTCCTTCTTGGAGCAGCTTAACAAACAGTCCTTTAATATCTTCAATCACTGCCAACCAGGGGCTACAATACAGCCAAACATGAACTCTGTTCTGCAATCACCTGACTTTAAATCCTACACTAAAAAGGCTTACATTGTTGTAATTGGAGCCACAAACAACATAACAGCCAATGCAATTGCACACAGGGCGAGCTTCGTACAAAACTTTAAGACTCAGATGAACAGTGATATTTCATATTTTGAACACACTAATCTCATCATGTCCACCGTACCCTACAGATATGACTTAAATGAAAATGGTCCTAAGAATAGCCTTATTAAGGAAATCAACAACATTATCAGACAGGAGTGCTACGCCCAAACTCATATTCATCTCCTTGACTTATACTTGCCACCAATAATTACCACAAAAAAAAAAACCAAGCAATCTAGGATTTTTGTGCCTTGGTCCACAAGTAACAGGTGAATTTCAACGACACAACACTACTTTTGTCTTGCTTAGGGATTAACTAGTCTGCCAGATGGGTGATTGAGCAAAATTGTTTACTAGGAATAATACTGCTAAATTAAAAATAGAAGAATTGCACTGATTACAATAAATGACTCCACCTAGTGAAATTCCTTTTTGCTGTTTATAGTTAAGAATGACAGATCTGTTTATATATTTTTAACAGATGTTTAGAAGTAGATAAAAGAATTGTGATGTGTTAATAGTTGAATAATTTTATTGTATTAAAACGGCAAGGTTAGCCCCTGAAATCGATTTTGGAAAAAAATAATCCAAACAGTACATGTAGAGTCTAATGCATATTTCCAGAATATCTTAAAAATTTATTTGTTCGTAAGACGCCGATCGTCAAGATAAGGGTGAATATGGATTTTGAATGATTGTGATGAGTGTTCATGAAAGAATGTAGTCATTGTTACAAACCAAGGCCGCTATTCCTCAGAAAGTGTCATTAATTAATAGCCCAATGACAAATGAACATGGTGGTTATCAGCTGATCCCTTCCAAAATTTGTAATGACTCTTGATTTTTATGAACATGCTGGCAACAAAGTAAAACTCTGTCTTCCAATAGTCAGAACCTATCTGCCCACACATAGACGTAGTGGTAACAATCATAAAGCTAGCTACTAGCAAAATACAAAAAGCCTGTAAAAGGTCTTTTTAGAGCACCAGGTTTAGGATTTTAGAAAAAATTAGTCGATTGCAATTCAGGGATGGCCGTCCTAACGGGTTTGTTCTTGTTGCCATATTATTCAATATAAATACAGCTTACATCTCAGATAAAAAAATCTTCAAGTTTATTCATGCAGGTGATATTGCTTTACCACAAGAATCTTAATAAATCTTACACTAACAAATTACTTGCAGTCCTCCAAGAATACTTCAAAACTCAGAGGCTATTTCTTAAACATCCTAACACAAAAGTGGCCAGATTCCATCTACTTAAGTGCTCCACAACATCCTTGTATACAAGACTTGCCTCACAGGAAGGTCAATTAAAAATCTTGTAAACTTCCAGTACTTGCTGCTTCTTTGTTACAAAGGAGAAACATTTATTTGTCCAATTTTTATTGGACAAACTCCAAGAAAATGTTTGAAGGACAAAATAAGATTCCTACCACTGATACTTCAAATAGTGTAGAAAAAGAATGACTTTCCCATAATAAATGGTTTTTGCTGAATTCTTTCAAAATTGGAGATTAACAAAAGATTTATTATGTAACTGTGGAGAACATTTCTCAAGAAAGGCTAACATAGTTTAAGATTGCTCTAAGTGCTTGTTCTAAGAAGAATTAGCTGGTATTCACAGGGTTAGTGAGGCTGATCAAATGGGCGGTGGCTTGATGCATTGTAAGAGCTCTTTGTTTATTTTCAATTTTATTTACTATGTTGATAGCTATAAAAACAGACATGGTGGCTGATATTATACCCATATATTTATTAACAATAGAGATTTTTTCATAGGGTAGACAAGATTTTCTAACATTTTGAGAAGAAACCCTACATTTCGGCAAAATGTCTAGGGCAAGAAAGTGTAGTTTTTCTTCATGAAGTGATGGAAAATGTCATATATATGGTCAATACCATCATAAATGAAGGGGCGAGCAGTTTGATCAATACCAACATACATGAAGGAGCTGGTGGGTGGGTCAGTACCGCCTTACATGAAGGGGCAGGCAGGTGGGTCAATACCAACACACCTGAAGGGTCACGTGGGTGGGTCAATAGCACAGTACGTGAAGGGGTGGGGGTGAATAGTTGGTTTGTGGTAATTGTCTCAATTTGTATATCTGATATTGCTGTAACACCTTCAGATCTTCTCTTTAGTTATTTGGTTTATATCTGAATTTACATTAAGATCACGTACATTAAGTTGAGTATACAAAGTGAATATGACCCACCCATACACGCATACAGTGATATTAATTCACCCGCTTGCTCATACACGTACAATGATACTGACCCACTGGTCCACCCAAACATGTAGGCCTACAGTGATATTGACCTACCTGCTCACCTACACACGTACAATGGTAATGATACCAGGATATTTTATATGTATTTTCACCATTACATTAAATACCGCTATTGACTAACCCAACCATATATGTAGGGTAATACTGACCCTCCTACCCACCAATACATGTAAGATGGTGTTGGCCCACCTGCCCACCCCTACACGTATAGTACAGGGTTTCCGAAAAAGAATGCCCTGATTTTGAATGGGTGTAATTTAAAAACTATTCAAGATATTTAAACGATTAAAACGTCAAATTGAAGAGAAAAGAACAAACTTTTTTCTCATACCTTAATATGTTTCGATGTGTGCTCCGTTTGTTCCTCTGCAGATATCAAATCGGTATTCGATTTCTCGCCATGTTTTGTGCAGCATCTCAGGTGTAACAGTAGCGATCGCTGCCGAAATTCGCGCACGCAGATGTGGCAAGTCCCGAATCTTTTCGGCATAAACAATGTTCTTTACGTAGCCCCAAAGAAAAAAGTCCAAAGGGGTCAAATCAGGACTCCTGGGAGGCCTGGGAATGGGCGCACCCCTGCCTATCCAACCATTTGGAAACTTGTTGTTCAGTGTATCGCGCACTAATTGAAGGTAATGAGGCGGCACGCCGTCTTGCATTAAAATTATTCGTTCACCGCCTTGTGCTTCAATATCGTCAATTTGGGGAAACAAAAATTGTTCTAGCATATCTAGATAAATGATGCCATTAATTGTTTTTTCGGCGAGAAAGAAAGGGCCTATAACTTTGTCATACAGCAACCCACACCACACGTTCACTTTTGGGGAATCGCGTACATGTTCCTGCACAATGTTAGGCTGTTGGGAACCCCAAATACGACAATTATGACGATTTACAACACCACTTGTGTGAAATGCTTGTGTGAAATGCTTCGTCTGAAAACAGCACTCTTTTCAGAAAATTAGGATTGTCATCAATTTCGTTCAGCATAAAAGTAGCAAAGTCTGTTCGCTTGGGGCGATTGGCGGGTTTAATCTCATGTCTTAACTGAATTTTGTAGGCATGGAGCCTCAATCTCTTACTAATAACATCGTGGAGTGTCGATTTAGGTATGTTTAACTGAAGGCTTCGTCGAACAGTCGATTTTTTCAGGCTTCTAATGCAAGATTGTCGGATTTCTTCGACTTTGTCATCACTTGTTTTTGGCCGGCCAGGTGAATGTCCTTTCAACACACTCCCGGTTTTACGAAACTGGTTAAACCAGCGACGAATTGCTTTGTCATCGGGCGGATTTAGGCCTCGATACGTCACTCGAAACCGACGCTTCACACTAAGAAACGATTTCAATTCTGCGTACCACAGAACACACTGTGCCTTCTGTTGCGTGGTGAACATTGCACTGATGACTGGCGGGCGTGTTGTGGCAATGGCGGCCTGTCACTGCGCATGCCAAGGTCAACGCTCACTCCCATGCCACACGGAAAACAAAACTTTGATCTTTCCTCTTCAATTTGACGTTTCAATCGTTTAAATATCTTGAATAGTTTTTAAATTACACCCATTCAAAATCAGGGCATTCTTTTTCGGAAACCCGGTATATGTACGGTGGTCAGTACCATCTTACATGTATAAGTGGGAGGGTGGGTCAGTACAATAATCTCACTGTATCAGTGGGAGGGTGCTTTAGTACCACCTTACATGTATGGGTGGGAGGGTGGTTAGTACAACCTTTCTGTATGGGTGGGAGAGTGGTTACACTAACAACACCCACCAGATTAAATGTTCACCTGTTACTTGTTGACCAAGGCAAAAAAACCTAGATTGCTTGATTTTTTTTGAGGTAATTATTGTTTTTTAAAAAAGAGTTTTTTTTAGAGTCATGGTTTTTAATCAAGATCTAGTTGAAGTCACCTCTCGAATTTCCTTGAGTTTATTTATATATCCCACGAGATTGAACATATAGTGCACCTGTCATTGCACCATCTAAATGCTTGTCTGTGAAATATAAGAATGCTTCCAACAATGTCTGTTCACTCTTTTTGACATAATTTAACTTATACTCAACTTAATTTATACTACATTTTTGTAAAAACACATTTGATGGGTTAATATTCATTGATATTTCCAGTAGTGTTTTTGATGGAAGGTCCAAAAAGAAAATTCGACTTTCACCTGACATATAAGAGGTATGTCAGAACATATGAACACATTAAGATATGGAAGAGAGATAGAGAAACATTTGATATGCCGAAACTTTTCCTTAGAACAAGGCTCCGTTGTGAACTGCCAAAGGATCATTTACAATTTTTCAAACATTGTCTGTTTGTTTGTTTTTTATTTAAGAACTCTACCTACTTCCCTGTATTTATTGAGTTTTAAAATCTTATTTGGATTGATCATCATATAAGATTTCCAGGATTTCTGAGTAGAATCTCTAGCTTCATCTTAATTGCAAGAACTTCTGGAGTTGCTTGTTGTGTGCTAAGTTCTTCTTTCACTCCTCCTCATAGTAAAACTATGCCCAAACAGACAAATTATATTCAATGTTATTTTTATTTTACATAAAAATTCTGATTCTTCAGACAAAATTAAGGTTTTAAAATTAGTTTAGAGCTAAAAATAAACTACAGTAGGCAATGGTAATACCCAACTTGGAAGGTCAACAGTATATTGAATGTGACATATATTTCCGTATGCCTACTGTACATCCCTTCCACTCACACAGGGGGGGGGGAAATAGAACACAGAAAAGCATATTATTATTTTATTTTTCTGCTCTGCTTGATCTTTACGAAAACTTTCTGTTGTAAAAGTATGTAATACCTTGTCCTGGATGATAGTTATGAAGATGTACATTGAGTAGTTTTGATAAACAGGTAATTGATGCTTCTCTGAAGATTATCAATTATACTGCACAGCACTTTTGTACCTCAGTTATTATAAGAGTCAATAGATTTGTATGGTTAGATTATAAGCATCTACATTTACAATAATATTGTAAAAAAGAAAACAGACATGTTAAACCAGTTCTATTCTACTGATTAACATAAGTCCCATAGTTTTAAGGAAATTTGAGGATACCTTCAAACTTTTATTTTATTTTTAAAAAAAATAACCAATAGAGAAGTTGACAACACATACCTGACTTCTGTGATTCACGAATGTTGATGACCAGAACATTCCCCTGCCGATTTTGAAGCATTGGAAGGTTTTGAGTCTCTCTCCATCAACCTGAAACAAACCCATATTGTAATGGAAATTTTTTTAAGGGTCATTATGAGCTGAAAGCTATAGATATGGACAGATGTTTGTAATGAATGGGGATTAGCATAACTGGATCATAATTCAAACCTGTTCTTTATTGAGAAAACGAAATTCTAAGATTCGTCTCTATGGTAACAATCACTTTGCGAAACTGACTATTAAATATGTACCGTACTGAAAAATTCTTACAACATATTTTATTCTTACTCTAAGTAAGTTGATATAGTAATTTAGTGTCACGAAGTTTTAATGCTGTGTCAAATTCTTTGTTTTACTATTTTCTTATTCTCTGATAGCTTGTTTCCAATTGAGCTTACACAATAGTTCAGCTTACATGCTACTTCTTATACAAGCCCACTATTCAATGAATGTTACGGAGATATCAGCATTTGATTAACAAAGGAGTATGTAGTAAGTGTATTGCATAACCTGTTCCATAATTTTTCAGTTGTAATTTGATTTTTTTGCGAAGGCAAATAAACCAATTGATTGTTTATCTGAACAAAGCTAATCATTATTTTTCTGTTCACATACTATAAATTCGCCAGTAATCAAGCATCTATAATAAATCAAATTTTGTTCTTTTGAATTTTTGAAGTCCATTGTTCTCTAGTAACGCATAATAATAATCATAACAACATACAAAGAAAAATAAACAAATAGTAGTTAATCTTTATGGATGGATAGGCTTCCAATAGTCACTATTACTACTAAATCTTGGTCTTCAGCGTTCAAACATGTCACTAGGCTATGTATATTATGTACAAACATTGCAGACATTTCAGTCTTATTACAGTGAACCATCTTCAGGTTGAGACGAAAATTAACTGTTGATCACTCACCCTGAAGATGATTGACTGTAATAGGGCCAAAACATCAGCAATGTTCATACATAATGTACATAGCCTAGTGACCGGTCGAACTCCAAAGATCAAGATTTTGTTAGTAAAAGCTTAGTTCTTCGTTTATATAAACGTTTGATTTTTTAGTCAAATTTTTGGAAAAATTATCTGCTGTATAGTCAATTATGTAGTCAAATAGTTTTATATCTGCTGATTACATTCGATCTTCTTTTAGTCCATGCACTTTTATTTGAGTAACGCCTCAGGAACCATGAAAAGTTAGACCATAATTTTTTTTATCTCTTTTGTTTTTTTGACAGCCATTCATGGCC
Organism: Stictocephala bisonia; assembly: GCA_035578905.1. Lineage (NCBI taxonomy): Eukaryota > Metazoa > Arthropoda > Insecta > Hemiptera > Membracidae > Stictocephala > Stictocephala bisonia. The sequence goes on along the minus strand of JAQJVL010000098.1, from coordinate 485,924 downwards.
ATGCACTGTTTAGATTATTTTTTTCCAAAATTGATGACAGGGGCTAACCTTGCCATTTTAATACAATAAGATTATTGAACTATTCAACACATAACAATTCTTTTATCTACTTCTAAACATCTGTTAAAAATATATACACAGATCTGCCATTATTAACTATAAACAGGAAAAAGGAATTTCACTAACTTGAGTGATTTATTGTAATCAGTGCAATTCTTATATTTTTAATTTAGCAGTATTATGGTAGTTGGTCCTAGTAAACAATGTTGCTCAATCATCCATAGTTTATATCAGTAAAAAGGTTGTGTAGTAAGTCATTGTGTTTAACTCCGCTCTTACCGGTCCTAAGCCCGGCGTCTCATCATTCCCATAACCGATGAGGAGGAGGAGGGGGTACCTTCCCACAGCTCTCAGTGTGATCCCGATGCTGAGAGCACTCCTATCCCATTAATTCCTTATCCTACCTAACCTTTCCAACCAAGCCAAGGCGGAACAGCGTGGGCCGAGGGCTGAATGGCTGGTGGTAGACCAGTCTATACCATGCGGACTCTGGACACCTGCCGAAATCCAGTTTCAAATAGGCTTACCCTGGCATGCGGGGCTCTGTCGGGGCTAGACCATTTATTTCCCTAGCTAATCGTGGGAATCCTATGGACCCAGATAAAACTAAAACAACAAAATCTTTAACTAAGGACCGCATTGAGTCCTTAGGCAATGAACCGAGCATGGGAGCAGAGGGCAGCCACACTGGCCAGCCCTTGTTTTCTATTGCTCGGGCCAAATCAACGTCGGTGGGGGACATTATTCATTATTCATTATTCATCTTTATTCGTTTGAAACATTTTATATTTGTACAAACACGTCTATACTAAAAATATGTATAATACTAAATTAAATTAAAACTAAATTAAAATTAAAATAGTGTTACAATAAATCACTAAATTTATAATAACACTTGTCCAAGAAATAATGTTTAACTTTAGATTTAAAAACTGAGAATGATCTCTCATCTCTAATATTCAATGGCAGTTTGTTGTATACAGTAGTGCAAACATAGTAAGGCCCTTTTTCAAACAAAGTTGTGTTGTGCTTCAATACTGTCAACATCTCTCTAGTCCGAGTGGGATATTGATGAAATGAACCATTTTCAACAAAAATATTTGGGTGTTTCTTGACAAAAATACATGCCTCATAACCAATCAGGCCAGCCAAAGATAGAATTCGGAGTTCACAAAAAAGTGGCTTGCAAGAGTTCAGTCTTGCTCGCCCTGCTATGGCTCTCACACACCATTTTTGAAGGGCAAACACTCTTGTGAAATTTGATAAACTTGATGGACCCCAGAAAATAATCCCGTAACGCATAATCGATTCAGCATGAGAGAAATATACAGTCCTTAAAATCTCAGGGCTGCACACCTTAGCTAAGTGGCTGAGAGCGTAGCACATGTTGCGTAGTCTCTTACAAACCTGATCAACATGGATGTTCCAATTTAGCCTCTCATCAATATGAACACCAAGGAATTTAACAGATGATTTCTGTTTTGCTTCTTCACAGCCCAATCTGATTTGTCCTTGGTAATGTGTCTTTTTGGAGCTACCCAGATGAAATTGGATGAAATTAGTTTTGCTGATGTTTAATTTGAGTTTGTTTGCAGAAAACCATTTATGAAGGGCGTCAAGAAGATTATTAGTGGTAGATACAACAGAGGTTTGAGATTCTTTGGAAACACAATTGGAGCAATCATCAGCAAACATGACAATATTAAGTTCTGGTGAAATTTTTGGAAGATCGTTAATATATATTAAAAATAGTATTGGGCCTAAAATAGAACCCTGGGGTACTCCAGTCACGATGGGTTTATAAGAGGAATGAATTTTTTGGCTACCTAGATGGATTTCAACTGTTTGACTTCGATCAGTTAAATACGAATGAAACAATTTTAGTGCATGTCCTCTCACACCATATTTTTCAAGTTTTCTGATAAGGATATTGTGATTCACAGAGTCAAAAGCCTTACTTAAGTCACAAAAAACACCAAGAGAATGGTGTCCAATATCCAAAGACTGAGTGAGGTCATTTATCAAACTGAAAATTGCTGATGAAACTGATTTTCCTTTGCGGAAACCATACTGCTTAATGGAAAGAATATTATTTTTTTCTAAGAAAGTTTCTAGTTGCTGGCATATTATTGTTTCAAGAACCTTAGAAAACGAGGAAAGAATCGATATCGGCCTATAGTTTTCCGAGATATGTTTGCTTCCACCTTTGAACAATGGAACTACTTTACTCACTTTCAGTGGTTTTGGAAATATTGCAAAACTAATACTTGCGTTACAAATATGAGTAAAAACCGAACTAATTGAAGAAAAGCACTTCTTTAATAGCGAACAAGGGATCTCATCTACACCTGCCGAGTTAGTATTCCTTAACTTCATTACCAATTTATCCACGTCCGAAACAGAAACCTCAGAGAAATAAAGACTATTTACAGGTGATACAATATTATTCTGAAAATTATGTTCTCGATTGTCGTCAGATAAACTATGTAATCCTAACTTAGAAAAATATGTGTTTAGATGTTCAGCTACCTCACTACTGTCTTTCACCAGTTTGTTATTTAAAACTAACTCTATTTTTGCATTGCCTTTGGATGATTTGAGATTTATGTTATTATTAACAATGTTCCAAATTGCCTTAGAACGACTTTGTGATTTTAAAATGCTACTATCATGAAACGATCTTTTCTCATTGTTTATATTACTTTTATAGAAACTTATTTTTTCTTTGATAATTTGATCAATTTCAAATGTTTGAGGAAGTGACTTTAAAAACTGAATGTGTTCTTTTTCTCTTTTTAAGTCAGGCGATATCCATTTTTGGGGCTTTTTCTTTCTTAAATTCACTTTTTTTTCTTTGTAAGGGAACGCTAAATCAAAATAGAAACGAAATATCCCATAAAATACCAAAAACTTATCATCTGGATTATCTACTGCATATACCTCCTCCCAATTTTCCATTTTTAGTGCATTATTAAAACTTAATATTGCATCTTCTGTGAAGTAACGTTTTCTGACTAAAACTTGTTGGGTGACCTGTGTAGTAGTAGGCAAACAATTAAATTTAAGTAACTGAGCTTTATGATCTGAGAAAGTGACATCTAAATTACCTATATGGACAATGTTTTCAGAGTAAATGTTTGTTATTACATTATCAATTAGATTTCCACTATTTGGCGTGACTCTTGTTGGTTCTTTTATTAATACTCTAAATCTATACAAGTCAATAATGTCAAACATCATTAAAGTTTCTCGTTTGCTCAGATCATGAAATGGTAAATTAAAATCTCCACACAATATAGTTTTAAAGCCTGAATGTTGAGTTTCAATAAATATTTCATTTAATATATTTTGAAAAGTGTTGTAGTCACCAGTTGGAGGCCTATAAATGACTATAATATTAGTTCCTATGCTTGGTATCGATATACCCGTACATTCACAATGTGATTCGACCGACATATTTACTACATTAATAATTTCTTTAAAATGCAAAAACTCTTTCAAAAATATGGCAACACCACCCCCAACATGAGTCTGCCTATTTACAGCAGATACTAGCTTGTAGTTCATAAAATGTGCAATATTCAAATTATTGTTATGCAACCAAGTTTCACTTATACACACTATGTCTGGATCTACATCATTTAAAAATACATTAATCATATTAATTTTATTGCAAATACTACGGGCATTAAAATGAACAATGCTTAACAGGTTATTTTTACCTTTTTTTACTGACTGTTGAGGATTGCGTTTTTTAGAAAGTTTTGGAAAGCCCAAATTTAAATTAGTACTGGGGGTGTTATGCCTAAAAAAAATTTGGACTGATCTTGACCTAGTTCTAAATCAAAATTATCAACTTCAGAGGATGTTGATAATTTATCATTCACATTTAAGGCCCTAGGACTTAAAGGTAAAGGTGGAAAGTCATTGAAAGAAAATAGTGGAGGGCCGGCAGCAGTTAGTTCATTTGTAGCTGAGTCTGACACATTTTGGCTGGGATAAAGTTCTATAAGAGAAATGTCACATTCCATGTCCTTGAGATTTTTCTTATTTGTAATTCTAGGCTCTGATTTTCTAAATCCCTTCCGTTCGCTTTCTTGGGTTCTCTCTCCGATTCTGACTCCAACTTGGCTAGCTAGGGACAATGCCAAGGGTGATTCAAGCCAATCTGCACCACAGTAAGGCTGCCTCGGCAGCCCTATGTCAGTCCATGACTGCACACAACATCGACCTGGCCCTGATTCAAGAACCTTGGTTACACAAGGGCAGAATCGCAGGACTGGCCGATGCAAAAGGTAAGATAATTTCCTCTTGTTCCACCAATAATGCTAGGACATGTATCTTGGTACGTAATGGTATGGAAGTAATTCCCCTGTTTGAGTTATGTTCCAGGGACATCACGACAGTGAGAATGACACTGAGCATGAGAATGAGCACTGACAAGACAGTGAGAATGAGCACTGAGGAAGGGCATGGGGAGTTCACCGTCAGCTCTGTGTACCTTCCCTATGATGCTTAGGACCCACCCCCTTCCAGGGAACTAGAAGCCCTGGTTGAGAAACAATCCACTGGGGGGCGGCACCTTTTGGTCAGCTGCGACGCCAATGCCCATCATGAAGCATGGGGATCAACCGACTCCAACAGGAGGGGTGAGTACCTCTTAACACTTTGAAGCCTGGGCCCTTAATACTCCGTTTGGCATGGAATCCTGGGGGTTTTATGTTCACATTAAAAAAATTGTAAATGCCTTATAAATTTCATAAAAAGGTTATATTATATATCTTTGTAAAGGGGAGAAAATTCTCTTTTCAATGATGGGCAAAACTTTAGGTGTTGTACATTTTTTTATTTTTTACAGAAGCTACAAAAGTACAAAAATATGTAAAACAAAAAATAACTAAATATAATAACATATAATAATATAAAATATAATAACATATAAGCTAAATATAATATAAGCTAATATAAGCTAAATATAAATAATATAATAATATAAGCTAAATATAATAACATATAATAAATATAATAGCAAAATATAACAACATAAACAATGCTGACATAAACAATACCGCTCGGCGCGCGCTCAGCTGTCTCACGTCAGCTGTTACGATAATTATTTATCCAAGACCAGATGTAGATAAAAAAAATTAATAGACCGATAAAATATAATAACAGATAACTAAAAGACATATTCAGATGACCTAAACCCCATTATATGCCGATAATAAAGATATAATGAATTAAATATGGGCGCCCGAGCTATTCTCAGGCGTCGGCGAGTACGCCAGTTTGCGTCGCCCGATCTATCTTCGGGCTTAGGCTTCAAAGTGTTAAACTTCATTGTTTCTAACGACCTATTCATTCTAAATCGGGGCAATGAACCCACATTTAGGAATAGGGTTAGAGCCGAAGTCATAGACCTGACTCTTTGCAATGCGGTCACTCTAGGCCTAATTGACAACTGGCGGGTCTCTGACCAACCTTCTCTCTCTGATCATCTGCACATTTGTTTTGATATCAAAGCTAAAATGTCAGCCTTTTCCACTCCTCACCGAAATCCTAGGCGGACGGACTGGGAGTCCTATGCTGCGGAACTTTCGGCCATTGCGGGCTTGGGTCCCGGGGGGGGGGGGGGTAGAGTACGTATAAGGTCTGTCGTGGAACTGGAGCAGGCGGCATCCTGTTTATCGGATGCGATCCTTGAAAGTTTCCACGACAACTGTCCAATTTCAAACACACCGCCTAGATCAAAAATCGGGTGGTGGTCAAAATCCCTGGAAGCTAAGAAAAGGCGCGTTAGAATGCTTTTTAATCGCTCTAAGGTGGCCAATTGTCGCGAAGAGTATCGTTTAGCTCTTAACGACTACAATTCATCCATTCGTGATGCCAAGAAGGCTTCATGGCAAACCTTCTGTAGGGGCATTGACTCCATCAAAGAGGCAGCCAGAATCCAGAAAATCTTGGCTAGCGAACCTATCAACCCCATGGGCAGTCTTAGAACCAGCTCAGGGGAATTGACAACTTTACCTGGTGAAACGCTCAAACTCCTTCTGGAGTGTCACTTCCCAGGGAATCTCGTTGACGATGCTCTGGAAGTCTCTGGCCCTCGAGACTAGCCCTATAGCTAGGGCAACTCGAGAGGACTGGAGGCAAGCTAGACGTATAGTCACCGTTTCCAAAGTTAAATGGGCAATCGACAAGTTCAGCCCATTTAAATCCCCAGGAGGCGATGGCGTCTTTCCTGCATTGTTGCAGAAGGGCCCACCGAACCTCCACTTTCTACTTTGCGAAATCTTCAGGGCGAGCCTTGCCTTCGGGTATATTCCTCAGTCTTTGAGGGTTAGCAAAGTAGTCTTCATTCCTAAGCGGGGTCGTGGCGACTACACAAACGCCAAATCCTTTAGGCCAATTAGTCTTTCCTCGTTTCTGGTTAAGACCATGGAGAGACTCGTAGAATTTCACATTCGAGAAGGGGCGCTTAAAGACTCCCCTTTACATCGAAATCAACATGCCTATCTCCCGGGGATGTCTTGTGAGTCTGCCCTCCATTGTTTGGTCAGGCACCTTGAACATTCCCTGGAGAACAAAGAAATTGCTCTAGGAGCCTTTTTGGATATTGAGGGGGCATTCAACAACACCTCATATCAGTCAATTATTCGTGCGCTGGGACAATGTGGTGTAGAGCCTACCATCTGCAGGTGGGTCGACCACATGTTACGGGGCAGAAGAATTCAATCAACCCTTCTAAGTGAGGTGGTGGAGATTTCTGCGAGCCGAGGATGCCCGCAGGGGGAAGTTCTATCACCCCTCCTGTGGGACCTGGTGGTGGATGATCTCCTAGTTAGCCTCACGGATAAGGGCATTTTCATACAGGGCTATGCGGACGATCTCGTCCTACTGGTCCGTGGCAAGTACCAGGGCACTGTTACGGACATCATGAACGACAGTCTGGAAGCAGTGAACTCCTGGTGTGTAAGAGAAGGGCTTGCAATAAACCCTTCCAAGACAGTAATAGTTCCCTTCACCAGGAAAAGGGTTCAGGGCTCCTTCAGAGGCCTGGCCCTTGGGGGAGTGTCTCTGCCTGTTTCATTGTCGGTTAAGTATCTGGGAGTAATCCTTGATCAGAAACTGACATGGAACTTGCATCTTGATAAAGTCATCCGCAGAGCTAAGTGGTCCTTCGTGACCACTAGGCGCTGCGTGGGCTCCACATGGGGCCTGTCACCCCACGTCTGCCACTGGCTTTACACAGCGGTCATCAGACCACAAATTACTTACGGGGCTTTGATCTGGTGGCCTAAGGTCAATCAGGTAACTGTCCGGGGTAGGCTTTCTAGCCTACAAAGACTTGCCTGCACGTGCATGACAGGGGCCTTTAGGTCGACCCCTTCTATTGCACTGGAGGTTCTTCTCAACCTGCCGCCCCTTGGTCAATATAACTGTACGTGTATGGGTGGGTGGGTGGGTTAGGTTATATATTTATAGTTTATAAAATTGTGTATTCTTTCTAGATAAACAGAATACAAATGTGTTGAAATACAAATCATCGTAGGACTGTGATAAGTTAATGACATTTTACTATGTAATACCAGCCATAATCTCATTAAAGGTCCTGGTTATCCTAAGTTTTATAATTGTTTCCCCTTTTTTTATCTCGTGTAGTTGTACGACCTTTGATCTCTTCATTATTGGGGAGGCTCGGGCGGCGGCTTATAGGCTTCAGCTAACTGGCCACTGGAGGGGGTCCTGTACAGGTCACTCCTCAGTGGCCAATCTAGTAAACGATGAGGTACTCTCAATGAAGTCTGACTTCATTGGGACTAAGTACCTTTTCACTAGACCCTATACTGTGGATTTCAGGTCGAGGGAGTACTGGGACGGTGTTAGTAGCCCGGTTTCTTCTCACGACCGAATTGTATGGTTCACAGACGGGTCAAGAATGGGCAACAGAGCTGGATTTGGTGTCTATACTGGCGACCCTAGGACCAACGCTAGCGTGAGCCTGGGAGCGTATGGCACCGTTTTCCAAGCTGAAGTCACCGCAATCCTTCATTGTGCCGCCCAGGCGGTCGAGAGAGGGGTTTGCGGGAAATATATCCACATCCTCTCAGACAGTCAGGCGGCCTTGGGGGCTCTTAACTCCTGGAAGGTCTCGTCGGGTCTAGTCTGGGAATGTGTGGAGTCCCTCAACATCCTGGGCTCAAGAAACCAGGTCTAGCTGGAATGGATCCCAGGACATAGGGGACTAGAAGGCAACGAGCAGGCCGATGCCTTGGCTAGGGAGGGTGCTCTCAAGCCCTTCACTGGTCCTGAGCCGGCCTGCGGCGTTTTGATTGCAGCTGCTAAAACAGCAATCAAAAACTGGGTCAGCGCCAGACATCTGGAAAGATGGCGGCGGTTCCCAGGCCAAAGACTCGGCAAGGTTCTTGTCAAGAATCCCTCCCAGAAGTTGACAAAGTCACTTCTTGGGTTAAGTAAACCGCACGTTAAGCTGGTGGTGGGACTCATCACCGGCCACGGCAAATTCCGGAGGCATCTAAGAACGGTGGGACTCTTCACGGAGGATCCCATCTGTCGCCTCTGCGGGGAGGACGAAGAGTCGGCAGAACACATTGTCCTGGAGTGTGAGGCCCTTGGGGCCAGAAGAAGAGCACTTTTTGAAGGCTCACCTCTGGGACAGTGGGAAACTACTAATCTAGTGAAGAAGCTCCTTGACTTGGTCAAGGGTTGTCAGCTTTACGACGATTAGGCACCGGGATTGGCACAAAAAGCCTTAGGCTTCGTTGCAAGGATTGGCTGGACCAACTACATATCCCCTTTTAAACTAACTAACTAACTAACTAAGTCATTGTGTGTGGTCAAGGGGGTGTCAATCACCTGTTCATAATTGAACTGGAGGTTGCCACTCTCTTAGATGCACAAGGCATCTGTCTTAGTGTTCAAGACCGTCTGGAAATGTGGCATAGGACTGTTCTAACAGATTATCTAACTGGCTGGTGTCCTGCTGCTATGCAGCTCAGAATTCCACATCCTTCACATTGGTGGCCCTGTTTATATTAATCCCAGCGGATCTTGGCTAGAGTCCTGATAAAGACTCCTTGGTAGCGAGCTGCGACACTATCAATTTCAGCACTACTTAAAACTCATGCTGAACACTACACTTACTGAGCACGCAGCTCTCTTAAGTCAAGGTGTAGAGAGACCCATGACGATTGCTGACTGGCACTAGAGACTGTGAGGTTTGGCGACTCCTCACCGTAACCTAGCCTTACCCGATCAAGCAAGTCTTTGGCCGGGTGGACAATCCTTTCTCTAATTAACTCGTGGGACTGAATGGCTGACCAGACCAATCCTCCCTCTTTTACTTCTTCAGCAGGCAACAGGTCCAAGAGGTCCAAGACTAGTGAGGCCCTGGAAAACCAGCACATGCATGGAAACCCTGGAGGCCTTCAGCTTAAATGTGGTTATGCCTGGGCTGCTGGTGCTCCCTCAGGAGAGTGCCTCCAGTACGAGTGCTTCCCACACTTCATCCGGGAGGAACAACCTTTCTGAAAGAAAAGAGAATAACCTCCTAAATGAACTGGCTGTTGCAACTGGGAAACTCGAAGTAAAGTCCAAGTTGACAGCAGCTGAAAAGAAGAGCCATCAAGGCAATGCTTGCCACTAAAGGCATCCCATGGAACCCTCAAAAGTTCAGTGGGAGCCGGAAGTGCAAGAAGACGAAGACACCATCAGTGACGAGGTAGGTGAGGGTAGGAAGAGAGGGTAAACTGACTCCACCACTCCTCCCTCCACCGAAGGCAGTTGGAAAAAGCCCAGGCACATCCAGGCAGAAGCTTCCACTTCAACTGGGCCAGTCCTGACCAAAGCTGTGTTCTCAACCTTGAAGGTTGCGGTGGCTCCCTCGGACTTTCTCTCTTCTAAGCTCACGGAAGCTGGGGGCGAGGAAGTTGAGGGGCTGCTTATTGAGAGGACTGAACTCTTTGATCCTCTTCTGGACAGCAGTCTTTCTCAATTCGAGGGAACATACATGGAGCGTGGCACACTCATAGTGTCATGCTCCAATGAGGCTATGAGGGACTGGATCCTTAACGTAGCCTCCACACTCAAGCTCTCTACAGAAGGGTGTCAGGCTGATAATTGCTGGTGACAGGAAGGAGATCCTGAAGGCCATTTAGGTACTCTCCAGAGTGGCTTGAAAATATTCGGGACTCTCTCTGAAACACATCAACAAGATGCTCAACAGGCAAGCCCCATTCCTGGGGGTGGCTGAGTAGAAGCTTCTTTCCACCAGAGGGGACCGGACCTTTGTGTTACTCCTTTTTGACAAGGTGCTGTATTCCATTACAGCCTCAGGAGGAAAAACGTATGTGGGCCTCTGGAAGGTGTCACGTGTGATCCTTAAAAAGGAAAACAGTAATGCTCAGAGTCCTGCAAGCCAACCACCACCACAGTAAGGCAGCATTAGTGATCTTATACCACACCTTCACCAACGACAATTATGACATTGCCCTTACCCAGGAGCCCTGGATCCATCAAGGCCACATCGTTGGACTAGGGGACTCTTTGACTCTTTAAGGTAAGCTAATTTCATGTATCTCCAACAAAATAAGAACTTTTATTCTAATTAGGCAGGGGATGCAGTTTATTATAATCTCTGATCAGGGACACCACCACCATTCAACTGAGATGGGGAAGAGGTAGGGGAAACCTTATTTTAAGTTCAGTCTATCTCCCTTGTGACTCAACTAGTTCACCCCCAACGCTCAGACATTGGTGTGAAAAAAGTACACGCAACAAGAAGTTAGTGTCGGCAATATCATGTTAGAATTGTTTTTACTTCTTATTTGTATTAGTTTTATTACTGTTTTGTTGAATGTATATTATAAAATAGTTATACATGTGATGTTATTAATGTTAAAATAATCATAAATAAAGTGATTTTTAATCAGTTTCTTTAAATATTTTCTTACTACTTTTGAACATTTTCACATCAAAACGTTTAACATTTTGACAGCTAAGTAGGCTGAGACATTTCAGCGCACAACTGAAAGAATGAATCTTGGAGATTTTCAAAGAAATGTTTCAAAATTAATTTTCTAGCAATAAAATGATTTTTTTGTATAGTTTGTTTTATACAAACATGTTGATGAAAAATGTTTTTACTATTGATTATATGTCAGATATTGACTGTTTCTACAAAATCTATATTCCTATGTGCCATTAACCATATCCTCCCTTTCTTGTGAAATATTCTTGTGACAGAAAACGTAAGTAATCCACCCTCCCGAATGATTAAAACCAGGACTGGTGGTGCAGTGCTGTAACCTACTTGGGGAAAAAGTGTTGTAGATGGTAGGTTCTATGCTCGGTCCTCTTAATATCGACACGGCATCCATGTCAGGTGGCAGTTAGGGTTTGGATGTTGTGTGGGGAGATGTGAGTATAAAGCTAGTCAAATAGCTGAAAATCAAACCAACATGGTTCGGATCCCAAGTAAAGCTGTAGGTCCCTTAGTCACCCTGGCTATTGGGATCTTAATACATGGTTCTTTCTGAGCTAAGTTGAACTCAATTAGTAACAATGACTACACTCATTCACCATTCTGTTTCACCCACATCTCTATGATCAGCTTCTTAGAAAATATTTTCAACTGTCTGTAAAATGATTTTTTCTACTAAAAAATGTATAGCGTATTGATAATTTAACTCAATTCGAACCAGATTTTTTTAATGCAATGATAATAAATAAAACTTGACATATATAAAAGTCACCTTTAGTTCCAGTTTTTAAGTGATCCTCTTTAGTAATTATTTATCACAATCTTTATGCAGTAGTTGTATAGCAATAGTATTGCACAAAATAAATTAATAATCACATTTAAACAATAAGTCAACATAATTATTTAAGTAAAACTGTTTTTATACAAGATGATCAAATGTTTATACTCTAATTTACTGCACATATTTGATGGAGTGTAAAGATAGTGTTGAGATAAAAGTAACAACACATGAATAGAAACAATTATTACAAGGAAAGCATACTGTTCAGTTGGTGACAATAATTTGGTTACACTTAAGTTAAGCTTCATTAAATTTAATTCAGCTACATGTAATATCCACAAACTCCAAAATGAGGTGAGTAATTATTATATTTGTGTCTTTATCAATTCTATATAGAACCACAAATCAAATTCAGTTGTGGGTTATATAACTGTGTACTTAAGTTATAAAAAAATAATTTACTAAAAAACCCTAATAATAAATTTGTATATTTGATATTTTGTTGATAATAGTAATTAATAAAAAAAAAAAAATAATTTATAAACTGACAATAGTATATACAGATTTTCTTCAGTAAATTATTAAATAGGCTATATTTAGTTTGTTATGAACAGCAATTAGTAAATTACCTCTTTCAAAGCCCAATGTTATAGCAACTCATTTAAAGACAAATTCAATTTATTTTAAATATAAATGGCTAATGCTGTGTTATGAAGATGAAAAATACCACAACATTTGCAGTTTGCTTCCAGCAACTTAAATAGTATAGTGGACCTCCAACTATTCGAACTCCAACTACCGGAATCACTGATTATCCAAATTGCTTTCAGAGTGTCATACAAAAATGAACATTAAAATATTTAATTTAATGTTATTCTAAAAAAAAAAAAACAAAAAACAAAGGCAAATAACAATATACACAGTAGTATTATCTTTAAAAATCACAATAAACAATTCATAATATGTTTTAATAAATACTATAAACTGTACCGTCTTAAAACAATAAATCCAAATTTTTCCATAGGGAATGTAATTTGAAATAATGTAATTAAATGCTCTTTTAAAATATTGCTTTTTTTCAACTCATTTAAACATACAGCAGTAATAAAATAAAATAGACTATTTACTGACAACAATCCAACGATCCAAATATTGTATTATCCAAATAAGGTCTGGTACCAATTGATTAAGATATTTCGAGTTCTATACTGTACTGCCATGCTAGCGACCTATTAGATTGTTGCATCTTGTTTCTGTATTTAGTTTGAGATTCTTTTTACAATAGTTGATTTGTAGGAGCGTTTATATCAGTTAATTTTTTTATTTATGTACCAGTAAATCAGCTGGTGAGCTTGTCTTTATACATTAATAATTGTATGTGTGACAGACGCAGAAATCGATTGCATGCTTTGTAATTACTTATGAAGCAATAACCAAAAGGTTCAGAATACTAATTTACTATATTTTTATAACTAGTAAACATGAATGGTTAAAAAAGATATAAATGTTAAACTAAGGGACCTACAGCTTTACATGGAATACAAACTACGAAGTATTGGTCTGATTTTCAGCTAATTAACAAGCCTTTACACTCAGTTCTCTTCCCTACACAACATCCGAACCTTGACTACCATCCAACTTGGACACCCCAGACTTCTCTAGTAGTGTTCACACTGAATTTACTGAAATAACTCCTGTAATATCAGAATTAAACACCGTACTCTCAAGTTTGATACAAATCTGGGGTGTTTTCAGTATTATTATTATTATTATTTTTTATACAGTATTTTCTAAATATGATGGTTAAATAGGGATTAATAGAAAAGTAACTTTATTTTGATACCCCACTTGAGTGTTTAAAAATAATGTTTAGGTTTTTGGAGCACGTTTTGGATTTTAGGGGGGATTTAGGGATGATTCCATAACCATTATTTTCCTAAATTGATTGGTATATTTAGGAGAGGAGTAGCTATAGTTTTATTCATCATTTGATATTTTAATCAAGTATTATTTCCCCCTTCTACTTTTCAGCTTTTTGATATGGTCAGCTCGTAAGTTATTATTTCCTAAACCTAATGCTAAACTTTGATTCAGTAGAACAAACCCTTTATTTTAATATCCCACTTGAGTAGCAATCAGTAATAAACAATTTTACATTTTCCCCCCTCAATTCACTAAATTCTTTCTTTTTTTTTAACCTGAAATTCAGATATAAGAAGTGCGTTTGGTAAGCTTACATACGTCAAATTGTATTATTGGGCTTTTGGTGATAGGTAAAAAAAATTGTTTTTGATTTTCCCATAAGAAATATATTGCAACCATTTTTTGGACCTAAAAAGTATTTTTTATGAGTGAAAAAATGTGTGAATGTAACTGAGGTTTTTTCAATTCTGGTTTGCACTTGGTTGTAGGACACTATGAGGTACCTCAACATATGGTGTTTATCAGCGAGAATATAATATTTATGTAGATTAAACTGTAGTCTGAATTATTAAGGAGCTGAACAAATGTTATTTTGATAAGAATGATTCGCAACAGAAACTCGATTTGCTGCTCAAATATAGATAAACCATGTGACAAATTAGTTGGTTATAGAATATTTGATATTCTAATGGAAAACATGTTTGATTAACATAATATTAATAAATAAATAAAAAATGGTCACACAGAATAAGAATATAGAGAGGAGTGCTTCCATTTTAGGCAAACTTTACGAATTAATTTTGAATTAATAACAGGAATGATTAAGTTCTGACAACACAATATAAGGGAGTTTAGCTTACAATGGCCCAGTATTCTTGAGGAGAATCGTGTGATTGGAGCAATATTGTAAGATGTACGGTAACAGGAAAAAGTTTTTAATAAAGAAAAAATATGGGCTTGTCACTATAGATATCAAGAGCGATTAGAAGTATTATCAGAATGTACTTTTAAATGCACTGAAACCAGGCATGCACAATCTAAATTTTTCATAAATGTAACCACTGAAGTTAAATAGTATTCATCTTTGTCTCCTAAGTTATACATAATTCATATCATCAGATATGTTGCAGCTTATTCCAAAAGGGAAACTGTAATCAGCTGTATAGCCCTACTATTAGGGGAATTCCAAGGGTTTAACCCTTCCCACGCCATAGACAAAATGCTATATTTTGAGATTATGCTTATTTAAAATAAAAAATTAAATTTGAAATTCCTTGAAGCTGATTTGTATTCTCAATTACATTAGTACAACTTAAATAAAAAACACAATAATTTTTTTTTACTTCATAAGCCATAAAATTTATATTAAATGTTTTATTCAAATAAGGAGTTACTTACACTGGTAATGGGTTTAGGTTATTCACTGTAGACATTTTTTCTTGGATTTTTCTACTGTTCAGTATGCTACATCAAACTTATTTGTTATAATTATATTTAAATATTTACATAGTCTTTTTTTTGTAGGCCTACTCTTAGTTTTTAGTTGTATGGTATGGTATGGCGGATAGTTTCGTCCGCGGCGCTGTGGAGCGCTAGCGCTGTCAGCTGCCTAATGGAAATTTCCACTATAAACAGACAAGCTTCCCAGCTGACTCATGTTAGTGGTGTTGAATTATTCGTCTTCAAAGTAGCTTACGCTCTGCCATATTTACATATAGTTATTTAAATTAAAAAACGTAAGAAAAATTAAAAAAATATATATATATTTGGCGGATAGTTTCGTCCTCGGCGTTTGGAAATTGTTACAGTTGGCGGATTATTTCGTCTACGGCGTGGGAAGGGTTAAGATAAATTAACGGAATTCAGCAGTGATTTGGTAGTAGTCCCAAAGAATATTACTACTACGTTAGGCAATTTTTTATGTACTTACTGATACATAAGTAATGGGACTAAGCATTTCTCCTATCTAATACAAGCCATACTATACAAATAGTAAATAATACTAAGCATTAGACTATGATCCAAAACAAACTAAAACCATTAAAACTGCAAAGAAAAAATTTTAAATTGCAATTTTCACTTTATTTCTGTTTGACTATTTTGTTAGGCAGAGCAATTTTGATAGAAAGCAGGCCATGTTAAGGCTACTATTCGAAGAGTTAGGTACAAGGTAGAAAAAGGTACTGAAAGTATCATTCTTTTAAAGCAATGTGGTCATATTGTGCGCCAATCCACCACCATGAAAATAAAACAAGCCAATTGATAAGTTGATTCCATTTGAAATTCATATTTAAAAACCAGCTTACGTGGATGTTTCCTGTTATTAATTCAAAATTAATTCGTAAAGTTTGCCTAAAATGGAAGCACTCCTCTCTATATTCTTATTCTGTGTGACCATTTTTTATTTATTTATTAATATTATGTTAATCAAACATGTTTTCCATTAGAATATCAAATATTCTATAACCAACTAATTTGTCACATGGTTTATCTATATTTGAGCAGCAAATCGAGTTTCTGTTGCGAATCATTCTTATCAAAATAACATTTGTTCAGCTCCTTAATAATTCAGACTACAGTTTAATCTACATAAATATTATATTCTCGCTGATAAACACACTTTTGCAAGATACTATACCTTGACACCATTATGTATTGAACAGGGTAGTGGATCTTCATCACACACAGTGCATGTGTATGCAAGGTGTATGTGAATGTAAACAGTGTTTTAGCTTAACAACAGATTCTCCAGAAGGTTGAGATGAGCAAGAGTAGCAAGAAGCACCACAAGGATAACTACAGAAAGTCAGATCATGCAAACACCTTCTTATTGGGCATAACAAATAACTCCGAAGGTGTGTTTCGAAATTTTGGCAGGATCTATACCTCAAAACCAGCGCATTATCAGGAATAATGTCAGTTTGTCAGCAGCTATGGCGGTCTGATTGGTATTCATTCACACTGGATGTATTTGTCAATCACTAAAACCAGCATTCAGAAGTGCTTGGTCGTCCTGGTTATACTAGTTACTGAAATTGATGTTTGGGAAGAGGACGTGATGTATAGCCAAAGCAAGATAGTAGAGACTGTGGTTGTTGGAGAGATCGAGGGGTAAAGTTGGAGGTTATCTTGGTACACGAGGCATTGCAATATCCTACAAAGCTTTTATGCATTTTGATGGAGAGTATTAGACCATTAACTACTACTATTGTTAGTGATTGTTGCAAGGCCTAGAACTGCCTGGCTTAATTAGTTGGTTTAAACATTAATGGTGATCCATGCACTAAGTGGATTTGTAAACTGCTGCTCATACAAGCACTGTGGGGCAATCCCAGTGTGATACCAGGTCCATCAAACCATGTTAAGGTAGTTGGAAGATAAAATTGGTTGGGTATCAAGCATAAATATCCAACAGAGAACCAATATATTAGGTCCTAGCAATGGCTATTTTTTCCTTCACAATAAATTTCCAACACAACACAGGTTGGTGGTGTCACAGATAGGTTAAGCTAAATTATGTTAGCCTCCTGTTTTACTGTTGAAAATATCAACATTTGTTGTTCAATTTGTATTTGTTGTACTTTATTATATAAAGTAAAACCTTGATAGTTCTACAATTTGTGGGCGGGGGGGGGGGGGGAGTTGAAGTATCAAAATTTTAAACTATAAGGAATCCATGGAACATGGGGGGAAAAACTAGTTTTACTGAAAAATTGTACAGTAATTTCTTAATGAATATTTAAAATTTAACAAAACTAAAACAAGCTATGAATTGATATAACAATGTATATCCTGCTTAATTTTATGAAGTTGTACATTGTTATTGAAGTATTGATTGTACAGTATTTACAAATATAACGTCCAAAAAACTGATAATATTTAACTCTTGACGTTGACAATGTTATTTTGTTGATCTGTACCAGTGCATGTAATATAATTTTGCCACTTCATATCACCATGATCAGTGTTGAAGTATAGGGACCATCAAAGTATCAAGTGTCAAATTATTGAGATTCTACTGTAATATAATTATTTTGTCAGGGGTTTTTTCAAATGTTCACTAACGGATTATTAATGGAATACAATTTCCAATTCCTTAAAAAAAACTACATCCCCAAAATTGTTTGTCTTTAAAAATGATTTGTTTTATGAAGGTTCAGAGGACAAAATTTGAAAAAAGAGGAACATTCAAGACATTAGGTTAGACTACACTATTTTTTAATTTTTTTTTATTAGAGATACAATATTTTACACAAAATAAAGCAAGCAATTGTGTGTTTATATAGTTACATAATTTGTATTATTTGGAATATTCTCGGTGAGCGTACAGGCGCTGCAAGGTAATAAGACTGGCACAGCTAATGTTATCCGAGTATCAGATACATCAATGTAGTTTTGTGAATATACGTGAAAGCTGCTAAGGATGGTGCCAACATTTATAGGTCTTAGGCATACAGATGCTGTTCATGTGTTAAGTATTATGCAATATATGTATATATACATATGAGTTAAGGCTACTGACAAAACATGTTTGTAGACAAAACTTTAGCGTAAGAAAAACAATTATATTAAATTTTGACACAAAAAATCAATTGAGCATAATCTTAAAATTTGTTGTAAAATAAGCCTGGGTTATGTAAATATCAATAACCCTCTATGTCTTCCTATGTTTTGCCCAAATTCATGCGAAAATTTTTTTCTGATCAGATGTTTTTTACCCGAATTTGGGTGGTCTTTCTAGCCCTCGTTTACATTACTTTCAATAAGTATGATCGATTCGGTCAAAAAGCATTTACCTATTCTACAATTTCAGAGATTCATTTGAAAAAAATGACAGGCATTTTGCTAGTGATTTCTAACCTCCGTTTGTTATTATAAACCGTTGTTACTGTTTTGTGTTGCTAGTGGTGACACCATGCACATAACAACAATAATACCGAATAAATCAAACATATTATTTGATCTTTCGTTAAAAAACAAGTTTTCAACAGTTGAAATCAACCTCCTCAAGAGTTAGAAACTCATACTTCACAACTTTTCAACAAGAAATCGTTTCAATACTTCTAACTAAACTAAGAAAGTGCATAGGCCTAATTACCTTAGTTTAGGCCTATGGCTTTGTATAAAAAAAAATAGAATAATTGGTAATTCTCAATATTACTTAGTCAAATTAGTTCATACTTTGTTAATACAGTTTTTCGACATTAAGGAACAGTATTTAGGAAAAATTAGGTGTCGCAAACCATTTATTGAATGATGAAATACAGATTTTTATTATTAAACGGAAGCCATCTATTTACATCATTCCACAGCTGATATGGTTACGTTAGGCTATTAAAGAAGTTCCTCATACCATGAATCAGAAGGGGATTGAAAAAGATTTGTGTTATCAAGGTTTTAGTGATAAAAATATTTGTGATAGTGAGTGAGCTAAAACGGCCAAAATTCTTCGTATAGAGGTTGGTTTTCATATGAAACAAATTGTTTATTGTTAGTTTAATTACTGTACTATGTACCTACGTCAAATTGACTAAATCCAAGTACTGTGGGCTACTATATAATTTTTTCTGGGCAAAAATAATTTAATAGTTTTATAATAAACAAACACAATGTTTGGAATTGTAATACAGTACTGCAGTATTACAGTATATTATAGTTAGATAACAAACACAAATCCATGTGATTCATTTAATAACAAAGCACTAACTGTAAAAAATATGTAATGGAATAAAATGGTCAATATATAGGCTATTGCTGTGAGTGCAAAAATAATTACTTTTCTTTGAGACAACTTTCTTTGCCAACCTGAGTTGGCAACCGGTTATCCCACAGTTGACAACCAAACATTACTTCGTCTTAAATATTAGTTGCCAACCTTTTATCAAAAATACAATAATATATTTTTTTTAATCAAGTGATATTTGAAAGTCAATAATATATTCTCATTCATTTCTCCATAAAATATTGATCTGAAAAGTTTCATTAAAATGTTATGCTTTTTAACTAAACTACAATTTAATTTATATTTACTTTATCCCCTCCTCAATTGTTCGTAATATTTTCACTTCAGATGTCAGTGTGTCAGTATGTCAAGCATGGATGACACTATTCTTGCCGTGGCGGCGTATGTGATTATAGCTGACCATCATTCAGAAGATATTGGGTGAGACCTTCATTCTAGGCAAGATCAATGTACAATTCAATAGCATGTGTAACAGTGTACATCATTCCAGACGACTGAGCGACAGAGACTTATATGTACAGCTACAGGAAGGAAACATAAATAGAAGAAGTCTGCAAGCATGTGCTAAGGATATTAGGGAGGGGAAGTGGAGAACTAGTTGGCAACTCTTTTAATGTGTAGCAACTTTTGGTTGTCAACCAAAGTTGACAACTTCCTTTGATCTTTATCGACTCCTCGCAGGAACGAGTTGGCAACCAAAATTTAGGTTGTCAACCTCTAAAATTAGTTGGCAATCTAGTGAGTTGCCGTTGAGTTAACACCGAAACATACAAAAAGGTTGGTAACTTTTGGTTGTCATCTCCTGTGTAAACCCAACTTATTCAGATATAAATCCACACTCATAAGTATCATCTGATTCAAGTTGGTATTATATCAGTAGTCACACCAAACGGAAATCAGGCTTCCTGTTTCAACACAAATAAAATGGAAATATTCCTTTGTCTTACTGAGGTTTTGACCGTGGGAATTCGCCTTATAGAGGTTGAATTAGTGGTATAGAGAAGTGTTTGGATATTGATATTCGTGCTATGGAGGTTTTGATTTCGTGCTCTTGTTTTGAAAATAAAATAAAATTCATGTTATTGAGGTAGTTGGCCCATCACATTTGTGTTATAAATGTTATTTTAACATTGAGTGTTATGGGAGGTTCAAGACGATTTGAATAAATCTGTACTATCGAGGTTCATGCTATCAAGGTTCCACTGTATACTGTATTGAATGAACTTTTATTGACGTATTTTGACTGTTGCAAGCTCCTTTACAGTCAATGGAAGATGTAAAACCATATCCTACAATGTAATAACCTAACCTAGAGTAATCTAACCATAACTGCCGTGGCACGATGTAAATGGGCAGCCTTGGTATATAATAATTTACCACTAACAATACTAAAACTATGTTTGCGGCACCTAATTTTTACTAATTATTGTTATATAACGCCCCAAAAATTTAATATTAAAGTATGAAAAGATTTGATGTAGACTAAGTAATAATTACTTGAAAAATACTAAAAACAGTATGTAACAAAACATTTCTTACTTTTTCCTTAGGACATACTAAATTTTAAACAAAAATATATATACTGAATCTTGGTTTTATAGTACTATGAACATAAATCTGTTCTATATGTCTGGTCATGAAAACAGAAAATAGTTTTTCAATTTCTCAACTTTGACGTACTACGAATTTTGGGCATGAAAGGTAAGACAATTGCATTAACTTACCTTAATATTTAAAATTAATTTTAAATATTAATTTATTTATCAAATACTGTTATTTTAGTAGTAACTTAGTTTGAATTTAATGAACACTACAGAATGCCTTTCTGTAGTTATATACAAGGCTGTAATACTTAAAAGAGACTGGACTGATTTAATTAATAAAATTAAATAAATTAAAAGAGACTTTGTTAATTTATTTTATTATTATTATTTTTGTTCACTAACCACATTACTGGAAACAGTGGTTAGTATTATCCACTTAAGTTTTATGTTCATTTAATTGTCAAGATGTTGTGAATAAAGATCATTATTCATTCACATATACACCTTTAGATAGCAAATTCATTTTACTTTTTGTATTTATTTATTTGTATACTAAGAAAATGTATTACATGTTATCCATAAGTTATTTTTTACATTTTCATAATATGGCTAAAACTCAACAATATCATGTGAATCAAGGCTGTTTTTGAGGGACACCTAGAAGGATTAAGTTGAATATAAATTGGAATTATTGGATTTTCTAGTGCAAAATAACGATCTTATTGCCATTAACATTTACTGTACTATGCAGCTTCAAGATAATAATGTAACTGTTACCAATAAAAGTAGCTAAGGATTAGGGTCTATTAAACCTTAACCTATAGCCATTACCAAAAATAGCCTACATATATATATTATCAATATATATATTGATTTACAATACCATTAATTATTGTTAATTCTTTAATCTGGACTAACTAGGCATTATTTATTGTTATATGAAGAAGTTATACTAACCTTTTTTTCTAATAATAATATAACTAATTAAGTTACATCCATCCTATTTAAATTAATAATGGTAGGCAAATAGCCTGTAGGCCATTTACTATTTTAATAAATCATTTTAAAATCGAGTTTCTATAAAGACACAAGTTGAACTATGATTCTATAAGTCTTTAAAAAAATCATAATATTCAATGGAATATAAAGAAAATATTATATACAAACTTGGTTTATTAATACAAACTTAGCACTAACAATAATAATTATTATTAATAGAGTGAATAAACAATTCTTACGTGCACACTACCGGAACAATTCGATAAATACTTTATTTTAGAATTTTGCTCATTGCCATAGGGAAAATGTATTTTATACAGAGTATGAAAAGTAAAAATAAATATATAACATCCCGAACAAACGCAGAAGGTATCAGAAACAAAATGTTCATTCCTTCACTACACCTGCGCAGTCAGCTGATTTATTTAAACTTGGCTGCCTAGATCTCAGCCTTCATAATAAGTTAGATATTTTCCACTACACTGTACTAAGGTCTAAGAATGTGTTATAAAGATATCTTGATACTAACTTTTTTAATTTATTTGATTTATTTTTCGTTGGCTATTTTAAAATTATTTCATACAATGTATAATGGGGTAATATGCATATTTATTTTAATTTTTTTTTTATTCATAAGACGCCGATCATCAAGATATGGGCGAATATGGATTTCGATTGAGTGTGATGAGTGTAGATGAGCGAATATAGTCATTGTTACAAACTAAGGCCGACTATTCCTTAGAAAGTGTCATTAATTAATAGCCCAATGACATAGTAAGAGAAATATAAAACATGAGTAGTAAGACAATTGTAATATGAATACATGATTGTAATATGACTCAATTTTGTAATATCATAGACATTCTACTATCATAGACCTTCTTTTATATCAAGGTCTATGCTAATATACCTACAATATAATATTTATAATAGAAGGTATATGTTAATACGATTCCGATAGAGAAATTTGACTAAAGATACATTAGATCAAAAAACTGAATATGTATTGCTGAAATGCTTAAACTATGCAGTGGTTCTAAATAGATGAACGGCTGAAGAAATAATTTGTTCAGTAGAGACAGTTATTAAAGATGTACCATAAGAGCAAGCTGAAAAAATAAGGCAGGGCATCGCTGTGGTGCAGCAAAAAGCAATTTGAAATTTTGCCCGAGATGAGAAATATGCATTAAAATATTTGAAAGCAGTCACAACAAAGATTGTACCAATAGCAGATAAAGTAAATGCATCTGTTGTAATGAATACTTATAAATACAAGAACAATATGAATTATGTGATTGAAACAGGCCCCTCTATAAGTGGACCTGTTTAACTTATAGAGATAACGAATCCTACGAAAAAATTGCATTTTTGTTAATCAAGTCCAATAGTTTGCTAGGTAACAACGTAAGAAACGTCTAGTGAATTCAGACCCTAGGCCACATCTTTATTGGCTTCCTAAGGTATACAAGGAGAATATAACTATCATGCCTGATGGATGAGTCTGTTTTTTATTTTCAAGCCACTGTATAAAATAAATTTTCTGATCTAACACACTATGTCCACTAGTTTGGATTTAGTTCGTTCTGTTTCTACTAATTCAACAACATGAACACTTCTTGTCCAATATGTGTCAAAACTGTTATGGATTCGGAGGAGGGTTTGGAATGCGACAGTGACTATCGACGGTTTTTTCACAGATTTTGCTTGAACATGTCCAAGACGGAATACCAACGCATTAGCGCCAACTCAAATGTTAAATGGTTTTGTTCTAGAACTGACTGTAAGGACATACCTAGTCAACATATTAATTTTCTTTCCATTCAAATGGTTACTGTCTTGGCTAAGTTTGATAATTTACTTAGTAAGGTTAATAAAATTGATTAAATCTCTAGATACGTCACGGATATTATAACTCGCGAGGCTTACCGTGGCACTTGGCCTGCACGTGAGGAGAATAATACTAGCAGCGGAGAGGAGAGCAGACCCATTACTGTTATACTCCACCTCCATATGACTGATCTCTTAGTTATCATGTTTCCGGTTGAGCTTTGCTTGCAGAGCCTCCCGGTGCAGCCTGTCTTCTACCTACAGGCTGAGGCAACTTAATAAAACTACCAACTACCGAGCTGTCACTCTTGATTTATTTTCTTGTATCCCGTCATCGGAAGTTGTACCTGCTGAAGACATCCTTGTGACTGAGGATAGTGAGACCCATCCCCCCACCAAAGCTGGAAAGCGTGCCAACCGGGGGATGGCTCAAAACAAGTCGAGCGATGGGATCACGGGTGGGCAGTTTGGATGGTGGATACAATTAATTTTCACTAGGCACGACTAGTCAAAACTAATTTAATTACATTATAGAGAAAAAAACTGAGTAGTAAGCATAACAAAAACAGGAGAAGATGCCACATTTTAATATCATGACACTTAAATATAGATTCATTTAATCAAGGCACTAAATTAAAGACTACTATAAATATTTAACATAAAGTATATAATACGATCCATAAAATTGACTAAATACAAATAAATTAACAATATTAAATCTAAACTACAGTGGTTAATAGGCCTATAATTTGTCAGTTTAAGTCATTAACATACCCAAAAGACGAAAAAAAACTAATCTTTGCCCAAATAAAGCAAATTTAGAAAACTTTTGCGAGATGAAATACACTTAAAGATTGAAGCTCCACAACACATGATTGACCAAGGCAGAGTAAGGTAACTGCAGCTGAATTAATACTTAAGAAAAAGCAACCAATAATCATTATTTTGTGTGATATAGATTGTTTAAATAATTTAACAATATAAAAAAAAATCAACACTTACCGTTCTGAGTTTAAAAATGCACTTTCAAAGACCCCCCCTAATCAGTTAAATAAATAAAAATAATTCAATCAACTAATGAATATTGATTGAATCACACACTTAACTATAAGGGACCTGTTAAACTATATAGAGAAAACGAATAACAACAAATAAAATAATTTTGATTAATACAAGAAGATATAGAGATTATAAATAAAATACTTAGAACAACCCTAGCAATTCTTTTTGGTTCATTTCAAGTATTTCATCTTTTTTTTTTTTTTAACCATAAAAAAAATATATCAACACAGTCCCCTATTGGATTGTTGTTCTGTCACTTTGTCCAAAACATGAAACGTCCTAGTCACCAACATAGTGTCAAAACTTTTTTCCGGCAGTGGGTTTAATACATGCACTTCGAGGTTTTACTATTTTTCTTTATAAATACTGATCAGCAAACCACGCATGTAGCGCCAAATCAAATGTAAAGTGCACTGACTGAGGACATAAGACTCATAACCCAAAGAGTGTATTGGCTAGTTGGATAAACTATGGTTATAAATGATTCTCAGATCGTAGGCAGTTGTGATGGTTAACTTGCACTGGACGCCGCCTGGGGGAGAAATGTCCCACAGCGAGATGGAGGGGCACCTCCTTATTCATATTCACTCGTTGACGAACGATCTCTAGTTATACAAGTTCGTAGCTTTGCTTAGAAGCCTCCCGGTGAGCCGGCTTGCTGGACCACAGGACGAGGAAACTTATAAAAACGTACAAGTACCGAGCTGTCACTCTGAATCTTAGGCACCCTCGGAAAGTTGACGGAAAAATCGACTGTACCTAAGAGGATAGGAATCACCAGGCTCTTTCTGTCACCTTCAGTTTTTTTTTTTTTTTTTTTTTTTCAGTCTGAATACTCTAAACAAATTAAATATATTCAGGACTACCTTAAATGTGATGCTATTCAGTCTTTCGGCTATTGCAATCAATACAGCTCCCTATTATTGATACATCTACTGATATTGAAGGAGCTTCAATAACTTCTATGAGTTGCTATGCAGCACAACCAAGCGTCACACCTCGATCAAGACAGTTCAATCATTTACTTTTCCCAAGTGGTTCTCAGGAGATCTCAAACGCCTAGTTTTTAACAAGCAAATTGCTCACAGGAACGTCAAAGCAACAAGTAATTATTAAGATTTGGAGAGGTTTCGCTACCTTAGAACACAGTGCAAAGATCTAACAAAAACATTCCATAAGGATTATTTATCTAAAGTTGAAAGCAGCATTCCCTCCAATGTAAAATATTTCTGGGCCCACATTAATGCGCAACACGGGTATTCCCAGCAGAATGTCAATGGATTCTACTGTAGTGGCAAACCCTGATTCTATCTGTGACCTTTTCGCTCAATATTTCTATTCCGTATTCAATGAGGCTGCTGTTGATGTGCCTACTTTTGATTTCAATTGGAACTTTACCGTGCCCAACTATATCATTACTCCCACTGAAGTGCAACGCAGGCTAGAACTCCTAGTCTCCAACAAAGGAGCTGGACCGGACAAGGTTCCTCCCCTCATAGTTAATTTCTATGCAGCTGTCCTGGCGCCTCATCTTACTGTTTTGTTTACTTCTCTCATGTCTTCTGGAATCTTTCCTGCAACTTTGAAGAAGGGTTTCGTGGTGCCTGTATTCATGTCGGGGGAAGCCAGCAATGTTAGAAACTATCGACCAATAGTTATTCAGCCTGTTATGGCCAAAGAGTTTGAGTGCATTATCTTTTACCACTTTTACTTCCATCTTCGGAAATGTATTTATTCTGAGCAGCATGGATTCTTAAGGTGTCACTCTACTATTTCAAACTTTCTCCAATTCCAGGAATACACCATGTCGGCCTTTGCAGACTCTTGCCAGGCTGATTGCATCTACATTGACATCTCTAAGGCCTTTGACAGAGTCAACCACATTTTACTTATTGCTAAGCTTAGCGGTTATGGTGTTTGCGGTCACCTCCTTAAATGGTTGGTACCTGAGAAATAGATTCCTTATAGTAATAATAATAATATTTTTATTTGCCGTAAGGATGGTTACATCATTGACAATGGCATTTAACCATAATAATACCTAGTCAATGTAGCCTAAAATGATCTAAAAAGAAATCACAATAATTTTCAGTCACAGTATAACAACGAAATTACAAACATGTGACACACTGTTTACATTGAACTTGACATAATTAAGTTTGTTAAATAATAAAAAGTCAAGTGCAATGGCTACTTTTCACTTCCATTTAGGGCATTATCTGGCGTCCCTCAGGGCTCCCATTTTGCCGGCGTGTTGGCTCAGTGGCTAAGGCTTCGGACTGCGGAGGGCAAGGTCCAAGTTTCGAATCCCCACTGAGCCAACGGTCGGTACTTCACTCGTTGAATAAAGTTGACGCACAGGCCTGTAGGCCCATGTCAACTGGCGAGTAAAGTTAAAAAAAAAAAAAAAAAAATCGGCCCATTTCTCTTTTGTTTATTCATTAATAACATTGGCGCCAAACTGTCTTCTAACTACCTCTTATTTGCCGATGACATGAAGATATTTGGTAGAGTCCGCATGGTTTTTGATCAGATGAATCTTCAGCGTTCAATCACGCTCGTCAGTGAATGGTGCTTGGAGAATGCCATGGAGCTTAACATTGCTAAGTGTGAGGTAGTCTCTTTCAAAAGGAGCCACAACATTCACATATTTAACTATCAACTTGATAACGTTCTGCTGA
This sequence comes from Stictocephala bisonia, assembly GCA_035578905.1. Classification (NCBI taxonomy): domain Eukaryota; kingdom Metazoa; phylum Arthropoda; class Insecta; order Hemiptera; family Membracidae; genus Stictocephala; species Stictocephala bisonia. The sequence goes on along the minus strand of JAQJVL010000098.1, from coordinate 458,302 downwards.
AGAGAGTTGACTCAGTGAAGGGCCTGGGTGTAGTAAATGAATTCTTCTCTCAGTTCCCCTTTGAGCATATTGAGAGGATCAAAGCCTGGGCTAACTCTTTAATGGGATTTATATTTAGATATTCTAGAGGATTCAACTCACCATACACATTAGTATTACTCTAAAAATCTCTGGTGCACCCGGTTCTCGAATATGGATCTGTGATATGGTCTCCATATCAGCTCAACCATATAAAATACTGCTAAATGTGCAGGACAGATTCATTAGGCTGCTTGGACCCAGGCTGGGATTTACCTATCGGACCACTCCAGTTAACGAGGTTTCTGCTCAGTTTGGACACCGACCTGGTATTGCTGTTCATACTGGTTAACAGTTTCCTCGACTGTCCTTCTTTCCTAGCTGATATTCAAATTCAAATTCATTTATTGACAAAATGCATACATTACAGGCATTAAAACCCAATTACAATGTTGAATTAAAATAATACAGTGTATAAATATCGAGGAATGTAGTCTTTCAAGAATCCCTTCAAAGCATACAGAAAAGCAAACAACAAATAATAAATATATTAAACTTGCAAACAGACGAGATTATGCTCGGTCAAAATCTATTAGGTTATTTAATCATTACAACAAACTAAACATATAAAAAGTGGGTTAATAAATATTTAAATAAGATATTACAAGACAATTATTCTGCACATGCTCAAATAAAAACGTACAATTAAAATATGTTGAATATTTTATAAATAATACATATGTACACCTAGGGGAACGCACTCCATGTCTTCCTTTTGACGTAGATTCTGCTCTTTAAACTATGTGTGTCAAAATGGCCTGTCTAGACTCTTGAGATTTGGTAGTCAAGCAGCAACCCAAGTTGACCTCTTCAGTGGAAGTGCTACCTCATTCAAAAAATTAATTTTAGTTTCAGTTAAATGACTTGTTATTTTGTTATTTATTGTTTTGCCTATAGATATTTTTTCCTTGTTAATTTATATATAGTCTATTACCTGTTAGTCCTTACTTGTTGAATTCTTTGTTTTTCAGCTCATTCGCTGACTTCCCAATTAATTTAAGCTCCTTATTGCTGTTGGTCCTTATGCGAGGGAAAACTGGGAACTTTGTCAAATATTCGAGACTTTTTTATCATCCTTATCAAGAACATAAGCTGCAGGATATTGATTTGCTTCTAAGTTTGATGTCAAGACACTGTTTATCAATATGCCAATACATGAAAATCACCATTATCGTTATAAACTAAACTGAACTATACCAAAAATGCACACAATTTTTTTATGGGAAATTATGACCAAACCGAAGGAGCAATCATGGGACTCCCTTATCACTGGTAGAAGCTAATCTTTACACGGAAAGTTTTGAAAAAAACAAGTACTAAACCCGCTAGCTGGAAATTTGAGGCATACAATATGGGTAATGTGGCCTTATGGTAGAGTAAACTATGGGCGATTTTCAGTAACTTATTAACACTATACACCCTATTATTATATACACCATGGAGATTGAGAGTGATAAAAGTTTTCCTTTACTTAATTTTTTATTGCAAGGAAATGGAGAAATAGATTATTCCGTGTACAAAAAACGCACACCAATAAATATTTAAATGCAGTTTCTCAACATCATCAAGCTAAGAAAATTGTCGTTCTGAACATACTGATAAACAGAGCTATCCACATATTAGATTCATCCAAGTTGGGGAGTGAAAATATCAGGTCAGAACTGGTCCGAACTGCCTGAAATAAGGAAAGCCTTCATAAAAGGTTCGACAGAAAAAAACGAATACCACATAGTTCGTTAAAAATGACAAACACGAGGATAGGAATAAGAAAATGGCTTGTCTAATCTACATTAATGGGACATCTGAGAAGATTGACTTAGCAAATATTTTGCGAGATGATGATTTTGTTATTATTAACATTTGATAATGTTTGTATGACAATAAATATTTCTTGATTCTTTAATGGGTGCATAATGGACAAGAGAAATATAAAAACACATATTTATATATCCCTCCATAAACTTAAAAATTTATTGAGGCCACTCCTCTTGACCTTCAAGCGTGTGGAAGAGGGTAAATGAGACATAGACTAACGTGCACAGAAAATTGAAAAAAAAACTAATAATAATGATGATAACTTTCACAGCGCTGATAAATTACTTAACACAGCCCTTGATAACGTTTGATTACAATGCAATCAAAATAAACTACCAGAAAGCGCAAAAAAAAAAAAAAACTACGGATCACATGAACCAGTGTGGCCTCACTCGAATACTATTATCTCCATCTCCTCATTCATTCATAGCAGAAACGAAATTGTTGGTTTCCACCAAGGTTCCTATACAAGAGGTTGCCTCATGCAAGTACGCATCCATAACACGCAGGTAGCATTTACGTTATAAGGAGGCCTCACCTGTATTTTATCTACCTTCACTGTTGTAAACAAAACAAAACGCAACAATGTAACACATCTGATATTCGTAATTTTGATGACACTTTAGTCTGATTTTTTAAAATTTTGAATATGGTTTTGTTTGAATTGTGAATTCATATGAATCTGACTGATTTTAATATTGATATTATTTATTAGTTACTTATTAAGTATAACCCAGCAACACATGAAAAACTATAATTTTCCGCTTTAAATTAACATTAAAATACCAGAATTTTAATAATTTTAAAATAATCTTGAAAACAATATAATAGTTTTTGTTTGTAGTTTTAGTAGTTCAGCACGCTGTGTTAGAGGGACAGAGTAAGTAATTCGCTTCTCTGTGGCTGGAGGTCTCCCTCTGACGTCACAACTCTGCTTATATAGACAATATGACAATGAAGCAACCTGTTGTATAGTAAGCTTGGGTCTCCACGACTAATTTTTACGAGAATCTATAATTTAAATATTCAATAATTATAGCAATTTTTATACAAATTTCAGTTTAATAAATTGAATCAATCTTCCACAGATTAAAACGAGATAGACGCAAATTGATCACTTGATGGGAGGAGGGTTTCAGGGTGAGTCACGTGGCTGGTTTTGCCTCTTCCAAGCAAACTAGTCTTACCTACATTGTCGAGAGAGTGTATTGCTATTCTCAGTATAAAAGGTACTACTAACTGAGGATGTCAAATCACAAAATGGGGGAAATATTGTAAAAAGCACTTTGACGTGATTCCGTGGTCGCTACCACCAGAATCTTTAGTTGTAAGCCCTGGATTCAAATTAAATAAATAATAGACATTATACTTTACTGACAATGTCGTCAAGACATGTTACAGAGTAATGTGATTGTTACAATAAACTAAAGTTGAATGATAGATTTAGTTAGGTTCGTTACTTGAGAATACTCATATAGTATGGAAAAAGCATAGTCCTGCGACCAGTATAGGGCTGTCTCCTCCCCTTTGGTTCTTTTCCATAATGATCTCTGGCCTTCGACTCACCGCTTGCATAAGTTATTAAAACAAACCCTAAAGAAAAATAACTTTAAATTTAATTTTTAAATAGTAAACAATACAATAGGGCAAACAAATAGGATTTTTTGATACTTTTAGCCCCAATAAAAAATATTTTATAACAGCGAGTAAAAACGTTAACTGTTGATTTCTCCAAACAAGATTTCCTACTAAATGCCGTTATTGCAGCTACTACCTTAATTTGAGCTTGGCTGCATCAATACCTTATAAAAAACAAAAAGAATTTCCTGCACTCACGTTCTGCAGTAAGCAGACATTATTTTTTATATTCTGTCCAATTAATTAATTAATTAATTAAACTATACTATTGTATTATTGTGTGTAATAAGTAAACAAACGATGCTATGAAGAACGTAGGCATGGTTTCGTAACTATAATGCAGTTTTTTTCACTGTATTTAAAAATTAACTTTTTATAATTGGAAAACCCTACTTTACCGAGCTGTACAAGCTGCCCCTAACGACCCACCAATGGGTTTGGTACAGTTTAGTTTGTACCAAACCACCAATATATCTTCCACCAGTCTCGTGTAAGTGCTTTGCAGGAAACCGTTTAGAAAGGCCCTTGGGTTTGCAGTGCAGAATGGCTTCCAAGATATAAACTGAAGTTTTTGCCATTAAAAAAAGATTACAGTTCTGTAATTCTTGTAGGTCATATGCCAGCAATTATCCTTATTGCTTGAATTATGGACCACAGAGTTTATGATTGTCCATTGCGTTCTTAACATTGAAGGTAAGAATTAAGATTAGCTGGTCTCTCTCTCTCTCTCTCTCTCTCTCTCTCTCTCTCTCTCTCTCTCTCTCTCTCTCTCTCTCTCTCTCTCTCTCTCTTTCTCTCTCTCTCTCTCTCTCTCTCTCTCTCTTTCTCTCTCTTTTTTCAACTTGATCTACAAACGTTGTTATAAGACAACGGTCCAAACCCAGCAAGCAAATTGTTAGTGGGCCTCCCAAACATATGAATCAAAAGTGCTAACCACCAAACTAGCAAGAGGCCTTCATTCAGTCAGAGAAGTAGGCGTTGAATTGTTGCAAAATGTAATTTATAATTTTTAAAGACACTTGTTTTTTAAATCAACTTTTTCACGAACAAAAAGGTTTTTAATCAAAAATGGTTCTATAATTGTTTTTAATTAAATTAATTAATTTATTCTTAAGACATTGATCGTCAAGATGTGGTTGAATATGGATTTCGAATGATTGTAATGAGTGTAGATGAGCGAATTGTTACAAACTAAGGCCTACTATTCCTTAGAAAGTGTCATTAATTAATAGCCCAATAGCAAATTACAACCGGTGGACATGTAATTTCGAAATGTGTTACGACACTGATTGGGATCGAAATGAGAACCTTTAACTTATAAAGCTGGGATTTAACCAACTAATTTTTTAGATTTTTATTTATTTTTAAAAATTGTTATGCCTATCTACGCTAGTGGCAATTTTTACTTACTGTACAAACGTTAAAACAAATTTTAGTGGATCTCCCGGGATTTAAACCGTGACCATTTGCATATGAAGTAGAAGTTCTAACCACTAAGCTTGCAAGAGGCGTAATTAATCTTCTATATTTATAAAAGAGGATGTTTGTATATTTGAAGTTCATGCGCTGCCAAACCATCCAACCGATCGCCATGAAACTTTAGGATGTTGTCCTGTATACTCCCGAGATGGTTTCTGTGAAGTTTGATGCAGATCCATCCACAGGGTTCCGCCCCACGGGCTCCTAAAGATCCCATGTTATTCAAATGGATAATCTGAATTGTTTACAAAAAACATATGACTGTGTGGTTTAATGTAGTTTCACATGCCATAAGCAGATTGAAGTTTTCACAACAACAGTACTGTATATGTTTTGATTTATTGTAGTTCTACATTTCACCTTGAGAGTGTAGCACACACTACTTTTACTTGATCAGGTGATCTGTATTTGGTGTTAACCTTTTTTTCTCTGTAATTAAAACATGTGGTGAAACGTGAAAATAAAAATAAAAAATTATTTGTTTTGCAGTTTACTTTTTATGACATGCCTCCTAAAAAATCTAATATTGGTAGAAGAAGCAAAAATGCTCGAATTCTTTCAGCTATTAGGTTCTAAATCAAACTCAGTATTATGACCGGCGAAGCGGGCGGGTACAGCTAGTTAAGTAATATAATTAGTCGTGTATGTTATAAATAACATTACTACTTTCTATGACCGTTTCCTTGATACTTCCAAAATCGACATTAGATAGTATAATAGAAGATCTATGATAACTCTTACCACTTGTGTGTATGTTCTTTCCTTCCCCTCTCTTCTCACATTCCAAGGTTCCTTGAGTCTTGATTTTCAGTTTTATCAGGATTATCTGTCTGCTGCTGTTGTTGAGTTGTAGTGGAGTTAAATTTGAATTTTTGCATGGGATGGGTCTCGGCTTCAAGTATCTGTTGAGGTTAGTTGTTATGATGATTTTTGCCTTTTTTTAAAGATATTATAATTAGTAAACTTTTAATGGTAATTATGCACTTCCTAGACGTTTCGGAAAATGCTATTTCTTTTTGAAAAAGTAGCGAAATATGAGTTTATAATTATTGAGAAGGTCGATTTTTCGTTTTTTACAGAAAAATCGAAAACTAGTTTTTTTTATGTCAGGTCTAGTAAAAAAGCAACTTAAAAAAATTGAAATTTAACTGTTTGTTTCATTTACTTGTTTTTTTTAATGATGAACATGAATATGTAAATGGTTTTTCAATAAAATTAGTTTTTCGGCCCGAAAAGTACACTTTACATCGACTGCCAAACCAAACATAACCTAACTTGTCCTAACCATCTATACAAGGCTTAGGCCTAGGCCTATTCAACAAAATCATTAAAATTGTGTGCCTAGCCTCTGACTCCAGCTAATATATATATGAATTTGTTTTTAATGGCTAGTATAACAAATAAATAAATAGTCATAGCTCCTATGACTATTTATTTATTTATTATATATTGAACACAGTTTTTCGGCAATATCTAAAAAAATAGCCTAATTGTCGTAGACCAAATTAGTTTTCAAAATCGTGTTCAGCACAAAAACCTACATTAAATTTAAAAATAATGATGAAAAAATCACAAGAAATAACGGAGGTATAGTAAATGAAAAAATAATAGCCTATTTTAACAAGATAATTTTGGATTTTTTTAGTTTCAACATTATTTCCACAGAATAAAAAGTGTACCGTAAAATGGGGTGAATAGAAACAATTTTCAAATTATAAACCCTGTAACTTTCTCATTTTTCAATGAAATACATTGAAATTTGGCAGAAGTTCCGGTCTCTACCCCAGGAACAAGTTCCACACACAAAACAAATTTTAAATCTCTTGAAAGAAATTTGAAAAATTAAAAAGTTGCTGTTTCTAATCACCCTACAAATTGGGGTGAATAGAAACAGTGTGTTAAATACCTGTCTTTTGACCTTATAACTTGTGTAGGGTGATTGGAAACAGTTTCAATTACTAAATATAGGCTTAAGGTATAAGAAAAACTCTCACATCTTCACACAAAAAATTATATAATGAACAAAAAAGAATTTTTGCTAAATTAGTACAATGTGATATCACTCAAATCGTCCTGGAAGGAAATAGTGCCCTGAAATCTTCCAGAGGTGCAAAGAGTAGGCTTTGATAGGATGCAAAGTATGTCCTGCTTATTAAAAAAAGCCTCCTCATCAGTCTCTTCGAACTTTGTTACACTGGACTTCTTCTTGAAAAATACTCCTACATAACCATCACTCTCCACTTCGGTAACTCTGGTTACATATAGCCGGAACGATGTCTTCTGCTTCCTCTCCACTCTTACAACTGCGTAGTCTCCAACTTGGAGGCAGGATGGGGATGAAGGTTTGTCTACATCATATGGGTCCTCTTCAGAGGTGGTTGACAATTGAAATTCTTTGTCGCTGTCTTGGATTGAGTAATCCGATTCATCATGTGAAGACTCTTCATCAGGATCAGGTGCAGCTGCCTTTTTCTTCTTAGGTTTTACTTGTCCACTCGTAGAAGGTGCTTCAGATGGTCCTACTACTGGTGCTGGAACTTCAGACTGTGCTTCAATGAAATCTTCTTCTCCCACACTTTTTCCAGGTGTTACGGAGACCTTTATCCTTTTCTTCCTTTGTTTGGTACCATCTCCCTGCCTAAAAGTTTTCAAAAGTTCAAGTAAACTAGAATCCAAGGCCTGTGCCGGCTGTTGACTCTCTTCGGGGGTACTGGTACCAGTACTGTTGTTGCTCTCGGCAGAGGGAAGCATGCCCAGAACTTTCTGACGGTTTAAGGGAACTATTCCACACTTCTTAAACCCAGCAATGACATTCTCTTCCTTGAGAGATTCAAACAATCGTTTTAGGAGAGGAGGAAACCTGTCCTTTGGTAAAGAAGCCTCTGCTCTTCCGGGTCCCTTCTTCCATTCCTCTAGAATTGCTCGCCATGTCATTTTTAAAGGACGGAAAAAAGCCACATCCAGGGGTTGGGTTACATGCGTAGAGTTACTAGGTAGGAAAATGAACTTAATTTGGTTCTCTTTGCAAACCTTTATGGCTTCGATCGACAAATGGGAAGACAGGTTGTCCCCTATTAAATACTTTACACCATTCAAATCCTTTAGATATGGCACAGCAACGGTCTCGACCCAATCAGTAAAACAAAAAGAATCAAACCACCCAGAAGCAGTCCTATTGTATCTACAATTTCTAGGCCCACCTACCCTCCAGCTGTCATACATATTCAATGCCTTGTATACCACATATGGGGGTAAAATCTTTCCATCGCCCGCTGCAGCAAACATTACTGATATAGATGCTTTTGTCGAGTTCATCACACGTTCAGGATATTTGCATCCCCTTCTCGTAATTACAAGGCGCCTTCCTGGATCGTCGCACAAATTTGTCTCATCATAATTCACAATGTGTGTTGGAGGGACATCTTTAAGTTCACGCTCTAGCTCATCAAAATAAGCATTCACAGTGTCTGGATTGACAGCAGCTCTAGCCCGCTTTATGTTTTGGCACATCCTTGCAGATAGACTCTTGCTATGTCGCTTCAGAAATCCATAGACAACTCTTGCTATGTCGCTTCAGAAATCCATAGACAAAATCACGACCTGGTAGATTATTCTTGAAGGTTCTTACAACTTTGCCTTGTCTGTCAAGAAATTCTTTAATTAGCAACCTTAACGTCACGGGATCTATAGGGTACCCCCAATCACCGCAAATTTGTAGCCTATCCACTATTAACCTCTCTTCTTCCACACTTAAGACTGTTTGCCCACCTTTTTTTTTTAAATTGTCACCTTTTTTCAAATGCCTGTACAGAACGCTGTAATGTATTCCTGACTTTACAGCGGCTTTTCTAAGGCTAACACCATCCTTAATTAGTTGAAGGGCCGACTGAATTTTCCCTGGATCATGTTTTGAATGACTATTTGTACTTACATACTTTCGAGGCATCTTATTTCATAAAATTCACGTTCAGCAGCAGGATCTGTGAAAAAAAACACCTTTGTAAATAAATAATCTCTTTAAAAGTACATTGCTCTATGTTAGCAACAAAAAAAAAAAAAAAAAAAAAAAAAAAAAAAAAAAACGGGGCGTGAAAAGTGTGGGGTGAATAGAAAAAAAAGTGTTTCTATTCACCCCACACACTGTTTCCATTCACCCCACAGATCAGAAAATCTTGTCACTAAATTTTTTAGTTTTCGTTGTCAAGGTAACATAAAAGATATCAAAAAATGAATGTTATTCATTGTAATAGTATTATTTTCGACACATACAGCTAGGTTTATAGGTAAATATGATAAATTGGTTCATACTTACATGCAAAGTTTGTGGAGCCAAAAAACATGTGACAAACATAACCTGCTGAACAAAACACAAGGAAAAGCTGAACAGTGTTGCCAACATATCAAAACACAATTTCCCTGTTAGTTTGTTAAGTGGGCAGACTGGAAATAACTAAATATCCCCATGTAATCCCGTCGGTAGCATTTTCATAAGCAATTTAGTATTTTTCTAAGTTTTGTTGCTATTTACCCCACTGTTTCTATTCACCCCATTTTACGGTATTCTTTTTAAAAAAAGTCAAAATGGGCAAGGCGTTAGAGAGTGCATAATTACCGATACGGTAATATTCATTTAGCCTAATTGGTTTAATATATTGGTAACTATGCAGTTTCTTGCCACCTCAAAATAATTAATCGGAACTGTCTAATAAATTGTCTTTCCTAATTAATAAAGTGTCTGATCTTGCAACCAAAGGCGAATTCAAGGAAATAACTGCTGGTATTTCGGACTTGAACAAAAAAGTTGACGTTTTGACGGCTAAACTCACTGAATTTGAACCACGTCTAACTGCTGCTGAGAAGGGAATCTCAAAAATGGAATGTGATTTAAAAGAGCTCAAGGCGAATTCATCCGTCCCAAGAAATGAAGAGGAAGTATTTGCGGAGATATCTGAACGGGCACGTAGACTCCGTAATGTAATTATGTACAACATTCCTGAAAGTAATAAAAAACGGCCGGAAGACAAGTAAAGTCATGATCTTGACTTGATAACAAGATATACAATGTTCTTGATCTGCAACTACCCAATAATTTTTCCTTCTTCAGACTAGGGAAGGCTGGAGGAAAGGATCGCCCAATCAAAGTTATGTTTCGTGATGAAGATGCAGCTAAAACACTTCTAAAGCGGTTCTCTTCCGAGACCTTGGGTTCTGCTAGTGAAAGCTTGTCTCAGGTATCTATTGGATGTGATAGGACTCTTAAAGAGAGGCAGTACTCAACAGTTCTGAGGAAGGAACTGGACGACCGGACTAAGGCAGGAGAATTAAATCTAACCATTAAGTACCTCAATGGCATCCCTAAAATTGTGAAATCGGCTCCAAAAAACTGAGTAGCTCTCCGAGAAGATCCCAGATTAGCATCTATTACCAGAAGGTCAATGGTCTGAGAACCAAAATGAACGAACTAAGACTTGCGTTATCTCAAACTGTTCATGATATTTTGGTGTTGACAGAAACTAATCTAACTCCGGATATTTCTGATGCTGAGCTTGGTCTTCTCAATCATGTAGTTTTTAGGAAGGATCGTTCAACTGGCACAGTGGCTCGGATTCAGCAGCTCGGTAACAAAGTCTTGCCACACATTGACTTCTTTGCAGACAGTGAACACCATATAAGGCGTATAGTTATAGGCTTACGTTGATGTTTTTTTTTGCATGTTTATATTTCCATAGTCGTTACTTAAATTTCTACTTGCTGTTTTCTATTAAATTATTTTTATTTTCAGTTAGCATGGTTAGTTAGTCTATATACTGTTATGTTCAATATTTATCGTTGTTATCTAATCCGTAAGTCGTTGTGCTGTGTAGATCTTACCATTGTTAAGCTTCAATATCTATTTAGTACATGAAGTACACAGTAAATCTTTTTCATGTTAGTCAGCCTTCCTGTTCATTGATCAGCAAATACTTACATTTCAATTTTCACTTTGTGTTAAACATAGATGGTTCCTCATTTGTTATATTGGCTAATTTTCTTATCATTGTACATATAGTTTTTGTGTTATTATTATTGTAAAATGGTTTGTACCGTAAATAAATAAATAAATTAACTGGGCTGTTTCAAAGTGGTTCAAACTGAATTGAAGAAGAAATCATTTCATGGCATTTTTAAAGAACGGGGGCTTGTCGATTTTTACTGACAATTTTATTAATAGTGGATACTTATTTAAGAAACAAATACGATAGTTTTTTAGAGAAAAAAATACAAGAAAGTAAGAAATATTTCTTTTCCTAAATATATCCTAGCAATGTGGGTACTCAAATTGTGCAGAAGTTTGTCTTGATAACGAATATGGTAAGGTCTGTGCATTCGGACCATTATGTTAGCACAGGAAATGCTATAGGTGAATGTTACTGTTAGGTTAAATGTTTTTATGGAATAAGCCTAGGTTGAGTATTAGGTTTGGTTAAGTTTATATTACGTTAGGTTCAGCCAGGTTTGTTTAGGTTATGTGTGGTTAGGTTTTTAGGATATGTCAGATTATGTTAGGTTAAGTTAGGTTTTTTAGTTGAGGTTATACCTAAAAAAAAAAAAAAAAAAAAAAAAAAAAAAAAAAAAAAAAAAAAAAAACCAGCTTAACCTTTCAAAACCTAATGTAACCAAAAACTAATCTAGAACAATGTAACCAGCTAACCTTACAAATCCAAAACAAAATGGAACGTATGTATATCTAACCTAGCCACATCCTAACAAAACATAACCTAACTGAAACTGGAATATTTCTGCTGCTAACTTAATAATAGTTTGATTGCAAAACTCTTGCCATATTCGTGATCAGTACAAAATCCGACACAATTTGAATACCCAAATATGATATATGATGTCATACTTTTAAACTTAAAAATCTCATTCTCTGCGTAAACATAAAAATACAAAAACAATTAATAAATGAACATTGGTAACTAAGTTGTTCTTACGTATGGAAAGATATCCCCTTGTCACTACATGTTACTAGCCGTAAGCAGAGCACCAAGGCATACCTAAAAAAACAAAGAAAAATAAATAGTTAATTACAAGACTATATTCACAACACTAAGATATTTAAGACTAAATTAAAAAAAAAAAAAAAAAAAAACATTAAGTAGTCCTATTCCTCTAGAAACACATTAAAATTTCCTTAAAAGACATAAAGAGGAGTTTTGAAAAGAGCCCTGTGAGAACATACAATCATCAGAGTGCGTAGCAAAATCTAGTTGGTCTTTGGTAAATGAAGCTAGGAGAGGATGTAATTATAGTTGTAAAATTAAGCCTAACATAGAAATTACTGTTACTGATAGAATTACTAGTAATCCGACAATTGTTTGTAATGAGTTTAATGACTATTTTATTGATACAGTTGAAAGTAATGAGTCTGAGTATCCATTCAATGATAATGTAAATTATGAACATAATTTTAACAGTGATATTCCAGAATTGTGTCTTGCAGATATCCTGGACCTAATAAATAGTTTGAATAACAAAAGATCAACTGGCTGGGATGAAATCTCACCTTATTTATTAAAAAAATGCAAATTAGAATTAGCTTTCCCCCTATTACATTTAATCAATTGTGTTCTAAATGAAGGAATTTTTCCAGAAGCTTTAAAATTATCTTTAATAAAACCACTTTATAAGAAAGGTAGAAAACCCGATATTCAAAACTACAGGCCAGTTGCTCTAATTTCTGTTTTTAGCAAACTAATTGAAAAGATAGTACTAAAACATTTAACAGCTTACCATCACTCCTTCGATCTTATAAAAGATTTCCAACACGGATTCAGAAAAGGGCGTAGTACTACATCAGCTGCTGCGGAATTTGTTCATACAGCGTTGGAATGTATAAATAATGGTATTAAAGTAGGAGGAACGTTTTTAGATTTATCAAAAGCATTTGACCGAGTAAATCACAAAATCCTGTTGAATAAATTGGCAAATACTGGTGTTAGTGGTAACTTATTTTTATTGATCAAATCTTATTTAAATAACAGAACACAATGCACTGAAATCTTGTATGATAATGGATACTTAGTGGAAAGGAAAAGATCAAACATTAGGATAGTAAAATTTGGGGTGCCACAGGGCTCAATATTAGGGCAATTTTTATTTATTTGCTATGTTAATGATTTCAAAATTTCAATGGACAATAGTTATTTTCTAAGTATGTATGCAGATGATACATCTGGTCTCTGCTGGGCAAAAGACTTATCCACATTAGAGAATAAAATCCTTAGATTCATGAATGAATGTAATGTATATTTCAAGAACAATAACTTGCTACTGAATGTAGACAAAACACAACTAGTTTGTTTTAGCCCAAGTGGTGTTAATGAAAATATTGTTGTAAATAGTAATGATTTTAGTGTTAAGGCGGTCTCATCTTGCAAATTCCTTGGCATCTATTTAGATACAAAACTTTCCTCGGAGGTACATATTGACTATGTATGTAAAAAAATATCACCTGGCTTATTTTTGCTTAGAAGACTCAGCTCCTATCTTGAGTCAGTTATGCTAATCAAGGTGTATTATGGTCTTGTGTATCCGTATCTTTCTTATGGCTTATTGTTATGGGGTAGTGCATCGAAAACACACATGGATAGGGTCTTTATTCTCCAAAAGAAGTCATTAAGAATAATTGCAAAAGTAAATCCTAGAGTGCCTTGCAAAAACATTTTTACCGATTTAAAAATTTTGACTGTTTATGCCTTGTACATGTTTCAAGTAATAATGTTGTTTAAACAAGATGAAAAATTTACAAACAAAAATGTGGATGTTCATAATCACAATACAAGGCACAAATATAACTTTCATAGGGTAAATAGAAATTTCAAAACTACTGAAAATAGTCCTTTTGTTAAGGGAGCAATTTTTTTCAATGCACTTCCCCAAGAAATAAAGATGTTAAATGGTAATAATTTTAAGTCTGAATTAAAGAAATATCTAATTAACAAATGTCCTTATGGATTACAATTGTAAATACGTATTTTATGTAAGTTTGAGTCTTATGAATTTGTTTTTCTAATTTACAAATGTCCTTATGGATTGCAATTGTAAATATCTTTGGATTGCAATTGTAGACCTTTAGAAGATCATATTATAGTTCTAAGGTTTAATAGTCTAATAATATAGTTTAATAAGGTTTAATAGTTTTTAAGGTAAAATTTATATTATTATAATATCATATGACACTATTCTTGGTATACTATGCAAACTTCGAATGAAGAATATTTGAATTGAATTGGAAAAAAGCCCTGGCTGTTGGGCTATTAATAAATTGCCCTTTCTGAGGAACAGTCGAACTCAGATAGTAACAAGACTACACTCATCCACACTCATCCTACACTCATCTAACCATTCATATTCGCCTTAAAATACCAACATCGATGTGTCGGCGTCTCATATATAAATAAAAAAAAAAAAAAAGTGTACATGCTGTCCTCACACAATGGCCTGCCTGCTTGGAACTGCCGCGGTGCAGTGAGAACGGCCTGCATGGAATGCTCTCCACTACCCGCAACAAAGATCACATGACACCATATTGGTCAGAGACCCTGCTTCAAATGCGGTCACCTAAGGCCTCTCTATTTATATTCTGTATTCACTGTTTTAGACTTAGTTTTCAAAATTTTTTAGGTGGCAAGAAATTGCTTCGTTACCAAAATATTTGTCTGTTGTTTCAGAAGTGCAATAAAAAATGAAGCTAACCTTGTCACTAAAAGATCAATTAAAATTTTGGGAATTGAAACTAGTTGTGATGATACTGGATGTGCAATAGTAGATGAGAAAGGCCATATTCTTGGTGAAGCTTTGCAGTCTCAACAAGAAACACACCTTGAGTAAGTTTGTTTTTACAAATCTTTATATTCCATGTCAAATTTGATGATGGTTTATTGGTAAGCAATAATTGATATCAATCTGATGGGCTCTCTTGTTGATTAATAAAAATACTCCTACTTATCAGAAGTCTATTAGTCCTGGACTCAGTTATGTTAATAGCTAGGCTAGGGGAGATTTGTAGCATGCCCAAATGTCAGTCAATGCTTATGTGATTAAGTAAAGTTGCTCGAATAACCAGCAGTCCAAATATTCTGGACATAGGTATTATAATTGCACTCTCGTGGTCTGCCTTGCCTGATGGTAGTGGCAAGGGTTAAAATTTGGGTTTAAAATCAGATCATGATGACGAAGTTCAGTCTCCATAAGAAGCTTTGTTGCCGTGGCAAATGGGAATTGATAAATGGCACCCTTTCTGAGAATAAATCGATTTTATTTAGTTATAAGACTATTCAGGTCTTCTCTTATAAAACTATATCCCAACTACACTTATATCCCAAACCCATGTGTTCGCTTAGTATTTATTTACAAAGCCTACTTCTTAAATTTTCAAGTAACAAAAATTTAAGTTTAAGTAAGAAGGTCAAATAAATTAAATTTTATTCAGGGGCATTTTTCTGATTTAAGTTAAATTAACTCACCCACCAGACTGGTTTGGCTGATATTTGCTGCTAATTTACTTAGTACCGTGTGGTCTACCGTAGCATCACCTTAGCCATTACATAACTAGCAACAAATAGAAATAATCTAGTTCAAAACAATGGCTGATCCCATGCTACCTCCAGAAGCGGAAGATTGTGATTTAATGATGTGATGTCATTTATATCTTAGTGAAATATCACAAAGCGGACAGTAGCTAAAAATGTGAAATGATTAATTTAAATTCATTAAATAATCAACATTGTTTGGATGGATCAATAGTTTTATCATTGGTCCAATGTTTTGCAAAAAACTGGGGTAGGTGGGTCTTTGGTGATGTGTGACATCTTGAAAATCGTTAATAATGCTTATGGAAATGTGAGACATTGGATCCATTCAAGGAATTTTCTTATCACTCTGATATTGTCAAGATTGAAACTACGAAGTTTGGAAAAAGGAAGAACATCTGAGGGATAAAGGTAAAGTGTGTCGGTTTTGATTGAGGTCGAAGGGGGACTGGGAAATCGTTCTTGGTTTTGTGAAATTATGAATGCTGGCGTATCGTTTCACTTGCCCCTAATAATTTTTTTCTGTAATGCAGGTGAAAGAAGTGTCATTTTAACCCTCTAATGGTTCACTATCACACTCGTTGCAGTTACCTCTATTTTGCCTGTGTGTTGTAGTATTTATTTAAAAAAAATCATAAAACTTTAATTTAGGATAAAAATAATATCAAGCAGCATATTTTCTTGTTTAGTATGAAATAGAGATGTAGGATAAAAATATTGCAACTGATTTAGAGCCTACTAAGAAATTATAAATACCAAATTTCATAGAAAAATAAATTTCAAAACTTTGCAATCTCTACAAATTACATAAATACTTTACCTAAAGTTACAAAATAGCCATATTATAGAGAATTTTGTATTATTTTAGAATATATAAATACATAGCACGATATGTACATTTATGTAAATTACACATATATAAAACCTAATAGTTGCACCAGTAAAAAATGCCTTTCCAATTTTGTATGAGCAACTACATTTTGTAAAACAATTATAGAAGCATATATAGCATGCAAAATATGTAGCATAGCATATATTTTTGTTCAATATAATACATAAGAATGAAAATAAGTAATATTAGTTTCACTCATTTTTACTGTATATTATTCTAACCACTACAACAACTCTAACTACCCTACATACAAAGTCAAACAAATGTCAACAATGCAAGCGAGTGTTTACTTCTATGTATCGTGAAGTAACAAAATAAATTGTCCAAAGAATGAGTGTAAATGATAGATTAAGTACAGTGGAGTGGCACGATATATTATTTGCTATGTTTACGCCACAAATAAACCAACTGCTGTTGTTTATTTATAATGATGTCTAGTTGTCGGAAAGCTGACACATAAACCACCAGACCTGTACATCAACGTCGGAAAACTGACGGGTAACCATTTGAGGTTTAAACTTTGGTTAGTTTAGGTGTTGGATTAGGTGTAGTTGAAACAATAGTCCCTATTTCCTTTGTTCTTGGGCTTTTAACACGCTCACAATGAAGTGTACCACTGGTGGTGAACTCAATAACGATGTTTCTATTTACACTGCAAACAGAACGGCTAGAGTTGAAAAGTTCAAAACTTAGATAAGGCATATAGGAAGGATTTACTTAAGACTATTAATATAGCTGCTATTGTTTTTGCCTTTTTATGAACTACTTTGCTCCACAAAGCAATGACTGGTTCTCATAACATGGTAGGCATCGCTTTTTAGAATTATTTACTGTTCCTTCCCCTTTTTTTTCAAAGTATGATTTGATAATATCTGCTCAGTCTTCTAGAGAAGTAGACTGTGACAAAACAGGTGTACCACTACGCCTATAGTTTTAATTAAATTTAGTTTAAATACGTAGTGCACCACCAGTGGTACATTTAAAAATATGATAAAAAATACACAATAAATAACATTTTGCCAAAATTGTTATAAACACAGTGCTTATAGACTAACACTATTTTACAAATATTTAAAGTAAAAATTCAAATTATGGTACTTTTTGTTTTGATCAAAAACAAATGTCAAATGGAGAAGACTACAATTTTTGATATAGCGTAAATGTGTTAAAGGGGTGACTGAATGCTTTTTAACCTTACTCTGCCTATTCCCCATAGACTATCTGTGAGAACATATTCAGACAGTTAGGGAAGAATTAATACAGTAAAAGGTGAAAAAAAGTATTAAGTAAAATAAAAGTATTCAGAGTCTTACTGAAAAAATTAAAACCTCCAGTCAAGGACAGGGTTCAAACCAGGCTTTATCTAACTTCCAGTCAAGGCCAGGGTTCAAACCAGGCTTTATCTACCTCAGGCTCAATGTTAAAGAGTGCCTGTACTTGGTTTGCTGCCAATAATGTCATATTGAACAACTCCAAAGCCCAATCTGTTATTTTTACCTTAAAAAACTTACCCGATAATATTACTATTTACTTAAATTACCTTAGTGTAACCATTGTCTAGAAGCTTTAATTAGTCCCTCACATTGACTTACAGACTATGCACTAGACTCTTGACAAGTTTAATGGATTGTGTGCCATCACATTATGTTCGATCAGTCTAATTTGTTTTCTCTTAATCAGTAATTAGTTATGGCTCGATTTTTTGGGGTGGATCTAGTAGAGTGCATGATGTTCTTTTAACTGAAAAAAGTAATAAGAATTCTATCTAAAGCAGGATCCGTGATTCATGATTGAGTACCTTTCTTAAAAGGACTTCTGAGGTTTACAAAATGTTTAAGGTATATATAAATGGACTTGGAATCGAAATTTAAAGTATGTTTATGCTAATAATATTCTAAATTAAAATAAAACTGTCTTGTACTTTTTCACTTTTATTTAATCTCTTATTTGGTTTGTAATCATTAAATGTTATAGGGAATATATTTAATTTTCAATTAATTTGCATTAGTTAAAAATGAATCTTAACACGTTAGCTGCTAAAATTAAATCTTTTCATTTTATTTAAATACTACTGTCATAATGCCATATTGATTTATTCCACAGAACCGTGCCATGCACACTTGGCATTTACCTTAAATTTATTTTTGCCAGAGAAATATTTTCTAACTTGATAATTCTAATTTATTCTTATTGGGCTACTATTTATAGATTAAAAAAATAATCTGAATCTGGGGTGTAGCAGTGTAGCTAATAACCATATAACTAACTAACAAATATTATAAAAGTAAAGAAAAAATAATAGGTATGTTTTGGCAACTACCCATAAAATCTTATTAAGCTTATTCAATAGTCCTTTAACTCCTCTTCACACACACTGGTGATAGACAATGACGTGCCTGAAACGTGGACCTTCTGCTAAGCACAAAAATATTCTACAAGTTTCATTGGCATTGTTCTCACACGTCTGATGCCGTGCTGTCATTGCTCTCGCATCACCATACCACATAGGTGGAAAGGTTGTCTACGATATTTTTCTAAAATCATGGTAGCAGGACAGATGTTTTTTGTGTTCTGGTGGTTGTTTCTTGTTGCCGAGTTTAGTTTTTATTCACTTTTTTCCAAATATGTGTCCTTTTCCCCAGATGTTTTTTCCAGCATATTCGGTAAAATATTAAAAGTATTTTCTGACATTGAGAAATATTAATTAAACTTGGCCCAGTCATCGATTAATTCGAATTCCCCTTTCCCTTTGTCTCTTTTTCCAGGCTTTATGCACCCACATCCTCTTGTCCAATTGTTTTGCCTCATCTTCTCTTCATCCAGAATAAAAGTAATCATATACATTTCATCGTTGGTAAATTCTGTCACTTGCTCATGAACCACTGACTGGCACTGACTAAAACTGCCGGTCTCACCACTTATGATACACCACTTACCTTCACTCACATATGAATGTGAACAGAAGTTACTGTAATTGCATCACGTATAGTATATCATGTGCTGTTCATGGCACAGTTATGTCTCTGTTATGACACAGGTGTGAGTGAAGAGGCCTTTAATGAAAAAGGGTTGACACATCTTACTTGTTATATTTCAAGTGTTTTGGTTGTATGTTTAGTCTTATGAGAAGTGTTGATTTCAGTTTTCTTTTATAGTAATGGTGGTATAATCCCTCCAGTGGCCAGAGACTTACATAAAGCTGCAATTGAAAATGTAGTAGACAAAGCTCTTAAATCTGCTAATTTAAAACTGCAAGACATTGATGCTATTGCTACAACCGTAAAACCGGGTAAGCATTTAATTGAATTTACAAATATCTGTCTGATTTTCAAACTAATTTTGTATAATTGCAGTACTCTTCATATGTTATTTTAACACTATCACATACTAAATACTAAATCTTAGCGATTCCTCTGATTACCTCTAGTCTGTGGATAATAAGCATGGTTTACTGAAAACTATCACTGTAATATTTTTACTTATATTTTACTAAACTTGTGTTTTCTTTGACCATTGACCAATATGTCTGGTTAATTATTGAGTAGCCCACAAATGCCAAATTTACAATTAAACTATGCAAATATTTTAGATGCTTAAACAGCTTGTGCCCATTGTAAAGTGAAAATTACTAGAGTAGGATGAATTTAGATGACCTGTGTAGTTTGGTTACTAATGGAGTTTGAATTATGCTCAGAAAGAGCCATTTCTTAATATCCCAATAGCTAGGGCAAGTAAAGGACCTGTAGCATATTTGAGTATTTGTCTGATTTTCAGCGAATTGACAAGCCTGAAATTGGTTCTCTTCTCTAGATAACATCCAAACCCTGGCGACCATCCAACACAGACACTCCAGACTTCTCTAGCAGTGCCCATAAGGGTGGCAACCATTGAGCGGATGCTATATCAGTATTAAAATTACCGAGCATAGAAAATATCACCTACAATCTTCATAATAGTATGTCTCCAAGAAGCTGGGTTACAGCACTATGCCACGGGTGCCTTTAATTGAATATAACCAATTTACTAAGTTAAATTCAATCAGTAGAACATTCAATATGGACACTTATCATTTAGGTACATTTTAAGTGTTTAATCAATGAAATAAGCTTTTTTATTCCAAACTTCTTGTGAATTATGTTACTGTTATATCTATTTTTGACAATATGTATTCCCTGATCTGCATTTAGAGTACAAAATTATTCATTGCATAATATAGTAAATGTTGCTATTAGTAGGCATTATGTTTTAATCTAGGAATAATTAAAAAAAACATTTTAATATTCATTGTCAGTGAACGAGGGTTATCAGTAAATTAAGATCTCCAATGTTTTTTTTCATATAGTAAACATAATTTTGTTGCAAAAATAATTACATATTTTGAGAGTAGTTAGTTAAAAACATTTAGCTACTTTTAAATGCAGTCTCCATCATGATCAATGCACATTTAGCGTTGTTTCAGGAGCTTTTTCTTACTCGAGTTATACCAATCTCCCGCTGAAGGATCAACTCGCACAGGAAGGAATCGTAACCTGAGAATTTCATTCCCTCAGATGTTGTTTTAAGTTGAGGAACAAAATAGGAGTCACTGGAGGCCTAATCAGAGCTGTACAGATGATGGTCAATCATTTACCACCCAATTTTGGCAACGAGATCTGTGGTTCAGGAGACATGAGAGTGTGATTTGTCAAAGTGCAAATGAATACCCTTTGTCAGTATAAGAAGGACCTCTCCTTTTGTTCTGTTTAGCGCAACAAAATCTTGTGCACGGCAGTCTTAGGGATGTCCTCTATTTTTGGCAATCTCTCACAAAGTCATGTCGATCGCGTTAATAGCTGCTAAGCCAAGACTGAGCGTCGGGGTGGAGGCTGATCGGAATAATGGTGGGAGAAATGATGAACATGCCACTGTTGTCAGAGACGTTAGCTTGCTCTGTTGTGAAGAGAGCTCGTTGGAGACCTTAATTTAAGGACAACCCTCGTACATTATTGGTATATTTGGTTTGTTTTCACTATACTTTTTTTACTTGTATCATTTTTATCTTTAAATAACTTATACCAGTATCAATTTTCAGGTTTACCTTTATCTTTAGTTGTGGGAATGCAGTATGGGAAATACTTGTGCAAGATTTCACAGAAACCGTTCATACCAATACATCATATGGAGGCTCATGCACTTACCATACGAATGGTGGAGGAGGTGAGTGAATTTTGATACCTCTAGTAATGATCATGCTGTGGCCTTTACTGGAGGGTTCCTACGCTATATGATAATGGCGTCAAGCAACATCGACCTTGACTGTTCCTTGGATGTGGGACCGGTGAGGGATCATGTCCTGACACACCTGCCGGTCACTGGTGTTCCATTTGAGCTGTTAGTCCTCAGGTTAAGTTTTAGTCCTAACTTTGGCTGGTAAAACAATACCTCCTATAACTAGTAAACATATTGCTCTTTACAGTTTTATTTCATTTATTTATTCATACTTTATTCATAACAATTGTACACATTATTGCAATACACAGATAGTGTCTCAAAGATTTTATGATAATACAGCTTAATCATCTTACAAGCTACTTATAAACTGTTTTATGGTCAAAATGATAACAATTTTCACGTCAAGAGGTTGGTTACAAATAAATGTTTACTCTCTAATAAATAAAATTCTATTGAATAAAATGCTATTTCAGTAAGTAGCTTGATAGTTTTTGTTTGAATTTTAATAAATTTTAATAAATCTAATGTGATGCGATTGAGAAATTTCATCCCTACATAAGTAGGAATTTTTTTATAGAATTCTAGGTTATGGTGTGTTATGATAGTCTACACTTTGGATTGGTATTGTAGGATTTATTTTTGTCAGCTGAGCATTGTATTGACTTTTTGCTGTTAATATTCCAGCAAGAATACAGGGCAAAAGCGGTAGGAATTTGAAGTTTAGTAAATAATGATT
This sequence comes from Stictocephala bisonia, assembly GCA_035578905.1. Classification (NCBI taxonomy): domain Eukaryota; kingdom Metazoa; phylum Arthropoda; class Insecta; order Hemiptera; family Membracidae; genus Stictocephala; species Stictocephala bisonia. The sequence goes on along the minus strand of JAQJVL010000098.1, from coordinate 435,879 downwards.
TTAATGAGTCTCTATGTTTTAGATAGATTTTTTCTAGTGTGTCAACTAATTGTTTGTGTTTTGTAGGTGGAGTTTCCATTCCTTGTACTGCTGATATCTGGTGGGCACAGCTTGATAGCTTTGGTCAAGTCAGCCACTGACTTTCAACTGTTAGGTCAGAGTCGAGATGATGCACCTGGTGAAGCTTTGGATAAGGTAGAAGTCTCGTAAATTCTGAAAAATAATTCACTGTATTTCCCAAAACTAATGATGATATTATTTTTGTCCAATCCTTTAGTACTGCATTTGTGCACTTAAGTAAGAAAATATTTGTGAAATGAAATAGTCCAATCATCACATTTCTACTGGGCGTTGGTTATCAGTCATTGAGGACACATCTTTACCTTTATAAACTTATACTTGGTGTTATGTTTATAATAAAAATAAATATTTAATCGTTTAGTCTGTAACAATGTAAATAGGCCTACTACGCTACCTAGTAGCTATAACAAGTATTATAATTTGTAGTTAAGCAATGCCACGCCAGGTGGGGTGTTTTGGCTATGATATCTCGCTCTTAGGCTGTCTCTCAAGTTTCTTCCTCGTAGAAACATGAACTCTGCAAGTGTTCGAACTGACTCTCGTTCGGACTCCGACTAATTCTCAAGATGTCCATGGTGATCTTTTTATCCCTTTTTGTTCAAAATGTATTGTATTCTTCTTATTGTGTATGTATATTGTGCTACGGTCGAATATCATCATCTCCTAGCCAGCACAGAATATCATGTTGAGGGCCCTCAGCATCTCTGTCTCCACTTCACAGCTCAGCCGTGGTATTGGTAAAGTTACCGTACTCCTCTTAACTTAATATACAGTCCAAACTAGTCAAAATTAAAAATGTCCAGTCAAAATAGCAGATCTAGAACTTAAAAAATAAGTATATAGAGTGCATTAATGATTATCTCCAGTCAGGCCACATGAAACTTGTAACTGAGCCGATTCCTGAAGAATCAAAACATTTCTTTTTACCTCATCATGGAGTGATAAAAGAGGAATCGTCTACTACTAAACTAAGAGTTGTCTTTGATGCTATTGCCAAAACATGTACGGGAATATCTCTTAACCAAATTTTACACTGCGGACAAAAACTCCAAAAAGAAATTTGTGACATTCTTGTCAATTTTAGGTGCAACCCAATAGTGTTTTCTTCTGACATAAAGAAAATGTTTAGGCAAAAAAAAGTAAACCCTGATGATCAAAATTATCAATTGATTTTTTGGAGAGAAAACTCCTCTCAGCCTTTGTTGATTTATAAGCTAACTACAGTGGTTTTGGCTTCAGTTGCTCTCCGTATCTGGCGATACGAACTCTCAGGCAACTAGTTGTCAATGAAGGGGACAAATACCCTTTGGCGTCACAGGCCTTGATGAACCAAGTTTATGTGGATGATTTAATACTAGGAGCGAGTAGTATTGGTGAAGCTCTCTCTTCAAAAGGAAATTATTGAGTTACTATCTCTATATGGATTTGATTTGAGGAAATGGACAAGTAACTATCTAGAACTTGTCTGCTGTGTGCCTGAATCTGATAGAGAGAAACCTCTTTTGTTTGAAAGCTCTGAAAACCCAATTTATAGTTTGTTAGGAATAAAATGGCTAGCTGAGTCAGACCAGTTTACTTATAAACTTCAAATTCCTACAAAGGTGCCAACGAAGAGGAATATTCTTTCAACAGTAGCCCGAATCTACAATTTGTGCGGATGGTTAGCACCGGTTATTTGTTGGACCAAGTCACTTCTCCAGCTTCTGTTGACTTTAGGACTCCAATGGGATGAACCTGTCCCTCACGATGTCTCAGAAAAATGGAATAAGTCTCTCTCTTAACTTCCGTCCCTCGTCTCAAACTCTGATGAGCTCATCTGCTTGCTGGACTACATCATTTCTCAACTTTAAAATCAGCTCGATTACAGCATGGTGTGACTCATCAATTGTTCTTTCATGGATTCACACACTGCCCTATCGTCTAAAAGTGTACGTTGCCAATAGAGTGGCTCAGATACAGAACATGACTCTTTCTCATCAGTGGAACCACATCTCATCACACTTCAAGCCCGCAGACTGTGTCAGTAGAGGAATTCTACCCTCTTCTCTTCAAGATCATCCATTATGGTGGCAAGGCCTCAAGATACCCAAGACAGAACCTCTACGTATTATGGTGGCTACAGAAACTTCAGATGAAAATATCTTCAACAGGTTTTCTTCATGGAGTATGCTTCTTAGAGTGGTAGCCTACATAATTTGCTTTATTAAGAATACTCAAGGGCGATCAAAGAACTTTGGATTCCTTACAACAACAGAAATCAACCATGCCAAGGTCAAAATCTGTGGATCTGTTCAACGATTGACATTTCAAGAGGATTTAGCACGTCTCAAGTGTGGCAAACCTTGCACTTATCAACTTATTCATCTTTCTAATTTTTTGGATGAAGACAATTTAATTAGAGTAGGAGGACGAATAAAAAATTGAACACTAGGCTACTCGGCCAAACACCCTATTTTTCTGCCAAAAGGTAGTCATGTAACAAATCTCATCATTGATTTCTATCACAAGAAATATTTATATGCAGTACCTTATTTCCTTCAAGCAAACGTCTCTCAACAATTTTGAATTTTATCATCTAGAAGAGTTATTAGAAGCAGAATTTCTAAGTGTATACGATGCTTTCGATGTCAGCCTACAGTTGTGACTCAGAAGATGGGTGACCTTCCTTCACCTAGAGTAACGCCTTCAAGAGTTTTTTACAATTGTGGATCAGATTTTCTTGGCCCTTTTTTGATAAAGGCTCATCTTTTAAGGAAAGCAGCTCCAGTTAAAGCTTACATTTGTGTATTTATATGTTTTTCTGTATAGGCCGTGCACCTTGAGGTTGTAACAAGTCTCTCAGGGTTGTAACAAGGGTCTCATGAAGCGTTCATAGCTGCGCTCACATGTTTTGTTTCTCGAAGAGGACTTAGTGCAAATATCTATGCGACTGTAGCACAAACTATGTGGGAGCATCTTCTGATCTTCAAAAGTCTGTTAAAGAATTTTTCAAGCAAGAAAACACCAAAAGTTCACTGGATTCATTCACTCAACAAAATGAGATAGTTTCATTTTTTACCTTCTTCAGCTCCAAACCAGGGTGGTCTCTGGGAAAGAGCGGTGTGCAGCATTAAGTATCACTTCCGCAGAGTAGTAGGTGATCAGATTCTTTCATTAGAAGAGTTTATAACTCTATCAAATAGAGAGGAGTCAATCCTCAACTCGAGACCTCTTACTCCACTATCAAGTGACCCGAAAGAACTCGACTATCTCACCTCAGGACATTTCCTTATTGGTGGTCCACTCGTTGCTCCTTCTGAGCCTGTTTGGAAAGATGTACCCTACAACCGACTTTCTCGATAGCAGTTGGTGCAAGCACTTACTTAGAGTTTATGGAAGAGATGGTCCCAAGAATATCTTCACACTCTCCAACAGCGTTCAAAGTGGTCAAGACGTCAGGAAAATGTCAAGATTGGAGATCTAGTACTTCTTCATGAACCAAATTCAACTCCACTCTCATGAAGACTGGGTCGCATACTTCTGTTTCTCCAGGTGCTGATGGACTTATACGAGTCGTACACCTCCACACTTCCAAGGGAACTCTATCAAGACAAATCACTAAGATTTCACCCCTCCCAATAGAGGATTAATTTACTTTAAGTCACTTAAAGAAACATTATTTTTGTTTCGCCAACAAGTTTTGTTTGTTTGTTATTGTGAATCCCAGCATGATTCTCAGGCAGGAGTATGTTATGTTTATAGTAAAAAGAAATATTTAATTCGTTTAGTTTGTAACAATGTAAATAGGCCTACTACCCTACCTAGTAGCGATAACAAGTATTATAATTTGTAGTTAAGCAATGTCACGCCAGGTGGGGTGTTTTGGCTATGATATCTCGCTTTTAGGCTGTCTCTCAAGTTTCTTCCTCGTAGAAACATGAACTCTGCAAGTGCTCAAACTGACTCTCGTTTGAACTCTGACTAACTCTTAAGATGTCCATGGTGATCTTGTTATCCTTTTTTGTTCAAAATGTATTGTATTCTTCTTATTGTGTATGTATATTGAGTGCAGAACATTATGTTGAGGAACCTCAGCATCTCCGTTCACAGCTCAGCCGTGGTATTGGTAAAAGTACCGTACTCCTCTTAACTTATTATACAGTCCAAACTAGTCAAAATTATAAATATCCAGTCAAAATAGCTATTCTAGAACCTAACACTTGGTCTGTTAAAAGTCTAGAGACACTACAATAACTTGTTAGAAGTTGATGTTGAAAAACCAACTCCAATATAAACTGTTCTTTATACATATATATATATATATTTTTTTCTGGGGGCAATTATATTGATTAATCCAAAATTGGAAATGTTGGTGTAGCCAAGATTCCTATACAACAGGTTGTCTCATTCTCATTTGGTCTACGTAAGCTGAGTGGTAACGTCAGAGAGAGACCTCCAACCACAGAGAAAGTGTATTACTTACTTACTATGCCTCCAACACAATGTGCTGAACAATTAAAACTACATACTATAAACCATTACTGTATTGTTCTTAAGTATATGTTAGAATTATTTAATTTTACGTTATTTTATCATTAATTTGAAACAGCAAATTATCTTTTTTCATGTTTTGCTGAGTTATACCTACTTAGTAAATACTAAATTTTATTAAAATCAATCACTTATATCAATTAAATAATTAACGCAGACTGTACTGTTATCGAGTACGAATATCAAATGTTTCACATCGTTGCGTTTTGTTTATAACAGTGAAGGTAGAAAAAACACGCTGAGGCCTCCCTATGACATAATTGCTACCTGCACGATGTGTAAATGGATACTTGTATGAGACAACCTCTTGTATAGGAACCTTGGGTGTCTGCTTTAATATTTAAATACAAACCCTAGTCATGTATTCCTTTTCTTCAAACTGGAATACATGACTGGGGAAGAAAATGAATACAAGAAAATGAATAGCGCAAGCCAATGGACTTTAATGTTTCAGTCAATCTGTTAAAAAAAAAAAAAAAAACTGTTTCAAATTCAGTGATACTTCTTCACTCTGCTTCGCTGATTTACTTCACCTCTATTAAGTTTATTAAAACACATGACACTAAACACCAGTACTTTACAAACGTCACTACGTACTAACATTATAAAAAACATAAAATAACATGCTGGCAAGCACCGATTATAGTCCTGTGGTCGAGTTTGGGCTTGGAAGGGTTCTAGTCCGTTGCCCGATCACAGGACTAGTATCGGTGTGTACGGGCATGTTATTGCATTTTCAATATAATTGTAATATGTGTTTAGTGAGGTTAGTACACTATTGGTGTTCAGTGTGTAATATTTATTAATAAACTTATTAGAGACAAAACATAACAGCAAAACTTAAGATGACTTGAAAATGGATCACTCAACAATTTTAAATGAGTTAGTAGTTTCTAAGTGTAAATTCACTTAAGTCCACTTAAAATTAGTAAAAAAATTATTAGGAATGGAATTTTTGTAATCAATCAGTTCTTTTTAATTTTTTTAAATTTTTTTTGTATTTACTACCAGTCTTGTGGATGATTATGACTGAGGTTAACTCTAGGGATGACTCAGAACATCGGCATCAGTTGTTTCACATCAGACGTCAAATTCAACTGATGTGTAGCGCAACAGTTGGGTTAAGTCACCTGTCTGACATAGCTAAGACTCCCATCAGGGTGAACATCAAATGCCAAACTCAACTGATGTATCAGTTTGGGTTAACCCTTTGGCGACATAATTAATTAAAATACATAATATTTTAATGGCAAGTACTTAAATAACAAACTAAAAATGAGCTAAACTGTGACTGGTGCTGTTGACTTCACAGTCAACATTACATTAGAAGCATCCTACCGCTATTCTGTCATGTTGCCACATCGTTCTCTAACATACGAGCCTGAGGCTCGTTGGGCCAAGTAGGCCTATAACTGCAGAAGGACGGTTCTAATGCAATTGCTCCAGTCACCTTTTTGCGCCTTGATTGAGATTCAAACCTAGGCCCCACCGACTCCCTGGCCACATGAGGCGATGACTTTATCCACTAAAAATAAGTTAAAAACAAAACTCTTTGTTTTAATCTTATACCGTCCTAGAATTTGTACAGCCTTGAATTCTAATTCTGGTTAACAATATTAAACATGTAAATTACATAAGGTTTCAAGTAATTATTCACTTTTAGACATATTTAGAATGTTACTCTATATCATTCAAACTAAACTAATGAGTAATAATAAATTGAAAATATAAAAGATGTAGATTTTATTAATTCTACTAAGCATTAGCCTATGAACATTAAATAAGTTAAATACTCAATCTATATAATCACAGTTAAAGTTCAGCAGCAGTTACATTGGCCATGCTGCCAGACATCAGTCTAATGTCTGCAAAGAGTTTAATCCAACTGATGCATAAGGTCAACTTTTGCAGGTGCATCAGTAGAGGGAAAACATCATTTTGTCACATCCTCAGTTAACTCTTCTACCTGCCCTGCAGACATCTACTCTGTGGAAACATTACTGACGTCACTTCTAAACGATTATACTATATTATCCTGTACTTGCAACAGTTTTTAGTAGAGTAGTAATTACATTTCTCTCAGTTTATTAATTTGTTTGTGGTTTATAAAAAAAAAAAAAAAAACATAAATAAAAATTAAATATGTTTACTGTACACTTTTGAACCATCAAGTTAATAAAAACACTGATGTTCATAGGCTTCAAGACGTTTAAAGATGCGTAATATTCGAGAGTTTCGCTCAATGAGTGGTGGCCAAGCTGTAGAGCTGGCAGCTTCACGAGGCAATCCTAAAGCATATGTAAATATGTTTGGAATCCCAATGCAAACTTACAAAGACTGCAACTTCAGCTTTTCTGGTTTCAAGAACTCAATAAATAGGGTTACGATGGCAGAAGAAAAGAAATATGGTAAGTTTATTAGTATTTTTGTTGATAATTCAATTTATAATCCAAGAACACTGCTTACCTATAAAAAGCATAATAGAATAACCTCCACACATACATTATTTTCTTACATTAAAATATCCAATAGGATAGATTTTTTCATTTAATACTGTGGAGAGTAATTAGAATAATGTTTGAACTTAATAAGTAGGACTTCAGACACTGCACATACATTAACTCGGATTGAATTTACGATTAATATAAAATAATTAAGCCAACGTTTTTAAAGAAATACATTTTTAGGAATGGGCTTGTAACAGAATATTACCTTTTTATTTTTTACAGAATATTGGGTAGGAGTTTTATATCCTACCTAAATTCCATAAAGGCACCATCCCTCCCCCTGGTAGGCCTATTGTGGCCAGCTATAATTCTGTTACCTAACATATCTCTCCCTTTGTCGATGACAAACTCCAACCTCTAGTACGACAACTACCTTCCCACGTCCAGGATACCAATCATTTCCTTTGTCTCCTCTCCAATCTTCCTCAACCTCTACCCCTTAACACCAAACTGCTTACTATTGATGCCACTTCACTGTTCACCAATATACCCCATGCTCATGGCTTAGCTGCTACTGAGTATTTCCTCAATACACGCCCTCCAAACACCAAACCTAGCACTTCCTTCCAAATTCAGCTGATTTAAATCATCCTTGAAAAAAACCACTTCCAAAGTTCTGGCATCAACTACCTCCAGGTCAAGGGTACCCGCATGGCTCCTTCCTATGCCAACCTGTTCATGGGGAAATTGGAGAAGACTTTCCTTCAAAAATAACCCGTCCAACACTTCTGCTGGCTCCGTTTCATCGATGATATTTTTATGATCTGGACTGACTCCGAAACCAATCTTGAAACTTTCTCCAAAGCCTACAAAACTTTTCATCCCTGAATTTCACCTGGAAATCCTCTTCTGAACGCATAGTCTTCCTTCATGTTGAAATTGGATTGGAGGACGGTGTCCTTCAAACTGATATTCACATCAAACCTACCAATAAACAACAATACCTTCACTATACCAGCTGTCACCCCAACAACACTAAACGCTCCCTACCCTATAGCCTAGCCACCTGTGCCAAACGTATCATTTCCTCTCCCAGAAACTTAAATAAATACAATAACCAACTTGTCAGTGCATTCCAAAAAAGAGGTTACCCTACCAACCATATTAAAAACCAAATCCGTTTAGCCCAGTCCCAAAACCAACCCCAAACTAGAAGCAGTTCTCAATGCTTACCCATTTTCACAAATCACCACCATGGCCTACAGAAACTCAACCAAATCCTGAAAGATGACTTCAACATCTTAAAGCTTCCCCCCACACCAAAGATCTCCTTGAAAAACCTCCTATTGTGACTTTCAGACAAAACAAAAACCTCCGCCAAATCCTGGTCCATTCTGTTACCTGATCCCAACATCGTGACCTGTCCTAAAGACCAGCAACCACCTGGTTCTAATCCTTGTAACAAGAAATCTTGCAAAACCTGCCCTATTCATCTCCCAGCCACATCTTTTACCAGCTCCACTACCTCCTTAACCTACAAGCTACCTGGAAACCACCCCTGTGATTCCACCAATCTAATTTATCAACTTCAGTGCCAGGACTGTCCTGCCCAATATATCAGCCTTACCAGTGAAACCTTTCGAAACTGCATGAACCTTGAAAAACCTGTCTCTGCCCATACTCTTCTCTATAACAAAAATTTTGATCAGTCTTACACCACTAAAGTAATCAGATCCCTTCCTTCCTATGCCAATAGTTCCTAACTCCGAAGGATGAAATTAGCACACCAATAGATAACAAAATCCCGTAACCCACCTAATCTGAACATAAGATAGACCACTTCCCCTCAACCCGTCCCCATCAGCAAACTTCACACGTATATATATATATATATATATATATATATATATATATATATATATATATACTAACTGAATACTGCATATACAGGGTGTTCTGAAAAAAGGTGCCCATAAGGCAGGGCGTGATTCCTCACATCAAAAGAAGAAAAAGTTCCAATTAACATAGGTCCGAAAATGTTTCGTTAGAGAGTTACGGCTAGCGAAAGATTTCGCCTGAATTTCAGTTCCCCTGCTGAAACTAAGCCCTACGGGTATTTGTTAGTTGTTAATTAAGATGTACAATTTAGCGTTCTTTATGTAAAATGAACTGAAAAATTGAATAAAACCGTTTCCAGACCTGTAGCTACAGTAGTTTTTAAGATATGTGACGAAATACGCGAAACTTGGTCCCGAAAAACAAGTTCCTTTTAGGTTTGAAGCAGATTTACTATGTTAAATGTACAATAAACCCAAATTTTTTTTACAGAACTTTTAGAAAATTTAATTTTGAAGAGAAAGATGTAAAGTAAGTCTATAATAGACAAACGCAACCTTTAAAAAATAATCCTTAATTAGCCTACATACAAAACGCATGAAAAATAGACAAAATCTGTTAAGCTCTCTACAAATGTAATATTGAAATTAAAACTGCTGTTGTAATAAAACAAATTAATGAGTTACTAATATTTTTTATCAAGTAAACATTTTTAACAATCATAAATTATCATACATAAAAAAGTTATCTGAATTATCATTCAACAAAAAAGTTACACTTGTCCTAAAAAACTAACCACGTCACAGTAGATTTTCAAAATGTTTCCCCTCATTCAAAATACAAGCATCCAGCCGTCTTCTCATAAACTGCCGAACTCTTTCGAAGATCCCAGGTGTCTCACGTATCCTTTGAATCCCATTAATAATCCTTGTGTGCAACTCTTCTATGGTATCCACAGGCGAGTCATAGACAAGCGACTTTAAATGTCCCCATAAGAAAAAGTCAAGAGGATTGAGGTCAGGTGACCTTGCAGGCCATGCTACTGGGGCTCCTCGACCAATCCATCTGTTTGGATATGCTTCATTTAAAAATTCTCTTACTTGTAATGTGTAATGAGCTGGAGCTCCATCCTGCATGAACCACATTTTGTTGCGTGTGTATAGTGGCACATCTTCGAGTAACTCATTCAGATCAGTCATCAAGAAATGTAAATAATTTTCACCATTGAACCTATCAGGTAAAAAACGAATAAAAATTTTATCACCCAGAATAGCAGCCCATACGTTTATAGAAAACTGATATTGGTGACGGTTCTCTGAAATAGCATGTGGATTTTCAATTTCCCAAATGTGAGTATTGTGGGTGTTAAGAATAGCCATTCTTGAAAATTTTGCTTCATCAGTAAAGATAATGTTATTTAAAAAATGTGGATTTCTGCACCTTTGGATAAGCCATTGGCATAGCTGAACACGAGGAAAGTAATCTCGAGGCAAAAGAGCCTGGACCCTTTGATAGTGATAAGAATGCAACTGCTGCTCATGTAAAATCTTCCAGACAATTGAATTACTAACACCGAAATCCAAGGCTAGTTCTCTAGTACTTCTTCCAGGATGATTCTCTATTTCGTCCAACACGCCCTCCTCCAATTCAGCTGTACACATTGTACGTGGCCGTCCTGATCTACCAACTTTTCCAGGTTTAAAGGTTCCCGTCTCGCTTAGCCTTCTATGAATGGAAGAAAACATTTTATGAGTCGGTAACTGTCTACGAGGAAAGTGTTCCTGATAGAGTCGTCTAGCCTCACGACTGTTGCAATGTGCAAGACCGTACATTAAATGCATGTCTGCCATTTCACCATTAGTGTACATAATATTCATATTACCTGCCATGATGAATAAGATATTATTAGCTATCAAAAATTAACTGCAACGGCACTCGCACTAACTTGTATTAAAGTACAGATCAACACACGCACATAATGAGCAATGGAAAAATAGCTGCTTGTCATGTTTATTTAAATAATTATAAACAATGTTACATTGTTTAAACATATGTTTTAAATAGAAATTATTTTGTTCCTTAAATCATATGTTTTAATACAACAGCTGTTTTAATTTCAATATTACATTTGTAGAGAGCTTAACAGATTTTGTCTATTTTTCATGCGTTTTGTATGTAGGCTAATTAAGAATTATTTTTTAAAGGTTGCGTTTGTCTATTATAGACTTATTTTACATCTTTCTCTTCAAAATTAAATTTTCTAAAAGTTCTGTAAAAAAAAATTTGGGTTTATTGTACATTTAACATAGTAAATCTGCTTCAAACCTAAAAGGAACTTGTTTTTCGGGACCAAGTTTTGCGTATTTCGTCACATATCTTAAAAACTACTGTAGCTACAGGTCTGGAAACGGTTTTATTCAATTTTTCAGTTCATTTTACATAAAGAACGCTAAATTGTACATCTTAATTAACAGCCAACAAATACCCGTAGGGCTTTGTTTCAGCAGGGGAACTGAAATTCAGGCGAAATCTTTCGCTAGCCGTAACTCTCTAACGAAACATTTTCGGACCTATGTTAATTAGAACTTTTTTTCTTCTTTTGATGTGAGGAATCACGCCCTGCCTTATGGGCACCTTTTTTCAGAACACCCTGTATATCTGAGTATTGCTCTATGGATGTACAACCCCCACACAGCCACCTACCCAGCAATAGTGGAAGCCATGTCAGTCTCTCTCTCCCCCCCCCTCTCTCTCTCTCTCTCTCTCATAAACACATAAATTTATGAGATTATGTGTTTATTTTGTGTGTGTTACTACTACTCTGGTGTTAGTGAACTTGTCTTCTAAGGTAAGTTTGCTGATGTCCTATCTCTCCAATATACTAATTCCTGCCTAGTGCCCTTTAACCTAACCTACCTTTTTATTTATTAATTCCTCTTTAGATGTTGATAGTATGTATGCTAAGTTGTTAAACTACATTGTAGACTTATTCTGGGTTGTAGAATTTTCTAAACTGGCATGCCATTTTAAGAAATTTTGCAGGTAAATTCTACAAAAAATATTTTTCTACCCACAGATACTATTTTATATTGTTATTATTATGATAATATTTTATTCACAAAGACATTATGGTATACAATGAATCTTGAATAAAAAAAATAAAACTTTGTTCTAATAGATTATACTAGCTGAATATGCCCGCTTCGTCGGTCATAATATTGAGTTTGGTTATATAACCGAAATGTGATATTTAGAACAACTGATGTTATGTATAATTTACTAAGCTATACTCAATTGTTTTTAATTAAAAGTTTAGCTGACAAAATTTTTTTATTCAATTTACTTTTATTTCACAACCATTAATCAAATGAATAAATCAATTAATATAGCTTCATAAGAATACCATGGGAATTTTGGAGTCATGAGGTCATAGAGGAAAATCCTTTTAGTGAGCCTCTAGGGGCCAAGATAAACCTATGTACAAAATTTCAAGATAATTGGACGTATTGTTTTGGAGAAATAGTGATGAGTGGTAGATGTCTTTTATATATATAGATTATAAGGATAAAAAAATTGTACCTTGTAAATACTAGTGTAACTCCTGTAAATTGATCTGTAATTTCTACAAATTTTAAAGTGATTGATAGGATTTGCCAAATTTGGTCTACAGTTGGCTAAGCCTAAAGGTGCACATCACCTTGAAGATAGGTCGATAGAGGTGAGACAGAGTGGGGGTAATTTTCTAAAAATGTTACAAACTTACTGATCAGGTATTGTAAACTAGCTGCTATTAATTTTTTATAGGCTATCTATCGTTTTTATTTGTAAGTAACACCTGTCTGTCTTAATTCATTACAATTAAATATTGTTGCTGCTGAATCAGCTGTTTGCAATTTATTAATTAGCCTTAGAATATATTTATAATAAACATATTGATTGTTTACCAATAGAACATTTAAATATTGTTAATTTAATATGTATCTCATTAATTTGTGTGAATTTTTAAAATAATATCTCCTGTATTATTTTAATTTTATATTTTGTGTATTATTTATTATTTTTATATATTACGAAAACAGTTCAATCAGGGATAAAAAATTCAAAATTAAATTGTGTGGTAAAGTACTCCACAGTCAAAAGTAGAGAAATAGTGTCAAATGTATACAGTTTTATTAGGGAAGAAGCAATCAGAAAAGATGAAAGTATTCCAATAACATAATCAAGACAATGTACTGCCGCAACAACTGGTGTCAGTGAGAGAGTTATTACAAAAATAAATAATGAACTGAAACAACTAAGACTAACTTAGGACCACAGAACACAAAGAAGGGGCATAGAGTTAAGACTTGTGGTCACAGCCGTCGCACTAATATGCGGAACGATAGTCCTTTCTTTCTCCACACTCCAGTCCAGTAGACTACAACCCCAAGCGTACAGGCCGTGTTTGTTCTTTGTAAGATAATCTTGATCGTGGTATATTGTTAAATTACAATAAATTATTAACTGGTAACAAATGTGTTGGATTGTCAACAATGCCAAGCTGCTCGGTAATTCGTTGTAACTGGAAAAATGCTGAAGGCAACACCTTTCACTGGTAATTCTACACCAAGATTTACAGGCAAGTAGTGCTTAATTGTTTTGCCACTGGTAGCTTAATAGTACTCAAATAATAATTTCTTGATGAAAATTGCTAATTAAAAGGAGTAATTTAAAATAAATTTGTTTTAATTCAATAATCTTATTAATTTGTTATCTTAAAGTATAATTGAACGACATATTTTATGATCTTTTAGAAAATAATATTTTAATATTCTGATCATAATTTTGTCTTTAAAAAAGTTTAAGTAATCAATTGATGTTCACATAATTTTTAAATTTATTATAAAAATTAGGATGAACATACAAATATTATTTCCCAAGTACATATTTTATTTATTTATTGTTAAGATGCTGTTCATCAATATATTTGTGAATTTGAGTGAATTATGAATGTTATGAGTGTAATTGATTAATGAGGTGTAGTCATGTTACTAACTTAAGTCAGCCAATTATCAGAAAGGGCACAATTAATAAGCCAGTTGTCTGAGGAGTGGTTGGTGACCCAATATGACATTACTGAAGCTTATAAAATAACATCCTATGTCATGCCAACACCTTATTTCAGAATTATATAATAAACTACTCAATACAGTAGTTTGATGTGCTAATGAAACTTGGTCTTGAAAGAGTTATTTTTATGCCAATAATGTTTTTAAATCTACATTTAGATTTTACATTCTTAGCTGAAAATTTAATTTATATATTTAATGACAGTGTTCTGTGACCACATTTATCTCCTATCATTTGTTAATAGCTTCCAATCTTTGAAAAACCTTGAATAAAGCCAATTATATATTGTATTTTACTTACCTCAAACTGTCTTACATTATTATCTTTCCCGTTTTTTGCCATCTTATTCTTTTTTATCCAATTTGTATATTATGAACAGTTTAGCACAAAGTTTGTTTTTTACATTTTATAACAGTGTTATTATTTACTTTTAGTCTATTTAACAATTTATTAAATTAATGATAATCTAATTATGAACTTGTAATTCCATTTTTCATATTTTTACATTCTAATTTCTGTCAACTGATTATATATGTACTATAATACAATATAATAGATTACAACAGATTATCTAGTATATTTTTTTTGTTTGGTAATAATTAAAGGAACTGCGCTTCAACTCGTTCAATTGTGTCAGGTTTTAATTACTGTACACTGTTGAATGTATAATAAAAGAATATACTGAATGTCACTAAATAGCAATGTTAATGCTATAATTTATCCTTCAGCAGTGAATGGGTTAATAAAAGCTGTAATGTTGTATTTTATAGTATACAAAAAGTTTGTCGAGTTGCAAAAAAAAAATAAAAAAAATTAGGTAATAAAAAATATAATATTCAGTACATATGAGAGTGGCAGCAGCAACAATTCAGCCGTCCAGTGAGTGATTCATTAATTTGTACTGTCTTTATCACGCTATTTACAGAAAACTATAATTAGTTCTTGTTTCCAGAAACATAAAATCTGATTCTTTTACTTAAACTTTTTTGCTGACAAATCTTGTCTGACCAGATAGAATACAAGTTGGCTGCAGGTTAACTTTTTCATGTCACATTAATGAAAGTTGAAATATAATTTTTAGATTAAACAATTAAAATATACGAGGTGTGGTCTCCAAGTTCCTGGAATCGGTTGAAATACATTTACTGAACAAAGATGAAAACTTACAAACCTATTTTCCTTCATAATACTCTCCTCCTGCAACAATACACTTGTTCCTACGACCATACAGATGTTCAAAACACTTTTGACGTTTGTTTAAAAAAAAAATGTATTTCAATACTTTTATCACATTTATTTCTGACAGCTTAAGCACCTGCAAATCGTTTTCCTTTTATTGATATTTTCACCATGTGAACTTGATGAAATCGGCCAGCATTAGGCTAGGCGAGTAGGAAGGGTGTTCTAGCGTGGTAACACGGAGCTTGAGTAGATAGTTACGTACTTAGAGGGATCAATGTGTGCAGGGGTATTGTCATGCAGCAAAGTCCAATTGTTTTCTGCTCATTTTCAAGGCCATTTCTGCCTAATGGCATCTCGTAAGCCCCTAAGAACTTTTGTGAGGATAAATTTACCTTATATGCGATTTCATTAATTGTTATTCTCCAGTTTGCATGGACAGTTTGCCGAACTCGCTCAGTGTTGTCATCTGTGGTTGCAGTCAAAGAGCGTCCACTACGAGAGTTACCTTCAATGTTTATGCGACCTTCATGAAAACGTTTGTGCCATTCGTAAAATTGGCTTTTCTTCTTCCCCTCAACTCCGTACTCATGTCCAAATATTTTAAGTGTACTTGAAAAGCACCCTCCACAGGGGAACAATGGCGGCTGAGTGATACTGGAGCTACCTATATTCCTCCTCCAGGAATAGTACTAGCTGATAGACAACGAAATTCCTACTGGCAATGATGCTGTGTGTCTCTAGACATTGATTCTGGGATCTTTATAACGGTACCTCGTATTATTTATATTCATATCATAATTAACAATAATCAAAATTAATACTCCATAACCATACAATATTTCAGAATTTTTACTTGTCAGCCACAGCCAACCTAGAAATCGCGGTATATTTGTTGAAGTGTCATTTACACATTTACTCTGCCCGCTGCACTCTGGTATACCAATATAGTGAAATCGGGACCACGGCTTGTAATGGATTGTATGTATTTTGTTTTCTGTGCTTAGGACACCAATGAAGCTTGCTTTTGTAGACCAAAACAACAAATTCATAAATAAACCATTATAGGTTTAGAAAACTGATAAGGAAACACCCCTGCACGCTTCGCTTACCAACCCCGTCACTTGCTGCGCTCGTGAGCTAAACTCGACCTGGGAACTCTATCTTTAGCTGCTTTGAGGAACTCGGCTATGGCCTCGCCAAGACACTCTGCTACAGCCCTCTTTGTGGAACTTAGCCTATGGCCTTGTGGAGGAATGTTTGAGGAACTCGGCTATGGCCTCGCCAAGACACTCTGCTACAGCCCTCTTTGTGGAACTTAGCCTATGGCCTTGTGGAGGAATGTTTGAGGAACTCGGCTATGGCCTTGCCAAGACACTCTGCTACAGGCCTCTTTGTGGAACTTAGCCTACGACCTCGCGGAGGAATGTTTGGCCTGTGCCCTCATCAAGACACTGCTCCAGTTCCTTGGTGGATATCGTCATGCGGCCTCGTGAGGAAGATGTAGAACTTACAGTCTCACCAGCATTCTTAACCAGTATGATCATGAATTTTGGTTTTTGGGGCAGTGGAGCCCATAAACATAGTCTTTTCTAAAATCTGATGGTATATTAGTAATTAAGAGAAGAATGTCTTTAATTTGATACCCCACTTGAGTAGATAATATTAGTATTACAAAATTTTACTTTTTCAAAAGTTTCAGTTTTTGGGCCCCCGATACCCCAAGTTATTAAGATTTTAAAATAAAATTCATATATGAGGTGTCTTTATTACATTTGTAGAACTGTGAAGGTTTGAACATTTTACTCAAGCTTTTTCTCATGTTAGTAAATAAAACTACATTTTTGTGCTTTTCCCATAAGAAATACATTGGGACAGTTTTGGAGTAAAAAAAGGCCGCCATCTTGTTTATGAGTGAAAAAAGTAAACTTTTGTGAATTTTCCTAGAGGTTTCAGACTAGAGCTTCAATTCAAATATACACTTTACAGTAATAGGACGCTGGGAAGTGCCTCAACATTTATGTCAGTGAGTGATTCCAATCCAGCTATTTATATAGAGAAGATATGCAGTGAGGATAAATGTGCAGTGAGACAAATATTATATAACTAGGGGACACCCCTGCACGCTTCGTGTGCCAACCCCGACGCTCGCTACGCTCGATACACCTCGGCCTTCGGCCTCGGCATGTAACTATTCAATACAAAAATCGGTATATTAACTATATAACGTAAAATTACAATATTACATTTCGGTACAGTATCTCACTCACACTAATTGCTTTGCCACCTATTTAGCCTATTTCAAGAGTGTTCATTTCATTTATTTTTGTTTAACAGCTGAAGATTAAACTCATAGTAAAATATTAAATAGTATAATGTCAAACATTCAAAATAGACATGTTTATTTATTTACAAAACAGCTGTTATTAATTTACTAAAATCAACCCAATGTTATCCTTATAGACCAATCTTTTAAGGGTGCTTTATACCCCTTAGGAGTACTTTATCAAGATGAAAATACTTTAGTTGTCCTATTTAAGTTCTAAAGAAACAGTGTACAAAATTTCAGCTCTCTACCTACATGGGAAGTTGGAGAATTAGTGATGAGTGAGTGAGTCAATCAGTGAGGGCTTTGCCTTTTATATATATAGATATCCATTTTGAATAGAAATATCTACCAACAACTGATTTATTATTGGAAAAATTAAGGGAAGTAATTGGTTTTAAAGGAGGTAAATCTAGTTTAAGAATAATTTTGAAAGAATTGGGTTTAAATGGAAGATTACTCAAAATAATAGGAAGCTTTTAATTGAAAATGAGGATGTAAGAGAGAAAATGATTACATATCTAAGAGCAATCAAAGGATATGGAGAGCAGGATAGCCCTATAACTTATTTGGACAAAACGTATGTTAATTCTATACATTATTCAAATAAATCCTGATCTGACTCATCCTACTTTGGAGTCTCTGACCGTTTGGTCTTAATGAATACTGAAAGCGAGAGTGGATTCATTGACAATGTGGAAAGCAACCAGTCATAGTGGCGATTACCATGAAAAGTTAATTAAGATATATTTATTAAATGGATAACAGAGAAACTTCCAAACCTAGGGGTGTGCGATGCGGGAAATTTTGTTCGATTCGATGCAGTGATACGATTAAAAGATTTTCGATTTGATGTGACTCAATTCCATGCACATATACAGAATTCCTGGTTTTTATTACGTTTTAGAAGGGGCAGAGTAACAATAATACCTTTTGTTACATGTACCGTACCTGCTATTACAAAGAAAGGTAATTTAAAACATAAATTTATTGATCATATAACTGTCAGCTAGTAAATAATATATGTATTAAACAAAAATATAAAAATAAACTTTACATACAAGTAAGAAGGTCAGTTTAAAATAATATATGGAAGTAAGATGAAGAATTCACAAAATGCAGTAGGCCTAAAGCACCATAAATCACAATTACTTTGAAATAGAATATCAGGGCTTAATAGATTTGTTTAGCACTACGCATGCTTATGTAATTAAGTCAAAAGAGGGACAAATGTAGGAAAAGCTAGCAGTAAAGAAAGTTGATGGCTCTGCATTAAATTCATTAAATTTAAATGCCCATAGTTATACTTTACTGGTGTTGTGGGGGAGTAACTGGTCAAAATTATAAAAATGTAATTTGTTACAGTTAATATAATATATTTCACAGGCAAAAAGAAGAATTTATTAAATAATGGAAAACAACTTAATTTTTGTTATTCACTATCATTGTTGGAACATGCTAACAGCCATATGTAACTGTTTATTTTTAACTGATGATGAGTTAACTGAAATAAAAATTAATGTAAAGTTACATAAGTATAGATAAATAAAATGTACTAAATCACAGCATTTTTTAGAAAAAGCTTAATTTTGATTTAAGTATAACAACCCATTATTGTTTAGTCAATATATTAAAATTAATAAAACAGGATCAACATATACCATAAAATGTAATTTACTCAGTACATTGCGGGTTTTTAAAAAAACATTTTCCAATAAACAGGTTGAATATAGATGTTAATAGAGTTATTTTTAATAATTGATTAACGTTTAATTATACTTTTTTAATGCAAATAATCTTGAGTAATGTATTTTAGAACACATTGCCAACGGACCAACTAAATTGAAATCAATGCATTAAATTAATTAAAAACCTAAATTATTAAAAATGCAACACATTTGAATTTATAAAAGAAAATAAGACAAGACTATATTTTGTTTGGGAAATGTTTTAAAGATGGGCTGTAGAGGCCAGGTACCCTTTCAGACAGGAAGTGATAACAAAAGTCACATAAAGAATGGACTGATGTTATACACGACTGTTAATCAGCAATATTCGGACTGTGTTTAGCAATATTCGAAAACAAAGTGGAAGACATAATTTATTTCATTTATCTACACAACAATTCGTATTATTTGTTATCAATTACGGCTCCCAAAATAATTGCTGACTGTCTGTCTAAGAATGTTCTACTGATTCGTATTACGCTCTATGCACGTAAATTATGATACCCATACGCATTGCTTGACATACTCATATCAATCAGTCGAGTTATATCTCCTGGTCAAACTCTGTATTCGTTAACGTGATATAATTAGGTTTGTGTCCGATGACGCTCATCGCTGTCCACTCGGAACGAAAACAAACTCGAGTAAAAACCATTTTACAACTATTTTATTTAAAACATCAAAGTAGTAGTTCTAAAAGACGCACCAATAAATATTATAAACAAAAAGGTATTTCTTCTTAATAATTCTTCATTTTGGCGCATCAGAATGATTCTGAGACATCGATATTGCTTATGCATCGTGGCACTATCGATGCATCAACATTTTGACTAGTCTCCATCAAAGAGCAAGAAGAAAGAGATGAAGTTCTGGTTCTTAAAAAAACATCCCCTTTAGTGAGGATATGTATGTTTCAGAACTCTAAAAGTTCCTTAAATTACACAATCCAACACATGTTCACTAAATTCTTGTTGAAGCTGTGCAGAGAAAAAAAACAACGATTTGTGTTTACCTCCGAACCACACCAATCTGAACCCAACTAAACTAAAATGGGCAGATGTCGAAGGTCATATTGCCAGCAGGAACATATAACTAGCTTTTATGTTGCACAATCCTTGGGCGAAGATAAAATAGCAAGAATGGCAAAATAAATGTGAATACATAAAAAAGTAGAATCTGTGCTTAAGAGAACTAGCAATCAACATTCTAAATGAGTCTTTTGTTACAAATATTCAAAATGATTCTGACTCTGAAAGTCATGGAGATGGTTGATGGCGTTGAAGAGTTGCAATAATCAGTAATGTTAGCAATTCATATTTATGTAATTGTATAGGTTACTGTACTTCCTTGATAGTAAAGTTTTTTTTATGTAAAGCTTATTAGCTTAAATAATATTAATTTGATTATTATTTATTTTATGTGAAAGATATTTCTAGACCATTATTTGTTTCTTTAGGGTACACTAACGTTTTAATTAAACATATGACAATCATTAGGATGTATGTTTATGTTTGAGCTACTACTATGAAAAAGTTGCAGAACTGATTGCATTATCATTTTTCATGTAATATACTCATTAAATTTGCGTATATTAATTTAAAAAAATAGTTATTTTATGACTATAGTCTTGATGGTCAATTATATCAAATATTTAAAATATGGACTTTTTGAATAGGGCGATTTACAACAAATTGCTATAATTTTTACCCATAAATAATTAATAAGTAAATAGGAAACAAATAACATATCCTTCCAACATAAAAAAGCATAATAAATAGCTGATGGTCATAACACAATGTTACAGTATTTAATAGTATACAAAACTTAATAAGGGTATGGGTCCAATATTTATTACTCTTTGGACGCAAAAGTTATAAAGTAGTACGTTGTGAGAAAGGTTAGTATGGTCGAGTTCACAAGCACTGTTACACTGCCATCAATAGTTTAAGAATATATAACATTTTCATGTCCTATTTTGAAGGAAAGAATTGCCGTATAACATACTAATTTCAATGAAAAATTTACATCAGTTATGTACAAATAACAAAAAACCAATATATTTAAAATGCTTTTATCGCAATAACTAAAAATATTTATTAACATATTTCTGAACACCAAATAAATACTTTTGGGTATTCGTAGAACAATGAAGAGTTGGTAGAAATGATACACTGTTCACTCATACTGTGAAGATCACAATCTACTCAAAATGCAACAAACCAACCAAGGTTAGTTCTGTTGAAACCCTTTAAATGCTCACATATAGTTACCAAGCTAATGCAGATCCATTCTTTTTAAAACCATGTTTAATACTACGAGAGAAAAATGTTTAATTATGGCTAAGACAAAAAGTTATAATAAGTGAACTAAAATTAAGCTAGGGGGATTTTATTCACTTTATTGTGTTGGTCCTATCAACGCTATCTGAATTCGTTGTTTGTAGATGTTATGGGTGGACAGACAATACCATTGCAGGTTATCTGTGATATCTGTGCCAGTCTGCAACATACCATCACAACACATATTTGCCGTAGAGTACAACGTGCTATAGAATACGTCAAACTCAAGCAGCTCATTCCACCCGATAAACAGGTTCTGGTAAGTTCATGTTGTTTTGGATTGTTGGTAACTGAAAACTGTTAGTTTAGTGGCAACTAGTACAATCTTTGATTGTTAGTTGAGCTGATCTAGTAGTGTGGGTTTTTCAAAGCATTCCTGCTGGCTTATAGGAAGAACCCTTGAACAACTTGACACAGAGTACAGCAGCGTTTTGAAAACTCCTGCACAATGAGAAACCTGCAAAACACTTGGACTTAGTGTACTTTAATGGCAGTAAGACATTGTAATACCATTTAAATTTACCATCCAATAATTATCTTAAATTTATCTAAACAAGGACTCGCTGATGGTAGTGTAGAATTGTTTGGGTCTTAACTTTCTGATCGCCAGCAGTGTGTGTACCGGGTCGTTTGACCGGTACATTTTTGGTCTTGTCGTCGTGGTTTGCCAGGCTGCCTGAGACCGCTCGTGCCCTGCGAGTTGTTTACTTCAGAGGCCGTTGGGGCACTGATTAATTATTGGGATTAGTTATTTTTATGGTTAGGCCTAGTGTTAAAGTTAGTTAGTGTTATTTATTTTTTGCGTGAATTGTAGTATTTTTGAAGTGAATTTTACTAGAACGGTACCGTGTTATATATTTTTTTAAATTGTTTAGTTTTTAAATTTTCACCAAAAGGGGATTATTATTGGTATTATTTATTATTTTTACTTTGCTTTCATTCGGAGCTGCCCAGGGATTCCGGCTTACTCCCTGGCCTTGGTGGAATCATGGGATGTGGGCTAAATTGCCGGGTTAATTGGCGTTGACTAAAATTTTCCCTAAATTTGTCATTATTAGTTTTCTTAACGTTTTTGTGTCTCTAGATCTCTGCGGATAGGCACATGTGTTTGTAACTATGGTAATTATAGCGTTTGTTGTTTATGTTTTAGTTTGTATTTTCTTGTTAATTTTGTGTAGCTTGTTTTTTCTTAAGTGTAATTGATATTGTGGCCTTCTGCCTATTGATATTGTGGCCTTCTGCCTATTGATATTGTGGCCTTCTGCCTATTGATATTGGGGCCTTCTGCCTATTTATATTGTGGCCTTATGCCTATTGATATTGTGGCCTTATGCCTATTGATATTGGGGCCTTCTGCCTATTGATATTGGGGCCTTCTGCCTATTGATATTGTGGCCTTCTGCCTATTGATATTGTGGCCTTCTGCCTATTGATATTGGGGCCTTCTGCCTATTGATATTGGGGCTTTCTGCCTGCCAGTTTTTGCAGATTAATTTTCTTGAAATAAATAAGTTTTTGCTCAGCTGCCGAGTTGTCATTTGACCCTCCGACTGCCACCCTTGATCCTATCGCCTGACTGTGTTTGAGCTATCCTCCAGTTGGCACGACTTCCAGTTTTGGGTGGGGGATGGGTCTCATGTGTCAGACTCGGCAGCAAAAAATCTTACTTGAAACTTGTCATTTGAGGGATGCCACAAGACTCTGTCCTTGGTTCTCTTTTTCTTCTATTTACATTGATGACTTGACTTCTGTGATCAAGCACTCTTCTTTTCACCTGAGTGCTGTATGATTTGTCGCTACTCTGTGTCATACTTCTCAAATGTTGTTGATGACATGTTAATGCCATTGCATATTGGGCCTTTAGATACGGTTTGAAACTGAATGAGAACATAACTCAAACTATTCTCTATGAAACCTCCAAACTTCTGTCTTACACTAAACAACCATCCTATTCCATACAATGACAAGGCGAAGAACCTTTGTCTTACTGCTGTATCACTTAAAATCTAAGTTGGGCTGATTACATTACTGAAACTTGTAATAAGATGTTTGCAAGTATTCATAGTTTTAAACGATTTTATATTTATTTACCTATGAATATAACAATCATTGTTCATGTACATTTCATTTTCCTTCCCGGGACGCTGTGATTATATATTTTTTTGTTCTGTTTTGTTTGGTCTGATGATGTTGTCCTTAATAACAAAAGTCTACATTAATTAAACATTTGTTTTATTGGGATGGCAAAGATTATTTATTTTAAATTATAGTATACTCTAGTAAGAAAAGCTTTTTCAAAATGATGAATTGTTAAAATATCAAAATATTTTTTTTGTTTGATAAATAACTGTAATATGTGAATAAAATGCAGTCTTATGTTTTTAAAAATTTGCCTTTATAAAAATCCTTATCAATTATGGTAACTAATAACTGAATATTATGATTCTAATTTCCAACTTTCAGGTATCAGTGGATCTGGTTATTATAAATACCCTGCAGATTTCCTAAAAAAAGACCTAAACAACATTTTGAATTGAACAATAATTTTCTTTTGTTTTTCCTTGACCATTCATAGCTCTTTCCATCTTACAGTTTGTTTCCTATGATTGGTTTCATTTAACCCATTTGTAAGTTACCATTTTTAGAAAATTTTTTTTATCATGTTTCTATTTCATTTCCTATTCTCATAATATTGTGTTTATAAAGATGAACATATTTTGGAATTCATAGGTTAGAACATGTTGAATGCATTAGTATCACATTTTAAAGGCTTGTTTCATTAGTATAATTTGTTAATAACAGTTTTTTAGTATATTGTACGTAAATAAATCATCTGACCCCAACAAACAAGTATATAGTATGTAAATAAATAATCAGACACCCAATAAATAACTATATAGTACGCAAATAAATAGTCTGACCCCAATAAATAAGTATAGAGTATGTAAATAAATAATCTGACAAAATAAATAAGTATATAGTACGCAAATAAATAATCTAACCCCAATAAATAAGTATATAGTACGGAAACAAATAGTCTGACCCCAATAAATAAGTATATAGTATGTAAATAAATAATCAGACACCCAATAAATAAGTATATAGTACGCAAATAATTAGTCTGACCACAATAAATAAGTATATAGTATGTAAATAAATAATCTGACAAAATAAATAAGTATATAGTACGCAAATAAATAATCTGACCCAAATAAATAAGTATATAGTACGGAAATAAATAATCGGACACCCAATAAGTAAGTATATAGTACGCAAATAAATAGTCTGACCCCAATAAATAAGTATATAGTATGTAAATAAATAATCTGACAAAATAAGTATATAGTACACAAATAAATAATCTGACCCCAATAAATAAGTATATAGTACGCAAATAAATAGTCTGACCCAAATAAATAAGTATATAGTACGGAAATAAATAATCTGACACCCAATATATAAGTATATAGTACGCAAATAAATAGTCTGACCCCAATAAATAAGTATATAGTATGTAAATAAAAATTCAGACACCCAATAAATAAGTATATAGTACGCAAATAAATAATATGACACAATAAGTAAGTATATAGTATGGAAATAAATAATCTGACCTCAATAAATAAGTATATAGAACGCAAATAAATAATTTGATCCCAATAAATAAGTATATAGTACACAAATAAATAATCTGACACGCTATAAATAAGTGTATGGTACGTAAATAAATTATCTGAACCCAATAAATAAGTATATAGTACGTAAATAAATAATCTTACACCCAATAAATAGGTTTATAGTACGTAATTAATAATTGACACCCTATAAATAAGTATATAGTACGTAAATAAATTATCTGACCCCAATAAATGTATATAGTATGTAAATAAATTATCTGACCCCAATAAGTGTATATAGTACGAAAATAAATGATCTGACCCCAATAAATAAGTATATAGTACGTAAATAAGTAATCTGACACCCGATAAATAAGTATATAGTATGTAATAAATAATCAGACACCCAATAAATAAGTATATAGTACGCAAATAAATCATCTGACATCCAATAAATATATATAGTACGTATATAAATCATCTGACACAAAATAATTAAAAAAAATATTTAAATTTAATAATGATTTTTTTACCAAATTACTACACTTCATATAAAGCTTGGCATTTTTCATTAAAAAACTGTATTCATCATTTGATAGTTGAGACTCAAAGTGTTGTCCATGTCAATTTCTGATTCATATGTCAACCAATATTAATTTTGTAGGTAGTGTCTGGGGGTGTGGCTTGTAACAAATACATACAAGACGCTTTGAGGATTGTCTGCCATGAGATGGATTATGAATTGCGAGTCCCCCCTCCCCATCTCTGCACAGATAATGGGATAATGATTGCCTGGAATGGTGTAGAGAGGTGGCATGCTAACCAAGGGGTTATACAACATGACAACCTCGACACTATCGACATTGAATCCAAGTATGTATTCTTTTTAGTAAAGCTGTGTATGGAGTATATTTTTATTATATTACCATCCCTATATTTAAAAAATGGCATAATCTGTTCAAATAATAATTAATTGTAATATTTTATTGTGATTTGTCTTTAACTCTTTAAACAGTATAAATATGTGTTTAGTGACATACTGGAACTAGATTCTACACAGTTCGCTGTAGCATAGTGACAGCTGAAAACCCTGTCTGTCTGTATTTGATGAATCTTACTGATGAATAATGAATAAAGACAAAACAACTTTAAAACTACACTCAATGAGTATATGCAAGAATGAGGATCAAGAATAGGGTGGTGTCCGATTACACCGCTTAGTCCTGCTCACTAGTAATTTCTTACCAAGCACTCTTGCTTTTCCCCCCACATCTTTCAACAGAGTTACTCATCAGGAAAAGGGCTTAGGAAGCATTGCTAGTGAATAGCACTAAGGTAAGCAATGTAAGCTGCATGCTCAAGCACCACTCGATTCTTGATCCTCGTGCATCAGTGAAGAAGCAATGCTAGGTTTCTGTTGTTTCATCTGATCAAGGACAGTCTGTCACTACCATAAACTGAGATGACATCCAGCTCGATTGGCTAGGTTTTCAGTTCAAATAGAAGCAATAGAAGGAGAGTAAGTTTTAAGCCCAACTTCTAAAACAATACTCTGCTACTAAGATGAATTGACGTTTTAAACAAAACTAATGTCAAGGTAGAGGCTACTACAGATACTTGCCCCAAGGAGTAGTGAGATTCCAGAACACATATATTGCCAACTAATTTTAAAATTGGTAGTGCATTTGTTTTAGTACTACAGTGAAAACCCTATTATCCATCACCCTATTTTCCGCCAGGTTCTGTTATCCGTCAGTGTCTGGGTTCGTAGAGCCACGGTATGACAGTTACGGTATGACTCATCTGTCTAGAAGACGACAATTTCCCCCCTCCCCCCAGCCGTCTAGCCCTCATAAGCCTAGTTCCAACAGCCTGCCATCCGTAATGCCTCATCTGCCGTATACCAGATAACAGGTCGTTGGAACAGCTCGGCTGTGTTCGCCTGACGTATGGACAGACCATCCGGGGTTGCCTGTATAGGTCTCGTACAATATGAGGAAAGAGGCAGCACTACAAAGTCATGTTGCCGAAGATGAAGTTTTAAGCCGTGACGCCTACACGAGCCGTTGGAACGGATTGTCGTGGCAACACACTATCCGTGTACCGACATCTTGCCGCCTGATGTCTGCGAAAACACTATCTGTGGGAACTGGGCTTTAATATGTTACACTGTACTGCAATTTAATTTTATTAATGTTGATAATTAATTTTTGTGCGCTTTACATAATGTACAAGCTTATGTTTTACATTAAAAGTAGGTCTACTGTAATAAAAGGGTAGTTGTGACCTGCAGTATATACATTCTGAAACATGTATTTTTTTCTAACCTTTTCATTCTCATTTTGTTAATCAATATGTACTAAACAGCATTTAAATTTAACGTGCATAAGCACTAATAATAAGTTTCCAGCGATATAAGTGTGTTTGGGTGAATTCTCTATAATCCGTCTATTTTCCAATCCGTCACGGCCGCGGTCCCGACCCCTGACGAAAAATAGGGTTTCTACTGTATTACTTAAAAAATAACTTATCGATCAGGAAATATAATGAGGGGTGATCAGTGAATTGGAAGGCCAGAAGTCTTGGATGGAGCGTTATTGACCACAGGGTGAGAGATTAAAACTCAATTTATCAGCTGTTGATATGGCATTTAGCTTTTTACCTGTAAATAATAGCTGGAATTGGAGTTTGATATATATAAAGATTATGTTTGTCAGGGTTGTAGGATTGAGCTGGAATGATTTAATTATCTGTAGCTTGGTATATAAAATATTGCAATATCAATATGAACTGTATAATTCTCTGTAAATAACTTCCATACTTAAATATTTTAAAAACTGTCCTTTATTTTTATTTTTAAAAATTAGTTATTTTGCAAATGAAATTAAAAAGTTTTATTTTTTCTTTTTAAGATGAATATGATTCTTCTTATTACGCTCCAAGACGTCATTACTGCTTAAAGAGTTAAATAAAACCCCAAACCCAAATTATACTTATGTAACCCATTCATTGGTGACTGAATTAATTAAAAAAAATGTGTGAGGGCTAGTAAGCCAATTTTAAGCTAAAAATGAGCAAAATGATGTGGTGACTGGTACTGTTGACTACACAGTCAACGTTACATCAGAAGCATCCTACCGCAATTCTGTCATCTCCATCAGCTGAGGCTCATGTCGGATCTTACATGCCTGTACCTGCGGAAGCATGGTACTAAATGCTGTTTAACCAGTCTTTTTTTCGGCCTGACTAGGTCTCACTGCCTTCCTAGTGACAGGAAATGGTGACTTAAACCGCTAGACTACCGAAGCGTGATGAGGCCTGGGCAAAAACCGGTTCTTAACAGATAGATCTCTCTACGAGAGAATGTTGCACTGAAATTTTTGTAGTAAGTGGCTGTTGTTCTTGTATTTGCTAAAAGTAATGCTCATAACAGGTGGAGCTCTCTAGTAAAAACTCGACCTCTCGACTATTTTAATTGATTTTTGGTGAATTCATGTACTATTCAAAATGCTAAACACAAGGGTATTCCATTTTAATGGGTTAGTTATTGACGGAAGTTTTCTTTCATACAAAATTTTAGATGAGTTTTAATAATTTGAGTTTGATTGGACCAGACAGTATTTATAATTGTATTAAATTTGAATTTCACTTCCTTAATAATGTAAAAGCCTCCTCAGTTACAATATATAATTAATGTTATTTGTAAGAAATTTAATGTAAAAATATTTTGAATCTACAGAAAGCAAATCAAATACTCTGTGCGAGTTGTAGGGGAGGATCTTTTTACAACCGTTTATTGGAGGGATCCCTGGTTGTGGCTGTATACATATTACGTGGCCTTCCCATCTACCCACACATGTACTGTGATGATGGCCTCGTTATCCCCCCTAATCCCCTCCTTTGATGAGTGCTGCCAGTGTGAAGAAGGGATCCTCTGGTTGTGGCTGTATACATATTACGTGGCCTTCCCATCTACCTATACATGTACTGTGATGATGGCCTCGTTATCCCCCTAATCCCCTCCTTTGATGAGTGCTGCCAGTGTGAAGAAGGGATCCTCTGGTTGTGGCTGTGTACATATTACGTGGCCTTCCCATCTACCCACACATGTACTGTGATGATGGCCTCGTTATCCCCCTAATCCCCTCCTTTGATGAGTGCTGCCAGTGTGAAGAAGGGATCCTCTGGTTGTGGCTGTGTACATATTACGTGGCCTTCCCATCTACCTATACATGTACTGTGATGATGGCCTCGTTATCCCCCTAATCCCCTCCTTTGATGAGTGCTGCCAGTGTGAAGAAGGGATCCTCTGGTTGTGGCTGTGTACATATTACGTGGCCTTCCCATCTACCTATACATGTACTGTGATGATGGCCTCGTTATCCCCCTAATCCCCTCCTTTGATGAGTGCTGCCAGTGTGAAGAAGGGATCCTCTGGTTGTGGCTGTGTACATATTACGTGGCCTTCCCATCTACCCACACATGTACTGTGATGATGGCCTCGTTATCCCCCTAATCCCCTCCTTTGATGAGTGCTGCCAGTGTGAAGAAGGGATCCTCTGGTTGTGGCTGTGTACATATTACGTGGCCTTCCCATCTACCTATACATGTACTGTGATGATGGCCTCGTTATCCCCCTAATCCCCTCCTTTGATGAGTGCTGCCAGTGTGAAGAAGGGATCCTCTGGTTGTGGCTGTGTACATATTACGTGGCCTTCCCATCTACCTATACATGTACTGTGATGATGGCCTCGTTATCCCCCTAATCCCCTCCTTTGATGAGTGCTGCCAGTGTGAAGAAGGGATCCTCTGGTTGTGGCTGTGTACATATTACGTGGCCTTCCCATCTACCCACACATGTACTGTGATGATGGCCTCGTTATCCCCCTAATCCTCTCCTTTGATGAGTGCTGCCAGTGTGAAGAAGGGATCCTCTGGTTGTGGCTGTGTACATATTACGTGGCCTTCCCATCTACCCACACATGTACTGTGATGATGGCCTCGTTATCCCCCTAATCCTCTCCTTTGATGAGTGCTGCCAGTGTGAAGAAGGGATCCTCTGGTTGTGGCTGTGTACATATTACGTGGCCTTCCCATCTACCCACACATGTACTGTGATGATGGCCTCGTTATCCCCCTAATCCCCTCCTTTGATGAGTGCTGCCAGTGTGAAGAAGGGATCCTCTGGTTGTGGCTGTGTACATATTACGTGGCCTTCCCATCTACCCACACATGTACTGTGATGATGGCCTCGTTATCCCCCTAATCCTCTCCTTTGATGAGTGCTGCCAGTGTGAAGAAGGGATCCTCTGGTTGTGGCTGTATACATATTACGTGGCCTTCCCATCTACCCACACATGTACTGTGATGATGGCCTCGTTATCCCCCTAATCCCCTCCTTTGATGAGTGCTGCCAGTGTGAAGAAGGGATCCTCTGGTTGTGGCTGTGTACATATTACGTGGCCTTCCCATCTACCCACACATGTACTGTGATGATGGCCTCGTTATCCCCCTAATCCCCTCCTTTGATGAGTGCTGCCAGTGTGAAGAAGGGATCCTCTGGTTGTGGCTGTGTACATATTACGTGGCCTTCCCATCTACCCACACATGTACTGTGATGATGGCCTCGTTATCCCCCTAATCCCCTCCTTTGATGAGTGCTGCCAGTGTGAAGAAGGGATCCTCTGGTTGTGGCTGTATACATATTACGTGGCCTTCCCATCTACCCACACATGTACTGTGATGATGGCCTCGTTATCCCCTAATCCCCTCCTTTGATGAGTGCTGCCAGTGTGAAGAAGGGATCCTCTGGTTGTGGCTGTGTACATATTACGTGGCCTTCCCATCTACCCACACATGTACTGTGATGATGGCCTCGTTATCCCCCTAATCCTCTCCTTTGATGAGTGCTGCCAGTGTGAAGAAGGGATCCTCTGGTTGTGGCTGTGTACATATTACGTGGCCTTCCCATCTACCCACACATGTACTGTGATGATGGCCTCGTTATCCCCCTAATCCCCTCCTTTGATGAGTGCTGCCAGTGTGAAGAAGGGATCCTCTGGTTGTGGCTGTGTACATATTACGTGGCCTTCCCATCTACCCACACATGTACTGTGATGATGGCCTCGTTATCCCCCTAATCCCCTCCTTTGATGAGTGCTGCCAGTGTGAAGAAGGGATCCTCTGGTTGTGGCTGTGTACATATTACGTGGCCTTCCCATCTACCCACACATGTACTGTGATGATGGCCTCGTTATCCCCCTAATCCTCTCCTTTGATGAGTGCTGCCAGTGTGAAGAAGGGATCCTCTGGTTGTGGCTGTGTACATATTACGTGGCCTTCCCATCTACCCACACATGTACTGTGATGATGGCCTCGTTATCCCCCTAATCCCCTCCTTTGATGAGTGCTGCCAGTGTGAAGAAGGGATCCTCTGGTTGTGGATGTGTACATATTACGTGGCCTTCCCATCTACCCACACATGTACTGTGATGATGGCCTCGTTATCCCCCTAATCCCCTCCTTTGATGAGTGCTGCCAGTGTGAAGAAGGGATCCTCTGGTTGTGGCTGTGTACATATTACGTGGCCTTCCCATCTACCCACACATGTACTGTGATGATGGCCTCGTTATCCCCCTAATCCCCTCCTTTGATGAGTGCTGCCAGTGTGAAGAAGGGATCCTCTGGTTGTGGCTGTGTACATATTACGTGGCCTTCCCATCTACCCACACATGTACTGTGATGATGGCCTCGTTATCCCCCTAATTCCCTCCTTTGATGAGTGCTGCCAGTGCGAAGAAAGGATCCCTTCCACCAGGTGCAGTCAGTCAATGTTGAGCTGTTCTCATAAGCTGACCATGTTATTGTTGTTCTTTCCCAAATAATTTATTAACATTTTGGTGGTGTTTGTTTTTCACTTTTTGTTATTTTTAGTTATATAACAATGTATAGTATGTAATATTGTATATAATAGTGTTTCAAGATGAAAGTAATTCTCTCAGGACATAGTGGTATTAATTCACAGCCTAATGCACCTAGAGCACTAAAATAGATTCGTCTGACGATAAAGCAGAGCAGAGTGTGACCTTGGATAAGCTGAATTATGATTGCTCGAGCCATCGCTATCATCAATCACTTCAAAGAAATCTGAAATCTAGGTGTTATTTTAGGCTTTTATGACTTTAACAATTGTACAACTTTACTATTTTTAATTTTTTAAGTGTTTTATATTTGTGTTATGGAACATGTGCCAGCATTATGAATTATGACAAACTGTCTTTGGTATCACTTCACAAGACTCTCCCCAGTTGTGCTTGGAAGGGATTCCTCACATATTTTCAAAATGTCTGCCGGAGGGTTACCCAGCCTCTGACAACCTTTTTTCGTCAAATTTTCTCACTACAGTAAAGTGTTTTAGCACCTGGCATGCTATACTGACTGAATGTTAGCAGTGACCATGTTAAGTATCAATTAAAACAATGACAGAAAAAGTAAAGCAGGAAGCACATATATATGTGGTTGTTGCAGTTATCAGTACTATAGTATATGTACCTATATAGTTAATGTTACCGTATGTGTATGGGTGGGCCGGTGGGTTAATGTTACCGTATGTGTATGGGTGGGTTAATGTCACCATATGTGTATGGGTGGGCGGGTAGGTTAATGTTACCGTATGTGTATATGTGGGCGGGTGGGTATACCAGCCACACGTAGGAATGTGCTTTTCACCAGAGATACCAGAGATAAGTATACATTATTTTATGCAATATAATTAATATTGTATAAGATAATTTGTCTTCCAATTGCATGTCACTAATGATTGATTTTTTAGGTGTCCTCTGGGTCAAGACGTGAGTCAAGATGTAGCAGCAAATGATATAAGGTGTAAATGGATTTCATGGGATAAAATATCCAAAAATAATTCTTTAGCTGATAAAAATGTAAAAAGATTAAACTCATAGTTGCTAAGAAAGATATGTTTACTGTATCATAATTCACCTTTTGTTATAGCTGTTTAAAAATTATCATAGATTCTAAGCACAATGAATCTAAATACAGATAAACATATCCTGTTATTATCAGATAGAGTCATTTTATAGTAAAACACTTTCAGAACCAGTTTGACTTTAATAACAATTTTAATGAGGGTTTTACTTTAATCCTTTTAGTGCTCTGGCATCTGGCTTATGGCTATACCCAAAAGTGCTAGATAGTTTTAAACAAAAAATGAAGAGTTAAGGGAATATTTTATTATTTCATTATTTTATTACATATATTACTACTTTAGTTTTGTATTGTACCAAAATAAAAAAAAAAAAAAAATATTAATATTTGATTTTATTTCTACTATCTAAAAAAGTTACCTATAAAAATATCTTTCTACTGTTTTATTTTTTAACTTTTACATGAAATAGGAGTACCTAAATTTTTTTTACCTATTTATATGTTAAAAGCAACAAATTTAGAATACAATTAATATATTTTCATGTTGGTTTACTCAATAAATAAGTAGAAAGTAGTAAAGGAAATGTCTTGTAATCAATGTACAAAATACGAAAAAAAAAAAAAAAAATAGTTGAACATGTGGCAGTTAAATCATTTGTGTTGAATAACAAGAAATTACTGCTGAAATAATTATGATACTGCATTGAAATGCTTATTTATGAGGACATGCATTGTTATAGTAAAAGAAATTATTAAAAATAATTACTTTTATGAACTTAAAATTATTTTTAATAATTTTTTTTTATAATATTAATTTTTTTATAGTAATTTTTATAATAATTAAGTTTTTATAAACCAACGTTTTTATA
Organism: Stictocephala bisonia; assembly: GCA_035578905.1. NCBI lineage: Eukaryota > Metazoa > Arthropoda > Insecta > Hemiptera > Membracidae > Stictocephala > Stictocephala bisonia. The sequence continues at coordinate 401,875 of JAQJVL010000098.1, read as the reverse complement.
TGCCATTGTGAAAATTAACAAATATCCTTAAAAACCAGTTAATGTAGCTGAAAAATAATGTAATAAAACGTTTTATATTACAAGGAAACAAACTATTTACATATGTAATAGGTTTCAGTTGAGTAAAACATCACAAAACAAAGCAACGCAAAGCACGGTACAAGAATTCTTAATATGTAAACAAACAAACTTAACCTTGTGTTATATCACTTCTAAAAAATGTAAAAAATCAATACACAGCAACGGACTAGCCAAAAATTAATTCTCCAATAACTTTTGAATACAATGACATCGACAGTATCCAGTAAATTAAATAATCCTGTCTGTTATGTAGGAAATACTTAGCAATTACCCCATAGATGCTAGCACTTTTCAACATAAACATTTTCAACTACGTAGACGCCGTAGCACTCAAAGAGTTTGCAATATCCATGGTTGGTTGAATTTGTCAAGTTTGTCAAGAGTTTGACGTCAATCCGTTAATTTTTAAGTACACCAAGAATTGTGTTGGACATAAATTGCATAACTACCCAACTACAACTTACAGTAAACGCTGTACAACATCTTGCTGAAGAAAGTTTACGCCAAAACAATAATAACTTAATAAAAGGCCAACACATTATATCTTAACTTTACTTCCCCATGATCATTTATTTTATGATTGTACCTAATTTTATTTAAGGCCTTACTTTTTCGAATAATCTCGTAATTGAAGTGAATTTGAAAAGTGCTCTTTCAAATAGAATAATATTGAAAATATGTTGTTTGTAAGCATCAAATGAATTTAATTAAATAAGTACAATATGAATGATTTGTAACAGTGTTGACATTAGGTGAGAATTAATACATAGTATGCATATGTTTTTAGTCAAACAAATTAGAATAAACTTTCCAGAAGAAGATCGATACCCTCTAAACTCCAATTTAACTATTGTTCATTATGTTTTGAGACTATCCTTGTGGGAAATGAATTTAAAAAAAGGCTAGTTGAAATTGTCTTTGCGAGAAACGTTTTTCTCTCTACAAAGTTACACAAAATGAAGAAACTGAGAGTAATGGAAATAAGAGGTAGCCGGAGTCAGCTTTGGCGCTGAAAAATATCTTATACACAGGGCAAAAACTGAAATCTACAAGGTTTCTCATAATAATAGCAATATAATCCTATATCAACAGCATTTTCATCCTATATAAGATATTCATATTAACCGTTTTGGTGCCAGGTCATTTTCACATTTCCTATGTGAAAAATGCTAGGCCATTTTTGTTGAAATTGCAAGGTTTCAAACGAACATACGCAGCATCTATGTTTATGTCATATTTATGTAAATATTTTTTTTAACTGAAGGAAAAGAAGTGTTCTTTCTAATGGAATATAGTTTAGCCTCCTAATTAACACTTTGGCTGCTACCTGGTGAAGTGAGACTTCGCAAGAATCTGAAAATGCCTGTTGTAACCAATGTATAGTTTGAGTATCACAAAAAGATAATACGACGTTATAAAACAATTATATGCAAAACTACTTATAGCACGGGAATTCATGCTCACAACGCTCAACCGAGTGTAAATTATGATAGCGTAATGTATTTTTGTGACATAGGTAACTACATAGGAGTAACAAAAATACAGGAAAATGTATTTATAAAAGACAAATAAAATGTTAATTTTATGAAAATATATACAAACCCTCCACCCATCCACGGTTTCAAATATTTATTCTACTAGTTCAGCATGGTATTTGTGGAAACATGCCAAAGCACAAAGTGTTGGTTACACTGTGCACACATAAAAACTGACTCCTTTCTTCTTCCCTCCTTCATGTCACGCTTCATGGTCTTAGACAGGACATGCAGCGGATTACGAGGAGGGCGAACTGGTGGAGGTACTGGTTTTGCAGGCAACAGTGCTTCGATTACACAGCCGGAAGTCATAAATCTGCAAAAGGTTATCTTCATTTGCATAGTTGTGCAACTTGACTGCATTTACCATAATCATCTGCAGAAGGTGAACAAAGATTTTTTTGTACCACCTTACTGAATTGAGGTCACTCCTTCCTCAATAGGACATCATTTGATCACTTCTATCCACCCCTTTCATATTGGCATTGTATTGCACAATAGCCAAGGGTTTCTCTCATAATACTTTCCTTCGATTTGTTGAGAGGACTATATTGCTGTCATGTTCAGTGGAAATATAAGAAACGACTCGTTTGTCTTTCCACTTGGCTACCATTACACCTTCTGCATACCTAGCAATCACCTCACCTTTTTTGAGCTTTGTCGATTTTACTTCATCTTGAAGATGTTTCCTGTTCATTCGGAGGATCCCCGTGCAATATGTTTTGTTGGCTAGAAGTTTCGCAGCCAGAGGAAAACTATTATAATAGTTATCAAGGTAAAAGGAGTGGCCCACGTCTAGTTTTCCCCTCATTAGATGCAAGACAACTTTGGAGGCATGGCCTTTGCCTCCTAAGGTCCCTTGGCTTCCAGAGTAAACTACAAAATGAAGGGCGAGTCCGGTTGGCCCACAAAGCGAGTAGAGTTTGATGCCATATTTATGGCGTTTCCCGTTCAGATACTGCTGAAATAGTAACCGGCCTCTCCATAGTACCATGCACTCGTTGATGGAAAGTTCACGACAAGGATAGTAAGCATCATCCATTTTTTGGTTGAAATAATCAACCAACATACTGACTTTCTTCAGTCTGCCTTCCGGTTCAGAACTTTCGCCTGGTACATTCTTGCAAAAATGTATACATCTTAGGATAAGTAGGAATCTATCCCTACTCATTTGTTCACGAAAACATTTGAAATCAAATAATCTGGATGTCTTCCAATAATCTGCATAGTGGTTCAGTCTTATCGTTCCCACGTGAAGAAGTAAGCCAATAAAAACTTTGAGCTCCGGTACTGTCAAATCTTTCCATTTATTTATTCGGGAATGTAAGGTCAAACTAGTCTCACCATTAACCTCAAAAGCATACCGGTCAGTTTCTCGTACAATATTTTCTAGAAAGATGTCACTTACAAGGAGATTAAACCAATCAATCTGTTTATTTTGTCCAGGCAGTGGTATTTTAAATCTATTTTCACCTTTGAGATCAAATCAACGAAATCCTTGTGTGAACACTGACCAAGATAGGTTGTATTCAATGTTATCTTCATCGCCTGACTCACTCTCTTCCCCATCAAGTTCATAATCACTATCATCACTGATGTCTGGTCCACTATCACTAAGATCATTATCTCTAGATGTCGAACAAGCCATTATTATAAGTCGAAACACAAAAAACTATTTTAAAAAAACCACAATGTTACACTAAAGTACAACGCATGGGGCGGGACAAAGAAAGCCGCAAAATAGAAACTGATTCTGCAGGAAAGTAAGATTACATCCCGTACACAGTGCTACGAAAAATCATTCACCTTGGAGCAGTGCTAGCCACAAATTGAGACAATGATCTTGGCATAGTAAAAGCGCTGGAGTTCCCGCGTGCCGTACTGCACTGACAGCTGGAGTGTGGGAAAACCCGTGTGCCGCACTCAATGTGTTAAAAAAATAGTTTTTTTAAAACAAAATATTTGATCCTTACATTTTTTAATTTTTGTAAAATAATTTAATGGTGCATAACATATTTACAATATTTTTTAGAATTTTTCCCTCATTACAGTTTTGTAGAGAATTTCAAACTGAACAAAGGCAAATAATTTCATTTACCATACTTAAACATTTTCATTTTATAACATTACTAGCACTCTGTTGCGGCTTTGCCCACAAATGCCCAAGTTGTATTCAAAATTTATGAAATTCACAATTTTTAAAAATAAGTATTTGTAAACATAAAAGCATTTCAGTTCATGAACAAATAACATAGTTTACAAAGAAGTTTTTCAGTAAGTTATTTTAAAAATTCTTAAATGTGCATGTTAACATATATGTGTTTTTTATTTTTTTATCTTTTTAAGAACTAAAACTGACGGGAAATATCTATTGTAAATATAATATCACATACTCGTTAACAATTATTATAATTTACGCTTTTAATAAAGATAGTAAAAAATAAATGGCAAAATAAATAGGCATATATTCTGCTTCTTACACAGCCTTTTAACCTATGTTTATTAAGAATCAATTGGATACGAGAACATTATAAAACCAACCTCTCCAAAGCTTATCAGAGGCAGGTGAAACATTACAACCTCCGAAGAAGGGAGAACGACCTACAATTAGGGAAAAGACTGTGGAAGACTCATGTCCTGTCTTCGGCCGCAGAATACTTAGCCAGTAAACTGGCTTATAAATTTCAGGGTCCGTTTATGATTCATAAATCTCTTGGGAAAACTCTTTTTGAGTAAGTAAATGAAAATCGGAAAAGTGCTAGAGTGTCCCACATAAAAGATTTAAAGATAAATCATAAATCCAAAGTAAAAAAAATGTAATGTCACTAACTTTGCATTAAAATATTTAGAACCGTACATTTCTGACTGTCGTCTGTATTTTCCCTCACTGATGTCCTAACCACCTGTTTAGTCTACCCTCTGCAAAATTGCAAGAGCTTGAGCATGTGTTTGTATTTTGGTTTTAGGGCTTTCCAGAAGGTGTAAGGTGCCTATGTGAACTTAAGGAAATGGAAGTTACAAACCTGATGATGGTTCAGTTACGAGATGGACACGAGCTAATTGACCAAATGATCGCTGCTTATTTGAAGATTATAGAAAAGGAAGTTCGTTCAACTGATTCCCGCCAAAGGTTGCAGCAATGAATTTTTTTTCTTTACTGATGAAGACAATGGAAGAGTAACCAGTGGGAGCAAATATTTTGCTAAAAGACCTCCTTTTGAGTAAGATTTGATTGTGATACCACTTCACCTACCTAAGCAGAATCATTGGGCCTTGACAATCGCTAGACCGAAAATGAGGCGGCTCCAGTCATACGACTTTTTACACACCTCTATACTCTATATTATGCGCTGAAGAGGGAGAACATGATCACTGGGGGCGACTTCAGATCTGAAGCGTGCCATATTCAAAACACTTTGAGATCAGGTCCAAAACAGGCCCGTGACAAACAAGTAGATTGTGGGGTTTACATATCCTATAATGCAGAGATGCTGATGAAAGGCTCCTAAGTAAATGACGATCTTCCTCCGTTCTCTCCAACCTAATTTCGCACACATATGGCTTACTTCCTTGAAAAGAAATACAAGCAAAGCCTTACAAATCTAAAAGAATTGAACCCTTGTTCCCCATTCTCGCCCTCAAAAGGGGTTGTGGGCTGCGTTAGACGAGAAAATTGGGACAAAGTAATCAACGATATAGTAGAAACGCTACATGGAGCTGATCTGAAACCTGGGTTTCACCCTATCAGAGATCTATCAGCATGTCTCTCCTCTATTTCTGAGGAGGGTGTGTCTTCTCCTTTGGGATCTACTTTGTCATTGACCTGTTCCGAAGACTGGCTTGTGGTAAATAAACAAGAAGTGGAAAAAGATGGACACATCCGAGCCTTCTCAAATATCACCGTCCTCGGGACCTTCGTCTCCTCTTGTTAAGGTGCCAGGTGTTGCCCTGGGTGGCCCACAGGCCCCCAAAAGAAGACCTCACGCCAGAATCTTTGGTGGTCAAAATCTCTGGAAGTGAATCTGTATCAGAACAGAGTCCGTCTCCATCAACAAGGGGGCGTAAAGATAATCATCAAGCAAGGACAAAGAAGAGGAAAATACATTTTCCAGATGGAACATGGAAAAGAATTCCAGACGGCGATGAAAGAAAGAGTTTAAGAAAAAGAAGAAGACATCTTTTAGTTTTTTATGAAGAAAAGTCTCTTAAGTTCCTATTATTGTTATTCTTACTGTAGAGAAGATATGAATACAAGAAATTGTTTCAACAAAAAAAAGGTATTTTTTTCTTTCGTGAAACGTGTTAAAATAGTAAATGGTACATTTTAACACATTACAAGATTAAGTGGAGTTTTGTTGCTATCTTAACACCTATAAGTACACATAGGTATTATAACGTAAAGGAACACATCCGGTCATTTTGACCGTGTGGTGCATTATACGTGTATTTTACCACTTTAGCTTTGAAAAAAAGATTGTAAGGCAATAAAATGAAAACAAATATTTTAACTAACCAAATATTTGTATTAAACATTATTGTTATTACCAAATTGAGCATTTAAAAAAAATATCAAAATTTAAAAAAGATATTTTTTTCGGAAAGTCATGATTCTTATAAGACTTAATACAAAAACATACCTGTGTAATTTAAAGTTCAATTTAACACAAAAAACGAACATTTGCTCACTGTCACACAGTTTACTAACTCTTACATACATTCCATTGCACAGTCATTGCATACTCTTTTTTGGCATTGGCCACAAATTGCCAGGCTGCACTTTATGCATTTGTGTTGCGTCTTCCTGTCTGAACCTGGTGGGCACTTCTCGCAAGTTTTTCTCTTTTGTAGTTGGTCGTCAGGCACGCAGTTAACTTGTGGAGGTGCGTTGTTTCCAAGTATCTTATTTATTTCTTGCTTCAGGTCCCTAGGAAGGTTCGTTACTTCATTCATCCTCTTGCGAAGATGAGGGGATATTAGCTCCATGGCGAGGCTCTTGATAAAAGCAAAGCGTGTTGTGTTTGTGGATTTCGTATAGCACATATATACAATAAAACAATTGACACTGGCAACATTGATAAGTCTATAAAAAACAGCCAGCGGCCATCTTCTTGTTTTCCTGCTTGAGGAGAAAACAGCGCACCTCATATCCAGGAGGTCAACGCCGGCTTTTGTGCTGTTGTAACAACAAATCATTTCCGGCTTTTTCTTGTCTTCATTAGTAGCAATTGTATTATGCATACTAGAAATCAGACACACTGATCTGTTCTTTTTGGGCACAAAAGAAAGCAGTGTGAACTCGTTTCGGAAGCCGTACAGAGCAGAGACTACAGGTCGATCTACGTTTGGGAGGAACTCAGCTGGTATGCACAGTTTATTTTTCTTCATAGTGCCGACGTAGGTAAGCTTTCTCTTGCCAAGCTCTTCTACTGTCTCCAACGAAGAGAAAAAATTGTCAGCAGTGACATTTCTGTTGGATCCTGCAATGGTTTTACTTAGACGTACAACTGCTTGTGTCGGTACACTCAATTTCTTTTCGTTTTCAGTCAGGCCAACTCCATCGCTTCCTTTTCCTGTATATATATATGCATCGCATAAATAAGAAGTCTTCGAGTCTGCCAGACACATTACTTTTATGCCGTATTTTTTTGGTTTTTTTGGCATGTAAATCCTAAAACTGCAACGTCCACGAAAAGGGATCAGCATCTCATCAATTGTGACATAAGCGGAAGGACAATAATTGGCTTGACTATTGCTGATGATTTTGTCAAAAATCTCCGAGATTGCTGCTGCTTTGTTATCTTTCTTTCTCTCATCACGTGTTTGAGAATCGTCAAATCTCAGGGTTGCCACAAGAACTTTATAACGATTTAGCGACATAGTTGCTCGGAAGATCGGTCGACTAAATTCATCTTTTGCGAACAGTGATTCCATGTTTTCGTCGTTCGATTTTAGTATTGATGCTAAGAGTAGCATACCAATAAGAGCATTTACCTCTTCAGCACTGGTCATCCTATAATTCGATTTGCTTTGTCCAGGGGGGATTTTCTCTCGAATAGAAGCTAGTTTCACGTTAGTGTTAGTTACTATTTTGGAAATAATCTGGTCATCAAAAAACAATTTCCAAGCGTCTGCTTTGGTAGATTCATTTCCTAAGGCTCGCGCAGGCCCTTTTATCCCTGGTAATAGACCCCTTATAATATTTCGCCCTGGAGTCCTTACATTTCGAGGAGGAGGCTTGCTTGACCAAGCATTTGGAGGCCCTTGTTCTTTTTTTCTCATTCTTTCCAAAAAATGTGTAGGCATCGGAACGCCTTCAGCAACTGCATTTACCATAACAACATCATCATCGCCGTCTTCTAAAATTGCCTCATCTTCTGAACTTGAATCACTTGAATCTGTATCACTTTCGTTCATAACAAAATCTGGGTCAGCGTCAGAGTCATCCGCTTCCGAATAAACATCATCTGGTTCATCTGGATCGTCCACTTCCTCTTCTAAAAGCTGACGTACTCTGTCTTCAAAGCCTGGATCTTCCGCTGTCAAAGTTCTACTGCCACTAGCACGTTTCATTTTGTTTGAAAAAGTGAACAAAAAAACGATAAAACTTGCCTAACTATATATATATACAATATAAACAATTGAAAACAAAGAATATAACTAAGAAACAATAAAATATCACCACTACGAATGTACATATATTTGTTACAATCTACGAAAAAGTGAACAAAAAAAAAAAACGATAAAACTTGCCTAACAATATATATACAATATAAACAATTGAAAACAAGGAATATAACTAAGAAACAATAAAATATCACCACTAAGAATGTACATATATTTGTTACAATCTACGTGAAGGAACACATACGGTCATATTGACCGACGGCAAAATGACACTAAAGAACACACTCGGTATATTTGACCGGCCGACCAAACAACAACAAGTCCTTACTGAACAACGCTCTGGGCGAAACTAATCGATATTCTGGCTGTCGGTAGGGATGAGTAGAGGGGGAAGGTATTGAGTGTGGTAGGCACCTCGGCCAACCAGTTGTGCCAATATAGGAGTGTAAAAATACCCGTCGGTCAAATTGACCGATGTGTACTTATAGGTGTTAATTAATTTATTTTGCCAAAATGTATTATTTGAAGGAAAAATTAATTAAATGAGGCAAGCTCAGACACATTAGAGAATTTTCTCAGTCTCTTACTCAAAAACCTGTAGTGTGCCGGCCTGTATATGAGGTCTCAATTTGGCCTGTGTTGGAAGAGGAGGGCACCGCGTCTGCGCATGAGATAGCAGCAGCTCTGGGCTGTCCAGGGTGGTGGAGACAAGGAGAGTTCAGTTTGGTTTTAGAGTCTAATGAGAGTGTTTATCACTGTGGAATATGAAGCGACCCCCACTTGAACATTAAACCTGTACCAAACATTAGTTGTGAGCACAACTTTTTTAGACGTGTTGAAAACTACACCAACATTGTTTTTACAGATGATGAAACCAATATTTTAAATAAAGGTCTAAAATATAATATACAGAAGAATGGTTGGAACAAAAACATTATTTCTGAAATATTAAATGCCGAAATCTCAATTAGTTCTATCACTAATGAGCAAAAAAAAAAAAAAAAAAAACTTATTAGACATACAATTGACCAAAAAGTAAAGAAAATACAGACTTCTAAAAAAAATTTTGCAACAATAACTCATCATTACTGAAGTCAATTAAAGATAAACTAATAGAACACAAATGTATTATCACCAGAGCAGACAAAGGACAGTCAGTAGTAATCCTACCCATTGAAGATTACAACAAAAAAGTTACAGATTTTATAGTTAATAATGACATCAATGAAATGCATGATGACCCTACAATTAAATACAACAATTCGTTAAAAATTGCAATCAATAGAAGCACGAATATTTTTACTAAAGACGAAAGAAAATATTTAAAAATGATAGATCCCAAACCCTCCACCCTCACAGGCCTACCAAAAATCCACAAGCAGACGTACCCATCAGACAACTTGTCAATTTTACAACTGCTCCTTCTTACAAATTAAGCAAAAAACTAGACAAAATTTTGAGAAATAATATTACTTTCCCTAAGAACTACAGTCTAAATAATAGTCTACAACTTATTGATGTTACAAAAAACCTAGTTATTGAACCATATAACCTTGGCATCATTTGATATCACCAACCTATTTACAAATGTACCAATAGCTTTGACATTAGAAATAACCAAAAGAAATTTGCTTCCAACTCCTAACTAAGCCTTGATGCCATAGATGAAATGATAAATCTCCTAGGAATAGTTTTCAGCCAGAATTATTTTCAGTTTGGTAATAAATACTACTTTCAAAAGAATGGTCTGGCCATGGGATCCCGCCTGTCAAGTATCTTATCTGAAATCTATCTGAACGACCTTGAGAATAAACATATTTTTTTCTGAGAATAACAAATTTTTTAATAATATTTCACTTTACCACAGCTATGTAGATGATACAATAGAAATTTTTAAAGGAAATAAAAGGCATCTAGACCTATTCAATAAATATCTTAATGAAAACAACAATAGTTTAAACTTCCTTGACCTTACCTTAAAGAAACATAGTAAAACCATTACATACTCCATATACAGAAAGCCAACAGCCACCGACCATACAATCCATGCCTCATCATACCATCCTTATTCACATAAATTATCAGCATACAGAAATATGGTTAACAGATTATTGAAAGTTCCACTTACCACAGACGATTATGCCAAAGAGTTAAATGTTATAAAATACATAGGGGTGCATAATGGTTATGACATAAAAATGGTTGATGACCTAGTTAGAAAATTTAAAAATAAAAAAGTTCTCGCTCCATCAGAAAAACCCAAGCAACAGTACACATCAATAGAATATGGTGAAAATTTATACTTCACTTTTAAATCAGAACTAAAAAAAGAAAACGTCACTAGCTTGTAAAACATCTAATAAAATAGGAAAACTACTAAATGTCCGAAATAACCAAATCCTATTGCCTTAGATACCACTGGCGTATATAAAATCAAATGTTCAGATTGTCCGAGTATTTATATAGGACAAACAGGCCGTTCTTTCAAAAAGCGTTTCAATGAACACCTACCCAAGAACGTTAATAAGCCTCAAACATCTCGCTTTGCTGAACATTTAGTTAACAACAATCACAACATTAATGACATTGACACCAACCTAGATATTCTCCATAGATGCAATAAAGGTGCGACAAAGAATACTCTAGAGAATTTTGTAATATATAAAGCCATAAAGAGCAACCCAACTACTGTGCTTAATGAAAAATTAAAATTCTCTGCAAATATTTCATTTGATTGTATTACAAATTTGAATCAGCCAATGAAAGAAGACAGACAGCCAGATAGAAATAAAATCATTCAAAGTCAAGTAAGCATTGGATAACATCGTTCCAGCTGCTTGCTCAATCCGGATCTAACCATCATTCCAGCCGGCCGTGTTATCATGAGTTTTATTTTTGTAAATTTGTAATTTTTGTATATTGTTTTTAATGTGAATGTTTTGACAACGTACAGTGAATGTGACCATGGAGTTATAGCTCTGAAACCGGTAATCTAATAAAATATTTGTAGCTGAAGACGACAAAGGTACGTTAACCTTATTATTTGTTTTATATATATATATATATATCAGCTCAGGAGGCTTAAACAATGAATAAAACAAACAATCATTATAACGATTCACTACATGGCACGAAAGATGAACTCAGCTGCACTGACTACTGACGTAGTCTAATGTTTACTGCAATCAGCTGCCTTACTATACGCAAAAAAAGCGCAAAACTGATGACAGCGGTTATTTTCGATTTGTCTGGTTTGATTTCGGCAGCTGATTAAAGAAAAATAGTGATGTACAAGTTTAACAAATACAACACGTCTCTCACAACGACGCTGGCATTATACGCATCAGCATGGCACGTCACTCACAGACACTCCCGGCACTATAAGGGTTAAACCCATGTATGGTTTAGTATTCTCATTTGCTGCTTTTTATTTATTAAATTAGATATCAAATTTCCCATGTGGAAAGTACTTTTTTTATTAATTTTTTTGAGAACTTGACACATTGAATTTTTTGGGGGAAAACGTTATCAATTAGTACTTTCAACAATTACAACGAACCGCAGAATATATTAAATGCAGAAATAAATGTATAAAATCCTATTAATGAAACAAACAATAGAACTAAAAACATATAAATCATAAGTAAATTCAATTCAATCAAATAATATGTCTTTTACAAATATCTTATTTTTATTATTGTTCATTTGTTTAGGTTATATTACCAAATAAATGGACAATGAGTATAGCTGAAACTATTCAGTAATATATTTCATTTATTAATTAAATTTGCTCATCTACACTTATCACACTAATTCAAAATCCATATTCACATATCTTGTTGATCGGCGTCATATGAATAAATAAATAAATTAACTAAAACTTACTTTTTTTGTAAATTAAATTAGTATATCTTGATTTATAAAGTTCTCAAAAACAGTATAACACATGTCAAAAGTGTTCTTAGTAAAATTATACTTTTAAAATTAAAATAAATCTGCAGTATTTTAAACTTAATTTACATTTATATTTTTAATTAAAAATATAACACAGTAAATATTTTTAGTACTGTGGATAAAGCATTTTTAAGTGGAACAGCTGTTGTGTTCAACAGATATGTTTGACTTTGAACAGTAAATCTTCCACTAGACAAGTTGGAATAGGATTCAGTTTGATATATTATCTGCTTAAGAGGTTCCTCTTGCATGAAACCAGAATATTGACAGTAATTTAAACCAAAAATAGGATACAGATTTTTGGTTATTACCATTTCAATGGATGTGAACGAAATGTTATAGGGTGAGACATTTGAAGTTTCATGGATTCTTGTATAACAAATTAATTATTGTTATACAATAATGATTTTTTTTAGACACATTAAATAACTTTTTGTTTATAAAAGTACAATAAAACCTCTTTAGTCCGGACTAATTGGGGCTGTAAGTAGTCCTGTATTACTGAAAGTCTGGATTAAATGAAATACTGTAATGCTAAAATATGAAAAAGGTGCATAGAGTACAATAATTAACTATTATTTATAGTATATAAAATGTGAATTTAAGTTTAAATTACAGTATTGTGCAGGAAAAACAAAAATTTACTGTCTATGATACTACTCATATACTCAATACTCACTCTAGTCCTTAACCCTTTGCACGCGGAAATTATTTTACCCTATTTAAAAGTAACATGTAAAAAAAATAATTTTATTGAAATGTGTAGTTAATTTTTTTTAAGTTTTAGAAACATAAAGGTACATAACAAAATGTATAAATTAATATTTAAATTAACAGTTACAACTTTTAATGGTATTTTATTGTAAATATTCAACTATAGTAAAAAGTACATGTATATAAAAAACTGTCAACATTTTAGTTAAAACTTTGAACAGTATCCTTCATTTATGATACAATGATAAATACAACAAAATAATTATAACTAGAAAACAGAGAAAAATAACGATAAGTGTTGAAGACAATGTGCTTGGGTGGAGAGACAGAAGGAGGATATTTTCGTTTTACGTGTGTGCAAAGGCAGGAGACAGAGCCGCGCCCATGCATGCTCTAATTGGCTACTCCGCCTCTTCATTCATAGACGATTTACACTTTTGATAGGCTGAGGGAGTTGTACAAAGACATGTCTAAGTTGATGCTGCACTCTAGTGGAAGTTTTAGAACTATTATTTGTACTATCAACAGAAATATTTCATTTCGGATATCTTCGCTTACGGCATTTGAGGCAAAGTAGACTGGGTATATATTCGTTTGCCGCGTGCGAAGGGTTAAAAATTGAGGGTTCAGGTTCATTCTCATTTGTTGACATGATTTTTCCACTGGTTTTGCAAAAACTACTGATCTTCTGTTGTTTCCCTTTAAAGTTTATTTCATGAATAATGAGCTAACAAAGACACCTTAAATGTGCATAATACTCAATGTTGTTATTGTTACTATTAGCAACAAATTTAATAAGACAATCTAAGTGGTCTTTTATTTCACAAAGTTTTGGTTTCGTGGTTTAAGTGTCATCTACTTGATCACAGTCGTTTTCATCTCCTTTTGCTACAGCAGGTGGACTGTAGATCTGCACATAGCACAGCATTTTTTGTAGTATCACTTTTCTATTTATAGCTGATCATAATTTTTATTACTTTGTCAAATGGCAGTCCCGGACTAAGAGAAGTCCGTACTAATGGGGTTCGGATTAATGAGGGTTTACTGTATGGTATATATTTGAAAGCCTATGAAGTGTTAATTTTATATTAATCTTATTCTATCCAATTATGTTTTTCACTACTATTTCCTTTAAACAGTAAAAAGAATCATTTTTAAACTTGTCTTTTAAAATATTTATTGTAAACTTTTCGTGTTTTTCTTCTCAGATATCTTTACAAGATTGATTTGCTACTTTGTTATCACTTTATAAGCTTTTAAGAACTGTCAACAGTCAATCCAAATAAATTAAACACTAGGAGATATCTGGATCAAGCATCTCTGTGTTACTATTTTCTTTTTCCAAGTTTATTCAATACTTTGAGGAAGTTTGTAATAATAATAATAATAATAAAAAAAAAAAAAAAAAAAAAAAAAAAAATGATTTGGTTTCTGTCCTATGACTGAAAATATATGTACAAAACTAAAATAAATACTATTTGCAATAATTTTTCCTAAAAGTGTAGGTTACTGATATTTTCGCTCCGATGTAGACTTGTATATCCAGATACTCACACTGGCCATGCACTTCAAGATTACCCTGATCAGGACAACTTTGAAAGGTAAGTTCTGTTCACTAAGTAAATAAGTAAGTTCATAAATATTCATATTGTATACACATGGTCAGATAGGTATACAAGTGGTACGATTTAAGTCTGATGATTTATGGAATTACATTGCACTCTTGTGGCAGCTTGTTATTTTTTTTTTAACAAAACCAGTGAATAAACTCAACAGCATTCCTCATCACTCCTCTTATTGATTGAAGGCAATGATCTTGATGTTAGAACCTGTACTGTGTTGACAATTTTTATCCGAATTGCAAAATGATGGATCTCTATGCAATCATGGACACAACTCATTGGTAAACACACCAATCGCTTCAAACCTCTCCTCCTAAAATCATCAATTACTTGGATTATTAAATGTTTTAATACTGTATTTCATATTCTCCACTACCACTTGAATTGGCTCTTCATGATTAAGCATTTACACACATATTTTTCAAAACAAATATTTCTTCCTACTGTACCGGGTCGTTTGGACCGGTACATTTCGTTTTTTTCGTCGTGGTCTGCCAGGCTGCCTGAGATCTCTCGTGCCCGGCGATTCGCTTACTTTGGTGGCCGTTGGCTCGGACTCGGTCGGTCCTTGTTCCAGCTCTGGTCTGTCAGGTTGGCCGTCTTTCGAGTAGTTTCTCTGCGGCCGATCGACATAGCCATGAGTGGCTAGAGACTCAAAACGTAAGTGTTCATTTTGTAATTTCTAATATCTAATCACCCTTTTGGTGAAAATACTTTGTTTAAATAATATTCTGGTTATTTGTCATTTTCAGGGCATTGTCAAATTTGGATTGTCTAGATATTGGTTAACCTAGGTTCGAGCCACGTGCTCAATGTTACCTTTTTAACATTAATTGCTTTTCATATCTGGTTTTATATTTATTAGTAGTTCTGTATAATGTTTTGTTGAGCCTTTTTTTCAGTTGGAGTTACCAATTTACCATATTTTTGTTCATTGACAATAGCCTAGCCTATCTGTGTAGTTTGATTTTCATGTTATAACCTATTGCTCCTGTATCTATAGCCTAGTTTTCAGTTTGTCATTTTTGTTTAGCTCCATACGTCTTTTATAATTTGTTAAATTGTAAGTTGGTGTAAATTATTCATAGCCTAAAGTTAATCTTTCACTGTCTTGTTTGCTCCATTCATGTTCAGTTTTGCGAAATCATGCACCCTCATATTTATTAGTTGTTATGTATAGTATTTTGGGTTTGGCTGTACTGGTTTTAATGTGCTGTGGTTTGGTTGCAGTCCAGGGTCCTTGAGTAGGACGTTTCTACCCTCAGTCTGCCGTCCGGGGATGGTCAACCATTCTACCACTGCGAGCCTGGCCTGGGGACCATGTGATTGAGCGAGCTCTGCCCCTCACTGCCCTCTCTACTTCTCGGGGCAATTTGTTTCAGTCCTCAGGTCAGTGCGTTCCATTTTGTTTCCCGGCGGCTGAGCTGGGGGGTTTTGATGGCATTATTTAAAGAAAAAAAAGTGAAATATAGAAAAAAAAGAAGAAAAAAAAATGTTTATGGAACTTTATGTGGCCTAGGCCTAAAACTTGAACTGAACAGTGATTTATGAAACAGCCATGGGACATTGCTAGATCTATATCTATATATATATATATATATATATATATATATATATATATATATATATATAAAATTTAAGAAAAGAAACAAGAAAAAACATGTTAATATTTATTGTTATTTATCTTTATTAGTTTTATTTGTTGTTATATTTTTTAGATTTTATAGTTGTTAGGTCCCTATGGTTAAGTTATGTTATTTATTTATATGTTTAGGCCTAGTGCTTGTTATTTATATTTTTCGTTCATTGTATTAGGGAGATCGTGAAGTGACTTTTTACTAAAACGGTACTGGGTTATATTTTATTTTTAATTACTTCTTTTTTAAAATTCTTCACCAAAAGGGGATTATGGTTCTTTTACTTAACTTCTAATTCGGAGCTGCCCAGGGATTCCGGCTCACTCCCTGGCCTCGGTGGAATCATGGGATGTGGGGGCTAAATTGCCGGGGATTATGTGGGGTTATCTAAATTTGTTCCTAAATTGTCACTTTTAAACTGTTAATAAATTTCTTAAGTTTTGGGTGTCTCAGGCTAAACTGCAGATAGGCCATGTAGTTGTTAATTGTTAATTTTGGTATTTGTAGAGTTTGTTGTTTTTGTAGCTTTTGTTTTATCGTGTTAATTTTAGTGTTTATTGTAATTTATTTAAGTGCGAATGAATATTGGGGCTTTCTGCCAATTAATATTGCGGCCTTCTGCCGTTTGGATTGATTATTATGATGTTTTCTTGAAATAAATTAGTTTTGCTCAGCTGCCGAGTTTTATTTTGGACCCTCCAACTGCCACCCGTGATCCCATCGCTTGACTTGTTTTGAGCCATCCCCCAGTTGGCACGCTTTCCAGCTTTGGTGGGGGGATGGGTCTCAATTGGTAGCAGAGCGTGGTTGCCTAAAAAAAAAAATAAAAAATAAAAAATAAAAAAAAATTAGATTGACGCTTTCTTGGTGGGGGGATGGGTCTCAATTGGTAGGAGAGCGTGGTTCCGATCCACGGACCTCTGGGTTATGGGCCCAGCACGCTTCCAGCTAGGCTGCAGATAGGCAATTGAGACCCATCCCCCCACCAAAGCTGGAAAGCGTGCCAACTGGGGGATGGCTCAAAACAAGTCAAGCGATGGGATCACGGGTGGCAGTTGGAGGGTCCAAAATAAAACTCGGCAGCTGAGCAAAACTAATTTATTTCAAGAAAACATCATAATAATCAATCCAAACGGCAGAAGGCCGCAATATCAATTGGCAGAAAGCCCCAATATTCATTCGCACTTAAATAAATTACAATAAACACTAAAATTAACACGATAAAACAAAAGCTACAAAAACAACAAACTCTACAAATACCAAAATTAACAATTAACAACTACATGGCCTATCTGCAGTTTAGCCTGAGACACCCAAAACTTAAGAAATTTATTAACAGTTTAAAAGTGACAATTTAGGAACAAATTTAGATAACCCCACATAATCCCCGGCAATTTAGTCCCCACATCCCATGATTCCACCGAGGCCAGGGAGTGAGCCGGAATCCCTGGGCAGCTCCGAATTAGAAGTTAAGTAAAAGAACCATAATCCCCTTTTGGTGAAGAATTTAAAAAAAAAAGTAATTAAAAATAAAATATAACCCGGTACCGTTTTAGTAAAAAGTCACTTCACGACCTCCCTAATACAATGAACGAAAAATATAAATAACAAGCACTAGGCCTAAACATATAAATAAATAACATAACTTAACCATAGGGACCTAACAACTATAAAATCTAAAAAATATAACAACAAATAAAACTAATAAAGATAAATAACAATAAATATTAACATAAGTTTTTTTCTTGTTTCTTTTCTTAAATTTATATATATAGATCTAGCAATGTCCCCATGGCTGTTTCATAAATCACTGTTCAGTTCAAGTTTTAGGCCTAGGCCACATAAAGTTCCACAAACATTTTTTTTTCTTCTTTTTTTTCTATATTTCACTTTTTTTTCTTTAAATAATGCCATCAAAACCCCCCAGCTCAGCCGCCGGGAAACAAAATGGAACGCACTGACCTGAGGACTGAAGAAAATTGCCCCGAGAAGTAGAGAGGGCAGTGAGGGGCAGAGCTCGCTCAATCACATGGTCCCCAGGCCAGGCTCGCAGTGGTAGAATGGTTGACCATCCCCGGACGGCAGGCTGAGGGTAGAAACGTCCTACTCAAGGACCCTGGACTGCAACCAAACCACAGCACATTAAAACCAGTACAGCCAAACCCAAAATACTATACATAACAACTAATAAATATGAGGGTGCATGATTTCGCAAAACTGAACATGAATGGAGCAAACAAGACAGTGAAAGATTAACTGTAGACTATGAATAATTTAAACCAACTTACAATTTAACAAATTATAAAAGACGTATGGAGCTAAACAAAAATGACAAACTGAAAACTAGGCTATAGATACAGGAGCAATAGGTTATAACATGAAAATCAAACTACACAGATAGGCTAGGCTATTGTCAATGAACAAAAATATGGTAAATCGGTAACTCCAACTGAAAAAAAGGCTCAACAAAACATTATACAGAACTAATAATAAATATAAAACCAGATATGAAAAGCAATTAATGTTAAAAAGGTAACATTGAGCACGTGGCTCGAACCTAGGTTAACCAATATCTAGACAATCCAAATTTGACAATGCCCTGAAAATGACAAATAAACCAGAATATTATTTAAACAAAGTATTTACACCAAAAGGGTGATTAGATATTAGAAATTACAAAATGAACACTTACGTTTTGAGTCTCTAGCCGCTCATGGCTATGTCGATCGGCCGCAGAGAAACTACTCGAAAGACGGCCAACCTGACAGACCAGAGCTGGAACAAGGACCGACCGAGTCCGAGCCAACGGCCACCAAAGTAAGCGAATCGCCGGGCACGAGAGATCTCAGGCAGCCTGGCAGACCACGACGAAAAAAACGAAATGTACCGGTCCAAACGACCCGGTACACTACATATTTTATAAATATTTTAATTGGTGCAGTCCTGAAAGATTAATTAAAATAGGTTTAAAATTATCTTAAGACAGATTAAATTAAAATGTAAAAGTTTGTACAGTTTTACTAAGAGTTAAACTTATGTTAAACTCAAGAATTAACGATGTTCTTGAATCCTAATCCTTGAAAGACAGCACTGTTGCTTTATAAATGCTTTTAATGATATACAGTACTAACTTAGTAGATACCTCTTTACATGTAAGGGTGGGCGGGTTAATTTACCATATGATGATAAATAACCATATCAAAACACCATTCTACCTGTCAAGCTATGTAAAAGGGGTTTTCCTGAGTGTTTTTAGGATAAGAAACAATATTTAAGGTTGTGTGACATCAGGTTTATAAAAGTGGGTCTTTTGAATATCAGAAGAGCTTGCATTTAATATTGGCTAAGTGACATGTCTTCCGTTCCTAGTGATCTACCAATGTGCAGTTTTGTGGTTGGAAGTCACATTCATGTATTATTTATTTCAAATTAAGTAGTTATTCAATTTTTTCTCTTGAATAAAGGCAGTTTTTGTTTTGCTTTAAATTACGGTTCATACTTGTTCATGGATATGCACATAATACAAATTTATTACTGAACATTGTAATATAAAATTCTTCTAAAGTTAGTGTACAATTGTTTGACAGTAAATTTAAAAATAATAGTTTATTTATATTTGATTAGTTTTGTTTTGGTAAGCACATTTTGCTTGTTAGCTTGTATTTAAATCATGAACTTCAAGATGTTAGATTGGCATTAAAGCTCTGCTGTACCAGTTGTACGTCCTGAATAGTGCCCATAAGAGCGAATAATGTTAAATGTCATCATATTATTCAGTTATTTTTGACTGTTCAGTTTTATTGTAATATTTTTACTGATAGCTCACATTAAATATTTAAAAATAAACAACCAATTGTATCTTACTTTTAACAGATTTTAACAAGAAAGTAAGGCAATTGGTAAGAAGTTTGTTTTTTAAATTGTAGATGTAACAAAATACTTTTAAATGATACACATTTCCAGAAGACGTTAGGATTTCACATATTTTAAACCAATTTAAGTTAAAATAGTATGATAAAAAATAATAGTTTAGTATGATACCAGCCTAAGAAGCCATCTTGAATTATGAGAGACATTATGACCGATACATAGTGTAAACTAATTCCAACCAACAAACTTGAAACTCAATTTAAGTTTCCAGAATCCCTCCCAGATACTTATGTACTTAATAATCGGTTAGCAAACGCCACTAAAAGTTATGCTTCAGTATAATAGATATTTAGATGAATTATGATGGAGTGCTACTAGATAGTAATATAGTATATAGATAGTAGAATATAGTAATATTATATAGTAATAAACTACCAGGTGTTTAACAGCTGAAATATAGTCAGTTTTTGTACTAAAATTAAAAGTGCAATAAAGTTTCAATACTAAGTGCAAGCGATTAATTCATCTTAGAACTTAGGCTTAAGCTGCCGGTCTCATAACTATAATCTACATTTTCTAGTGACAACCGCATCAATGTACTATCTACATTATTTACAAGATAACCAGACATTTCACCCATGCTGTGATGTGGCATCCTCAGTGGTATAGCTGAGATTCTAGTTACTGGTATTCACACCCTTCTGACAAGACAAATATTTAGAGAAGAGGTAATAATAAAACCATAGTTATTTTACAAAGCTCTAAATGTATAGTAGACTACTGTAAAGTATTTGGGGGAGGGGAGAGTGAATGAAAAATCTGGGGGAGGGGAGAGTGAATGAAAAATCTGAAAACGATGCTAGTTGAAATGCACCAATTGTCGAGGTGTCATTCTATGCAATTGAATTATAGATTTCATTTGGAATTTTTTTATATTAACTGAAATTATTAATCTTAATCTTCGGGGGACTATTGTTCGAGTGAATATTGTTTGTTCACAGTATTGTTTTATTTGTTAGATTGGCACTATCAATGTGCCAATTACTTAAATGTTTTATTTCGCCATTTGTACCACAAACAATTAACATCTTCTAATCTTAACGACGTAATAATTGAATCATTTGTAAACCTACTGTTTTTATCCATAGTTATAGTTAAAATATATTCACGAGTGTTCACTAGTGAAGTAAAATACTAAACTAAGGGATACAGATTAGTAACTACTCCATTTATGTTTAATTCAAGTATATTTGCCAAGTTCATCACGATGACCACTAATTCCTAGATGACAGATGCAAATGTATTTTTATAACCTGCCCGAATTGCTGCCTGCCCGTCTTTTGGTTATTAGATATCCACGTGAGAATTCCAAATTTTCTTGTTCTGCAGAGTCCTACATTTGACACTATTTTAAATTTATAGCAAAAGAAAAGATAGCATATAAGATTAGGCATAATTAAAAGTGTTGAATGTCATTTGGAGCATTTACGTAACTTCAATATGCTAGGAAAATTATATCTTCATTAAGAAGTTTATTTAGCCTAAGATGATAATTTTTAACTAATTGTCTAAACTAAAAAAGTGTTACTTTCAGTTTGCTTTATCTAGAAGCCTCTGAACCATGCCAGGATCAAAAAAATGCCAAGTGGATCTTGTGGCATAATTTTTCAATCACATCTCATTGAAAACACAAGCATCAGTAGCATGACCTTCTGACTCGTTATTGGTATTTTGCTTTTTTTCCCATGAATGCGTATGGACTTAAAAACTCGCCAATGTATATTACTTACAGTACAGTTTTTCTGTGAGTAATTTTTGAAAACAAAACACTCCAGAGGAGGCATCCATTATAACTTGTTATCAATCAGTAATAACATAATTGAAGTTATCATTACTCAAACACAGTGTACTGATCTGATTGTAATTGGAAAGCAGGAGTGGAGTAGTATAGGGACTGGTTAGGGTTAATGTGCTCTTGTGCATACTTGGGAAAGTTAATGATTTTTTTAACTGAATAAAATTAAAGTTAATACTCTAAAAAAGTAACTAATTAAAGTTAAAAGTTAGAATAAATTGAAACTAACTGATTAAAGTTAAAAGATTAGAAAGTTAACTTAAATTGAAAGTTAAAAGTTAGTTGTGATACAGTAAAATAAACATAAACAAATACTATACAATACTATTAATTAGATTATAGCAATTTGTACAGTAATTTTTGTTATATAACTGTCCAAAATCTTAAATTAAATATTTAATTTAATTTCTAAAATTATTAACGAAAACTGTCAAAAGTCTTTGAAATTAAAGTTTTAAATTTTTAAGCTATACTTTAAAAAATCAATAACTATCTTATAGGAAATTCACGATAACTAAACTTTGTTTTTTTAATTTGTACAGATAGTAAGAAAGGCCAAATAATAAAGTGACGTGTTGACTCCAGGTGATTTTTATCAGGCTGGAGATGATAAGGAAGGGTCACTGATAAGAAAGTATGGGGATTAGCGGTAAACAAAAACTGAACAAAATATACCCACTCTATAAGTGAATGAACGCAGGATCTATTCATACTGTTTTCGATAAGCAATTACGTTTATTAGATGTATAAGAATTTGCCGTTCTGAGTGCATGTTTTATTCTTACTGAAATAAGTTAATTAAACATTATGAAAACTATCTAAATTATTAAAAAGTACAAAACTAATTACCATTGATAATATTATTAATATTACAAATAGTATTATCATTATCTTTTCTTTTCGACGGTGCCGATAGCAAAACAATGAAAACAGAATGAAATATAGCAATTGTTACTTGAAATATGTTCTGCAATCTTGAAGATAGTTTATTTATTCTGTTGCGTGGTATCATATAATAGATATGATTTTACCTAGTAAGCCTAATTTAAAATAAAGTAAACGTTTCAGGAAATGTTGGTTTGATTAACCATTTAAATGGTTTTTCCCGACTACTTTTGAACAGGACAATTTAGATAAGTAATGATCAATTAATCAAGTATTAACAACATTAACGTCAAAATGCAACTGATTTTCCTAATTAATTATACAGATATATGGGTAAACAGGTAAAATTACAGTATTAGAGTTTATGAAAGATAAACAAGCTTAGGCCCAACACGTTGATTTAAAACAAGATAACTAAATGACTATCTCAACTTTATCCCTAAACATAAACTAGTCAAGTGAAATGATCACCCCAGGGACATAAGTCAATCCCACAACAATGGCATACTCGTTTGGTCCGCCTTTTTTATTTATAAGGCAGTAAAATGTGACTAAAGGGGAGGGTGTGCGTCTTCAAAACAGTGACCTTGCTTGTCGGTGACAATTGGGGGATGAGGAAAACAATCGGTCTTTGACCTGAGTTTTAGATACTTTCTCCCCAGTCCACATTCCTCGGACCAAATGGCACCTTTTATCACATTTGAAAAACTAACTGAGTTACGTTAACCGTTAGCCAAATTTTCAACTAGTTAAAGTTAGAAGTTAAGCATTACCAAAACCAACGAATAAGTTAAAAAGTTAATAGAAAAAGTAATGATTAAATTTAATCGTTAATTATTTTTAATCGTTAATCCCAAATATGCTCTTGTGCATGCGTTGAAGGCGACCAGCACCAGACTTTCGTCTCATCCATTTTGCTTCTTTTAGCCTCTGAACTAAACCAGGATCGAACAAATTATCGCCAATAGAAACATTGTAGAATTGTTTAAGACCATGCAGGTCCATGGCAAAAAAAGCACAAAATACCAATAATGAGCATATAGAAATGTCAGAAGTTATTGCTACTGATGCTTGGGTTTCAATGAGAGTTTCAAATGGAAATTGAACAAAGCTGACTAGGTGGTTTATATATCAAGGCTTTATCTATAATGGTTTATATATAATGGCATCAGGTTCATTCCACCTTTAATGAAGAATTATGATAGTTTCACTAGCTATGTTGTTACCCTAGGGGCTTCAGAATAAAATACATACCAGGACAAGTATGTCAGGGTACCCAATGTAATTGTATGGGTGGGCGGGTCACCACTCAAAGGTGTATGGTTGGGTGGGTAAATACCACTGCACATGTCAAGTGGTACATCTCTCACCTACTTAGTACAACCATAAGCCATCTTACCAGACCACCTTCTTAAACCAAATGGATGACCATAAACCCAACATATACAACCATGTGTGCAGTGTTATACAAGGGGTTTAAGAAAACTGACACAGCTGGTTCCTTGCTGCAATCTTTATAATGCTAGAAGAGAGGAGTGAATAAATACAATAGATTGCCTAAATTTTACCCACAGCAGCAAGCAGGCTTGGTCCTTATTTTGAAAACTCTCCACTGGTAAGTCCCTTAGAAATAGCGCTGGGCTGCCATGAGGCCTATGGATATAGCTAAACACATTGTTGGCTTATCTAAGTCAACCCGCCAACCTTCTGACAGAAAGGTTGTGTACAAACTGAAAAGAATCAAGAGAAGCCCACAGTTACTAATAGAAGATTCAAGGTCCATCACTCGCCAAGAGTTTAATGAGGCGGTCTAATAACTTTGTTGGTTTTGGTTTCAGTTTTTTTTTTTTTTTTTTTAGTTTTTAAGTGTAAAAAAATAGTGCATTTAGTACGAAGTAATAGTGTAAAAAATTTTTATCACCTGAGGTATGATAACCGACTATAGCAACCGCAGCGAAAGTGTTAATACTGATTAAAATGATACCTTGTTTTTGAAAATCAAATGAAAAACAAACAATTTACAATGATTTTTTTAATGTGACAAAGTACAGTTTAGAATGGACTCAGTGTGATACATTGAAAATAATTGTTATTTTTTCTCAATGAACAATTATTTTGAGTAAACATTTTGAACGTTCAGAATACAATATATTTCACAAGAATACATTATTTTAAACTAAGTTTACAGAAAACTGATTTTTAGTTTTTTGTAGTGAGGTATCCAAAATTCACAACCATAAAGACAATTTACTGCCTTTTTTAATTTTATGTTCACTTAGTTTAACGAAATAGCCATCATTTTACTGAAATTAAAAGTCCTACAAATGACCGTCCAGTCTACTTTGATTAATATTAATAGCAAGAGGATATCAATATTAAAAATACATTTTTTAAATATAATTTATCATCCATTTAAAACATACTATAAGGTATTACATATTTTTTTTCTTTTTACCAGCTATTTTTTATGCGTCTTCACAATTTTTGCTCTGGTTTTCATGAAATTATGCTATAACATTTTAATAATTTTGAAACTAGTTGGACAGAATTTTTTAATTCAGCTACCTTAACAAAAATGTTAGATTGGTAATATAATTAGCCAGTGAAACAAGCAACTAAAGCTGAGCTCAAACCAAGTATGGATTCACTTACAACAGGTTATCCTCATCCCAAAGGATGTATGTGAGGGTGGTGAAGTGGATGATTGGAGCTCTAGCACTTGAAGTTGGTCCTGTATATGCAATTAATCCATCATGTCAACCCATGGATAAATGAGAACAGTAGTGGTATAGCCTCAGGATGCCGGAGGGGAAGAGAGTTCTGGGTTACAACCGCCCCCCTTGAGCCTGTAAGAAGGCCTCAATAAATAAAAGGATAATATCGGCTACTGGTGGTAAAAAATGTTTTCATATGTGAAGACAAAATAATGCTATTTCTAGAAGGAAAAACTAACAGTTAAATGTTTGCTATAAATCATATTTTAACATTTATCCGGTATAACAAATGGTAAAATGTACGTTCGGAACAGGTGCTGGCTTTTAAAGTATAAAAATATTCCTTAAAATGCATTCAACCTGCATATTAGTTCTTTTTACTTTTGTAAAAAACCTGTAGTATTTTATGTTTAACTGTCTTTTATGCAACAAATATTGAGATTAGATTTAAGCATATACTATATGAAAGCTTGTTAAATGGAACAGTCTTTTATGCTATTTGACATTTTGTAAGGTTATATCCCACATAATAATGTTGCAAAAACTTAACATTTTTGCTGAACATCAGTTTTTCTAGTTTTTGCTTCATTAACAAGTTCCAGGAACTTCTTTTAAGAAAAACCCTATTTATTTATAATCAAAATTTTGTAATATTTAAAAACTTAGTATTGAACATTGGTATCAGGGCCATCAAACATTTTTCTTAAGTGAGTCAACGTATTTAAAAAAAGTGGAAATCCTGCAGCTCCTAAATAAAAAGACATAACATTTTTTATTTGTGACTTTCCACTACTCTAAATATCTAGTTTGTTGAGAGAAAATGGTCACACTAGTGCCAATCACCCTGTATATAACAATAAGTAAAATGGTCACACTAGTGCCAATCACCCTGTATATAACAATAAGTAAAATGGTCACACTAGTGCCAATCACCCTGTATATAACAATAAGTAAAATGGTCACACTAGTGCCAATCACCCTGTATATAACAATAAGTAAAATGGTCACACTAGTGCCAATCACCCTGTATATAACAATAAGTAAAATGGTCACACTAGTGTCAATCACCCTGTATATAACAATAAGTAAAATGGTCACACTAGTGCCAATCACCCTGTATATAACAATAAGTACCTAAAATGGTCACACTAGTGCCAATCACCCTGTATATAACAATAAGTAAAATGGTCACACTAGTGCCAATCACCCTGTATATAACAATAAGTAAAATGGTCACACTAGTGCCAATCACCCTGTATATAACAATAAGTAAAATGGTCACACTAGTGCCAATCACCCTGTATATAACAATAAGTAAAATCATAGTATCAAAAAGACCTTAAATAATTCAATATTTAGAATATAATTTCATTCAATCCAAAATTCGTTTGTGTGAATTATGAAATAAATTATTGTTTATTTGATTTTATATTGACAGGGTGTCTTTTTTTTTAAATGGGCTACCATTGTGATCTTGGAAACTGTAAATCTGACAAAAAAACTTTAAATGGGGAACTTTACCTTGTTTTTGGAGACGTGTTTTAACTGAAAATACATGTTTCAAATTTTGAAAAATGGCCACCATTTTCCAATATGGTGGTCAACTTTGGTTTTTCTTATGGAATACCCCAGATTTTATGATAGTTTTAGGTAGAATTAGAAATTTAAAAACTTTTTTACCCTTGTCAGTTTTTTGATGCTTTGCTAGTAACATAGTAATGACATAACATAACATTAACATAGTATGACTACTTAAAATGTTCAGATTCCTTATGGAGATTACCATTGAAATGCAATTTTTTAAATATACATTCAAAAAAATGATCAATCTACAAAAACTATAGCAAAAATTTGGAAAATGTATGCCAAACTATTCTTTTTCATGATTTGACAGAATAATGTGTTAAATTAATTATTATAATACACAGAAATTTAAAGAAATATATTAATAGTTTGTCACAAATAAATTAATGTTGGCAGCACTGTTACCATCAGCTGTGTTAGTCAACTTCCAATAATGTTGTCAATCTGTATTGTAAGTTGACTTAAACAGTTGATAATGGTAACAGTGCTGCCAACATCAATTCACCTGTGACAGAATAGTAACATATCAGAACTAAGTTTATTTCCTAAAAAAATGCATGTAATACTATTCGTACTTATAAGGACAATTATAATATAAACTGGTCGGTAGCGTAGTTGGTTCAATCCCAGCTTCATGTGCTAAAGGTTCTCAGTTCGATTCCAATCAGAGTCAATACATTTTGAGAAGGATCAGCTGATAACGACCGGCTGTTCATTTGTCATTGGGCTATTAATTAATGACACTTTCTAAGGAATAGTCGGCCTTAGTTTGTAACAAAGACTACATTCACTCATTTACACTCATCACACTCATTCGAAATCCATATTCGCCCATATCTTGACGATCGGCGTCTCATGAATAAATAAAAATAAAAATAAATAATAACAATATAAACAATAGTATATTATATATTGTTTAGTTACTAATAATACATTTAAATAACAATGATTATAAGTTCAGTAAATGAACTCACACGGGCATACGTGCCTTTGCATGGGTTGGAATTTTCAACGGAAATAATTCTCTAAATTTCTGTGTATTATAATGTCATACACTATTCTGTCTAATCATGAACAAGAATAGCTTGGCATACATTTTCCAAATGTTTGCTGTAATGATAGTAGATTAAATAGTTTTTTTTATGTATATATAAATACAAAAAAATATTTCCTTAGTAAGCTCTATAAGAAATCTGAACATTTTGAGCTCTAATATCTACTTTATCAACCAAAATATCGAAAAACTGCCAAAAGTAAAAAAGCCTAAACATTACTAATTCTATCTAAAACTATAATAAAATTTAGAGTGTTTCATAAGAAAAACCAAAGTTGACCGCCATTTTAGGCGGCGACTTTTCAAAATTTGAACTATGTATTTTTAATTGTTTCCAAAAACAAGGTAAAGTTCTCCGTTTAAAGTTTTTTGTCAGGCTTTTAGTTTCCAAGATCACAATGTTGGCCCATTGAAAAAAAGACACCCTGTATGTTGGAATTATTCAAACATTTATTGTTTATTTGATCATGTTTTTAGTATAAACTCCAATTATCATGTTTTGTCGGAGAGTTATTATTTTTGACAATGAATTAGTTTAGATTCATTTTCATTCTTGAACAAATGAAAACCTGCCTTCCTAAACCAACAATAGGGACCCAGACGTGATCAGCGATCAGTGACGGTGACTTGGTGAACAGTGCAGTGCCGCCGTGCCACGCCGCATATCGCCGCCAGGCAACGTAACAAAAGCTAATCTAATTAACAAAACCTAACATAAACCATCATAACCTGACCTTTTAAACATAACCTAACAAAACATAACCTTACATAAACTGGCTTTTTTCGGCGCTAACATGGTCCTTGTCATATTCATGATCAGAATAAACTCGGCACAATATAAGAACCACAAAACTATATTTCAGAGAAAATAATTTTTAGTTTCGTAATTTTATCATACTGTATATTTATTTCTCTGATAATTAATCTACTATGAATAAAAAGTTCAGTAAAAATGGACAAGGCCCTGTTCTATATAAATCCCGGCTATTTGGCTGGATTTAGATGCTACCCATGCACACAGTGTTTTACACAATTGGATTATATAAATGGCATAAGAGGTCACAGATGCCATAAACGAAATTGCCATAACATTCATAACTGCTCGACTATTGATTCCCCGTAAACAGGCGACTCCTGTCTGTTTACCATCCGTTTGCTGATATTCTTGGTTTTACACGTTCGTTGTCTTGAAAAAAAAATCAAAACAGTAAAGTTTTTTTAAGTAAGTTTTAGTTTATTATATTTTTAAAAACTTGCGTAGAGTGTAGACAGTTATTTAGATAATACTTAAACATTATTTAATTGAATGTAAGTTAAGTTTTTATATAATATGTAGGCTATCAATATAATATTTTAAATAGGACTACTTGTGGTATTTTTCTTTTTGTATTAAACATATGAGTAAAAACAGTACCCAGAAAAGTTTAAATCTCCTCTCTTAGCTTAATAATACCATTATTACACCGAAAGAAAAAAAAAAACCATAAATATATGTAAGTACAGGTTTTTAAATACATTTAAAACAAATCAGATGGAGTTACGTAGGAGATTAAACTAATTCGAGCACATTTAAAAGAAAATTAGTTATTTTTAAACATCTTGAGGGGTGTTGAATGGGTGCAGACAAACACGGAAATGGGCGGAGAAGAAAGCGTTTCAAAGGAAACCCACTGTCACCAACAATTACGTAAGGCAAGTTAATACCACCTTCCACAAGCGGTTCATCAGGAGGCACATCCATGCTGTAGCTACACAGCCTTTTCCCTAGGGCACTTGACATAAAAACACTACCATCACATTCTTTCCCATACGAACCCGTATCTATACAAATAAACTTGTATTCGGCATCAACTAGGCCCAAGACAACTGTGGAATATTTACCTTTATAGTTGAAAAAACTTGTACCTGAGTTTGGTGGTGCTTGTATGGTTACGTATTTACCATCGATGGCGCCTATAGAATGAGGGAAGTTCCAACGATGCCTGAAAACAGTTTCTATGTTTTGCCACATTTCTTTGGTAGGTGTGGGCATGTACAATGGTTGCATTCGATTCCATATAGCTTCACATACTTCTTCCACTATTTTTGAGACGTGCTTATTCCAACCCTGTAGCTGGAGCTGATTGTAGTGTAGGCCCTACGTGTCTCCGGTCGATAAAAATCTAAAACAAAATTTCTGTTTCAGAATTTCAGTTGATGAGTGAATGGAAAAAATTAAGAGATAGACACCGCCAGGCTGTAAATCGTCGAAGAACAACAACTGGGCAGGCTGCAAAAAATTTGAAAAAATGGACATATGAGGACGAAATGCAATTCGTACTGAAAACAATGGGTCACAGACAGTAAGTAAATTTCATTAGAATAAAAAAAAATCCAAATAAAAATAGAGTACATTAAGGCAAACATTGGAAATAATAAATAAATAAATGCTAAATAAATAAATAAATTCAGGTGTGCCAAATTTGAACGAATAGTGTTTTAGGTGTCTGGGGACCTCAAAACTGAAAGTTATCATGGTCCCGGGCAGTAACAACAAATATTAACTGCAAGTCATTAATAATTTTTTGTTTTGTTTTTTAGGAGTAATACAAATGTTCCCTTGGAAGACGTCAATGAAGACGAAGAACACTTACCTGCAGAAGGTCCTCAACAAGATATTACAATCAGAGATAATGGCGATGAGAGTGATGTCGATTTTGATGAAAATGAGCAGGTTGAATCAGCACAAGGAAACTACCAAGGGATGCCTAAAGAACGCCGACATCGACCAGCAAGGGGCGTAGACAAGGTTTTGAGCTTTATGAAAGCAAAGGAGGAGAAGAAAAAAATTACATCCCAACCAGATGAGCTTGACCATTTCTTCGCTAGTGCAGCTCAAACCATACGCAAACTTCCGCGCTTAATGCAAATTAAATTAAAAAGAAACATTACTAACATGATATGTGAGGCTGAAGAGCAGTGCGAGTTGGAAAGAAACCGAAATAATCAGTTTGTTAGCCGTACTCCAACACCAACTGTTTCACCTTCCTACAGTTCA
This sequence comes from Stictocephala bisonia, assembly GCA_035578905.1. NCBI lineage: Eukaryota > Metazoa > Arthropoda > Insecta > Hemiptera > Membracidae > Stictocephala > Stictocephala bisonia. Next base: position 370,709 of record JAQJVL010000098.1, on the reverse strand, counting down.
TCAAGCACCAGACAATCAAGACCAAGCCCTCAGCCGCAACGACTGGGGTTGTTTAATGACCCACAACAAAACTCCTTTGCAGCATCGCACTGGGCCTATGAATATTCATCTCACTCTACTGGAAGCTCCCAAGAGTTTCCATCAGGAAGTAACGCTGAGTCTTCTTTGTTGCAAACTGGACACTTGTTTAGAAACGCCAGCGATCAGTATCAGTAAATATGTTTACATATCACAAAAAAATTCAAACTAAGTAAACGAGTAAAACATTTATAAAGGTAAAAACAATATAAATACTTAATTTGACACAAATTTTCATTTTTTCAGTTTAGAAAATGCATTGTTTAAATATCATTACTGTTTTTCATTACCATGTTACTCGTTGTCCCTTTATTTTCCAATCTGAATATTTTTTTGAATTTACAGTTGTAATTTCTAACTACTTGTGTTCTAAATAAAATTAAATCGTTATGTAAATTAACAGTTTATTTGTTATAACCTTTATTCAATATTAAGGAAACTTAACTCTACCTGCTTATTATGATTTGTCTTACCTTAAACAAATAGCGAGTCTCTCTTTGCTTGTGATTGCCTCTCTATAGTTTGTGTCGGTCTTCATAATATCATCTTCGATAATTGACAAAACTTCTTCAAACTGGCCGGGAGTTAATCTGAAATAAGTTCTAAATCTATCTTCGTCCAGCTCCAAGTCATGCATCAAGTGATGGTATTCTCCAAACCTCTTCCGTTTTTTATTTATGGGGTGAATCCATTCATTTCTTTTATTCAAGGAATATAATAACACTAAATCATCGTCACTGTCACTACTTGATTCGTCCATCCATGGAACAGTAAATCCGGGCTCACACCGAGGAACTTGCCGAAAAGACATCTTATAAGCACGGGTAAGAGTTAAACACTGAGTGTGCACTTGACTGATCACCTGTCCTGAGTCATGCGCAAACAAGTGGACGTTTGAGACGTCGCTGGGCGGTGTGAAATGGGCGCGTCTGCGGCTTCCCGCACGTCCCGGACGTCCAGAAAGCCGCAGATGCCGGTGTGTAAGGGCCTTAATGCTCTATATCACCAGAATCATACAATTTGTTGATTTATTTGGAATTAATAGGCCTTAAATTTTTAACTAGAAACTTATTTTTAACTTGTTTTAAACAATGTGTACCTATAAATGCATATACAGTATATACAGGTTTAATAAAAAGTCCGAGGACGGTTGAATATTGTTTAGACCGTCACAATAAAGGTAAAAAACTTTGAACATTGCACATAAAAAGCTATTTTACCATGAATTCAGTGATCTACTACCTTCTTAGGGGGATGGCCCACTAGGAGTCAGAAGAAAATCTTAAATGTAAGCATAGGTTGATGTACGTACCATTTTAAAGGTCTTAGCTAGTAGAACATAATACCGCAAATTAGACCTCAAAAGGTTAATCCTGAACAAAATGGTGGCACTCGAAAGTTTCAATACTGATCTTATGTGTAAGATTTTAAATCATCACCATTTTGTAACGGATAAAGCGTTTGAAGTGCGGTTTACGCCATTCTTCTATGCTTGACCAGCCCTTTAAAATTATGTGCATATCAACCCATGCGTACACTAAAGCTTTTCTACTGACTTCTCATGGACCGTTCCCATAGAAGAATGTTGACTGAATATATGGTAAAATAGCTTTTTATGTCCAGCAGCAATGTGCAAAGTTTTGTACCTTTATCTGTAACGGTCTAAACAATATTCAACCGTCCTCAAACTTTTTATTAACTCGATATGTAGGCCTATATTTATTTTAGGTTTTAAATTATTGATACCAAACCTAGATCTGCAGCTGTTGTTGAAAAATAAAATATATAATACTTCTGCCATTCAGCAATGTTTAATGTTAAGTCTTTTTGAGAATATATTGGGAAATGACTGCAGGGAAGAGTGTTTGTCATTTGAATAGTTACAATTACCTTATATGGCAACAAATCCTGTGAGTAGAAAGCTTGGTTTACCTTTTATTATGGTTTTAGCAACGTAATAGCGAATGCTTATCTGAGAGCAAAGATGGAAGACTTTTCTTACATTTGTTCCTTTTCTTATCAGTTCGTGCATTGATCATCCTTATCTTTGTCAGGATCTTGTCTGTGGGTAATGGGAGGATTATCAGCAGTTTCCTGAGATAGTCCTTGTGTATTCCTTAATATAATTCTTCAGTTATCCTTATTGGTAAGAGGGCCTTTAATACCTCGGACGTTAATTGCATTTACAAAAACTATTTATTTAAATTCGAATGTCTTCATATTTGGAATGAATGCTTTATACTAGCTAAAACCAAAGCAGCATCTACATTGCTTATCGCTTTGAATATGGCGTATTTATACATTTTGCATTGTAATTGCACTATGAATAAATATGGAACCTGATATCAAGTAACTAATTGATATCTTGATGTAAAGATGCATAATATTGAATACAACATTTTAGATAATAAGTAACTATCAGAATATCAATTTTGTATTTTATAAATATAGTACATAATTCCTAATAAAATTTACATGTCATTCGTAATTTCTGTTTTACAAATTAAACTAATAATTTATTAGATAGTCTAAAATAGAGGCATAGTTTGGATTTAAAGATTTATTAAAAAGAATACGCTAATTGATACAGATATTGTCAAAGAATACGTAGTATTAACGTAAAAAAAATAAACAACAACAATATATATAAAATTAGTCAACTATTTTGTGCATAAAATTGGGCTTTTTAGTGTCATTTTGGGAATACATTTAGTTTAAGAATGGTAAAGAGATAATAAATCCCATAAATAAGAACCACCTTGTATATATATTAAATTAAAATTGTGTTATTTGACGTCTGGCTTGTTTTTCATTCTATGTTTCAATCCAATAAAAACTTTTTTATGGAAATTTCGATCTCTACGTTGACTAAAAAGTAACTATTAAATAGAAAACGGGGTTTTGCAGAATATCCCCGCACCTAGTAAAGAATGCCTACCATGTTCAGAACTAAACTAAACTTACAAAAATGTACCTTTAATATTAGTACGAGGTTTTGGCCTAAATTAAAATAACAGCTAATCGCTTTGATTATACATACGAGCCTTCTGGTATTTAGGTTAGGTTATAAGCTCTTCCATCATGGAGTTAGGTTTAGTTAGGATTAAATACCTAACCTAAATTATCATTGCTAAATAAGTTGCATCGCGAAATAAGTACGGCATTCCCAAACTGTCCATTTAGATGTGATATCAAGTTGTATGCAACGTTTTACTACGAATATGATTGAAGGAGAGCGCCTTCAAACAAACCATGAACGCAATCTGGCTACAGATATCGTATTGCATCGCGAAATAAGTACGGCGTTCCCAACTAACCATATAGATGGAGGAATGTGGATGCGTTTTACTGCCTGGGATATGGAACGTTTTTGTAGTAAAACGTTGCAAACACTGCCCTTAAAAGGAATCTTTGGCTTTTACAGGTTGTAAAATTAACTACTTCGTCACGTTGCAAACCTTATAAAATGTGTAGAATACAGACTTTCATATGCGTAAACAAATACAGTGATTCTATATTTCCTAACCCACCCATCCATACACGTACAGTGGTATTGACCCACCCACTCACCCATACACGTACAGTGGTATTGATTCATACAATTTAAAGAAGATATTGTGACTTTTCATTGGTAATTCCTAACTGTGCAGAATACATTTTTAAAACCAACAATACCTCGTTTTAGTATTCGTTTGTATATGCGCCCATCCTCGACAATGGTCATTGATCTACCCGCCCACCCACGCACGTACAGTGGTTTTGATATGATTGAAGGAAAGCGCCTTCAATCAAACCATGAACGCAATCTGGTTGCAGATATCGTATTGCATCGCGAAATAAGTATGGCGTTCCCTAACTGTCCATATAGATGGTATGTCAAGTTGTATGCAACGTTTTACTACGAATATGATTGAAGGAAAGCGCCTTCAAACAAACCATGAACGCAATCTGGCTACAGATATCGTATTGCATCGCGAAATAAGTACGGCGTTCCCAACTGTCCATATAGATAGGATATCAATTTGTGTGCAACGTTTTACTACGAATATGATTGAAGGAAAGCGCCTTAAAACAAACCATGAACGCAATCTGGCTGCAGATATCGTACTGCATCGCGAAATAAGCACGGCGTTCCCAACTATCCATATAGATAAGATATCAATTTGTATGCAACTAAGAATATGATTGAAGGAAAGCGCCTTCAAACAAACCATGAACGCAATCTGGCTACAGATATTGTATTGCATCGCGAAATAAGTACGGCGTTCCCAACTGTCCATATAGATAAGATATCAATTTGTATGCAACTAACAATATGATTGAAGGAAAGCGCCTTCAAACAAACCATGAACGCAATCTGGCTACAGATATCGTATTGCATCGCGAAATAAGTACGGCGTTCCCAACTGTCCATATAGATAGGATATCAATTTGTGTGCAACGTTTTACTACGAATATGATTGAAGGAAAGCGCCTTCAAACAAACCATGAACGCAATCTGGCTACAGATATTGTATTGCATCGCGAAATAAGTACGGCGTTCCCAACTGTCCATATAGATAAGATATCAATTTGCATGCAACTAAGAATATGATTGAAGGAAAGCGCCTTAAAACAAACCATGAACGCAATCTGGCTGCAGATATCGTATTGCATCGCGAAATAAGCAAGGCGTTCCCCAACTGTCTACAGTTGTATTATGTACAGACGCATATTATAATATCATTATAATTCATTCCGTACATTTATGAGGAGGAAATATGGTGAGTGGTTAATCACACAGTTTGTGTTTAGGTAGGTGGATGAGTCCATCTAAATTGTACGAGTATGGATCATCATAACAGTTGGTGTTTTAGTGGGTCATTACCTCAGTATGTGAATAGGTGGGCCATCATTATTGTGCGTTCATAGGCGGATGGGTGACTTATCACCACAGACGTGCATAGTTAGGCCATCGTCATTGTGCGTATATAGGCGGATGAGTGATATATCAACACAGTATGTGTATAGTTAGGCCATGATTACCATACGTATGCAGGTGGGTGAGTCATCACCACCGGCTTTATATGGATAGGTGAGTCGTCACTACTGTTCTTGTATTGGTGGGTGGATGGATGTGTGGCCAATGCTCAGTGCTCGAGATGGTAAAGCACTAAACTTGAACCAGTTATACTTAGGTTGTAAAATAATGTACAAGAGGTTAACAAAATAATGGAAGTTAATGTATTGTGTGCAATGAACTAGTGCAGTAGACACTGTGAGAGGTGAAGTATTGGTATGAACGTTCTCTCTGTTAGTTACGTACTAGTTTCGATCTTTAGTAAATCTACTTCGCACAGAGTTTTATTAAATTTAACCACACCGTTTTGGTGAAATTAAATTAAAACCACACCATACCCTTGTAGGTGCATGGGTGGGTTGGGTGGTTCAATATCACTGTGCGTGTACGGGAGAGAGGGTGGGCCGATACCACATTTAACAATGGCCGATTAACAATTCAATTAAAACTTTAAATAAAGTAAAAATTAGGAATGATAATGTTTAAAACATATTATATATAGATTTGTTACGCAGTAAATTCTTTTTAATATTTTTCATACGACGGTTTGGCCGTAAACAACTAAAAGTTCAGTAATAAAATATACTATACATTTCACTATCTCAAATATCCCTTCATTTTCGCACAGCCATTTAATGAACAATCCAAGTTTAATGAGTCTGGCTTGATTAGTTCGTAAGCCACGAGTAATTGGTGCCGTCAGGTGTTATTCACAAGCTCCTAGCAAGCTTGAGTAAGCTTAATGTCAAGTCTTATCCGACGAACAAACTTAGAGATCTTGATCTTCGAAGTTGGAAACTTGTAGTTGAATTGTTTATGTTACAAAGTGCACTGTGAGCATTACTGTTTTATGACTTATGGACATTATTTTGATTGAAGATGAGAACAGTCTGTGCACGTACTAAACCACCTTGTAGATTTAAAGGGTCTGACGATTGTCAAATTATGATGTATCATTTACACTAAACAAATCACAACATTTGGCTAAAGAATAGTTGTATGAAATATGCCTGGCAAGATATTGTACATGCATGAATGGGTGGGAGGGTCACCACCACTGTACGTGTATGAACGGTGTACGTCTCACGACAAGGTTAGGTGGCAGAGATAATTGTCAAGTCCTAACCTTGCCTTATAAAATAAATACTATTTTCATTTCATTACAACGTACGTATATGGGTGGGTGGGAGGGTCATTAACTATGTACGTGCAAGGGTGGATGGGAAGGTCCATTATCTCTATATATGGAAAGTTGGGGGGAGGAGTCAACATTACTGTACGTGTATGGGTGGTGTACGACTCACTGGAATGTACGTGTATGGGTGAGAGCGTGGGTCATTCATTACCTCTATATATAATGAGGGGGAGATAAGTCAACACCACTGTACGTGTGTAGGTGTGTGGATGGGTCAACAACACTGTAGTGTATGGATGGTTGGGTGGGCCTTATCTTGTTTTGAGGGTGGGCGGCGGGCCAATAAAATTATATATAGCTAAATAAAGAATATAATATTTTTAAAGGAGAATATGGCTAATTTAGTCAATCATAAGCCCAAAAAAGGTGCTAAAAAGTGCAGTGCTTCCGTACTTTCGCATTACCGTAGTTAACACATTAAACTGAAGTAAAAACGAAAATATTCATCTTTTGTTTGTTGTTATTGGTCATAATGATGCAGGAGAGATTAAAATAGTTTTTATTATTATCATTAAACTAATATTGCAAACAGCTTAACAATATGAAATAACATTTATAAGTAAAATATTAGTCTGTTAAACGAGTTCCTTTATAATTTGTACATACGGAAAGTTGTACAAGTATAGTAATTTACTTTTACGTTAATTTTCTTGAATTACGATTTAATTTTCATAAATTAAAATTGAGTATGAAGTTCTATTTTAGAATAACAGTATTATCGTCAAGTTGTAGTTTTTGAATAGGCTACGAAACTCCAGTAGCCGAAAAATATCTGGTTATGTAAAGGCGACCCAAGAAATATCTGGTTATATCTAGGCGACCCAAGGGATATCTGTTTATGTCTAGGTGACTCACGAAATATCTGGTTATGACTAGGTGACCCAAGGGATATCTGGTTTTGTCTAAGTGACCCAAGAAATAGCTGGTTATGACTAGGTGACTCAAGAAATATCTGGTTATGTATAGTCGACACAAGGAATATCTGGTTATGACTATGCTACCCAAGAAATATCTGTTATGACTAGGCGACACAAGGAATATCTGGTTATGACTAGGTGACCCAAGAGATATCTGGTTTTGTATAAGTGACCCAAGAAATAGCTGGTTATGACTAGGTGACTCAAGAAATATCTGGTTATGTATAGTCGACACAAGGAATATCTGGTTATGACTATGCTACCCAAGAAATATCTGGTTATGACTAGGCGACACAAGGAATATCTGGTTATGACTAGGAGACACAAGGAATATCTGGTTATGACTAGGCGACCCAAGGGATATCTGGTTATGTCTAGGTGATCCAAGAAATATCTGGTTATGACTAGGTGACCCACGGGATATCTGGTTATGTCTAGGTGACCCAAGAAATATCAGGTTATGATTAGGCGACCCAAGGAATATCTGGTTATGACTAGGCGACACAAGGAATATCTGGTTATGACTAGGCGACCCAAGAAATTAGTAAAAGCAGTATAAGATTTTAAATTCCAGCGAAACGTAGACTGGTGATCTGAAAAGATAAATAATTAAGCCCTCTAAGTTTAATTAAAACATTTAGAGTAGGGCTACAAAGGTAAAAACCTTTAAGATGATTCAAACATTTAAATTATACGTATATTTAAACCTTATTGCTATATAATGACTATTACTGAATTTAAAATACAACAATAAAACATTATCTTTATGTAATCTTCTTACAAGAGCTTATTGCCTTAAAACTATTATTTAATGTTATCTTTATTTAGTGTAATATTGACGCTTTAACTTGGTTTCTTTGTAGATTTGAATGTTATTTATTTAAAGAAATTTTTTCACTTCCCAAAATCAAAATATATTATTTAGAGTAATACGTATTACTAATTGTATTAATTTCTAACGTTCGTTTTTGTAAGGGCACGCCCTGTACTCCGGGTACTAGGTCATTATTTCCATGTTGTATCTCTTGCATGTATAGTTTTATCAACAATGGCAGTGGCTTCACATACAAAATATAATTAAATTTGTACAGTAGGTAAAACAAAAAGAATTAAAAACAAGGATGTTATGTATATAATTGTACATCAATAACAAATACAATATCAGACACAATCTGCAATGTTAACCTTGTTTTTCTTATAGACTTACTAGTGTTCATTGGTACCGATCGTTGCTTATTTTGTTGAGCCCTAACTCACTTTGGCAAAGACGAATGGGGTAATTTTCAATTTGGCAAGACGGCCGATTCGCCTTGTTTCGGCGATGAGTTGTTTCTACAAAATACGGGCTCAGACTCTCGGCTGATTAAATTGGCTCATAAAACTTCAAATGCGCTAACTGGTTTAGAACCACGGAGGTATAATTAAAGTGTTATGCTATATAATAGGAAAGAGGATTTGTCATTTCGTTCTAATTGTGAATATAATAATATCAAAATTACATAAATCTGGTTGTAACTATCACTGACTTACAAACTTACTCACAAACTGTAACGCATTTCCCTTAAAGATAGGTACTTGACATTTACGTGATGTCAGCTTTGGAATGAAAAATAGAAAATATCAAACGAATCAAACTTAATCTTTTTGAATTAAGAAGACAATTAGAATAAGGATTAAAAGGCAATTTCCTGACATTTATAAGGTTTCGCACTGATACAAACACTAAATAAATGCATCTAGTTTCAAAAAAATAAAATTTTCGAAAACACAACTAATGTGTATTCACGCTTTTAGAAACCCTGATGATTTAGTGTCAGTGAGAAAGGTCTGTATTTATCACAATACAAAGATTGTATTGTGATAAATACAGACATGTCAACTATGAATAAGCATAGCTAAGTTTCATGTTATAAAAAATCAATATAAACACAAAAACAGTATAAATAGGCTTAATATTGATACAGTAGCCACGGAATATCTTGAGATGTGAAAACCGTTACTTTTCAAATGCTTGGTGGTTAGCGGAGGGGAAGGATACGGCATACGCATGCGTGCCTTTGTACTAACCTGATATATGGACATTGACTACCATTGCTGATCAGCTGATTGGAGAGTGGAGTGTCGCTGCCTTCTTTTTGTATTGGAAACGTTTTGTTATTGCAAATATTAGTGCATATTTTGTTTATAATAATTATTAGTTGTTATGTATTTAATAACTTAGCCACATATTTTCTAATTTAAATATATTTAATTAAAACAGCTGTATATCTGTAAAGAGATTCAACTGAATAATGTTCAGAAAGTCATCCAGGAGTATGAGTTTCTTATTATAAGATTAAATTACAGACTGCATACAATCAAAACTTGTACATTACTTGTTTACTAACATAACCTACATTCTATAAATTCACTAATGTTTTATTATTTGGTATTGTATATGGTTTTATTTTTCTAATTAAAGTTTAGATAAAGATAATAATGGCCTATAATCATAACATGATAACACATAATACCAAGTAATATGATTCTAAATAAATACGAGTATCAGTGAGTAATCATATGGGAGTTGTGTTATGAAAAAGTTAACTTGTGGGCGTAGTGAGTTGATGTTTACAGCAATTTAAGTAGCACGCTAAACGCTGTTTATTGGAGGAGATCCCCCTCTCCCCGACACTGGCCGTGACGTAAGCCACGTCTCAAGATATCCCGTAGCTATTGTAAAAGCTTCTTTAAAAATGTGTACATAGAAATTCTGAAATTGTAGGTTATATTTATATAAATTATATGACTTTAGTATGTACTTGTCTTGACTTACTCACTTTATGACTTTCACTCAGAAGGGTCCTTGAGCGATCCATTAAAATAAAAACAAATAAAAGGAAAAAAAACTGTTTCATAAATAAAATATATACTTTATTTCATAAAACAAATCAAAATCTAAAAAGCTTTATTATGAACATAACTTTTCACAACAAACCAGGCTCAGCGAACTGAAATGATATGTCAAACCAATCATCTGACCACCCTGTCGATGCCGCTTACATTAATCCTCGTCTTGGTTTACATCAGTCGAACCTAAGAGTACTAAATAATGTACTATAAAAACAAGAATAATTAATTAATTAGTAATAAACATCTTTAAGTTCAAATTTTAAAGCTTGGATTGTATGCACTTTTTATCTGAACATCCTACAAAATAGGACGTTAGCACTCTTTGAACACAATTTGACGTCCTACTAAATCGGTTTATGGCACTCAACGGGATTTAACTACTAAGTAAGTAAGACATTGAAAACAAAAACTTTCACAGAACAGAACATAACCTAACTTACTGACGAGGGACAACGAGATTCAATTAATTACATACACAGCTGGTAAACGTAAGGTAACATGCACTGCACTCTAGCGTCGGGTTGTCAGACTGTCATGTGAAATAACATACACAGAACTTTACTTACTGATAATTGACTGATCACATGTTAAAGCAGGGTGTAGTAGTCCGTTCCCTGCTAGTGTTATTACTAATATTAAAACTTTTTTACCGGCAAAATTAATTAATTGTAAGATGAAAAAATTGAATTTAGATGACGAAGTGAAAGTCTAAATTCTAATCAAATATGACCTAGACCTAACTACAAATACAATGCCGAACTTTAATTAACCTAATATTAATTAATTAATTCGGCGCAGAAATTATACTCATGTTTGAAGATTGTTTACTAAGAAACTAAGAGTACTATGAATAATCTAATCACAACGTTATTTTCTTCGTTCAATTAAATTAACAAAAATTAAAAAATTGGGTGTGCGTCGGACCACACGGTGGAAGTTATACTTCTTTGGCCATTCTCATACACCCACTCACGCACACAAACAGACAGGATATATAAATTAAATATAAGACATTTTTCAATATAATTCAATATATTTATCTTCAATATATTATACGTGACTTCATTATTATATTATACACCTATATTATCATTATCAGTAATTTCTTCGATTAAATTTCTTCGATTAACAATCGATTAATCGATAGTTCTTAAAAATTTGTTCTTACTTTTCAGCGTGACGCGGTTTCTCGACCAACATCCCATCCCAAAGTGTCTAACGGGCGCAAAGAAGTATAACTTCAAAAATACATTTTTAATTTTAATTATAATTTCTAATAATTTGTATCCTAGTTTGAACAAAAAAGTTTAATTAGTTTTTACTGTGTATGACTTTACACTTTATATCTAAAACAACCTGTTCACGTATCGATTTTATATTTTAATACGTGGTTGATAAATACGTTTTATATATTTCAGAATTTTTACTTTTCAAGAAAAAAGGTTTTTATCGATTTCCTAAAACAACGTCTGCTTTGGGTTCTAGAGGTTGTAAAGTCAATTGTTTGGTCACGTTGTAATTCTTATGAAATGTTTAGTTACGACACATTAATTTTATTTGCGCAAGTAAATGTAGAGTTTTAAATTGATTTAAATGCACTTTCTGGCTAGCCCTCCCTTCTTCTCTGCCTATCTAATTAACACCTGACAGATTATAGACATAAGGTATTTGATATTTACTAATAACAGCTGTGGATGTTAATAATGCAAAAATACGTGATTCTCTGCTTCCGCCGCTAGAAGCGCTAGCATAGCCGTTCACACATTTTTAACGGAGTGTCACTGCTGTATGTATTATACTGTGGTGATACCTACCGTCTTATTTTTTAGCTACCGAACTGGAAAATCAGCTGGTGCACAGTTAAATTTTTACAGTTCCCTAACCTCGAAAATAATTGTTTTCACAGTAATAACTACTAAACAAAATCACAATAAAAAGTTTCCTCAGTAACCTAACATAACCTTCCACTATAAACATTAGACATCTGTTTGTAAATTAAGACGAGAAAGGCAGTCTCAGCGATACCACTGAGGATGCCACATGACAGCATGGTCGAAACGTCTGGTTATAATGTAGATAGACTTATAGACTTATAAGTTAGTCAAATTCTATTTATGACACCGGCCACTGAAGCCTAAGTTCTAAGATCAATGTTATAAACTCATACTATGAATTGTATTAAACTAAATTTAACTTACTTGTAAGTTTTACTTTTGTTTGAAATACGATAAAAACGTTTTTAACACACAGGATAAAACGTCTTTGTCTTTGAAATTTAATCTATTTCCGAAAAACACAACTGCACTCTGAAAACATCCACTTTTACACGTAGTGATGTTTGAAGTGATGAAATGAAAATACAACTATTTTTCGAGTCAAACTAAATAATATTTATTAATATTTTTAAAATTTATTATTAAATAAAATTATATTAATAATAATTAATTACTTAATATTTATTTATATTATTGTAGAAATTTACTAACTTTACAATGTGTTCTAATAATTTTGAACACCTATTGTCATAAAGTAAATAAAAATTATTGGAACAGTTTAATTCATATTTTCAGAAAATAATTCATATTAATAAATATTTTTATAACTCTACTTATGTTTATAATATACTTACTAATAACAAATGGACGATATATTTGAATTTATAAATAAACATTACTTCTCATAAGCACTTTATTTAATTAATGAAATACGTGCGATTTTTATTAGTCTCACAATTTAGGTTAATTGTAACTGGTGAACTGTGTTACGGCTGGGTCAAGAATGTGACCGACCGTTGGCACCGTTTGACTGGGGGCGGGGGGTGGAGTGGGGTGGTTTGTGCCGTCAGTCTGTGCCGGGCGGTCGCCGACGTCACACCATTCGCCCATGACTGGCCCAACACGCCCTTCTCTCTCACAAGGTAAATATCACATCCTTTAGGCAACTAGACCCAATGTAAATTGTGTCTTCAACAGTGTTTAAAGGAAGTCATTCAATACAAGTGTAATCTGTATTGCTACGTTCATAATGGATAGGATAAGTTTTCCCCTAGCTCTAAGGGCGTATTCACTAAAAAAGCTTAGTACGTATTTTTTCAAATAAATGTATTAAGCGACAGTTTTTTTAAATTTTTAAATAGAAATAAAAATTTTCTTTAATTTAGTTTTATGTTACGATTTTTTAAATGTACTTGTTATAAACGAGCATGGCAATATATTAATGATAAATAATACACTTTCATATCTATATTTTATAAAGATTATAAGTAAAAATTATACAAATTCACACTTCCTACGTCATTTTGACAGAATTACGACGTATTATGCTTTAACGCTTTTTTATGCCCAGTTTTTCTTATGTATACAACTAATACTAAAATTTCTATAAAATTAAGGGGTTTTAAACTTAAACTTATAAGAATTTAAAAATCACTAATTTATTATTAGAGTTTATTAGTGTCTTATTTGCTATATATACATTTTAACTTATAAATAATACTATCACATATATAATAATTGTATTAATTACATAAATATGGCCCTTTTTAAATGTGCAACTGAATAAATATATCAGTTATACAAGCTTCTTTTTCTACGTATAGGCCCTAAGTCTTGAACTGAGTTCAGACCTGTGTCAAACTGAATGAAATGGGAAGGAAGCGGGAGAAGAGGAATGTGTTAAATATTTGTATTATTGCATTAATGCATGTGAAATAAACAGCCACAATCTCATATACAATCGGATTTCTTCAAGGCATATACATGACCTATGTACTTCATTCTGTCTTTAGTACAAATAAATAAATGTTTGTGAAATTCGTCCACAAGATAGTACAGTTAATTCTGTTTAATGAATTCGCAAAAGCATTTACTTACTTGAATTTACTGTTAATAAATAATAATAATAATAATAATACATCTTTATTTGCCATTGGATAAATACAATCATAGACAATGTCAAATATACAGCAACAGGCCAAGTCATTAAAAAGTTAGATTAACAGTGAATCAAAATAAAAAAAATAAGCTTCAGGTTGTATACCGTTAACATGTTACCCAAAAACAAATACATACATCAATTACAATAAAATACGGCTAAAAGTTAATATTGTCAAGCATAAAAAATTCCTCTAAAGTGTAAAATGGATTTTCTAAACTCCAACAATAAAATTTGCTTAAAAATAATTTTTGATCCTATTTATTGATTAAAGGCAAGAGAAAGTTGTAAGTTTTCAAGCTTTGAACGACATGGCTATCAAGTGTTTTTGTAAGTCTTCGTTCAATACATAAACGAACGTAAATAAGTTCAATACAAATATATATTGAATTTGTATTTAAATGATTTATAATTAATCTAGAATATGTTTGTTTGATTACAGGAGAGCAATAAACTTACTTAAATAAACCACTAAACGACTCCAAGCAGAAAACACAATATCAAACATACCAGTTGTCGCCATTTGTGTAACGTTATATTGTGATAGAATTTGAACTTTAAAAATATTTTATTGCTGCTCAGATTATTCAAAACTTTTCTCTTTTTCTAAAGTGTCTGTTGATTATAAAATTAAATTAAACAAGTTATAAAAATTGCATTTGTGTTAAAAGGCATTTTCGATGTTAGTAAAAACAGTTTTTAAAAACTTCTTTTACGCAAAGGAAACCTGTCTTGAATGACGCTAAAAATGTAATTAATTTTATTATGGGCTCATAAAAAAGTTTGTTAATAGTTATTTTAGTTTTTACAATACTATTTATTTTACAATAATATCAATGGACTACATTATCCATTTGTTAGTATATCAATTTATCTTTTAATATTCTAAGAATTTCTTTCTTTCATGCTGCAAAGATTTATCTAGATTTACTTACATCATTTTAACATGCCAAGGGTCTATTCATCCTTGGATTAGTCCTTGTATTTGCTACAAAAAGATGCTAACAATACGGCATTAACACACTTGAGTACATAATCTAAAATAGTTTTTGTAAATTAGATTCTAATTAATGAGCAGTTTTGACCATTGGTAACTTAACTAGATTAATTATTATTACTTTTTGCTTCAATTTAAAACAAAAAACAAACGAAAAAAATAGTAACCATATTTCAAATCAAGAAAAAAAAAAAAAAATAAAAAAATACAAAAACTACAATAAGAGCAAAATGAATTAATAAGCAACTTAGTTTAGGATATTAAAAGAGTGATACTAAATAATTCATAAATGTAATTTGTCTTTACATAATAAAGGATTATTATATAGATACATAACATAAGATACATAACAATTAGTAAAAATGTTAGTATGTTTGAAAAATTTAACACTCTAATTATTACTCGAAGAAGAAGTAAGAAAAATAATGTTCTTAAGATTAATACATTGTCATCCTGTTGTAGATTGTAGCAGGAATACATTTGATATTTTATATAATTTATTTTTGTTTTTGTGATGGAGAAATTATTTTATAAAGTATAAGTTGGTTCGAGAGTTTTGGCTAATAGTTTAATAAATTAAATAATAACTATAATTAAGAACCCTTTTATTAATTTTTTATAATAATACATGTCCGGTTTCGGCTTTTAGGCCATCTTCAGAGTGTAAATAATATAACCTATCAATATATAACAATATATATAAATATATAACATATACGTTATGTTATTTACACTCTGAAGATAGCCTAAGAGCCGAAACCGGTCATGTATTATTATAAAAAATGAATAAAAGGGTACTTCATTATAGTTATTATTAAATTTATTTTATAAAGATTAATTTATTACCTATCAATGATATTTTAAAAGGTTATATTTCAGCTTATTTTTGAAGCCATCATCAAACATAAAATACAAACTACATATACATCGACATACTTTAAATAATATGAGTAGTCACATGTTAAAAGACCATCATTTCCATGAGCAAGTGATTAATGAAGTTATATAATCAAAACAGTATATTTTGGTGATACAAATGTAATCGCCTATTAATTTGCAATAAGGGGAGATCCCTGCAAGCGTCACGTGCCAACTACGTCACTCGCTGCGCTTCGGTCTGTGACATTTAATAACTAATATTAGTAGATGCACTACAGAGTGTGTTTTTTAAACGGGCCACCATTGTGATCTTGAAAACCGTAAGTCTGGCATAAAACCTTACCTTGTTTTTAGATACGATTTAAAATACATATTTAAAATTTTGAAAAACGGACGTCATTTTCCAATATGGTGGCCAACTTTGATTTTTCTTATGGAAAATATATTCTTATGGCTCTATATTTTATATTGTTTAAGATATAAATAGTAATTTTAAGACTTTTTTCAATTCTTGGTAGTTTTTCATAGATAGTTTTGCTTAATAACGTATATATGAGAGCTCAAAATGTTCAGATTCCTTATGGAGTTTAATATTGTGATAACAACTTTTTTAATATTCATTTAAAAAATGACATAATCTGCAAACATTACCACATAAATTCAGAACATTTATGCTTAGCTATTCTTTTTTCACGATTTAATGCATTGTATATTAAATTATAACACATAAAATGAAACAAATGTGTTAATATTTTGTCACTGATAAATTTATTTTGGCAACACTGTTACCAATATTAGCTGTTCAAGTAATTTCTGATATTGCTATAGATTTGAATTTGAAGTTGATTTAAACAGCTTATGATGGTAGCAGTGCTGCTAACATCAATTTATCAGTGACAAAATAGTAATACATTTGTTTCATTTTATGTGTTATAATTTAATACACAATGCATTAAACCGTGAAAAAAGAATAGCTAAGCATAAATGTTCTAAATGTATGTGGTAATGTTTTCAGATTATGTCATTTTTTAATCAATATTAAAAAAGTTGTTATCTCAATGTTAAACTCCATAAGGAATCTGAACATTTTCAGCTTCATATCTACGTTATTAAGCGAAATATCGAAAAACTGCCAAGGGTAAAAGTCTAAAAATTACTAATTCTATCTAAAACTATTAAAAATGTAGGGTGTTCCATAAGAAAAATATGTAAATTTATTTACAGTAACTCATTCACACGGAACTCTTGCATTGCTTCATGTAGAGGCGAGTTTGTTTTTAATTCTTAGTATTTAAAACCCAGAACTGTAAAAGAAGTTACGTTAAAAAAAATTATATATATAGGGGTAATCGATCCTTATGTTGCTATAAGGCTTTTATTCAGAATTTATAATTAAAAAATAGGATAAACTCATAATTGTAATTAAACAGTTTGTAATAACTTGAAATCACAAACATTAAACATCAAAAAATGTTGATGACTAACCAATTAATTAGTATGCAATTGTTATGTAAGGATCAAGTTAGGTATCCAACCCAGACTCAATGTCCACTCTCAGGAATATGACGAGCGCAACGAATCTCATGTCAAGGGTCACACAAATATTGTTATTTCTGTGAATTTTTTTGTTAAAAATGATTTTCTTCTTTGATTTTCTTAATAAAATCAATTATATTTACCCTTTTATATAATAAGCGATGCAGTTTTTTTTTTTTTTTAGCATAGATCCTCCGTTATTATTTGATAAATTTTATTACGATTGAAGGGTCAAAAAAATTTTGGTTGCAAAATAAAGTCTTCATTGTTCAAGACTTGTACCCTGAAGAGTACGGGAATCCCTCAAAGTACGTTTTATGGCTATAAGAATAACGAGGATAGTAATTTCAATTAGTCGAGAAGTATCAGCTGTTCAAATATAAATAATGATGTTTATAGACATTTTAACAGTTGTTCTGTGTAAATAATGATATAGGTTTTATATACATACATACATACATACATACACATACACACATACACACACACACACACACACACACACACACACACACACACACACACACACACACACACACACACACACACACACACACACACACACACACACACACACACACACACACACACACACACACACACACACACACACACACACACACACACACACACACACACACACACACACACACACACACACACATATATATATATATATAAAACATTGCGTAGGTTAGTGGATTATAGATATTTCGTCATGTTAGATAGTGCAAGTTTGATTGATTCATTGGAAGTGTTGTTTGATCTAAAAATGTAAAAACTCAATTGCATGTTATAAATTGACCGTAGAGATCTGCCCCACTCACTGGCATTACAAGTTTCAATTGTATTCTATTGGATTTATTATTTTTTTAAAATTAATCGTCACCTGAATAAAATACATGACATGTATTTTTTTAATACGCTAAGTAATAACAAAGGGTGTTTATATTCTAAGTTGGTCGCCACTCAACTGCTGTGCGTGAGGCACTGTAGATACATTTATTACTGATTTTACTTAATTAAATATATTATATTAATTTTACATTAAATCACTGAACTATCTCCATTTTGTAACGGATAACGCTTTTGAAGAATGGTTTGCGACATTCTTCTTTCTTTGATCAGCCCTTAAAATGATGTGCATATCAACCTATGTTTACATTAAACATTTTCTACTGACTCTTCGTGTACCGTTCCCCTGGAAGCTGGGCACTAAATACATATTTAAGTGGGTGTTTGTGTACAGTAATCAAAGTTTTGTAGCTTCACCTGATATGATTACAATAAAATTAAGCCATCATCGAACATTATTAATCCGGCGTGATGGCTCAGTGGCTAAGGTATCGGACTGAGGAGGGCTTGTTCCAAGGTTCGAATCCCCACTAAGCCAACGGTCGGTACTTCACCTATTGAATAAAGTTCACGCACAGGCCTGCAGGCCCATGTAAATTGGAGAGTGAAGTAAAAATAGAAACTAGCACATAAGATCAGTATTGAAACTTCCGAGCACCGCCATTTTGTTTACGATTAACCTTTTTAGCTCTAATTTAAGGTATGACTATACTAATGTTGATTGAATAATGTGTACCTTCCATCAACTACTGCTTATGTTTAAGATGTTATACCGACTCCTCACGGCACATCCCCCTGGGGTCACCACCAGGTGAAGAGCTACTGACTGCATAAAAAAGGTCAATTTGATGCCCAGTGTCACTGTACAACGTTTTGTGTTTGTACGTTTACGAAGACAGAAGTTATTAGACCGTTTCAAGAATTTTCAGCCGCCCTGTTTAATACCATTGATTTTATACAAAAATAGATTTCCCATCCAATGGTAAATGTTTAGTCTCAAAATATCAACTGTTGTGTCCACTGTGGAGCGCTAATATAGTCCTATTTAAATGTAATGCACTTTAAACCAAATATGGTTGTGGGCTTCACCAACTAAGAAAATTACTGGCACAAATATTGTAGGTGTATATAATAATTGATTTTACAAACAAATAGATTTTCCATCCAATGTTAAATGTTGAGTCTCAAAATATCAGCTGTTTTTGTGGTCCATTTTAAAGTGCTAGTGTAGTCCCATGTAAATGTAATGCAGTTTAAACCAGCTGTGGTTGTGGGCCACACAAACTAACAAAATCACTGGCACTAATATTCCTATTGGGTGGAGTATCTATTGTAGATGTATATAATAATTGATTTTACAAACAATAGTATATTTCACAACAAGAGTGGAAAGTGGGGTTTTGCATGTTCGAGACCATATGTTTGAAGTGCGAGACTTGTCGAGCACTTCGAATGGTCGAGAACATACAAAACACTTTCACTCGAGTTTTGAACGATACTTTTCACTACACTACGGAATAAAAACAGGTGTTGTTGACTGTAGAAAATTTTCAGTTGTAAACAATGTTACTTTCGGTAGTAAACAATGGACAGCTGTTGAAAATATGATGTTTCGCAGGTTGTAAACACATAACGAAAACAGCTGAACTCATAGTAGTGTAGTGAAATAGTACATTTCATAACAAGAGTGGAAAGTGGGGTTTTGCATGTTCGAGACCATATGTTTGAAGTGCGAGACTTGTCGAGCACTTCGAATGGTCGAGAACATACAAAACACTTTCACTCGAGTTTTGAACGATACTTTTCACTACACTACGGAATAAAAACAGGTGTTGTTGACTGTAGAAAATTTTCAGTTGTAAACAATGTTACTTTCGGTAGTAAACAATGGACAGCTGTTGAAAATATGATGTTTCGCAGGTTGTAAACACATAACGAAAACAGCTGAACTCATAGTAGTGTAGTGAAATAGTACATTTCATAACAAGAGTGGAAAGTGGGGTTTTGCATGTTCGAGACCATATGTTTGAAGTGCGAGACTTGTCGAGCACTTCGAATGGTCGAGAACATACAAAACACTTTCACTCGAGTTTTGAACGATACTTTTCACTACACTACGGAATAAAAACAGATGTTGTTGACTGTGGAAAATTTTCAGTTGTAAACAATGTTACTTTCGGTAGTAAACAATAGACAGCTGTTGAAAATATGATGTTTCGCAGGTTGTAAACACATAACGAAAACAGCTGAACTCATAGTAGTGTAGTGAAAATAGATTTTCCATCCAATGTTAAGTGTTGAATCTAAAAATATCAGCTGTTTTTGTGGTCCATTTTAGAGTGCTAGTGTAGTCCCATGTAAATATAATGCAGTTTAAACCAGCTGTGGTTGCGGGCCTCGCTAACTAAACAAATTGCAGGCACAAATACTCCTATTTGATGGGATATCTGTTGTGATTGTATATAATCAAGTCAAGGCTTACCATAAATATATAAAACACATAATATACTGACCAAGAAACTATTTTTATGATACTTCTTTTAACATACCGAGTTTTATTGTACTAACTGAATAAAAATATTAATAAAGGTGTAACACACTTGATGCTCCCGACATCTGACCTTGATTCATTGAATTTTTAAGCAAACCCCTACAAACTGACCTTAAAAACTAACATTTTCTATAGATAACTGCATTATATTTCATCTCATAATCCAAGAATTGATAAAACATGCAATATAAATGGAAGCGAATACACCAAATGTATGGTTTTGATATTTTAATTTTAGTTCTGAATTTGTTAAACATGTGATAAGGGCCTAAGTAAATCTCTATCAAATGCACGTAAAAAACTTCATAGGTATAATTGTATGTGTACTCTGGCGATATGTAGTATTGCGTTAGTCTAGGATTCATCTAATCTTACATTTTTTAAACCAAATCTTGACTTTGAAATAAAACTCAGACATACCTAAACAATGTCAGACAATTAAATTTTATTCAATGTATATTGATATGATTTCTACATCATAGTATATCAAAAGACATACAACGGTTATTATTTTCATGATTTTATTTAGGCGTTGATTAAGTATTAAATAAACGATACTTATGGTTAAAAATTGTTTTATTTGAATAATTATATAATAATAACATTAAAAGTATAACTTTAATTCATACATTTTTAAGACTAAGTTCGCCAGCCTTCGGAGCATATATCTAAGTTAGCACTTTAAACACTGGACTAAGCTCGCCAGCCCTCGGAGCATTTATCTCAGTTTGCACTTTAAACACTGACCTAAGTTCGCTATCCGTCGCATCATTTATCTCTGTTTGTACTGTAAACACTGGACTAAGTTCGCCAGCCCTCGGAGCATTTATCTTAATTTGCACTTTAAACACTGGACAAAGTTCGTCAGCCCTCGGAGCATTTATCTTAGTTTGCACTTTAAACACTGGACTAAGTTCGCCAGCCCTCAGAGCAATTATATCAGTTTGCACTTTAAACACTGGACTAAGTTTACAAGCCCTCGGAGCATTTATCTCAGTTTTCATTTTAAAGGGCTGGACTAAGTTCACCAGCCCTCGGAGCATTTACCTCAATTTGCACTTTAAACACTGGACTAAGTTCGCCAGCTCTCGGAGCATTTATCTCACTTTGCACTTTAAACACTGGACTAAGTTCGCCAGCCCTCGGAGCATTTATCTCACTTTGCACTTTAAACACTGGACTAAGTTCATCAGCCCTCGGAGCATTTATCTCACTTTGCACTTTAAACACTGGACTAAGTTCGCCAGCTCTCGGAGCATTTATCTCACTGCACTTTAAACACTGGACTAAGTTCACCAGCCCTCGGAGCATTTATCTCAGTTTGCACTTTAAACACTGACCTAAGTTCGCTATCCGTCGCATCATTTATCTCTGTTTGTACTGTAAACACTGGACTAAGTTCGCCAGCCCTCGGAGCATTTATCTTAATTTGCACTTTAAACACTGGACTAAGTTCGCCAGCCTTCGGAGCATTTATCTCAGTTTTCACTTTAAACACTGGACTAAGTTCGCCAGCCCTCGGAGCATTTATCTCAATTTGCACTGCTTTACAAAACCAACCGAGTTGTTATTAATACTGTTTTGTAAAGAAACGTTTTGTCATGTAGAAAATTCATTTAAGGGATTGTATTTTTATCAACGTAAATATACTATACGAATTGATCCAAACCAAGTAATCATGAAACGGTGGGTGCAAGTTGTTCGGAATACAACACAGACAAATACCTACTTTTATTATTATATTAATTTGCTACCATGAAAACGTAAAACATTATATCAAATAAAATATATTATATGTATAAAATCAATAACTTAAACTACTGTCGGAGTATACATTTTGTGTACTCGAGTACTAAAAGCATATGGAAAATCCATTCGCACCATTGTTCTCCTCTTTAAATCGTACGATGTGGCATATGTAATTAAAATTTTATTATATGTTTAAATTTTTCTTTTATTGTTAGAACAAAACAAGTACTGGAATATTTACTAGTTTTTACCGTGCATCAACTTAACACTGTTATTATTGAAAAACCTGTTAATTTACCGCATTTCTATTTTAAAGCGTGGTATTCAAGAAAGTTTGTAATAAGTTTTATAAATTTCAGAATTTAAAATTTTTAAGAAAAATGTTACAGTATATCAATTTCTTGAAACAACGTTTTCTGAGCTTCTAGAGGTTGTACAATTAATTACATAGTTACGTTGTATTCCTTAGGAAATGTACAGTTGTGATACATTACTTTTTAACGCGTAAGTAAATGTAGTGATTAAAAATTAATTTACAAAATATAAATAATTTTAAAATAATCAATTTAAATTGATTTAAGTCGATTAAAAATCACTCCTTTTACGCATTTAAAAGTAATGTATTGCCACTAAACATATCATAAGGATTACAACGTAACCAAGTAATTAATTTTACGACGCCTAAAAGCCCAGAAAACGTTGTTTCAAAAAATTGGTAGTGGACCTTTTTTTGAGTTAGCATGCTATAAAACTTATTGAAAACATTCTTGCCAACCACGTATCAAAATATAAATGCGATACAATAACGGGGTTTTGAGTAATAAAGGCGTAAAGGTGATGTACAGTGAAAACTAGTTAAAAGTCCCGTACTTTTTTGTTCCAACTTGGATAACAATTATTATAACTTATGGTAAATTTTAAAAAGCATATTCCATAACGTATAATTAAACAAAGAAGCAATGGTGTGATTGAAGTTTTCGTAGTTCTCTTAAGGTTTTAGCAAACAACCTCCAAACTCGGGTACACATGACTTCTGCACCGACAGTAGTGTTTTGTTCGAATATTATATGAAATAATTCATTAAATAATTTATGAAATGAGATAATACATTTAAGTGCGTGCTTTGAACTTGGTATACATAAATAGAGAATTTAGTCAATATGAAAAACCATCTCAAATGTTTCTTTAGAAAGTCTTTCTTTTTGCTGACCAAAGAATTTTGCAATTTAATGCCAAACATAAAAAATGAACGCCGGAAACTCAAGCAAGCAACATGAAAGCAGATCTTTTCAAAATGTTTTTGATTCGAATTGGTTATGCCGTTGAGATAAAGAATGAAGAATAAAGAAAAAATAAACATAAATTAAACATAAATTAAAATAGGGGTTTCAAATATCAACAAAAGTGCTTATTATATACCAGAGACAGTCAGTGTAGCTTTTCTATAATTTTCAAACTTCGGTTTTTCAAATAATTTTACTCACGTCGTTTGCGAAAGTATGCTAAAAAACCTGTTATCGTATATAAATTTTTCCCGGTTTATCTCGTTCTCAAAATATAAACAGATTTTCTTGCTAATCGGTGTGGATTTATTATTCGTTTGTATTTAGCTCACTTTATGGTTAAATTTGTAATTTTAGTGTAACACTAAATATTTAATTTTAAAGGTCTAATTATGTCGTAATTTAGTCAATATGAAAAACCATCTCAAATGTTTCTTTAGAAAGTCTTTCTTTTTGCTGACCAAAGAATTTTGCAATTTAATGCCAAACATAAAAAATGAACGCCGGAAACTCAAGCAAGCAACATGAAAGCAGATCTTTTCAAAATGTTTTTGATTCGAATTGGTTATGCCGTTGAGATAAAGAATGAAGAATAAAGAAAAAATAAACATAAATTAAAATAGGGGTTTCAAATATCAACAAAAGTGCTTATTATATACCAGAGACAGTCAGTGTAGCTTTTCTATAATTTTCAAACTTCGGTTTTTCAAATAATTTTACTCACGCCGTTTGCGAAAGTATGCTAAAAAACCTGTTATCGTATATAAATTTTTCCCGGTTTATCCCGTTCTCAAAATATAAACAGATTTTCTTGCTAATCGGTGTGGATTTATTATTCGTTTGTATTTAGCTAACTTTATGGTTAAATTTGTAATTTTAGTGTAACACTAAATATTTAATTTTAAAGGTCTAATTATGTCGTAATAGAGGATTAGTTTCCAACTAATACAAAATGCAAGGAGATAATTTGAAGTATTATTTTTTTTAATTTACATATTTTTACTTACTTAGTTCCAAAATATGACGCTAGAGTACAGGAGATGCAACATGCCGAGCAGTTATTCCCTGAGGCATGGAGATGTTTCGTGGTGTTATATGTGATAATCAGAGCAGTGTGTACAGTTTCAGGCTGAGGCAAATGGTTTTATGAACATCTCAATCTACAACAATACCGTACAGACTTTTGTAATAGAAAATAAGTTCAATATTGAAATGTGGGTAGAATCCATAATTTCAATAAAATTTAATAACTAACTCCAAGTCAAATTATATGAAATGACCTTGACTTTGTGTGAATCTCACTTATAAACTAAGATTTACTTTCTTTGAAAAGTTGTGTGTTCTTACAAACGATTTCGAATAAAATAAAAACAACAAAACATGAAAACCAATTACTTTAACTGTTAAAATGTAAAAAAAGAGTATTATGCTGAGTCACGTTAGAGGTTTTCTGTTGAAACGTATATGTTTTTTGACCGTCGATTTGACGACGAACAAATTACGAAACCAACACTAAGACAAACAGTTTTCAAATGTTAGATCATGTATTATCTGTAAAGATAAATTAGTAAGAGAATGATCATGATCCTTACGACAGGGTATAGATGCTAAATAAAAACAAGAATAATTGAACATTTTCTCTTGTTTTGCTCTAAGATCATAATAGGATTACTTTAGTGCCCTTACGTGTTCTTTTATTTTATTCCTTACCTAATATTCATCCTCTACGATCTCCATTCTAGTTCTGCTTCTGAAAATACCTTTACTGCTGTAGTTATTTTGTCTATCTTAGGTGTGAAACTTATTTAGGTGTCTTTTAGTTTTGTTCTATTGATTAGGTTATGTTAAATTAAGTTCATTGATGTCTTTCTATATTTCTTTTAGCAGATTTGATTTTTGCTTAATTGTTCAATTTTATTATAATTTGTTTATATAAATAGTATACTGCCAGGCATCCTATTTATATGTCCAATATCTGATATTATTTTCTTTCTCATATAATCTGAGATAGATTCTATTTTCTTATATACTTCATCGCTAGATATTAATATCCAACCTTCTTCTGTGTTGCATATTTTGTTTATGCAAGTTCAACTTATTCTCCTTTCAGTTTTTAATATTCTGTAAGTTCTGCTTATTGAGTGTATTTTATTTAGTTTAATTTCGGTTTGTATATTAATTACATATTGACATTACATATATCGTAACTGTTTTATATACAGTTGTAATATATTTGTGTTGTGTGACGTTTATTAATACAGTATATATACCAACACGTATTATGCTAATTAAAAAACTACAGTTTAATCACATTATATGACTTCTGGTTGGAACACTGTTTGATAGTGTTTAAAATGTGTTCCCATTAATCCTATCCGATAAGCTTTTTTATTATAGGCTACGTATTTCGTGTTAGTTGTTGTATTTTCCTATATCATGCTCTGTATTATGTTCATTAAAAAAAATTCATTTGTGATTTATATAATTAAAATTGTTTACTCACCTGACCTTCTTAACTGATCTTATTTCACATAAACTAAGATTTTATGTTTATTTTTACTTTCAAATGTGTATATATTACTGGTGCAAACCAAACTTTATACTGATGTTATTTTGATATTCGATACTTGGTCTTTCCTCATAAAACATACATTGAAATTGAAGAAAAATAACAATGTTACCTAAGTGAGCTGACACGAGCGTAGAGAGTTCGGGGTTGACTCGCGAAGCGTGAAGATATGTCACATTTTGATCTATAAACATTTATAATTATTATTCGTTAGAAAGACTCCGATCGTCAAGATATGAATGAATATGAGGGGCGAATGAGTTTAGATGAAGGAGTGTAGTCACTGTTACTAACTAAGGTCGATTGTTCCTCAATAAGAGCTTTACGTGGAATCCGAACCACGTAGTATTGGTCTGATTTTTAGCTAACTGATAAGTCTAACACTGAGCTCTCTTCTTTTCAAAACATCTGAACCCTGACTACCATCCAACATGGACATTATATATATAAATATAACGAATAAATGTTAGTGTGTGTTTTTTTCTTATATATTTTCAGTGCTAATGTAATGAAAATCAGTAATTTACATACTAAGCAATATAAATTTATAGCTAGAAATTGACAGAAATGTATAAATAATTGTTATTTAATACGGAGGGTGCAGGATGAATTAAGACAAATTATTATTAAGAAAAATGGTAGATAAAGAAATAACCCTGATACTTGAAACACGTTTGAGATTCTACAGTCAAATTTCTCGCATATTTTGCTGACATTTGACTATAGAGTTGTACCATGCCTCCAAACAATAATAAGATATAATATTCAGCAAGTAGTTAAAATGTTTAGTTTAGAATAAAAAAAAATAATTTGTCAAACAAAATAAAATATTAACGTGAGGAAATCAGTAATCCACTGTGAATAAAGGCTGGAACACGACTCTCACCGACAGTGTGATTAGATCAAATTGACGCTATCGAAATCTCGTAAACATTTCAAATCATTAGTAATCCAATTAAACGCTCTGTTGAAACAACGAAACACTATCGCTGTTTAATTGGGTTTTCCATTATACATATCTATTGCAATCCTAGGTTCAATAGTTATTTATAATTCTATAGCAGTTTATTTGTGATATTCAGATTCTTAGAGCATAATCTCTCATTGAAAGTGTTGGACATATCGCAGTGCATTTAGAATTTTTATATCATTAAGATTTGAAAAATCACTCTTCTCAGTAGATATTTGAGTATCGAAATTAAATATTTATTAATTAAATACACCTGTTTGTGAAACAACTGGACAGTTTATTATAATTTAACTGCCATTTTAAATATTTATTATTTAAATACACCTGTTTGTGAAACAACTGGACAGTTTATTACAATTTAACTGCTATTTAAAATATTTATTATTTAAATACATTTGTTTGTGAAACAACTGGAAAGTTTATTATAATTTAATTGCTATTTTGAATGTAACTGTAACTAGGTGACCGAGTGGTCTAAGGCGTCAGGAGTGAACCTGAGTTAGAGGTAGCGCAGGTTGGAATTCGGCCTGGACTGAAAGTATTTATTTGTAATATTCTCCTTGTACTGGACAGAATGAATTCCCCGCACATTTCAATACACTGGGGGGGGAGGAGGGGGCTCTCTATGAAAAATTGTATTTAGCCTCAATGATAGTGAATTTTTGTTTTATTTTAAAAAAATATCAAAAAACCAATTTTATGTTTCATTGATTAATTTTCTCGTTCATTGCTTTCATATTGAAACTTGATCTAGTTTCTATATGTGGGTTGATACCTATCGTATAGAAGCCAATATGTATGATTTTGTATTATGTTCACAGACTTACTTCTGAATAAACTATGTAAACAGATATAGAAAGTCAGTTTATATAGTTTATATTTTGCTTTATGCTTATTAAGTGTTGTTTGTATGCATGCTAAGTGTTTGGGGTGTCAGTATCCCACACGCCCTTGTTTTGAAGAATATTACTTTTTACTAGGCTTGATTTTATGTTCACAGTTTGAAACAACACATAGTATAAATAATGGTTAGTACACAGCTTTGAAAGTAATCTTTGGCACTTGTTAGGCTATAGAGCATGACTGTTTCAGTCATATGCACTTACTGAATGTGTGCACAGCTTAACGCAATCACAGTCATTGTACCAGGCTGCTACAAAGGTATGTGTTTGCTATAACCGGTCCCCACCCTGAATACGTTGATAAGAAAACACAGTAGAAAGAATCGGAGTTACACGCCCAAAGAGTATCAAATTGGTATTTACACAATTATTTACAACAGTATAAAGTTATGCCAAATCGGAGGAATACTGCGCAAAAAATCACTGCATTAAAGCATAACCAAAGGACATGTGTGGGAGAATGAGAATAAAAACGGTAGCGTCCAGCGCCAATGGGCCATCCGGCGTGAGATGAACTGAGTTGACTTCCAAACTTTCCACATGCTGACTTAATTTATAGATGGATTGCTGTAAATATTGGTTTAAATTGCACTGACATTTTTAGTAGTGAGAAAAACTGTTAATGAGGAAGTGATAATTAAATTTTTTACCATGTAATGATCATCGCTGTACGTTTATGGGTAAGTAGGAGGGCCAATACATACGTAGAGTATGGTAATGTCCCACCCGCCCTTCCATAAACGTACGTTGTGGAATTGATCAACCAAGACCAAGAATTAAGCACCTAAGAAAATGTACTCGAATGTTAGTAAAGTTTGCACGAATTACAGTTAGCAGCCCGTCAACCCACTTTCATTCATGTGAAGTATGAAACCCACTATGCCATCACCGTCGGCTGCCAATGGTGACTGACGGAGACGGTACGGGGCACTGACGGACCGGCTGTTCGGCAAGAGCAGTGGTGACTGACGGAGCCAGTACGGGGCTCTGACGGACCGGCTGTCCGGCAAGAGCAATGGTGACTGACGGAGACGGTAAGGGACACTGACGGACCGGGTTTCCGGCAAGAGCAATGGTGACTGACGGAGACGGTACGGGACTTTGACGGACCGGCTGTTCGGCAAGAGCAATGGTGACTGACGGAGACGGTACGGGGCTTTGACGGACCGGCTGTCCGGCAAGAGCATTGGTGACTGACAGATACGGTACGGGGCTCTGACGGACCTGCTGTCCGGCAAGAGTAATGATGACTGACGGAATCGGTACGGGGCTCTGACGGACGGATGAGTGGGTTGACGTTCATTACAAACAATGCAAGCAATGTTGCCGGTACGCTACGGTGACGGCATAGTGGGTTTCCTGCTTGATTTGTAATGAACTATTTGCAATGGCCAGTGTAGTTACTCCACTATGAATGAGAGTGAAAAGATTCATTAAAGGACTGTTTATGGTGGTTTAAAGAGTCATCACGAGTTGTTTGGGCTGAGTTGTAGAGAAATGTATTATTTCTCTACAGCAACAACAGTTGTTGTTATCGTTATTATTTATATAACTGTTTCAACATTAATTATTTTAAAACAAATAAGGATATTAAAAAAAATGTAAACATTTTATGTACGTTCCAACAGTATATTTTATTTTACTCCAGATTTGTGATGTTAGTATGGCAGTTTGTATTGTTATCTAAATAAATAATAATCTAAATCCAATCTAATCATATCTAATAATCAGACCAAATAATATAATCTAAATCTAAATAAATAAATCTAAATACTAGTACATAATTTTGCATCCATGGCTTAGTTACTAATATAGCATTTAGTGATCGTTCTAAGTAAGTTATTTACATTAACACATTCACTCAAACACCTATAATAAACATATTATACAGGGTGTAACAAAACTCTCTACACAAACTTTAGGATATTGTTCCTTGGGTGAAATGAAGCAAAAAACATAATACAACAAATGGTCTATCTCATTCCGTTTACTGTCTGTATATCAATATGTGTTTTTTACTATTTAAAATGTTTAAAACCAAATTACAAAGAAACTAATCGTTTTACGAAAAAATACCAATATAGATAATTGTTAGTGCTTTTAATAAGTATTAAAGTGACACCTTATTTTTTTAAATGAAACAATAAACAACAAAACAACAACGATTTTTTTGTAAAACTGTACAGCCTCACTTGCACGTGTGGAATAACTTGAAGCTGCTGGACATAACTTTGAGCAGTTCCTGTAATGTGGGATTTATTAAGTTAAAAAATGTAATCCTTTTATTAATAGTTGTATAATAAATACTCATTTTTATAATCTGTCAAAATGTAGTTTTATTTTAAATATTTAAAAAGTACTACATTTATAGTGTTACTACGTTATTATAAGCCGACAGCCCATTAATAAATAAATAATGAATTCCATTGTTGCTCTATGGGTCCATTCTAAACTTTACAGTGTCATACAACTATCGTAGTAAATTTGTTATTTATTATTTGATTTTCACAAATAATGCGTCGTTTTAATCCTTATTAAAAGCATTATCAATTACCTATCTTGGTATTTTTTCATAAAACCACTCGATTTTTTTTGTCCCACACGTGCAAGTGAGGCTCTACAGTTTTACAAAAATATCGTTGTAGTTTTCTTGTTTATTGTTTAATTTAAAAAAACAAGGTGTCGTTTTAATTCTTATTAAAAGCACTAACAATTATCTATCTTGGTATTTTTTCGTAAAACGATTAGTTTCTTTGTAATTTGGTTTTAAACATTTCAAATAGTAAAAAACACATAACATTGATATACAGACAGTAAACGGAATGAGATAGACCATTTGTTGTACTATGTTTTTTGCTTCATTTCACCCAAGGAACAATATTCTAAAGTTTGTGTAGAGAGTTTTGTTACACCCTGTATAATGTAAAAGTACTTGATTTTTATTTGATCAAAATAAATAATATACTAATGTAAAATAATCGTTCCAAACGTACCATTACCTTACTACTAATATCAACCAGGAATCTTAACAAATTAAAATAAAACCAATCTTTTAAAATGAAAAGTTTGGTTTTATTTTTGGTATGTATAGTTATACTGAAACTATTATTGGTACATATAGTTTCAATGATTTTATAGGCCTTAAGTTTTGCATTTTATATAAATAGAATATGACACCTATGAACTATACTCTTATTACAAACTATACTGATTTATTACAGATAATACAAAATTATTTATAGTCCTAGTTAATTTTATTGCATCGCGATAGTTAAAACATTTTTTTCATTTTTGTAAGGTTTACGTAAGGTATTGTGTCGTGGTTGCGTGAAGAAATTTGGTCTAATGGTTGGATTGGATTACGATAGGGTACACTAAGTTATTGTGTACACTAGAGTTATTTGATACACCTTAAGTTTAAGGCCACTTTAAGGTATTTAATACACTTTAAGTAATTGAGTGTACTTTAAGTTGTTCACAGATTTTCACTTATCAATTTAAAAATGGATGAGACTATTTAAATAAAACACAATACATATTTATAGAATATATAAACAGTAAACTAAGTTATTTTGTAATGTAATTATAAATTTGTAAACGATTTTGTAGTAATAATAAATCTAAAATCACTTAAAATTTATTAATTTAAAATCACTGTATATATAAGGATTACAAAGAGATCAAGCAATTATTTTTACGACGTCTAGAAGCAAAAGAAAAAGAAATTTTATTTCGGGAAGTAAATAAGAACTTTTTACTTGAAAGTTACAATTCCGAATTTTTAAAAACTATAGAAAAAAATGTTGTGAATCAGGTATTAAAATATAAAAGTGATACATTACCTGGGTTTTGAGTAATAACAATGTAAAGTTGATGCACAGTGAAAACTATTCCAATTCCGTTACTTTTTTGTCCCAACTTGAATAAAAATTATATAAATTTCTTATAATAAAGAATTTCACATATCATAACATACTTTTAGACGAGGAGAAGAATTGTGTGATTGGATCTTTCGTAAGACTGTCAGTTTCTTAGTAAACAACATTCTAACTCGGGTACAAATAATGTCTTCGCCGACTGTAGTAAATAGTATATTTCATAACAAGAGTGGAAAGTGGGGTTTTGCATGTTCGAGACCATATGTTTGAAGTGCGAGACTTGTCGAGCACTTCAAATGGTCGAGAACATACAAAACACTTTCACTCGAGTTTTGAACGATACTTTTCACTACACTACGGAATAAAAACTCATTTTTGGAATGTTAACTGTTTATTAAATTAGAAACATGTTTTAAAAACAGGTGTTGTTGACTGTGGAAAATTTTCGGTTGTAAACAATGTTACTTTCGGTAGTAAACAATAGACAGCTGTTGAAAATATGATGTTTCGCAGGGTTTAAACACATAACGAAAACAGCTGAACTCATAGTAGTGTAGTGAAAACATTTTTTAAAACTTTTATTTTATTTACAATCTATTCATACAGTTGGAACAGTAAGCAAATGTTGTATATTTATTATCTTGAGTCAGAAATAACTCATTGATTTTTTTCTGACTTAAAATAATTCTAAAAAAAGAAAGAATGATTTAAAATGAAGAACACTATGTCTTCTAAGACGGAAAACTTTGCTACGCTTATCAAAAAAAGGCAAAATAACTAAAAATAGCGAAGGGCACTAATATAAGTACAAAACAAAGACAAATAACAAAAGTGCACAAATATTTAGGATCATATTGCGGTTGCTATACCTGTGGCTTTGTTTTAGGTAAAACGTGTACCATATCTTTTGTCAGGTGTATACACTGATATTTTGTCGTTTGTTTGTTTTATTGGCGATTATTTAAATTTAAACAGATTTTCATCGATCAATCGTATAATTAATTCCCCTAAACTACAATAATGAGAATTATATCGATTCTTCTGCGTATTTACAGACCAATTACCAGTTGTAAGCATTTCATAAAGGACGTAAGTCTACATTAATTATATAATAAAGTCCAAAATACCTATCTTAGCAAGGCTTGTGAAACTATGAGTGAAATATACTATTAATTAACTTGTATAATCTTACAATCAGTTCTTAAACAAAAGAAATGAATTAAAGTAAAAATAAATCAGTGAATACAAGTAAAAATAATAATGAACTCAAATTTATGCGTACAAGCCACAAAATGTTAACAATGTCAATTTAATAAATCACTTTTAGTGTGTTCATTTAGGAATATGAAGATGTTAGGCTAACTGTACTAATAAAAGTAACTACGTAATCCTATATATATATATATGTAAACATCACCGAAAAAATAATTATTGCACAAGAATAGGGGCAAACTTGTCAACACCTCAATAGTTAAAAATTTTCAAGAAATTGTGATAAGTTGCGTCAATAAAAAAACGGCTTCACGTATTTTTTTTTATAAAACTTACGTGTATGTAGCATTTCAAACACGAAATTATTTAAGGACCATCGAATCTTACAAAATTATTTAAGGATTATTATTATTTAAGGATAGCTTGCCGACATTACTCTGTCGGCGCTGTAATTCCGCGGGGGGGGGGGGATGATGTTTGGTTGATTGGGAGTCATTAGTTATGGGTTGTAATTCTTATGTTTATTTGACGTCCTCTCAACGGTTGCCCTCTGTTGTACTCAAGTATGTCTGGCAAGCACAATCATTTTAAATGAGAATTTACTACCAAATTAAAGATTCTATATTATACGTTTCAATAATAATACACCCATATTTATGTACTTTGGATTCCATCTACACAGTTGACTTCAATTGTAACCATATCATATCTCATATTTATGAGGTTAAACATGGTGATAAATATTTCACCGTATGAAGTTAGATGAAATAGACTCTAGACATTTGACAAAGGTCTTTGTCAAGTAAAACCAGCAAAATTTACATAGCAAATACATTTCATTATTTATATATCAAAATCATCACATTATGGTTATTGCTGATATATAGATGAACTATTGTTGAGGGTTTGACTAGAATATACCAAGAATTATGACACAAATTTTTCACAGTTTGCTTATTTGGGGGGCATTTTGTTTTGCTAGGTAAGAGAGTCTTGAGGACCAGCCTAATCAATATAGTACAGTAAATAATTAGTTATTCTCTTAAATAAAATGTAGAATAAAATAAAATTCAACCTCTTGCCTGACAAACTAAATAATGCCTAGTTCTCAACGTAAACTCTATTATTAAAATGTCAACTACAAATCTCACCCTTACTATGCCAACGTGAGTCAAATAACCAGTAATCACCTGTTCCTGGGGGTTTATGGAGTCACCTGACAGTTTAAAGGTTTTAGTGATCTGAATACTTAGACTAGTGACCGTATATTTTGTAATAACCTTACATATTATACAGTCAACTCACCCTCCCACCTATACACGTGCAATGATACTGACCTGCCCTCCCACCCATACACGTACAATGATACTGACCCACCCTCCCACCCATACACGTACAATGATACTGACCCGCCTTCCCACCCATACACGTACGGTGGTATTGACCCAACCTCCCACCCATACAAGTACGGTCATAATGACCCACCCTCCCACCCATACAAGTAGGGTGGTATTGACCCACCCTCCCACCTATACACGTACAATGGTACTGACCCACCCTCCCACCTATACACGTACAATGGTACTGACCCACCCTCCCACCTATACACGTACAATGGTACTGACCCACCCTCCTACCTATACATGTACAATGGTACTGACCCACCCTCCCACCTATACACGTACAATGGTACTGACCCACCCTCCCACCTATACACGTACAATGGTACTGACCCACCCTCCCACCTATACACGTACAATGATACTGACCCGCCTTCCCACCCATACACGTACGGTGGTATTGACCCAACCTCCCACCCATACAAGTACGGTCATAATGACCCACCCTCCCACCCATACAAGTACGGTGGTATTGACCCACCCTCCCACCCATACACGTACAATGATACTGACCCGCCTTCCCACCCATACACGTACAGTGGTATTAACCCACCCTCCCAACCATACATAAACGATAGTACTCACCCACCCTCCCACCCATACGCGTACGATTTATAAATACTCTCCCACCCATACACGCACGGTGGTACTGTACCACCCTCCCACCCATACACGTACAATGATACTGACTCGCCCTCCCACCCATACACGTACGGTTGTATTGACCCATCCTCCCACCCATACACGTACGGTGGTATTGACCCACCCTCCCACCCATACACGTACGGTGGTATTGACCCACCCTCCCACCCATACACGTACGGTGGTATTAACCCACCATCCCACCCATACATAAACGATAGTACTGATCCACCCTCCCACCCATACAAGTACGGTGGTATTAACCCACCCTCCCACCCATACATAAACGGTAGTACTGACCCACCCTCCCACCCATACGCGTACGATTTATAAACACTCTCCCACCCATACACGCACGGTGGTATTGATCCACCCTCCCACCCATACACGTACGGTGGATTGACCCACCCTCCCGCCAATACATATCTTGAATTTAGTCCATCGGGTATCGTTAATTAAACAATGTAACTATCAACTGTTAACAGTAGTATAATTGATTCCAGTACAATACATGTACAATGGTATTGTACTGGTATCAATTATACTACTGTTAACAGTTGATAGTTACATTGTTTAATTAACGATACCCGATGGACTAAATTCAAGATAAATGACATAAATAACTTAAAGTATAATAGTTCCATGATGAGTAAATATAGTATAATAGCTGCGTTGTGATCTAAAAGACTGAACAAGTGAACTAGGGTGGGGGAGTGGGTGAGAAAGCTGCACAAGATAATTATATTCTGAAACCACGTTGGGAGAAGAATGGCCAGCCTAAAGCCATTATGCATATTAGGGTTAGGCCAGTGATCACCTGATATTGAACAATAAATGATCAATCTTTAAAATGACAAGAACTATCGATCTGAAAACTATACAGTATGACGATGGAAATATTTAAAAGGTATAAAAACTACAACAATAATTGAACTATTATTGGATTTAATTTATTTGAATTATTTTATATATATATATATATATATATATATATATTTGTCAAAGGCAAAGCCCTGGCTGACTGACTCTCTCATCACTAATTCTCCAAGTTCCCACGTAGGTAGAGAGCTAACATTTTGTACACTGATTCTTTGGGTCTTAAATAAGACAACTAAGCGGTTTTCACACCGTTATCTCAATAGGGCATTACCACACAGGCCTTCAATTAACCATATTATGCTTATGGTAACAAATTTATTGAAAGAAATAAAAAAATTAAACAACTATTGATAATAACAAACCACAGAGTAAAACAAAATATCTGTTTTTAACTTTTTCAAAGTTAATAAAAATTAAATAAAAAGTAGGTAGTTTTAGGGTTTTTTTTTTTTTTTTTTTTTTTATGAAGAAACTACTGTAACAGCTGTTTTCATTTATGTTTTTGGTTGTTCAACAAAATAGTAGAGTGATTAAGTTTTCATTATTGTTTTGTATGAATAATGTGAAAATAATCAAAGAATTTTCTAGTAAATTTTGGAACAGATATTATATATTTATCGAGTTATTTAATGTTATATACGTTATTTTGAGATGGATATAACGTCAGTGAGCATTGACAATCAGGACGTTCGTGTAGTTTCCATGCCTCCTAACGGCTCATGCCTGTTTCACGTAATTGATTATTTTGTTTATGGACGTAATTCCAGCAATAGTAGTTTTTATGTAAGAAGAAGAGTGGTTGATTATGTGAGACGAGCCTTCTTTACGAGTGTAGACATTAACGGGGTTGGCACGCGAAGCTTGCAGGGGTGTCCCCTAGTAAAAAATTCAATTAAGCATCATTCTGTCAAAAAATTGATGAATAACATAAATATTATGTTTCCATTTAGGCTAGTCTAACAAGTAGGCACTAGTCATGAACTTTCTGATCTGTGATCTACAGATTTATGGAAGTAGGTTATGTACGAGTAGATAGCATGGTGAAGAAATGAGACCAAACTATTAAGTGAGTTAATATAAATAAATGTACGAAAAAATCGAAAGATAATATGAATATGCACAAACAAAATAGCAATCCTTTAAGTCTGCACATAAAGTAACTTTAACATACTTAAGAAGATCAGTATCTTTAATTCTTAAGAAATATAAATAGACTTAAAAATTATTAATTATTTTGAGGGGACGTTTCAAATATAAATTTGCAATATTTAATGAAGAAGGAATTTTTAACAACACAACTACTATTATTATTAATAAGAAATACTATACATTTATGTTATGAACGACATAAATAACAAATTACAAAATTAAATCCTAGAATATTCTTTTTATTTTACCTCCCTCTCGTCGATTTGCATTCGATCATCCATGCATCGGTAAATCATAATACCGATTACTTAAAGGATTTCTCAAGTAATCGGTATTAAAAATACATAAATATAAATAAGTTTATTTTTCGATTTCCAATTTACATTACTAAAAGAATAATTGGGAGGCTGTGATAAAATAAACTATTTATTAATAACTAATATATATATTTTAAAAAGATGGTACAGTAAAATAGACTTTGTTAAGAAACCTATACCTTGGAATTGTATCATTTAAATCTTGGTTAACGAGGGACCAAAAAGTAATTATAAATGACAGTTATTGAGAATAATTACTAAAATTGATTAGTTTTGTGTTGAAATGTTAAGATTTATTTTACTCACGAGAATTTCCAGCAGCAATTGACACACAGTTATTAATATTTTATTTAATAATCAATAAATTATTATAAATATGAAAGTTATTATATACTATTAGATATACATCTAGTTTACCGAAACAAGTATTCTTATTCTTACATATGAGACGCCGACACAACGTTGTTGGTATTTTAAGGTGAATATGATTGGTTATATGATATGAGTGTGGATGAGTGCTGTCTGGTTACTAACTGAGTTCAACTGTTCCTCAGAAAGGACAATTTATTAATAGCCCAACAGCCAGGGCAACTAAGGGACCTGCAGCTTTACGTGGAATCCGAACGACGTAGTGTTGGTCTCATTTTCGACTAATCAACAAATCTGGCACTCAGTTCTCTCCCTACACAAAATCCGAACCTTAACTACCGTCCAAAATGGACACCCCAGACTTCTCTAGTAGTGTCCCCGTCGATGGCAACAATTGAGCGGACGCTGTGTCGGTATTAAGAGGACCGAGCATGGAACCTATCGTCTACAATCTCCCAAACACTTTGTTCCCAAGTAGCTGGGTTACAGCACTGCACCACCAGTGCCGACAATAATACATGCTTAATTGCCAGTTGTAATTGCTTTCATTTCAGTATTTCAATTTTGCACAAGGCTCTGTGAAATAATACCATTTATTCCACTAACCAATGTTAATAATACATTTAGCATTTTTAACTAATAAACAACAATCCTAATCCCAAAAATTACAAAATTATTTCAAATTAGTCATTTATGTGTCTGACAGAGGGATTAAAAAATAATTGATAACGGCCAAATTACTGTTTTGATCGTTTTATACCTGAATAACGTATTTCCTCAAAACCAATTAACAATCCCCCGATAACAAAATTAATTCCAGCTTGAACCCTTTGTGTGTTGTTTTTTTTCACTTGTAGTAATTGCACGGTTAGATAAATAAATTAGATAAACTAAATCCATGCTAAGCAATCTACGCCGTGCTTTAATATCTTAATTTGTGTATTATAACAGTTTATTTTTTACATACCTATAATTATTTTAAACTATGGAATCAATGTTATTTTTATGTTTGTAAAAACAGGGCAATATTTGAAAATTCAGCTTCCGGTACTTCAACTGTATTTTAATTTTTTAGCAGAGATGAACTTTGTAATAGTTTACCGTGGGTTACTAAGGTAGGTTAGTATTAATTACTTGGGAAGAACTAAGGTTAACGGTTTAGAATTTAATTATATTAAAATTTTTCTTTTAGCAATGCAATAGTTGCAAGATCGGCCAAATTAAACATGACTTCACCTTTCTCCAGCAATATAAACCAAGGTAGGTCACAAAGCGTTTCAATAGGACTAAACAGTCCAAGTTATTTAGCGAGAACGGATGTGTTTTATTCAGGCTTTATTCCTTCCTTTTGCAGAACCAACTTTTCATATTAATAATGGTTTTTAGTTATTTCACTTTTAATTATTCTCATTTGAAGTTACTAAACGTAATGCAGTCTTTTCGATAAACGTTTCACTTTATTTAGTTGTAGTTGAATTTTATTGTTAAGTGTTCATGATTATTTGTTTCCTTAAATAATTATTAAATTTTGAACATTTTTGACAGATTGTATTAATAATAAATTTAAAACTATGTTTTCACAACGAATTTTTATACGCTGGCTAAAGGGTTAGGAGCATGTAACGCCATATACTATAAAATATCTAAATAAGTAAATTTTCGAGCATATTTTTTAAAAATATTATTTTATTCAAACACCTATGTCTTTATGTTCAATTTTTCAAGAATTTGGACACGAATTTAGTTAGAATGTTTACTTAATTTTCAGTCTAAAAGTGAAAATCAATATTCATATTTGACTTTCATGAAAAAATTAAATTTAGCATTTTATTTTTTTTTTTTTACGGGTCATTTATAGAAAATTAATTACAGAAATACGCCTAACATAATGTATTTGGGATAGTCAAAATACAAAATATTTCTTCAGAACGTTTTTTTGAGAGGTTGTCCACATAAATCGACTAGGAGCTATTTTACCTTCCAATTCATTACTAGATACTATTAATTCATTGGTGACCTGAATTACGCCCTCCCACCCACCCATACACGTATAGTGGTAAAAATACCATCCCGCCCACCCCTACACCTACAGCGGTAAATACCCTCCCACCCACCCATACATGTACAGTGGTAAATACCCTCCCACCCACCCATACACCTACAGTGGTAAATACCCTCCCGCCTACCCATTCACCTTCAGTGGTAAATACCTTCCCGCCCACCCATACACATATAGTGGTAAATAACCTCCCACCCACCCATACACATACAGTGGTAAATATCCTCCCGCCCACCCATACACTTACAGTGGTAAATACCATCCCGCCCACCCATACACCTACAGTGGTAAATACCATCCCACCCAACCATACACCTACAGTGGTAAATACCCTCCCGCCCACCCATACACGTACAGTGGTAAGTACCAGTAGATACCAGTGTACGTGTGTAGGTGGGTGGGTGGGTTGATACCAGTGTACGTGTGGGGGTGGGCGCGTGGTCCATACCAGTGTACGTATGTGGGTGGGCGGGTGGTTCAATACCAGTGTACATGTAGGTGGACGGGTGGTCTATACCAGTGTACGTGTGTGGGTCGATAGCAGTGTACCACCAATACTACACTGGTATGGAAGTGGGTCATTTTCTGGTCTTGTTCAGAAAAAAATCAGTAACACGTTATACAAAGAATCAACAATGTGTAATAACATCGTCACAAAAAAAAATCATCCGGAGTAGTATTGTGGTATTTACGTTAAATACTCATAAATGACTTTAAAAAAGTCTACTTCTTGCTATGATATGACATTTTGAAAAAGTTCACAAGTATTTGATTTTTATGGTCACCTGAAAAAAATTGATAAATAAATGTATATATTTATTTAGTGTTTGGAAACCATGAAATTAAAACATTTGAGGACATTTTCAAAAGTACACAACACGAAGCAGGAAGTATATTTTAAAGGAATATATATGTAGATATTACATTAGCATTTTGGTTCTTAAAAGTTTTAAAATGTTCGCAATAAATGCAGTTTTAATTAAATCTACCTAAAACACTTATATTACAAATAATACATTACTATTACGGAGAAAATCCTGAAATTAGTGACATTATACATAAAAAAATAAATAAAATGAAATAATAATATAACTTAACACTATATTTATGATAAAGCTCAAGAACCAGCCTTGCACCACCAATTTACGTTTGAACAATACTAAATGAAACACATACAACTACACAAACAACAACTTAACGTAAAAATATACTGGACTTATCTACATATAGGAAAGACATATCAGAGAAGATGCACAAGTATTAATTTAATCCTTTTCGCGGTTTAGACCAAGAATATTTGATTTTGTTCAAAAATGCGAATCAAGCATATAGCTTCAGTTTGCATGTATCAGGCTATTTGGTATCTTAGTAAATCTATTGTTTGTTGGTTTTTTTACAATTATTTCCCGTAACAACAAGACTATAATTGTTTCTTGATAACCCCTTCATAATAAAAAAATAAGACGTGTTTAATATTGTTTATATTTTGTATTTTTGAATGAATTATATATTTTTATACATTGAATGTTGTATACAGATTTACATCCTAATAATAAATATAATTAGGACAAATTTCTTTCCCTTACATGACTGCAAAAAAAGAAATCAAGATTTATATTTTCAACGCCTGGGTAACTACACAGGGTTGGGCAAAAGTCTGGAATATATTTATTAATTTAAAAACCATTGAAAGAAATGTATTGACACTTTGTAGTTATATACGCGTCCCAATACCAAACATTTAAGCATATTTTACTTGTTTTTCGTTTAGCCAGGTGATGGCCCAAGAAGGAAGTCTTAAACATTTTAAATGTAAGCCTACCTCGAGTTGTACCTCATTTTAAAGGTCTTTGTTTGTAAAACACAAGAGTCCAAAACTTCGGTCAAAAGGATGGCCCAGTCAGAAAGTACAGCCACTCAAAGAACTTAATGTCTGGATTTGGCAAAAATCTTGAATGTATTTATTAATTTTAAAACTATTAAAAGTAAAGTAATGTAACTTTGTAGTTATGTACATGTCCATATACCAAACTCATGGACATATTTTACTTGTTTTTTGCATATCCAGGGAATGGCCCACGAAGGAAGTCTTAACAATTGTAAATGTAAGCCTACCTCGATTTATACCTCATTTTAAAGGTTTTTGTTTGTGTAAACTATAAGAGTGCAGTAAATTCTTCGAGTGGCTGTATTTTCTGACTGGGCCATCATTTTGACCTCAGATTTGCACTTTTGTATTGTACAAATAAAGACCTTTAAAATGATGTATAGCTCGAGGTAGGCTTACATTTAAAATGTTTAAGACTTCCTTCATGGGCCATCCCTTGAATATGCAAAACACAAGTAAAATATGTCCACGTGTTTGGTATAGGGAAATGTACATAACTACAAAGTTTCAGTACTTTGTCTTTTAATTGTTTTAAAATTAATAAATACATTCCAGTTTTGCCCAACCCTGACATTACATTTTTGAGTGGCTGTACTTTCTGACTGGATCATCCTTTTGACCTCAGATTTGGACTCTTGTGTTTTAAAAACAAAAATCTTTAAAATGAAGTATAACTTTGAGGTAGGCTTACATTTAAAATGTTTAAGATTTCCTTCATGGGCCATGCGAAAAACAAGTAAAATATGTCCAGATGTTTGATAAAGTGACGCGTACATAACTACAAAGTTTCATTACATTTCTTTCAATGGTTTTGAAATTAATAAATATATTCCAGACTTTTGCCCAACCCTGTATATGTTTGTTCAACCGTAAAATTATTAACGGCTCAACTGATTTAAGTTGACCTTAGTTTGTTTATAAAACCAGACGTGTAATACGATGTGAAGGTTTAACAACAAAAAACTCACTAACCCGAAATTAAGATGATATATTCAACTATTCGTTTTCAATTCAATTTTTATTTAATTCAAGGGCAAATATTACATAGTCACAGTGAAAACATTTTTCTCATCTAGCTTATTGCAATTTTTACTTTAGCCTACATATATCGTAGTTATAATATATAGTTGTTTATTATATTAAAATAACACAATATCAATTTTATTACCTCGTCGTGTAGTGACTGACTCGTTATTTTTTACAGAGTGCTTCGTGACCTCACTGGTTCAGGAGAAGCCTTGGTCTAAGAGTTCTAGGATGTACTTGTCTATAACGATTATGGCAGGTTTCTAAGGATGCATATAACCGTTGACAATGTGACTAAACCTACACTCAACCAGTTTATCCCCATGTTTCAAGAGTTGCATGTTCGAGCTCAAGTCTGGCCAGTTCAACTGGCCCGTGTAATTGGCGAGAATTGCTGTTGTATAGGAGTGAATGGAACCCTAAAAAAATAATATATATTAGCTTGTATTTTTGAAGTTTTTACTCTTAAAGTGTTATTAGAGTAGAAATAATATTATTATGAGAGTAAAAAATAGCTTTAGATATCAGATGAATTGTGTTTAAAAGTATTCGTAAATTAAGAATCGACTTATTTTTGAGAAAATGTACATTAATTTTGACTTGCGGTAAAGGAAGAGTACAACTAAGTACAATGTAGTTCCATTTTTTGTACATTGAAATTATTTCACAGTGTTATCTATGCTATCTGACTGCTTTAGTACAATACATAGAAATAATATGTATAGATTATCCTTTCATTCATATTTCCCAGAGATTAGTTTTTTGGGCGGGAAGACAAGGGTGCCAGCGAGCGCTGTGTCACGCAGACAGCACGGCGCTTAGCTGCAAACAGCATCAGGCGGATAGTGACGGATTGAGGGGTACACTATACCCGACCGATTTCTCTTTGTATCCATATTTTTGATAGTTTTTTTAAATATCACATTAATAGTTCCCACTGGCCTGTACTATTGGCATAAAATGGGTTCCACAGCAGACAGTCCAGTTCAATTCGAGCTATGAGCAGCCCCCAACCGGTCTTGTCTTACGCCAACGGCGGGGGTAGAACAGAGGGCTCCTGTGACCCCCCCGCACATAATCTTTAGGCTTGAACTGGACGGTATGGGCTATAGAAATAAACTGACTATGCAAGGCTATGTGTTTAT
The DNA here is from genome assembly GCA_035578905.1 of Stictocephala bisonia. NCBI lineage: Eukaryota > Metazoa > Arthropoda > Insecta > Hemiptera > Membracidae > Stictocephala > Stictocephala bisonia. The sequence continues at coordinate 326,380 of JAQJVL010000098.1, read as the reverse complement.
CCGGCCGATATGTTTATCTGGTGGTTCAGTTCAAAGTGTGTGTACCTTTGAACCCACACACATACAGTGTTATTGACCCACCCGTCCACCCACACACATACAATGGTGTTCACCCACCCGCCCATCCACATACGTACAGTGGTGTTGATTTTTTATCCCCACTGATTTTTGTAGTTCAAACAATAAACGATTTCCGAACCGAAATCGTATCATATTCTAAGATAATATTTCATATACATTATTTAGCCCCTGAGCTGTTCAATCAAATTGTAAGAGAAAATTACTTACTTATTCCGTCGTACAGCTCCTGTTATGTGAATAGTATTTTAACTTCACATTTTTATACTGAATGGATAATATTGCTTGACTAGCATGTAGAGATTTCATATACATTATTTAGCCCCTGAGCTGTTCAATCAAATTGTAAGAGAAAATTACTTACTTATTCCGTCGTACAGTATAAAAATGTGAAGTTAAAATACTATTCACATAACAGGAGCTGTACGACGGAATAAGTAAGTAATTTTCTCTTACAATTTGATTGAACAGCTCAGGGGCTAAATAATGTATATGAAATCTCTACATGCTAGTCAAGCAATATTAGCCATTCAGTATAAAAATGTGAAGTTAAAATACTATTCACATAACAGGAGCTGTACGACGGAATAAGTAAGTAATTTTCTCTTACAATAAGATAATATAGCTCTTCATGTAAGGAGAAAGGTCATTACATTATGGATATGCACGCAGCTTTGGGCCATTATAAACTTAGAACAAATACCCATTATAATCAATTCTGACTCTTTTTCATAACGACTGCTTTAAACTGTTAATAACTATTTACTATAACCTAAAATTGTCTTTATAATAATACATTCATTTTTATATTATTATTACTGAAATTTGGCCAAATTAAATAAAAATAGAACATTTTCAGACAAAAGAACTGTTTTTTTTTATTTAAATAAATCAATATAATTGTAATAATTCAAGACTAAATTATATTTATTATTATCAATATAAACAGCTGTTTCAATACTTGACAGTTGTTATTTATTGATACATTTCCAAATAAAAACTAAACGACCATATTTTGATTGGATTATTTGGACAAGCCGATGGAGCCACCTTTTAATACTAACCAACCGTTAAACAAACATCAATATAATATACTCATTAATAATATTATCAATGAAAGTATTTGTATAACATTAATAATAGTTATTAACAAGTATTATGTTTGTTGTTAATGAAAATAGTGATTTAAGAAAAGCAGTTACTGATTATTACTACATTCAGTGTAACAGATGAACCAGCTGATACGTCTGTGTGACGTCATTGACACCAAGATTTACTGCGCACCATGCGCGTGAACCCTACCGTATTATTCTAGTTACCGTGGTAGGTATCACGACGAGGCTGTTCAGTAGACTGTGACGTCACATGGGCGAAATCAGCTGGTTTGATTATTCTATTAAATAAAAGCAACTAAATAAACCAATCACGTTTACGTATTTTCTAGGTACCTTGTCCGAGATGTTTATTTTTTAATTTGAATGTACAACTGTCGTTGGAGAGGGAACTCCATTGCTGCGCATGCTCGAACCATACGCCTAGAACTATGGACTGTGTTATAGCAAACTCTTAATTTTCCATAAAAAACTCATCAAGATAGTTTTGAAGGGGTTCGGACATGAATTTTTAAAAACAAGAAACTAATCTTATAAGAATTACGTATTAAAACATTTTTTTAGTTTAAAAAGTACATTTTGTAGAATACTATCATTTTTCGTACACTATAGAAACCAAATTTAAGCTTCAAGTATAACTCAAATTCTGCCTGTTTTTGCATAACGTTTATGGGCTTTTTAGACTACTTTTCAAGATAAATTATGTGTCTATTTCATTTAACCTTTTTGTGTGATCTATAAGTCTGTGCGTGGGAAGGTTGTAGCATTGATTATATAGGCCATTTGAAACTATTATACTTTCTTGAAAAAACGGTGGCTTCTTCGCAATCTGATATGGATTGATTTTCTACAGATTTTATCCTATAATAATGTGTACATTTCGGGTTTAAATTGGATTTTTAAGAAGTTTTGTTTCTATTTATGTAAATTTTGAAAATATTGAATCCTATTTGTAAATATAGAATTCAATTAGATATGCTAAGTCTTCAATGTTACTGTGTCATTTTTATGCAAACGTTTTATTTAAAATTTGTGCTATTTTTTTTTATTTTGACTCTAAATATCAGGTATTACGATAATTTTGAAAAATTACTAATCTTTTATTATTATTATTATTATTCATTAGTAAGATGCCGATCGTCAAGATATGGGCGAATTTGAGGAGCGGATGAATGTAATGAGTGTAGATGTACGAGTGTTGTCATTGTTACTAACTAAGGTCGACTGTTGAGAAGAAAGAGCTATTTATTAATAGCCCAATAGCCAGGGAAACTAAGGGACCTACATCTTTACGTGGTATCCGAACAACGTAGTGTTGGTCTGATTTTCAGCTAACTGACAAGCCTGACACTCAGTTTCTCTAAACAACACATGAAGATTGACAACTATCCTACATGGACACCCTTTCATTTCTCTGACTTCACTAAATGTAACACAGCCCTTTCTAAACATTTTTAAGTTTATATTTTGGTTCCTATCATGCCACGTATAGAGAGCTAGTTCACAAATGAAAATAAAAATATGTTATTGCCAAGATTGGATCTGGAAACACTTAATAAAATATTTAAAAAATATCATTTAGCTACAAAATTGCAGAGTTTATAGAAAGAAAACATTTCAAAGTCCAATAGAAGTCTTATTGGCACAGTAAAACAAGGTTAGGAAGATAAACTGAGAACTCAATAAATCTTGCAATGAACAGCAATAACTTTTGGCAATTCATTTCCGGTCGACATTCGTCTTTAGACGTATCCAATACAACATGTTGTGTCCTAGTGCACACTTAAGCTGCCCATGGTTGTATAGTTGGTTAAACATTGTTGCATACTAAGATTACAGAAAGTACATAGTAATAGTACATAGTAGTAGTAACTGTATATTCATGATTTTTTAAACTATCAAAGTATCATAATCTATCGTCAGTTGGGACCATTTATGGAGCAATGGCTGCTAGCAGTTTTAAAAACAGCGAATATACGTACTGAACAGATTCGAACAAAATACGTATTATGATAGTTGAAGTAGGCTATAAAAAATATAACATTTTTACACATTTGTTTTAAACTCATGTAGATTACTGGAGAGAGAGTCATTAATACTGTATAACTGGATATACAAGAAATGTATGCAATGAAAATTCAAACGAATATTCAGACATTAAACATTAGGAAATAAAAGATCCTTAACATAACTTAGAAGGGTTAAAACTGAAATACATTATTGACGCAATGATTTCAAACAAAGCAAGAATTTAAAAAAAATTAAGAGTTTGCAGAGGCTGTCGGCCATTTTGGTTTTAATCCCATAAGAACAATGTTATTTGTGAATCCAGAAATTCGTTATTGGTTAACTAGAAGTTTTGCATGAGACGTCATTTTAAACTTTATCATATTGCATGTTGGGTTTGCTTTTTATATTTTGAATACATACGCCTAGTTTGGAAAAATATAAGAAAATAAAAACTTTCAAACTAAATATTCTTTTCTATAAAACTAATTAGAAATTAGCAAAGAAATTCCAACGCGCAATTTAGTTCTTGATCAAATAATGCAATTTGCTTGAAAAACAAATCCGTCTAAGTTTTTTGGTTACACGTGATCGTATGTTCGGTACGAAAATAACATTGTTCTTATATCGGATTAAAACTAACATGGACGACAGCCTCTGCAGACTCTTAAAAAATGTGCACATTTCGAACTGTAGCGTGGGGGGTATGAGACAATATATAATTGATGTTTGTTTTATTTTAGCATGGAACATGCTTTAGTTTTTTTTTAGTTTTACTGTAAATTTGAACTTTAGTAAAAGGCTTAAGTTTTTTTTGGAATTACTGATTGCCAATCAACTAACTATAATATGTTGAACTATTTTTATCTATCAGAAATCAAATCAAGAACCTATCGCCTACAATATCCCCAACACTTTGACTTTAAGTAGCTAGGTTGCAGCACTGCGTCACCAGTGCCAACAGTTTTTAAATGAATGATTTGAAAATTACGTACTGAAGAGATTAGAACAAAATACGTACTGAAGAGATTAGAACATAATACGTACTGAAGAGATTAGAACAAAATACGCATTAAGAAATGTTCAGTAGGCTACATCAAAAATAACATTTTGCGTAAAAAAAGAGTATAAATTATTTGATAAATGGGACATCAAAATAATTGAACATACAAGAAATATATGTAATGAAAACAAACCAATATTTAGACAGTAAACATTAGGAAATAAAATATCCTGCTTAGAAGGGTTAAAACTGAAATACACTATTGATGAAAGTATATTAAACAAAATAATTTTTTAAATTTAAGCATGGAAAAGTAATACATATATAGTTATATTTGAATGCAAGGTCACAAGAAAGCACGGGGCATACCATAATTAGACAAATTCTGTAAAATATGTCTATGGAAGTTTTTTTTCAGGGGGCAGCTGAAGGAATTGCCTGACTCTGTCTTTCGTGTTCACTCAAAGTAATAATAAAGAGCATACTTTGAAATTATTGAAAAATTTCAACGATTAATAGGACATTGATTCTGACAAACCATTAATCGTTAGAAAGTAAAACGTCTATTTCACGTATAATTTTATTTTAGGTGGTAAATTTAAAAATAAGTCAATAATATTAAATGAAATTTTATAAATATAAAGTATAAATTAGGTAGTGTATACATAACGAAAATTGATTTTAGTCTAAAGTGCATAGAAAAGAGAAATATTTTAAACATTAATTTTGATTTTTCAGTTAGTCCATCGTTAGGATTATAAAATTAGAAAAAATACAAGACATCCATTTCTTCTTCGAATTATTTATTGAAGAATTATTTAAAGTGTGAATAATTATAAATTCTCAAATTCTCCAATAAATTATAATAGAATTTTAAAATTATTTATACTCTATGTACAAGATATTTTTAATATAGACATACATAAATAATTATAAAATTAAAATGTTTGTACTGTTTGTATTTACGTATGGACCTCAAATTATAAAGTCCATGTGAAGGCTTATTATTTATATTTGTCATAAATTTACTGTATTATAAAAATAACCCGTAGCTTTTAAGAATCCTTATCTGAAAAGATGATGTCGACTTTTTAAGCTAGTTGGACTAATGTAATTTCCGAACCACGGGAGTGCCACTGGGGTAAATGCTTCATGTTAGCACCGGAAATCAACCCCGGGTAGACTGCGTGACTAGCAAGCACCAACATTCACTGTTTTGGTGCTACAAATGATTATGAATTTTATGTATTGAATACGTACATTTTCAAATTTATTTAAAATACCATTGATAAAAGGGAAGATTAAGGGATGTTCTACGTAGAGTTTGTTAATCTGAATGTGTCAAACAACTCGCAGGACTCCATGTTCTTCACGAGCAATGTTTACAAATGAAGAATCTCTAACATTTCAACGATTTATCGGTTTTGGATTTTTACGAATAAGTCATCATAAGATAATAAAATGTCTAATTCACTCATTTTTATTTTCACCCTTTATTTTCATAAACATGCTATAAATATTGAATTATATTTATACAAACAAACAAATTGTTACCAATCATAAGCCAATGCCAACAAAAAACTGTCAATCAAGTACATTTTGTTAGTATAGTAAAATGTATCCTCTGCCAAATAAGTGATGTTAGTTTTATTTTCCTAAATATTTAAACTAAAATTGTAGTGATTCAGTTTTCAAAACATTTTTCAAGTTCAAAATATCTTAAAAAATATCCAAATTTTGAACAACGCTCAGATACGAGTTTCCCTGAAGGAACACGATCAATGTAACTGTCTTCCATCTTCACCACTTCAGTTTAAAGCCATTGTAATCCTTATGTAATTGGTTATGCTCCTTCCTTCACTTGCCATTGTCGTAACCGCAGGGCACATCGTCAACTCAAGGGTTTACGTCTCCTTAACGCCTTTATCTCACATTTTGTGGAATTCTGTTCAGGTGACCACAAATAGTCGAGTCGATAAATCATCACGAGCCTCATCGTTCTTGTCGATCCTTATTGATTTTCGCTGACAATGGTGATGGAGAATTGTTTTCATCTGGCACAATAATAATAACTCAATATCTAAATAAACAATTTATTTAGCCTAAATGAAAACGTTCAAATTGCATTAGCCAAATCAAAATAATTTACGTATAAAAAATAGCTTTATAAAAAATTTACCTACACTCCGGGAGAATGGAGAGAATGTCTGATAGAAGGATACTATCACACATTCTCCTTCTATAAAATACTGTTATAGAAGGATAAAAGGATAAAATAAATAAATAATTTTTTTGTTGAGAAGCACATGATGACATCAAAATGCATTACAGTGGTCAATTTCTTAGGCTATAAATTAGGTTTTAGTTCTAAATAATATACAACATATATAAACATTGTTACTGTATAGTAAAAGTAAAATAAATATAATAATAACAAAAATAGAGACATTTTTTCAGCACAATTTTATATAAGTTAGCAATCCCAAGGTACAATACTTAATAAGTAACAAACAAAATGACAATTAATAGCAATAAGTCCAAAAGTACAAGTACAAGTAATAACTAAGTAATAACTAAGTACAAAAACATAATAGAGTCAAAATTATTACATTTAAAATACTTCAAATTACAACGCTTATTCAGACTAAACAAACATTTATCATTAACAAATAAAAAAAATAAGAAGTAGTAATAATACATGGATCTATAAATCATACAGCCATCTTTTAGAAATTTTTTTTAACTTTGTACAAAATCTATTTCATAAGTGATACTTTTCCTTATATCACACATTCTCTCTATTTCATAAGTGATACTTTTCCTTATATCACACATTCTCTCTATTTCATAAGTGATACTTTTCCTTATATCACACATTCTCTCTATTTCATAAGTGATACTTTTCCTTATATCACACATTCTCTCTATTCTCCTCCAGGTTGGAGGTTGAATTCTCCAAAGCTTCCATTTTATTCGTAACAGCTTGCGTGTTAATGTTGCGTTCCTGTTAAAACTTACATTGCTCAGCAATACAAATTTCTCCGGAATTTAAATGTTGCTATTTTACTTTCTCGCCAACAAGAAGCTAGCCTCTGTGCACAGTTAAGAAGTGTTACCCCTTCTACCAGTTTCTAACCAAAAAACATCTCTGATTACAACAAACATAACTCCCTTGACTGCTCACCTTTTTAGAACTCTATGCTTATGGAGATTACAAGTTTTTTTTTTTTCAAAATACAACATGCAATAAGAGTGCGAATGAATAATAGGGAATCTAATTAAAACTGTACAGCAAGTTTTAAAACATTTTTATCAAATATAATTTCATACAATAGACCTATTTATTAAAGAGATTTAATTATAACTAAAAGTGAACTCATCTAGTTGAAACAAATAAGGCCACATTTTAGATGGGTAAATGTAAGGAAAGTAACGCTGGGTTTTATGATCCTTTGATCCTATCAAATAAGATGCAACATTCTTATATTATCATATCCAAAACATTATAGGCAGTATGGACTATTTCTGAGGGCATGGCGGAGGAGAGAGAACGTGCCTATCATCTCCAGAACATTATAGGCAGGATGGACCATTTCTGAGGGCATGGCGGAGGAGAGAGAACGTGCCTATCATCTCCAGAACATTATAGGCAGTATGGACTATTTCTGAGGGCATGGTGGAGGAGAGAGAACGTGCCTATCATCTCCAGAACATTATAGGCAGGATGGATCATTTCTGGGGGCACGGCGGAGGAGAGAGAACGTGCCTATCATCTCCAGAACATTATAGGCAGGATGGATCATTTCTGAGGGCATGGTGGAGGAGAGAGAACGTGCCTATCATCTCCAGAACATTATAGGCAGGATGGATCATTTCTGAGGGCATGGTGGAGGAGAGAGAACGTGCCTATCATCTCCAGAACATTATAGGCAGGATGGATCATTTCTGAGGGCATGGTGGAGGAGAGAGAACGTTCCTATCATCTCCAGAACGTTATAGGCAGGATGGATCATTTCTGAGGGCATGGTGGAGGAGAGAGAACGTGCCTATCATCTCCAGAACGTTACTGAGTTACAGATGTGAACACGTAATAATAACATGCACATAACGTTCCGACGAGGACATGATTCCAACTTACACATTCTATTGTGTATTACTTCTAGTGACAAATTACTGTATTAAGGTTATATGTTAGATTAGCAAATTAAGGATTTATACAGTTGGAACAGTTTATTTGCTGTTGCTTGGATACCAGATACATTCAAAAGTTAAAAAAACTCATTTTTACTTACATATTACACTTTTTGGTTGTGCTGATAAGACAGCAGCAATACTGAACTGATGATATTATTCGTTATAAAGACGCATATTGTAGAGATATGGGAGAATATGAGGGGAAAATGAGGGTATAATTTAGTTATTGCTATTTACTAAGGTCGACTGTTGTTTAGAAAGATCTATTTATTGATAACCCAACAGCTAGGGCAACTGACGGGCCTGCAGCTTTCCTTTGTGTATGAACCAAATATCATTGGTCGTATTTCCAGCTTAATGATAAGTCTGATACTCATTTATTTTCCCTACACAACATCCTATGTGTGACTACCATCATTTAGTCTCCGCTTAACAACATATCCTAAAGGCATTAATCAATAATAAATACACATGCTTTAACATTACATTCATGTTTTCACAAGAAAAAATTACGTTGTACGACTGGAGATGTATGTTTAACACAGAACTGTTGGTAGTCTGTTTAACATTTTTCTAATGTTACTTGGTTCATAATCAGTGAAACTAACCTAATACGATACTTAAGGTTGTCTCAGTAATCTAAATTAGTGTTCACGGGACTTAGGGTTCAAATTTTGAACTTTGTAAATCACAACAATGGGTTTTATAGTTATATATAGTGACAAAATTCAAATCAACAGCAATATTTTTTCAAACCTATTCAAAAGATTTTACAGCCATAATTTGAGACTCCCCAATAAAATTAGGACGAATGTCGTTGTAATGCTTTAAAACTATTGAACGTGTGTAACTACTGAATAAACAGAACTAACCTTTCTAGTTCATAGAAAAATAAGACTTAATATTATAGATGTTTGGTTTATAGGTTTTGGTCCCAAACCAAGCTTGAAAATACAATACTTAATGACACAGTCCGCCCGTTATATAACGGCAATTACTAGAATGGATTCAAACACTCCAAGTCTGTACTAAACCAACTCGTTCTGATGAGTGCAGATAACCGACCAATCCAATAAAACCGCTTAAAAGTTTAGCAGATATAAATTTTTACAGGGTATAGCTCGAATATTTAAATTTAGAATCTTTATCCTGTAAGGTACGTGTTTGTTTAAGTTCGGAATCGAATAAATAGTTCCCACACTTGCCAGCTAGGATAGTTGCAGCGGGCTGGGTATAGTTCCAGGGGTCGGAGTTAAGGAATGGAGTCGAGGCGAATGGTTCAGTACATTTAATCTTGAAAGATCATTCACATGGCACAAGACCATAATACATCAACACCTCTCGCCTCGAGGTAGGTTGGAACAGTATAGTCGGACTATAGAATGCTGGATATTCTGATATTCTGTCCTTATGTTCTAAAACCCCAAGTCCCGCCTTTCTCGGCAGTCCAAAGCTAAAAGGGGACCTACGGAATATGAACCCCTAAGGCTACTTGCCTCGCAAATTAAATAATCCAAATAAAAATAAAACTGCTACTTGCAGAATGAAACAAAACAAAATCACTACTAATAAATGGTGGGTTAGGACCGCTTTTCTCAGCAGTAACTACTTAACCTCCAATTAACTCGTCTATGATAACTTAAACGAGTCCTCTCACATGCAAGGATTAAAACAAACTACTGTATCTACTTGCGAATGAAGTAAATAAGCCAATGTTCTAAGCAAGCAGAGGTGGCAAGCTGTAATAAGTGGAGACAGGTCCACTTACCTCGTCGAACTGACTTGGCTGATAACACTGCTGGTTGCGGTCGGCAGTTTTGTTAGACCCGGCCTGGCGCCTCCAAGCGGTACGTAAGTGTATTAGATGGCAGATGCGGGAATTTCAAATGCCCTAATTCTCTGTCTGCTTGAACTACTCTTCGTTTAACTTAAACTATCCTATAAAAAAAAAAAAAAAAAAAAAAAAAAAAAAACTCTTCTTGTAGCAATCTTACAATCCATATAAGTGTAATTTATTATTGCATGTTTATTACGTAAGTATAGCATATTATAGGTGCAAAACTAGCAGAGCTGTTTGTAAGCATATAATCTAGTAACAATAATACTCTAAAGAACTGATTTATGTTTTCCGAAATGCATTTGCTAGATTTTCTAAACTTAAATATTTACGGACCAAGTTAGACTAAAAAAATATTAAGAAAAACTTCAAAAAGTTGATTATTAGCGTCATTGCATGACTGTCATATTAGTTGACATTTCACAACGGGACTGGCTGCATTATTTGGGGTTGTTTTTTAATACAAGATCTGTTTTCCAAATCTACTACCCAATTTCATACGTTTGAACATGAATTCGGTAGAACCTGTTCAAAAGAACATTATTAATTTTCTGTTAAAACATTTCAACAATCAGAGCTGCAATTTGAGACTCATCAACAGAAAATTTGTACAAATAAAATTAGGATGAATATCGTTATAATGTTTTAAAACTATTGAACGAGTGTAACTACTGAATAAACAGAACTAACCTTTCTAGTTCATAGAAAAATTAGACTTAATATTATAGATGTTTGGTTTATAGGTTTTGGTACCAAACCAAGCTTGAAAATACAATACAAACATGTTCAAACGTCCAAAAACAGGCTGTAGTTTAGCAGTTTTAAACATCTGAACAAAAGTTAGTGTAATATTGCACTTGATAGCTATGTCATTTGTATCGGAAAAACAGAAAATTCAATCAAATGAAACTGATTATAAAGGTTATATGCATTTTCAATCACTAAAACCTCTTTTCCAATGAAAAAATCAGCAAAATATTTCCCGTCCAATCAGCGTCAATGAGGAAGAGATTGAAATATCCATCCGCCCCCTTCCTTTTCCTCATTCCTCCCGACGCTTCGGAACTGCTTCTTTACCTCGTGTAATATTCATTTAGGGAAATCCAATCTGCCATATATTCCATTAAACGCGAGAACAGTAGTGAAATTCCATATTGAATTTGATTTAATGTGTTGTAAATTGTCCTTCAAATGATTTTTATATGCATTAAATGTTCAGGAGGGATGAACTACGTTTTAAAAGAGATGGTTTTCCCTATAAACTATTATACCTTTTATATTTTTTTTTACTTTCCACGCCAGTGGCATTTTAAAAGTGATATTTAAAGGATGTTGAGAGACAACGGTCCAAACCCCTATGACAAATTTAATTGGACCTTCCGGGATTTGAACCTGTGACCGTCTGCAATATAAAGCAGAAGGGCTAACCACTAGGCTAGCAAGAGGTTTTCATGTTTAATTACAAATAAACCAGAAGTTTCGATATATAAGTTGTAAAACATCATCAATCAAACTTGTTCTTCACTTTTATATATATTTTAGAAAATCTATGTTCTGGCTTTATATGCCCAACGCAAATTATGTAAATATAGTATAATATAATATGCCATGTTAGAAATATACTGAAAAGAGTTCGTGGTAGGAATATCTTTGGTCTTATAAAGATATTTTTTGTTATATATATGTTGATATGTCTTATATATATATTTTTGTTACGATCAAGTGTAGATTTGATTTTTTACTGTTTGCTGGTTCATGAGCTCCCAAGTAGCCAATAATACAGGCGTAAAAAAAGTTTTTATTAATCTAAATAGGGTTATTGTGTTAGTTAGTAAACCCTCTTGGCAACTCATGTAACACATAGGGTTACTGTGTTAGTTAATCAACCCTCTTAGCTACTCATGGAACACATAGGGTTACTGTGTTAGTTAGTAAACCCTCTTAGCAACTCATGGAACACATAGGGTTACTGTGTAAGTTAGAAAACCCTCTTAGCAACTCATGTAACACATAGGGTTACTGTGTTAGTTAGTAAACCATCTTAGCAACTCATGGAACACATAGGGTTACTGTGTTAGTTAGTAAACCCTCTTAGCAACTCCTGGAACACATAGGGTTACTGTGTTAGTTAGTAAACCTTCTTAGCAACTCATGGAACACATAGGGTTACTGTGTTATTTAGTAAACCCTCTTAGCAACCCATGGAACACATAGGGTTACTGTGTAAATTAGAAAACCCTCTTAGCAACTCATGTAACACATAGGGTTACTGTGTTAGTTAGTAAACCATCTTAGCAACTCATGGAACACATAGGGTTACTGTGTTAGTTAGTAAACACTCTTAGCAACTCCTGGAACACATAGGGTTACTGTGTTAGTTAGTAAACCCTCTTAGCAACTCATGGAACACATAGGGTTACTGTGTTATTTAGTAAACCCTCTTAGCAACTCATGGAACACATAGGGTTATTGTGTTAGTTAGTAAACCCTCTTAGCAACTCATGTAACACATAGGGTTACTGTGTTAGTTAGTAAACCCTCTTAGCAACTCATGGAACACATAGGGTTATTGTGTTAGTTAGTAAACCCTCTTAGCAACTCATGTAACACATAGGGTTACTGTGTTAGTTACTAAACCCTCTTAGCAACTCATGGAACACATAGGGCTATTGTGTTATTTAGTAAACCCTCTTAGCAACTCATGTAACACATAGGGTACTGTGTTAGTTAGTAAACCCTCTTAGCAACTCATGGAACACATAGGGTTACTGTGTTAGTTAGTAAACCCTCTTAGCAACTCATGGAACACGTAGGGTTTTTGTGTTAGTTAGTAAACCCTCTTAGCAACTCATGGAACACATAGGGTTACTGTGTTAGTTACTAAACCCTCTTAGAAACTCATGGAACATATAGGGTTATTGTGTTAGTTAGTAAACCCTCTTAGCAACTCATGGAACATATAGGGTTATTGTGTTAGTTAGTAAACCCTCTTAGCAACTCATGTAACACATAGGGTTACTGTGTTAGTTACTAAACCCTCTTAGCAACTCATGGAACACATAGGGTTATTGTGTTAGTTAGTAAACGCTCTTAGCAACTCATGTAACACATAGGGTTACTGTGTTAGTTAGTAAACCCTCTTAGCAACTCATGGAACACGTAGGGTTTTTGTGTTAGTTAGTAAATCCTCTTAGCAACTCATGGAACACATAGGGTTACTGTATTAGTTACTAAACCCTCTTAGCAACTCATGGAACACATAGGGTTATTGTGTTAGTTATTAAACCCTCTTAGCAACTCATATAACACATAGGGTTATTGTGTTAGTTAGTAAAACCTCTTGGCAACTCATGGAACACATAGGGTTATTGTATTAGTTAGTAAACCCTCTTGGCAACTCATGGAACACGTGTGTAGTCTATTGGCTCTCTTTTTTACATATATAAAAGAAGAAACTCCTACGCACGCAGAGCTAAGTTTTACATTGCCTCATGAACACATATGTTCAACTGAAATAATTTCAAACTAGAACTGGCAGATGAAATTCATAAAAGTTGTATTTTGCGAGTTCAGTCTTGTGAGTTGTAGAGTCTCAGATAAGAAATACATGGTAAATGACTGCTATTTTGTTCTGACTGTGGAGGTATTTCCGGTATGAAAAGTGTAAAAGCAAGCAGTTTAGAGGTTAAATTGTTTCCACTTAACTTTGTGATGGAAGCCTTTTTTCATATTGTTCGGTTTTTGTTTTGACGTAAGACACGTGTAATTTGTACTTAAGAAGACGCAGATACGCAAGCTGTAAAAATGACACTTCATTAATTAATACCTTAAAAATTCCAATGTTTACAATTTATTTGTATGCATTTTTTATATCAGCTCCTCAACTGATAAAAACTCCCGATACTTAAAATGTAATTTCTTATACAAGGGAAGGGTGAAATCCCTAGGAAAAGTTTGTATTGCTGAATGCATTGAAGGCACAACACTACACACATACCTCCTATACACAAATCATCTCCTTACTTGTAATTCTAATTTTTCAGAAATTTCTCACTCCACGAATTGGTGCACACTGACAATATCTCTGTACGTATACTTTTGTACAGAGCTTTCTTCTGCTAAACTACGATAAACAAATTCGAAAATCAGATATGTGAAAGATTGGATCACAAACGATAGGCATGATATAATCATGGTCATACACAGATAATATCATTATCGAAATCGTACTTGTGAATTGCCCATTTAATACGTGTGCATGTGTCAGTGGGAAAGCTAGTAAATGTGTGGTTGAGGGAGGAATTTCCACTCGTATGGTAGGACCTTGATCGTCCATTTGTGGGATGAGGAGATAATGGCCACCTTAATACGTTTATGGGTATTGGTAAGACTGTCCACTTCATGCGTGTATGGTAAGTGGAAGGATAAACTTAATTCATGTGTTAGTAAGCGGGATGATTACCTATTTTGTACTTGTGCAGATGGGTGGGAGAATCACTCACTTTATACGTGGGTGGACGGTAGGATGACTGTCCAATTTGTACATGTGAGTGTGAGGGGTGATCGCACACATCGTACGTGTATCTTTGAGAGGAGGACCGCAAACCTCGTACATGCGTGGATGGTTGGCAGAATCACCCACTTTGTTCGTGTCTAGGCAGGTGGGAGTCCTATTTCATATGTATCTCAGGTACTTATGAATCAACCACCTATGGAGACACATTTTGGTAGAATGGACATAAATTCTTTTATGTGTATTTATAAGATGGAGCAATCATTTTTGTACATCTGTCACCTGATTAATTAAGCAAATTGAGAAAAATATTTCGTTAACTGATAAAAGAGAAGAGGATATTACTGATAATGTCGTTTAGTGTATGGATAACATTAACTGGAGTGTTTGATATCAAATTATTAATTAATTGTTTGGTATTTTTATGAACTAAAATTTTGTATTTGTTAACGAAGAACTAGACCACATATAACAACTGTCAGAACTTGTGTTGGGTTTTGAGTTAGGTATAGATGTATTTATTAAATTACAAAGCAGTTTAATATATGTTTGTCTGATAAGAATTATGAAATATTTATTATGAATTTAATGAATACGTTTGTACTCATTCTGATTGTCGGTAGGGAGTCTTTATAGTACAATTATTGATCTTTTAACATTTCAAAATAATTAAAAATACGAGACAATCCTTTATTGATGTCTGCTGCCAAGGACGTTGAGGGACAATTTGAGAGGTCACATTCAATTACAAAGTAGCCCTGATGGACGAGGCCGCTTATATCAAAGCTCGATCATCCCACACCCATCTACTCCCTTCCCACATTTGGCCACCCATCGTGTGACGTGTATCGGTCCATGCTGAAGGACGATTCGAGATGTCACATTGAATTACAAAGTAGCCCTGATGGACGAGGCCGTTTATATCACAGATCGATCATACCCCACACATCTACTCCCTTCCCAACCCTGGCCACCCATCATGTGTCGTGTATCGGTCCATGTTGAAGGACGAGTCGAGGGGTCACGCCCAATTACAAAGTAGCCCTGATGGAAGAGGCCGCTTATATCAAAGCTCGATCATCCCACACCCATCTACTCCCTTCCCACATTTGGCTACCCATCGTGTGACGTGTATCGGTCCATGCTGAAGGATGATTCGAGGTGTCACATTGAATTACAAAGTAACCCTGATGGACGAGGCCGTTTATATCACAGATCGATCATACCCCACACATCTACTCCCTTCCCAACCCTGGCCACCCATCGTGTGTCGTGTATCGGTCCATGTTGAAGGACGAATCGAGGGGTCACGCCCAATTACAAAGTAGCCCTGATGGAAGAGGCCGCTTATATTATAGCTCAATCATCCCCAACACATCTACTCCCTTCCTAACCCTGTCCACTCGTCGTGTGACGTGTATCGGTCCATATTGAAAGTCGTGTCGAGGGGTCACATTCAATTACGAAGTAGCTCTGATGGACGAGGCCGCTTATATCACACCTCGGTCATCCCACACCCATTTAATCCCTTCCCAACCTTAGCCACCCATCGTGTGACGTGTATCGGTTCATGTTGAAGGATGATTCGAGCGGTCACATTCAGTTACAAAGTATCCCTGTTGGACTAGGTCGCTTATATCACACCTCGAAAATCCGACACACATCTACTGCATTCTCAACCCTGACCATCCATCGTGTGGTGTGTAACGGTCCAAGTTGAAGGACGAATCGAGGGGTCACAATCAATTACAAAGTAGCTCGGATGGACGAGGCCACTTACATCACAGTTTGATCATCCCATACCCATCTACTACCTTCTGAACCCTAGCCACCCATCGTGTGACGTGTATCGGGCCATGTTGGAGAACGAGTCGAGGATCATTCAATTACAAAGTAGTCCTGATGGACGAGGGCGCTTATATTACAGCTCAATCATCCCACACCCATCTACTCCCTTCCCAACCTTGGCCACCCATCGTGTGACTTGTATCGGTTTATGTTGAAGGACTATTCGAGATGTCAAATTGAATTACAAAGTAGCCCTGATGGACGAGGCCGCTTATATCACAGCTCGGTCATCCCACACCCATCTACTCCCTTCCCAACCTTGGCCACCCATCGTGTGACGTGTATCGGTTTATGTTGAAGGACTATTCGAGATGTCAAATTGAATTACAAAGTAGCCCTGATGGACGAGGCCGCTTATATCACAGCTCGGTCATCCCACACCCATCTACTCCCTTCCCAACCTTGGCCACCCATCGTGTGACGTGTATCGGTCTTATGTTGAAGGACTATTCGAGATGTCACATTGAATTACAAAGTAGCCCTGATGGACGAGGCCGCTTATATCACAGATCGATCATCCCACACCCATCTACTCCCTTCCCAACCTTGGCCACCCATCGTGTAACTTATATCGGTCCATATTGAAGGTCGAGTCAAGGCGTCACATTCAATTACAAAGTAGCCCTGATGGACGAGGCCGCTTATATCACAGCTCGATCATCCCACATCCATCTACTCCCTTCCCAACCCTGGCCATAATCATAGGACTTGTATCGGTCCATGTTTCGTAGACATAATTTCATACTTGATTGATGAAGTTCAGTGTAATTGATTTCTTAAATTTGTTTTGCATTGAGAATTGTTGATATTCTGCGATAAAAGTCTTTAAGATATGTGTAAGGCAACTCGCAAACGTCGGTAGAAACTACCTCCAATAAATGTACATAAATTCATATTATAAGTTGTAGTTTTTTTATAAAAAATTCATATTATAAAATATAGGAATTTTTTATAGGAAATCATGTTTTTTGCGATTGTAATATGTTAGAAAAGTAGTTATAATTAACTACTTTTGTCAATGTACATGTTAAAAACATATTAAAAACATAACCTTTTGGTCGGCACTGGTGGCGCAGTGCTGTAGCCCAGCTACATGGGGACAAATTGTTTGGGAGATTGTAGGCGATAGGTTGGATGCTCGGTCCTCTTAATACCGACATGGCGTCCGCTTGTTGGTTGCTATCGGCGTGGACACTACTAGAGAAGTCTGGGGTATCCATGTTGGGTGGTAATCATTGTGCGGATGTTGTGTAGGGGAGATAACTAAGTATCAGGCTTATCAATTAGCTGAAAATCAGACCAGCACTACGTGGTTCGGATTCCACGTAAAGCTGTAGGTCCCTTAGTTGCCCTGGCTGTTGGGTTATTAATAAATTGCCCTTTCTGAGGAATAGTTGAACTCAGTTAGTAACCAGACTACACTCATCCACACTCATCCTACACTCATATAACCATTCATATTCGCCTTAAAATACCAACAACGTTGTGTCGGCGTCTCATATGTAAGAATGTAAAATGAAGGTTGGCCGGCGTAGTTATAGACAATGGAACATTAAACAACACAAATGTAATAAAATTACAATAAAATGAAAATATAATATCCTAAAATAGTATTAGTTCACCCAACAGTATACCTTACATTAAAGAGCTCTCAACACAACTGCGAATAATAAAGCCATTAATTTCTTTCGGCGTTAAAAATCTACCCAAAATAGAAAGTAAATATAATTTATATGCTATTTACTAATTTAGTAATCAGATAAGGACGATCCAGTTAAAATACCGCCAATATTTATATTGTTTGGATATAATAATAAATAAAATGTGAATATACATTGAATAAACATACATACATACATACATACATACATACATATATATATATATATATATATATATATATATATATATATATATTTAATTTTCAAATCTAAAATTTGAAAAAAATTCAATATCAGGAATCAGTTTTTTTACAACTTTTGGAACGTTGGCCTTTTTACATGTTTGCTCTCTTCAATCAATTATATGGGATTAAAAAAAAAATGCTATTTGAAAATCAGACCAAGTGCGAAACATGCTTTTGGTCCATCATTTAAAAATAGTTGTTCAAAGCACCAAGTTGCATACCACCACAACATACCATCAACATCGCAGACCACTGCTATTTCTTATTTACTACATTCTGATATTACCTAATATTTTGTATATTGAATCTATTAGACTATTCAAATTATAACTATTCAACTGACATTCCTGACAGTTCTGATTGGGGTCGAAATAAGATCCTTACCTTAGGAAATTGGGCTTCAAACAACTACACTAATAATAATTGTTTAGTTAAAACTAAAACAATACAAACCATATTTTTAACTATTAATTTTTTAAAGATCATAAAACGATAGTAGCTGAATTTGTGTAAAAATATATAATTTTAATACACTTTAAAAAGGATATATGAGTGTTATGTATTAGATTTTAGTTAAGGTACACTTATAAAACAAAACCTAAGTTTATTATTTTTAAAAGTTTGTTCTTTAGTGGAGTATGATTATAAGTGAAAAGGCAAGAGTTCAACTCTTACATTAAAGGGTAAAGTTAGTGGAAGGCTTGGGCAAAGCAAACATGAATTCGATTCCATCCTTTCTCTACCAATCAGGCCAGGAAGTGTCCGCACTTGAGTGTCCTAATGAAGGTAACAACAAACCCAACATTACCGGAAACGTTAACCACTCTCTGTAGAGGTTACTTGCCTTTCTCTCTTGACATATTATGTTTAACTGTAAGTACATTGTTAGCATCGTTCAACATTACCGGGAACGTAACCACTATCTGTAGAGG
The DNA here is from genome assembly GCA_035578905.1 of Stictocephala bisonia. NCBI lineage: Eukaryota > Metazoa > Arthropoda > Insecta > Hemiptera > Membracidae > Stictocephala > Stictocephala bisonia. The sequence goes on along the minus strand of JAQJVL010000098.1, from coordinate 306,950 downwards.
CTACTTGCCTTTCTCTCTTGACATGTTATGTTCAACTGTAAGTACTTGGTTGGCATCGTTCAACATTACGGGAAACGTTAACCACGCTCTGTAGAGGCTACTTGCCTTTCTCTCTTGACATGTTATGTTCAACTGTAAGTACTTGGTTGGCATCGTTCAACATTACCGGGAACGTAACCACTATCTGTAGAGGCTACTTGCCTTTCTCTCTTGACATGTTATGTTCAACTGTAAGTACTTGGTTGGCATCGTTCAACATTACGGGAAACGTTAACCACTCTCTGTAGAGGCTACTTGCCTTTCTCTCTTGACATGTTATGTTCAACTGTAAGTACTTGGTTGGCATCGTTCAACATTACGGGAAACGTTAACCACTCTCTGTAGAGGCTACTTGCTTTTCTCTCTTGACATGTTATGTTCAACTGTAAGTACTTGGTTGGCATCGTTCAACATTACGGGAAACGTTAACCACGCTCTGTAGAGGCTACTTGCCTTTCTCTCTTGACATGTTATGTTTAACTGTAAGTACATTGTTAGCATCGTTCAACATTACCGGGAACGTTAACCACTCTCTGTAGACGTTACTTGCCTTTCTCTCTTGACATGTTATGTTTAACTGTAAGTACATTGTTAGCATCGTTCAACATTACCGGGAACGTTAACCACTCTCTGTAGAGGCTACTTGCCTTTCTCTTTTGACATGTTATGTTTAACTGTAAGTACATTGTTGGCATCGTTCAACATTACGGAAACGTTAACCACTCTCTGTAGACGTTACTTGCCTTTCTCTCTTGACATGTTATGTTTAACTGTAAGTACATTGTTGGCATCGTTCAACATTACCGGGAACGTTAACCACTCTCTGTAGAGGCTACTTGCCTTTCTCTTTTGACATGTTATGTTTAACTGTAAGTACATTGTTAGCATCGTTCAACATTACTGGAAACGTTAACCACTCTCTGTAGACTTTACTTGCCTTTCTCTCTTGACATGTTATGTTTAACTGTAAGTACATTGTTAGCATCGTTCAACATTACCGGAAACGTTAACCACTCTCTTTAGACTTTACTTGCTTTTCTCTCTTGACATGTTATGTTTAACTGTAAGTACATTGTTGGCATCGTTCAACATTACCGGGAACGTTAACCACTCTCTGTAGAGGCTACTTGCCTTTCTCTTTTGACATGTTATGTTTAACTGTAAGTACATTGTTAGCATCGTTCAACATTACTGGAAACGTTAACCACTCTCTGTAGACGCTACTTGCCTTTCTCTCTTGACATGTTATGTTTAACTGTAAGTACATTGTTGGCATCGTTCAACATTACCGGGAACGTTAACCACTCTCTGTAGACTTTACTTGCCTTTCTCTCTTGACATGTTATGTTTAACTGTAAGTACATTGTTAGCATCGTTCAACATTACTGGAAACGTTAACCACTCTCTGTAGACTTTACTTGCCTTTCTCTCTTGACATGTTATGTTTAACTGTAAGTACATTGTTAGCATCGTTCAACATTACCGGAAACGTTAACCACTCTCTTTAGACTTTACTTGCTTTTCTCTCTTGACATGTTATGTTTAACTCTAAGTACATTGTTAGCATCGTTCAACATTACCGGGAACGTTAACCACTCTCTTTAGACGTTACTTGCCTTTCTCTCTTGACATGTTATGTTTAAATGTAAGTACATTGTTGGCATCGTTCAACATTACCGGAAACGTTAACCACTCTCTGTAGACGTTACTTGCCTTTCTCTCTTGACATGTTATGTTTAACTGTAAGTACATTGTTAGCATCATTCAACATTACCGGGAACGTTAACCACTCTCTGTAGACGTTACTTGCCTTTCTCTCTTGACATGTTATGTTTAACTGTAAGTACATTGTTGGCATCGTTCAACATTACCGGAAACATTAACCACTCTCTGTAGAGGCTACTTGCTTTTCTCTCTTGACATGTTATGTTCAACTGTAAGTACATGGTTGGCATCGTTCAACATTACGGGAAACGTTAACCACTCTCTGTAGAGGCTACTTGCCTTTCTCTCTTGACATGTTATGTTCAACTGTAAGTACTTGGTTGGCATCGTTCAACATTACTGGAAACGTTAACCACTCTCTGTAGACGTTACTTGCCTTTCTCTCTTGACATGTTGTTTAACTGTAAGTACATTGTTGGCATCGTTCAACATTACTGGAAACGTTAATCACTCTCTTTAGACTTTACTTGCCTTTCTCTCTTGACATGTTATGTTTAACTGTAAGTACATTGTTAGCATCGTTCAACATTACCGGGAACGTTAACCACTCTCTGTAGACGTTACTTGCCTTTCTCTCTTGACATGTTATGTTTAATTGTAAGTACATTGTTGGCATCGTTCATCATTACTGGAAACGTTAACCACTCTCTGTAGACGTTACTTGCCTTTCTCTCTTGACATGTTGTTTAACTGTAAGTACATTGTTGGCATCGTTCAACATTACTGGAAACGTTAACCACTCTCTGTAGACGTTACTTGCCTTTCTCTCTTGACATGTTATGTTTAATTGTAAGTACATTGTTAGCATCGTTCAACATTACCGGAAACGTTAACCACTCTCTGTAGACGTTACTTGCCTTTCTCTCTTGACATGTTATGTTTAACTGTAAGTACATTGTTGGTATCGTTCAACATTACGGAAACGTTAACCACTCTCTGTAGACGTTACTTGCCTTTCTCTCTTGACATGTTATGTTTAACTGTTAGTACTTGGTTGGCATCGTTCAACATTAATTGAAACGTTAACCACTCTCTGTAGACGTTACTTGCCTTTCTCTCTTGACATGTTATGTTTAACTGTAAGTACATGGTTGGCATCGTTCAACATTAATTGAAACGTTAACCACTCTCTGTAGACGTTACTTGCCTTTCTCTCTTGACATGTTATGTTTAATTGTAAGTACATTGTTAGCATCGTTCAACATTACCGGGAACGTTAACCACTCTCTGTAGACGTTACTTGCCTTTCTCTCTTGACATGTTATGTTTAATTGTAAGTACATTGTTGGCATCGTTCAACATTAATTGAAACGTTAACCACTCTCTGTAGACGTTACTTGCCTTCCTCTCTTGACATGTTGTTTAACTGTAAGTACATTGTTGGCATCGTTCAACATTAATTGAAACGTTAACCACTCTCTGTAGACGTTACTTGCCTTTCTCTCTTGACATGTTATGTTCAACTGCATATACATTGTTGGCATCGTTCTATATGTGTTACAGTTTTTATGTAAATTAAAATTTTAAATAATTATTAAAGTTCTACTTGTTACAAAATATTTCAAAAAATCGTTATAAGATGAAGATGATAAGGGAACATAAATTGAAAATTATCTTCCATAGTTTAGTTTATAAAATGAGATACTGTTGGTTACAGATTTATATGTGTTTTTTCTTTACTTTTTTCTTCCTTTAGTTTTATGGTTTCTGAATATTTTCTCAGATGTTAAACAAGTGAATACGTACATATTTTTCTGAATAACAATAATGTACATAACAACTGTTTTCATACAATGTTTACATCAACATATTTAAAAACATATTTCCAAACGTGTTTAAATATGTTTTTAAACACATTTGAAAAAAAAATAATACCTAAATAACAAACAGAAGCAAAAAATAAGACAAAATAAAATCAAAGCTTTTCCGACATTTACAGATTTATTTGTACTTAAGCTTCAAATTTTGTAAGATTGCTTTGGTCTGAGGACGATAAACGTTGGTCACTGCCACATATCACAGTAACACATTTACTATGTTAGTGTCAAATTCTATTCATCTGGAATTGGCACATATACGATATTTAATATAAACTAAACGAACAAAAAATTCTTTGAATTCGGTCCGGTATGCTAAAGCTTTTTTACTGAACTAGCGTTAATCTTTTGTTGTGTGATGTTTCACTTCTTTGTAATTTATACTGTAAAGTAAATTGTTAAGAAATAATTTATATGCTCTTTGAAATGTTAATAAAACGCGCTCCTAAGCTTAAAATATTAAAAAGATTGTACACATTTTTATTTTAAAACAGCACATAGAAAGGTGATTAAATTACAATTAGAAAATATTAAGTAAGTCTTTACGTGATTAATCTTAGATTTTCTTCTTAAAATGTTTCTCGTGTAAGTACAGCAACAAAAGGAAGTTATGATTGATTACAGTTGCAGTAAAGCCTTAGGAGAAAAGACTGTCCTGCGGGTACTTTGAGCTGTGAGGTACAGAGGATAAATAATTTAAAAAATGGAATATGGTAAGGCGTTTTTCTATCCTAAAACTGTTTCAACTCATCTGAAGGTGCTCATCAACACCACTGTACGTGTATGTGTGGACAGGTATGTTAATACCACTTTATGTGTATGGGTGGGTGGGTGAGTCAATGCCACTGTACGTGTATAGTTGGACGGGTGGGTCAATGCCGCTGTACGCGCGGGTGTCTGTATGTGTTTGTGTGTGTGTATGTAATACATTAACTGTACTCAAGCGTTTTCTGCATTAGATCATAACAACTATTTTTTCCTAATATTTCCATAATAAATACATCGGAGCTTTATGGAGTCAAATAATTTCGCCATCTTGTTCATGACTGAAAAAAGTAAACTCTTGTGAATATACAGACCGCGAACTGTCCATTTACAGTAGTCAGTATGGGTCAGACCCATGGGGTTACAGTAGTCAGTATGGGTCAGACCCATGGGGTTACAGTAGTCAGTATGGGTCAGACCCATGGGGTTACAGTAGTCAGTAAGGGTCAGACCCATGGGGATACAGCAGTCAGTATGGGTCAGACCCGTGGGGTTACAGTAGTCAATATGTGTGTGTTAGTGAAGAAGGTGTAACTGAAAAAAAATAGACGCAACTAATGAAGACTTTGCTAATAAAATGGGTGTAACTTGTAAATAGGGTATTACTAACAAAGTTCGCATAACCTATGAATTTATTAATAAAGGAGGCACGATTAATATGCGTGTAACCTTTATGCGTGTAACCTATGTAAATAGGGTGTTACTAATAAAGATGATACGACTAATAAAAGGGTGTAACTTATAAATAGGGTGTTACTAATAAAGAGGACACGACTAATAATAGGGTGTAACTTATAAATAGGGTGTTACTAATAAAGAGGACACGACTAATAATAGGGTGTAACTTATAAATAGGGTGTTACTAATAAAGATGACATGACTAATAACAGGGTGTAACTTATAAATAGGGTGTTACTAATAAAGATTACATGACTAATAACAGGGTGTAACTTATAAATAAGGTGTTACTAATAAAGAGGACACGACTAATAATAGGGTGTAACTTATAAATAGGGTGTTACTAATAAAGATGACACGACTAATAATAGGGTGTAACTTATAAATAGGGCGTTACTAATAAAGAGTACACAACTAATAATAGGGTGTAACTTATAAATGTGGTGTTACTTATAAAGAGGATACGTAAATAACAGGGGGTAACTTGTAAATGTGGTGTCACTTAAAAAGAGGATACGACTAATAAAAGAGTGTAACTTATAAATGTGGTGTTACTAATAAAGAGGATACGACTAATAAAATGGTGTAACTTATAAATAGGGTGTTACTAATAAGGAGGATACGACTAATAATAGGGTGTAACTTATAAATGTGGTGTTACTAATAAAGAGGATACGACTAATAAAAGGGTGTAACTTATAAATGTGGTGTTACTAATAAAGAGGACACGACTAATAATAGGGTGTAACTTATAAATAGGGTGTTACTAATAAAGAGGACACGACTAATAATAGGGTGTAACTTATAAATTGGGTGTTACTAATAAAGATGACATGACTAATAACAGGATGTAACTTATAAATAGGGTGTTACTAATAAAGATGACATGACTAATAATAGGGTGTAACTTATAAATAGGGTGTTACTAATAAAGATGACATGACTAATAACAGGGTGTAACTTATAAATAGGGTGTTACTAATAAAGATGACATGACTAATAACAGGGTGTAACTTATAGATAAGGTGTTACTAATAAAGAGGACACGACTAATAATAGGGTGTAACTTATAAATAGGGTGTTACTAATAAAGATGACACGACTAATAATAGGGTGTAACTTATAAATAGGGCGTTACTAATAAAGAGTACACGACTAATAATAGGGTGTAACTTATAAATGTGGTGTTACTTATAAAGAGGATACGTAAATAACAGGGTGTAACTTGTAAATGTGGTGTCACTTAAAAAGAGGATAACTTATAAATGTGGTGTTACTAATAAAGAGGATACGACTAATAAAATGGTGTAACTTATAAATAGGGTGTTACTAATAAAGAGGATACGACTAATAATAGGGTGTAACTTATAAATGTGGTGTTACTAATAAAGAGGATACGACTAATAAAAGGGTTTAACTTATAAATGTGGTGTTACTAATAAAGAGGACATGACTAATGAAGTGGGCGTAACTTGTAAATGTGGCGTTACTAATAAAGAGGATACGACTAATAAAAGTGTGTAACTTATAAATGTGGTGTTACTAATAAAGAAGACATGACTAATGAAGTGGGCGTAACTTGTAAATGTGGCGTTACTAATAAAGAGGACATGACTAATGAAGTGGGTGTAACTTTTAAATGGGGTGTTACTAATAATGAGGACACGACTAATAACAGGGTGTAACTTGTAAATGTGGTGTTACTAATAAAGAGGACATGACTAAGTGGGCGTAACTTGTAAATGTGGTGTTACTAATAAAGAGGACACGACTAATAATAGGGTGTAACTTATAAATAGGGTGTTACTAATAAAGAGGACACGACTAATAATAGGGTGTAACTTATAAATTGGATGTTACTAATAAAGATGACATGACTAATAACAGGGTGTAACTTATAAATAGGGTGTTACTAATAAAGATGACATGACTAATAATAGGGTGTAACTTATAAATGCGGTGTTACTAATAAAGATGACATGACTAATAACAGGGTGTAACTTATAAATAGGGTGTTACTAATAAAGATGACATGACTAATAACAGGGTGTAACTTATAGATAAGGTGTTACTAATAAAGAGGACACGACTAATAATAGGGTGTAACTTATAAATAGGGTGTTACTAATAAAGATGACACGACTAATAATAGGGTGTAACTTATAAATAGGGCGTTACTAATAAAGAGTACACGACTAATAATAGGGTGTAACTTATAAATGTGGTGTTACTTATAAAGAGGATACGTAAATAACAGGGTGTAACTTGTAAATGTGGTGTCACTTAAAAAGAGGATAACTTATAAATGTGGTGTTACTAATAAAGAGGATACGACTAATAAAATGGTGTAACTTATAAATAGGGTGTTACTAATAAAGAGGATACGACTAATAATAGGGTGTAACTTATAAATGTGGTGTTACTAATAAAGAGGATACGACTAATAAAAGGGTGTAACTTATAAATGTGGTGTTACTAATAAAGAGGACATGACTAATGAAGTGGGCGTAACTTGTAAATGTGGCGTTACTAATAAAGAGGATACGACTAATAAAAGTGTGTAACTTATAAATGTGGTGTTACTAATAAAGAAGACATGACTAATGAAGTGGGCGTAACTTGTAAAATGTGGCGTTACTAATAAAGAGGACATGACTAATGAAGTGGGTGTAACTTTTAAATGGGGTGTTACTAATAATGAGGACACGACTAATAACAGGGTGTAACTTGTAAATGTGGTGTTACTAATAAAGAGGACATGACTAAGTGGGCGTAACTTGTAAATGTGGTGTTACTAATAAAGAGGACACGACTAATAATAGGGTGTAACTTATAAATAGGGTGTTACTAATAAAGAGGACACGACTAATAATAGGGTGTAACTTATAAATAGGGTGTTACTAATAAAGAGGACACGACTAATAATAGGGTGTAACTTATAAATTGGGTGTTACTAATAAAGATGACATGACTAATAACAGGGTGTAACTTATAAATAGGGTGTTACTAATAAAGATGACATGTCTAATAATAGGGTGTAACTTATAAATAGGGTGTTACTATTAAAGATGACATGACTAATAATAGGGTGTAACTTATAAATAGGGTGTTACTAATAAAGATGACATGACTAATAACAGGGTGTAACTTATAAATAGGGTGTTACTAATAAAGATGACATGACTAATAACAGGGTGTAACTTATAAATAAGGTGTTACTAATAAAGAGGACACGACTAATAATAGGGTGTAACTTATAAATAGGGTGTTACTAATAAAGATGACACGACTAATAATAGGGTGTAACTTATAAATAGGGCATTACTAATAAAGAGTACACGACTAATAATAGGGTGTAACTTGTAAATGTGGTGTTACTTATAAAGAGGATACGTAAATAACAGGGTGTAACTTGTAAATGTGGTGTCACTTAAAAAGAGGATACGACTAATAAAAGAGTGTAACTTATAAATGTGGTGTTACTAATAAAGAGGATACGACTAATAAAATGGTGTAACTTATAAATAGGGTGTTACTAATAAAGAGGATACGACTAATAATAGGGTGTAACTTATAAATGTGGTGTTACTAATAAAGAGGATACGACTAATAAAAGGGTGTAACTTATAAATGTGGTGTTACTAATAAAGAGGACATGACTAATGAAGTGGGCGTAACTTGTAAATGTGGCGTTACTAATAAAGAGGATACGACTAATAAAAGGGTGTAACTTATAAATGTGGTGTTACTAATAAAGAAGACATGACTAATGAAGTGGGCGTAACTTGTAAATGTGGCGTTACTAATAAAGAGGACATGACTAATGAAGTGGGTGTAACTTTTAAATGGGGTGTTACTAATAATGAGGACACGACTAATAACAGGGTGTAACTTGTAAATGTGGTGTTACTAATAAAGAGGACATGACTAAGTGGGCGTAACTTGTAAATGTGGTGTTACTAATAAAGAGGACACGACTAATAACAGGGTGTAACTTATAAATGGGGTGTTACTAATAAAGAGGATACGACTAATAAAAGGGTGTAACTTATAAATGTGGTGTTACTAATAAAGAGGACATGACTAATGAAGTGGGTGTAACTTTTAAATGGGGTGTTACTAATAAAGAGGATACGACTAATAACAGGGCGTAACTTTTAAATGGGGTGTTACTAATAAAGAGGATACGACTAATAAAAGGGTGTAACTTATAAATGTGGTGTTACTAATAAAGAGAACACGACTAATAAAAGGGTGTAACTTATAAATGTGGTGTTACTTATAAAGAGGACATGACTAATGAAGTGGGCGTAACTTGTAAATGTGGTATTACTAATAAAGAGGACACGACTAATAAAATGGTGTAACTTATAAATGTGGTATTACTAATAAAGAGAACATGACTAATGAAGTGGGTGTAACTTGTAAATTGTGGTGTTACTAATGAAGAGGACGTGACAATAAATAAATTTTTACTAATAATAAATTTTGCTTTACTAATAAATATAATGTAACTAATAAAGACATTTTTACTAATATAGAGGGTGTTAGTAATATATTGAGTGCTACTAATAAAGATAACTTACCAAATAAAGAATACGTGTATAATGTGAAGTAATTTACTAATAAATATTGCATGACTAAGAGGACGAAACTAAGAAACAAGGTGTCTCTAATAAACATGGCGTTTGCAATAAATATGATGTTAGTAATAAATATGACAAGAAGACTTGACCAATGGAGAGAGCGTTACTTTAAAGGTTTTGTATTTGTTACGATAAGCAAACACTAATAGAGAGGTGTAGATTGCTAATTAACACGTTTAGTTGATTTGGAAGATAAAACTGCGTAAGTAAATATATGTACGGAGTGAATGTCATTAACGCCATTAGCAACTTTGCAGTTTTTAACTTAGTTAATTGTAACTTGTAATGAGCAGTGTGATTGGGGGATGAGTGTTCGACCCAGGGGTTGGTTCACTGCTTCCGCTAATTACTGGAGACTCCTGTCGTAATATGAATATCTAATACAACTTTAATTAATATTCGTTAAAGATGGAGAAAGGCTTTTTCTCAAAGTATTCAACAGAGTAAAGAAAACTGAAAACAAATTCGTATATCCCTATACGAAATAAAAATATTACACACTTCATAATAAGAACATATAACTAAACCCGATTTCACTAAATAAATATTAAAAGAAAAAATATGGCCGACATTTTTAAATAAAATATATTTTGAATATTAGCAAACTGGAATAGACAATAATATATCAGTTGATATTGATCTCTAAACTATAAGTAGTATTTTTATATATATATATAGTATGCAAATATAAGTGGTAACTTTTTTAACTACATTACCCATATATATTTATTGAAAACTTAATGTTTTCATGTAACAATAACCAAAATTAATTTTTTTGTAGAAAAATAATTTAAGTTTACCATTCTTTTAGTTTACCAGTTAGTCGTAAACTCCCATATTCACGTAACTTGATCAACAATAATTAATATAATTTTTTATGGGAGGTCATATGTTAATTGAGATTTTCATTTTTGTAATCTGTTTCAAGGGAAGTATGTGCCGGTCAGTGCTACGAAGTAGAAGTTCAAAGTCACTCCCCCACCCCCCGGTCGTAACTGCGTCTCTACCTTCCGTAATATCCATTCAGACGGATCCAATCTTCCATAACATTCAGCAAGTAATGTAATACAATGTTACCTTGCTAACGTTTTCATCTTGCCAAATTACGTAATTCAGTACTATAAAAACCAAATTATTTGTGGGTTGTTTGTGAATATTAAAGAAATGAACTAATTACAAGTACCTTTGATATAATATGTAGATAATATTTGGAGATATCCAATGCTATGAGTGTTTAAGAAACAAACACAACGTTTCGATAGGTATAACAAACTCCTGCCATCTTCAGGTGTACTTACTAACTTAGCCTACACCTAAAACATTTTTTTTATCCTTAACCCATACTAAATCAGAAAAGACTTAATACTACATGCTAGATACTAAAGATTACTGTTGAAAGTCAAAAAAATCTAAAAAGACTATCACACATATCATAATTATACCAAATATAATACACAATATAAAATACAAAAGCAAGTTATTAAATAGACCAAATACACTATGACATACAAAAATAAATGCAAAATATGAAAAAAGCTACAGAGACTAGGTTATTAAACAGACAAAATATTCAATGACACGAAATAAATGCAAACATTTTGATAACATTCAACAAAAGATAGAGCAGGTTATTAAATAGACAAAATATTCAACTTATCCAACCAGCTTCCAATTCCGCTGAGGCAGGGGGAAGGAGTCCTTGCACCACTACACTCAAGAGATCAACTCACCACGACCGTCAAAGATGAACTCCACCAAAAAAATAGGACAAAAAAGTGTTAGATGTAGGCTAAATTAGTAAGTACACCTGAAGACGGGAGAAGTTTGTTATACTTGATGAAACGTTGTGTTTGTTTCTTTAAACACTCAAAGCATTGGAAATCTCCAAATATTATCTACATATCATGAACAATCCAATGCTAATAAATAACTTTCAAACAACAGAATCTTTGCTAATTAGGAGTCCCCAATCAAAAACCCAAAATTTTTAAAGTCAAAGATAAAAAAAAAAAAAAAAAAAAAAAAAAAAAAAAAAAAAACAGGAGTCCATACCTCCCCCCATACATGTTGCATTCTACCAAAGAAACAATTGTTGGGGAGATTGGATGGTAGTCAAGGTTCAGATGTTGTGTAGCGAAGATAATTGAATACAAGGCTTGTCAGTTAGCTGAAAATCAGGCCATCATTACGTGGTTCGGATTCCACGTAAAGCTGTAAGTCCCATAGTTGTCCTAGCTATTGGGCTATTAATAAATAGCTCTTTCTGAGGAACAGTAGACCTTAGTTAGTAACAATCACTACACTCGTTCATCTACACTCATCACACACATTCGCCCCTCATATTCGCCCATATCTTGACGGCCAGCGTCTTAGTAAACAATAAATAATTAATGAATTACTTTGCTATTTGTAATAATTATACAATTTCAACTCAAATATATATTTACTAGTCCTTTCAGAACAATTGTATACGCTCTCCTAAATTTAAATATTATGTGTACTTTTATATGAGGTAAAAATAATTCCCCATCCATAATAAATGGAAATTAATTATTTTTCTTGAATAGAAATAGTAAAAATGGTAGTAGCCATTTATATTATTTGACTTTAAATGACCATTAGGCAGCTAATCATATAAAATGTTGTCCTCAGGTTGGTTGGGTGGTCGTGATAGTAATAACAATAGCAACCACACAAATGTTAGTGGCGTGGGCCGACGACTCAAAATACGGGAATTACGCAATCTGCAGCATTTCTGCACCTTGGATCTACAGCTAAAAAAGGTATTTCATTCCCATATCAATTAATTATGAGTTCAGTGTTTCACCCTAAAAAGATAATTTTCAATAATTAAAAGGAATTATACAATAATCTATGGTAAATATTATTTTTAAACATTCAAATAATGGTGTTTAAATAATTTTAAAACAGCTAGAACAAATTAAACGCATTAAAATAACGAAACATTTTAAATGTCCAACTACCTTTGTCTCCCTCATATGTAATTTATGTAACCTTATGTTTTGTGTATTTTAGTGAGTAAATACAGATTTTGATTTGATTTGAATATGAAAATATTGTCATTATTGTATCGGTATCAGTGACCACCTTGAGTTTCTGGACCGTGGACAGTATTAGGCTTTAAGTAGTGTGAGTTAACAAACTGTTTCCTCTGGGAATCTCTCTAGTTTTAGAATAGTAAACGTGATTTGTCGAAATCTATCACCATAATATTTGTGCATTTTGTGCTTATTTATATTCTAATAAATTTGCGTTGTGTGACGTTTACTTGTACTTTATATGTACCAACACGTATTATGCTAATTAAAAAACTAAATATAAAACAGTACACAAATAGCGATAGAGTTGTCTTCAGCCATTTCAAAATTAATTAACGTTTTTAATCAAAATATCTTTTAGGCTGTTACGTTCAAACGTCTTAGACGAAGCAATAATTTTTAGCTAATTTTCCTGAAAAACTATGGTAACTTAATTGTTATTTTAAGCCTAATGTTGGTGGAGTTTTGGTAAAAATGCATTTTATTGCTTGTATTTACTGCATCCAGAATGTGCAGTAAAATACGTTTTTATACTAAATTCCACTATTATTAGGTTTAAAATAAAAAAACAGGGTACAAATAGATTTGCAATAAAATTAGCTAAAAACTATAGTTTTTGGGTAAGATTTATGAACCTAAGATATATTTACATTTTAAACATTAAACAACCGTCATTTTGAAATGGCTTAAGATAAATTAATATAGTATTTTCATCCTGTTTTATAAAGTTAATGTAAAGAATTGTGCAAAATGTCAAGTCAATCGTTGAAACCTTTCTTGAGTTATCAATTTTCTTACTAAATAAAAAAGATAAAAACATGAAAAAAACACAAACAAAAAGATGGATGCTAAACGGAGTGGAATTTAATAAAACGTTATCTTAATTTTTTGCTCTAAATTAGGTGTAGAGTCTGAAATTATAAAGCCAGGCCACTTTTTAGTAACATCCGATACATTTGATTAACGACGTCAGGCAAAACGTAACTCTGAAGATACAAAAGTATTCAGAGTATTTAGGCAATATAAGAGTATTTTAATTCCAAATGAATTTGCTTATTGTTAAACTGTAAATGTTATTTTGTAACAGTAGATTATCTACCAAGCTGCATGAGCTACAGTCATAACGGCATCTAGGTTAAGTGCATCTCTCGTGCAACCACCTCTTGGTGACGTCCCCCCACCCCCCGAGGACCACTAGATAATTTATGAAAGATGCGCCAATGAAAGAGTTTGTATTCATTGGATGCGCCAAGCTGCATGTGCTACAGTCATAACGGCATCTAGGTTAAGTGCTTCTCTCGTGCAACCACCTCTTGGTGACGTCCCCCCACCCCCCGAGGACCACTAGATAATTTATGAAAGATGCGCCAAGCTGCATGTGCTACAGTCATAACGGCATCTAGGTTATGTGCTTCTCTCGTGCAACACCCTCTTGGTGACGTCTCCCCACCCCCTGAGGACCACTAGATAATTTATGAAAGATGCGCCAAGCTGCATGTGCTACAGTCATAACGGCATCTAGGTTAAGTGCTTCTCTCGTGCAACCACCTCTTGGTGACGTCCCCCCCCCCCCCCCCGAGGACCACTAGAGACTTTATGAAAGATGCGCCAAGCTGCATGTGCTACAGTCGTAACGTCATCTAGGTTAAGTGCTCCTCTCGTGATACCACCTCTTGGTGACGTCCCCCCACCGCCAAGAACCACATGACACTGTATGAAAGATGCACCAAGCAGCATGTGTTACAGTCATAACGGCATCTAGGTTGAGGTCTCCTCTCGTGATACCACCTCGTTGTTACTTCACGTCTCCTCCCCTCTGGACCCCTAGACACACTTTAAAAGTATAGACTGACTACATTATACATTATATTCATTGAATAATAGAAAGAGAACCCCTTTTACATTTTAATACTGTATTGTATTTTAATAAACCACAAACATGAAACTGTGGATTTTATCTATATAGTGTATCATAGTAGACTGGCCTATATTATTGTAGCAATATGGGAATAAAATAAAAGCCCTATATTGTAATGCTCAGTTTCTCATTGATTGTTTTAGTGTGTCAGTTCATTAAAGAGAGTAGCTGCCTGCTTATATTTTGACAGTAGTTGGCTGCGTTATAACACTAAGACCCTTATCAGGCATACAATAGCTTATAATTTACTTTTAAGTAAAGATCTCAAAGGACTGCTACACTAAAAGAAATGTTCAGAGGAAAAATTACACTGACTTCTTATTTCACAATAAGCAAATGTAAAACAATTCATTAAGAGCCTTCTGGTTCTCCCCAATCATAGGGTGTATTGTTCCGTATACTGGTTAGTTACAATCATTTACAAAGCATCCTCTGACAGCTGAGGCTGCTCATGTCACAGCTCAATCATCCCTCCTCCTCGCACCACGTTACATGGCTCCCAATTATAGGGTGTATTGTTCCGTATACTGGTTAGTTACAATCATTTACAAAGCGTCCTCTGACAGCTGAGGCTGCTCATGTCACAGCTCAATCATCCCTCCTCCTCGCACCACGTTACATGGCTCCCAATTATAGGGTGTATTGTTCCGTATACTGGTTAGTTACAATCATTTACAAAGCATCCTCTGACAGCCGAGGCTGCTCGTCACAGCTCAATCATCCCTCCTCCTCGCACCACGTTACAAGGCTCCCAATTATAGGGTGTATTGTTCCGTATACTGGTTAGTTACAATCATTTACAAAGCATCCTCTGACAGCCGAGGCTGCTCATGTCACAGCTCAATCATCCCTCCTCCTCGCACCACGTTACATGGCTCCCAATTATAGGGTGTATTGTTCCGTATACTGGTTAGTTACAATCATTTACAAAGCATCCTCTGACAGCCGAGGCTGCTCATGTCACAGCTCAATCATCCCTCCTCCTCGCACCACGTTACAAGGCTCCCAATTATAGGGTGTATTGGTCCATGTATTGGTCGGTTCAGTTTACATTTTGTTCTACTTAGTTCGGAAAACTAATTAGCATCTAAAATTAATTGATTTTTTAAATTCATTGCTCAATTGTAGCGTTAGAAATGACAATTTATGTAGACCAAGCATTGATTTCCTTCTATGATGGGCCTTCACAATAAGGCCATGAGTTAATTTACACTTTGGTGTTGAAAGTGTAGTTTGTTTGTCAAAGATATTTTGAGAGGACTTTTTTATTTACTTATATTTTACGATTCCACGACACAGGAGCGCCTCTTACCTGGCTGAAGGGTAGTCATAAATAATTCTAGCTGGGGGTGCGACTTAGGAGCACTTCCCTACCCCTTTCCGGAGGCGCTCCTGTGTCACACCTAAAACTACCTGTCTTCGGCGCTCTACCAGCATTCTACCTACTATCTAGCTCAGCTCGCTGAGTATCCTAAATACTGTATCTAAAAATAAAATATTACAACGGCTTCTATCATACTGACTGTTTGTTAAGTGTACTGCATATTTTATAGCAGTACATGAAACACTGATTCTATGGTTGATATGTCCTAGTAGGGGGTTATCCTAAAGGACCATTCAAAACTAGGCCTGTGATAAGTATTCTTAATGGTGTTTTATTTGAATTAATAAGTGGTTGAAGTGTTGCAGACTTGTTTTATAATCGTACGGATAGAAGACATCCTCGCTTGTTCATGCACACTATCTTGGTCTTCAGAGGTGGTTGCACACTTTCTTGGTGTACTTTAGATTATATATGGGATCTTTTCCGTTAATTCATTACCACTACTTTTTTTGTTTCCGTTAATTCACTACCACTTGATAAATGTTATATTGCTCTAAAAACTGTCCCACAATCATTTTTACATCCACTGTGGTATTCCTTATCCGCTAGGAATCCGATATCGCTGGTTTTATCTTATCGCTTTCCAAGAACTTACACACGGAGAGCACATCCGGTGGTAAGTCAATCATTGGATTTACCAGTTTTTGATCAACTTAAGTAGCCCACCTAACCTAACCTAACCTGACCTAACCTAATCTAACCGTAATTGTGTTAAAAAAGTAGTGGTAGCGAAGTAACTGAAAAAGTAGTGGTTGTGAATTAAGGGTAAAGGTCCGATGTATGAATAAGACGGATGTTCCAAAGATATAAGAACAAAATATCTTCGTTCAGTATTAAACTACAATGTTACTGCGTTGTAATAAAGCCCATAATTTGCGTCTACCAACGTTGCACTTTGAGTCCATTCTAGACAGTAGTATTACATAAAAATCATTGTCAATTCTTTGTGTTTTATTTGAACGTCAAAAACAAGGCATCGTTTTAATCATTATGAAAATCATTAACTATTACCGATCATGGTATTTTTTCTTTTTTTTTTTTTGTAAAAACATTCGCTTTTTTAAAATTAAGGGTTAAACATTTTTAAGTTTTTTGATTAATTTCACCTGAGGAATTATATCCTTAATTGTGTGTAGAGTTTTGTTACAGCCTCTTATTATGAGCCAAAATTATTATGAGCTAAATTTGTTAAATAATAAAATGAATAAAATTATAATATTGTATTTATTATATATTATCAGTGTTGTCCTTGATCAAAAATATACATTAGTAGGACCTTAAAGGTCTTTATTATCGTTAATAAACCACAATAGTGGCCTTTTAAACGTATAGATTGTGTTATTTGTACTTAATTCATATTACTGCAACATAGTTCATTTATAAACACAAAACAAGAATTAAGTTTATTGAGGCAATCTTGCAAACATTTAAACTTAACATTTTAGATGTATCAGGTCCCTTGTTACTGCAGCAACAATTAATTGCAGCCGATATAGGTCTTGCACGGAGCCCGGCGTGGTGGTTTAGTAGTGACTAAGGCTTCAGGCTGCGGAGGGCAAGTTCCAAGGTTCGTGACTCGTTGAATAAAGTTCACGCACAGACCTACAGGCCTATGTGAATTAGCCTATGTTAAGTTTTCTTAAAAAAGGAAAATAATAAATAAATAAAAAAATAATAATAATGAAAAATATTGCCATAAGTGTTCTTGGATTGGCTCGTATGTCGTACACATACGACTCCCTAGTTTTTTAGTTCCAGCAATACTCAGTCTCAATGTCCTTGCCAATATAAAAAATCTATTAGAAGAAATCCCTGTAAGCTTCACGTGCCTACTCCGTCACTTGCTGCGCTCGTAACACATCGGCAGTCAGCCTCGTCTGTGACTTTTTAAATTTATTAGAGTTGAAACCTATTTATTAGTAGGCCTATAAATACCCAATGATATCACTTAGCCTATTTCAAACGTGTTAATTTTATTTATTTTTGTTTAACAGCTGAATATTAACTAAATAAATAAAATAATTCTGTTGAATTACCTTTAAAAGTCCAAGTCCAGTGGGGTGGCGCCCTACAGTTGGATGTGAATACATAGTTTAACTTTATGAAAGATCTATCCTCCTCAAAATTAAAAACATCATTATTTAGCTTCTATAAGCTTTTAACATTTCATAAACATAAACGTTTTTTAATTAGAATAATACGTGTTGGTACATATACAGTACAAGTAAACGTCACACAACACAAATGTATTACAACATAAGCATAAAATGCACAAATATATAACAATACAAGTAGAAAATGCACAAATATTATGGTGCATTTTATACTTGTATACAAGTATACAATACAAGTAGAAAATGCACAAATATTATGGTGCATTTTATACTTGTATTGCAGTATATTTGTGCATTTTGTACCTATGTTGTAATAAATTTGTTTTGTGTGACGTTTACATGTACTGTATAAACATCATTACTTACATTTTAACAGCTGTTACTTTTGGACTAATTCAAAATCTCTTTTCATGTTATTCTTAGAGCCGAAAAACGTACTTTGACGTCTAACCATACCCTACTGGGCAACAATATTCTTAGGGTCTCTGGTTAACACATAGGCCTGTCTTTATTTTGATATTCCATCAAGAAACCACCACAGGGGTTCTAAGAAATATCAATGCAACCGCTATGGCTGCAATGATACCAATTTGACCACTAATTGGTTATAATAGTTTCATTAACCAGCTGTTGGAATAAACAAACAACTTATGTAGCTTTGAAGTAAATACCGGATGCATTATAAGTGTAATAGTTAACTATTTTTCGCGCTCGGTTTTTTAGAGTTTTAATTGTGTTAAAAGTTTATTTTTTTGTTATTAATTGTAATATTAGTGATATTGAATACCTATTTTGTGTTTTTGTGTTGATTTCACCCAGTTATTGTTAAAATAACGAAGGGGTCTTTGTTTAAACATTGCTTACCTAAGCATAACCAAAAATCAATAATGGCTAAGCCAGTGTTTATTTTCCCTTCCCAATCTTCTGTCAACAAGCCTAAATCATGTGATTTAACGCCCAACACTACAGAATCAAATGAAAACATTGATATTTCTTTCCTCAGTTCGTCCAATAGGCGCAGGTGTTCCTCAAGGCTCAATACTGGGACCTCTTATTTTTAATTTATACATGTCTGATATTCCTGAGCTTCCTCAGACTACTATCGCTCTTTATGCTGATGACACGGTTCTTATTACCCAGCACATTGACATCAACCAGGCCGTAAATTCTTTACAATTCAGCGTTACATCTCTGACCAATTGGTTTAAAAGCTGGAGACTATCGTTAAATCCATTGAAATGTGAAACAAAGGTTTTCTCTTTGAGGAAGTATATTTTGCCACCTGAAGTTGCTATTGAAAATACTTCAATTCCTTGGAACCCTGATGATCAAGGCATAAAATACTTAGGTGTCTACCTCGATAAAAAATTAAACTGGAATCTTCACGTAAACAACAAACTCACTCAAGCATACGCACGTCTATCCATGTCATTTCCTATAATAAACAGAAAGTCATCTTTAAAACCAGAATGTACATTTTTAATATATAAAACAAATCTTCGGCCGTTAATTATGTATGCCTGTCCAGTTTGGGGAATGTGCATTTCTTCCGGCAAACTGAAAAAGATTCAAATTTTCCAAAACAAAGTTTTAAGAATTGCAGTTGATAGTCCATGGTACATACGTAACTCTCATCTGCATGTAGAATTTGGACTCGATACCATTGATGCTTTTATTAAAAGAAGTTGTCGTAAGTTCATGGCAAACTTAGAAAATGTTCCAGGAGCTATTAGCTTTCACATTGGAGAACCTACTTTGCACAGGCGTTTGAAAGCCAGACTTCCTCAAGACATGATAGACTGATTTATAGCCTCTCTATGTAACACTTATTTGTTTTGTTTTTTTTTTTAACTTACTTAAATGTGTTATATATATTTTTTGTTTACTGATTGTTATTCGTGTTGCAGGGTGACTCATATATGAGCAAACCCGATAATGTTATTATTCCACCTGTTACATTTTCTGTGTATAATATGTAAAATATTGATCCAGAAATAAAAGTGTAAAAAAAAAAAAAAAAGAAGTAAATACCGGACCAAACCTAACCACAACCACCGTAACTAGAAAAGACGGTAGCTATTACGACGAGGCTGCGCAGTAGACTGTGACGTCACATGGGCGAAATCATCTGGTTTGATTATTCGATAAAATACTGGTAACTAAATCTACCAATCGCAAGGAAGCATTTAGCTTAATAGTTGGCAAGCTATCACAAATCAGCTGGAATTGTAAGCTACGGGAATTAGAACAGTATTTTTGTGTTCGTTGTTGCCATTTCACCCATTTGACGTCATAGGAGATGCGCGTGATACCTACCGCCTTCTGCACTAGGGGTGACAACAAGGCACTATTTCATTATACAGATGCCAGTAAGTACATATTTTGTATTACTGAATGCTATAAGCACAATATATATTGTGACGTTTTTAGTTTGTCCTAATTTATAAATAATTAATCACTATGAGGGTTTTACAAATAAGCAACACGATATACTAAACAATTACTAAATTTATTGAATATATAAAATTAACTTATTATAATTAAATGGATTATTTCCTTAACTTTACTATTGTGAAAAGTACAATTTACTATTAGGCCTACTTTTACAATTAAACTAATCTATAATTATTACAATCTTCGATGGCATCAATAATTACAACTACTAATTGCAAAGTGACGTTACTAAATTCCTTTCTTTTAATTA
Source organism: Stictocephala bisonia (assembly GCA_035578905.1). Taxonomy (NCBI): domain Eukaryota; kingdom Metazoa; phylum Arthropoda; class Insecta; order Hemiptera; family Membracidae; genus Stictocephala; species Stictocephala bisonia. The sequence goes on along the minus strand of JAQJVL010000098.1, from coordinate 286,101 downwards.
CAATTCCTAGCTCTATAAAGTGGCTTTCCTAGATTCTCTACTATTATTTACAATTACTAACTATAAAGTGACTCTACTAGATTTCCTACTATTATTTACAATTACTGACTACGAAGTGACTTTACTAGATTCCCTACTACCTACAGTCCAATGCTAACAGTTCACTCCAGTGTCCCTTCAGAAGTCGTCCACAAGTACCGCACTGCTCCTTCGTTGATCCCCACAACGAACCACTCACCGGTAACTTCTCCGTAGACCACTTCACTATACTCGGACACTTCACTCGCACTGTAGAACTCGCTCACTGTCACTGCAAACACCCGGGCTGTAGGCTCTAGACTCACTGACTGACTGACTGACTGACTGACTGACTGACTGACTGCGCTGGTATCCGAGCCGTATATATCACCTGCAGGTCTCTATCCAGAAGCTTCTCGAATTCCCTCTGCGCCCGAAGTTCCATGACAGAGCTGGCTCGTCAACCTAGAACCTTCTAGAAGTCCATTGAAGAGGTAAGGGGCGTTCATGCGTAAGCCATTGTGCCCCAAAGGTTGTAAACAAGCAGGGCAGGTGGTCAGCGACCCATCCATTACTTCCGCATCACCGGTTCCCAGGATAGAGGCCACTCTAGATGTCACACTGCCCCCTCCTTAAGGCTGATTGTCCCGATCAGCTTCCGCTCCATGGTACGGTGCTAGGCGATCAAGGTGGACCACAAGCATCTTGCCTCTTGGGTGTCTTTGAATCCTGTAGACCACATCGTTGATTCGTGTCACTACCCGATAAGGTCCTTGCCAATCCTGTTGAAATTTCGGGCATCTCCCCTTTTTCCGGAGGGGACTGTAGAGCCACACCAGGTCGTTCACCTGGAATCCAGTGGAATTGGCTTGCCGGTCGTAGCGAGCTTTCATTTTTGTCACTGGCCATTTTTAGGTGCTGACGAGCGAACTCGTGAGTGTCGTGTAGGTGGTCGACGAGCTCGCAGGCGTAGTCCGTTGCGGGCTGCTTTGCGTCAGGTGGCAGGCCGAACATGAGGTCACTAGGCAGCCGCAGCTCCCTTCCGAAGATCATCCTCGCTGGGGTGAAACCCGTAGTATCGTGGACCGAAGATCTGTACGCCAGGAGGAAAATGGGCACCTTCCGATCCCAATCCCGCTGATTGGTGGACACAACTTTCCTGAGGTGTCCAACGAGTGTCTTTATGTATCTCTCGACCATCCCATCAGATTGCGGATGAAGCGCAGTGGTCCGTGTCTTGTGCACTCCGAGACGCTGAAGCACCTCCTTCATCAACAAGGATCCGAAGTTCGTCCCTTGGTCGCTGTGCAGCTCACGTGGCACTCCATACCGACAGATGAATTCGTTCACCAAGCACCCAGCCACTGTTGCTGCTTCTTGATTTGGTATGGCGTATACTTCTGGCCATTTCGTAAAGTAGTCCATGACCACCAGGAGATATTTATTTCCTGCATCTGACATGGGAAATGGACCGGCGATGTCGATGGCGATCCTCTCGAAGGGTGCCCCAACGTTGTACTGTTGCATTCTGCCTCGACTTCTTGTTTGTGGCCCTCGGCTTCCAGTACAGATATCACATTGGTGGCACCACTTCTCTACATCAGCCCTCAAGTTCAACCAGTAGAACCGCTGACGTAGCTTGTCCACCGTTCTGTTGACACCTAAGTGCCCACCAGATGCTCCATTGTGGATCTCCTCCAGCACTTCCTTTCTTTTACTTCTGGGGAGCACAATCTGTTCAATCTGCTTCCTACCATTAGGGGCCTCCCAGATTCTTATAAGCACTCCGTTCTTAACCTTCATTGAGTCCCACTGTGCCCAGTAGCTCTTATACACATGGTTCCTAGCTGCAATGTCTTCCCAGCTAGGACGAGCCCCCGATTCCTTCTCCCGCAGCAGTGGTCCAACCTCACTATACAAAAGCTGTTCTTTACGGAGTTCCTCCGGCTCCCATCTACTAGCTGGCTCCAAAGAGACACAACGCACTTCCACGGACGGATTCCTTTCTTCTACCTTGGAGCAGTGCTTACAACCCTCTGGGCAAGGTCGGCGAGACAGGGCGTCGGCATTGGAATGGTTTCTCCCTCGTCGGTGTTCAGAGGTGAAGTTGTATTCTTGAAGACGCTGGGTTGACAGTTGCTCCTTCCCATCAACCCTGTTTAGTTTTCCCTGCCTCTGCCCCCGAGAGGCTTTACTCGGGCATTTACTTCGGGGATGGCCTAACTCTCCACACCCCCAACAGCGAATCTCCTTCTTCCGGTCCCTCAGGGCATCAAGCACTTTTCTTACGATGTCTTCTATCTTCATAGGTTCTTCTTCCTCTGCGTAGACTCCTCGCAGACGTGCCTGGCCCCGGACGGATTGCTTTACGGCCTCAAACTCTAAGGCTTGCGTCAGGGCCTCGTTTAACGTGTTAGGCCGGGCCAACTTTACAGCCTGCTGCGTCTTAGCATCCCGCAGCCCATCGAGGAACCTTTCAATGGATAGGCTCTCGTAGACAGCTTCGTCCACTGTGGGATAAGCGCCCCTCACTAATCGTGCGATGTCAGCTTCGAATTCTTGAAGACTCTCATTGGACTTCTGGTTACGACTCCTGAGCTGAGATCTGTAGACCAGTTCCATGTGTTTATGTCCGAACCGCATTTCCAACCGTCTAATCAAATCATCGTAATTCTGTCGCTCAGCAGGTGGAACGGTTTGCAGTACGCTCAGAGCTTCTCGACGAAGTGAAAGGCAAAACATGGACGCCTTCGTTGATGATGGCCAATTGTAGACAGCAGCGGCAGTCTCAAACAAAGTAATAAAATCTTCCCAGGACATCTTTCCGTCGAAGGTTGGCAAACTTGCGTTATTTACGGGTGGACACACACTGGGCCGAGGTTTAAGGCTGGGCGGTTGCTGTCCACTTCCTGAGATTCCAGGTGGTTCGTTGCAGGTTATTGACTCCTTCCTCCCCTGAACCATTTCTTCTAAAAACCTAATCCTATCACCTAATTGCTTCGAACAGTCATCTAATTGTTTTTTAAATTCGTTCGAACTGTCATCTAATTGTTTTTTTAATTCGTCTTCAACTTTGCAAATTTTATAATTAAATTCTGTAGCTAACTCTTCCTTCAAGGTTTTACAATTACTATTTAGTTTTTCGGTTAAGTCATCTTTCACTTCTTTTAAGTCATTTTGTAAATCCTCTGCATTTCTTTTTAAGTCACTTTGTAATTTCTCGACATTTCCTTTTAAGTCACTTTGTAATTCCTCGATATTTCCTTTTAAGTCATTTTGTAATTTCTCGACATTTCTGGTAATAGACTTAAGTGAACTAGCTTCAGTTTCAAAAAGGAATGTTTCTGGATCATCCCCTGCTTCTAGCATTGCCTGCTTAAGTCTACTCACTAAAACTGATTTTGTTTTAGTATGATCTAAGTCCCTTTCTTCTAACTCCCGCTTTAAATCAGCCACTTTTAAGTCTATTAACTTAACTCCACTAGATGCCATCGTTCTTTTGCAAAACTACGTCTGAACAATATAGAATTACAGTAAATGAATTCAATAAACAGCTTAACAATAACTATCAATAAATAAAAATTTTAAACGTGTTGCTCAACAAATCAATCCCACTTCTGACACCAGTGTGACGTTTTTAGTTTGTCCTAATTTATAAATAATTAATCGCTATGAGGGTTTTACAAATAAGCAACACGATATACTAAACAATTACTAAATTTATTGAATATATAAAATTAACTTATTATAATTAAATGGATTATTTCTTTAACTTTACTATTGTGAAAAGTACAATTTACTATTAGGCCTACTTTTACAATTAAACTAATCTATAATTACAATCTTCGATGGCATCAATAATTACAACTACTAATTGCAAAGTGACGTTACTAAATTCCTTTCTTTTAATTACAATTCCTAGCTCTATAAAGTGGCTTTCCTAGATTCTCTACTATTATTTACAATTACTAACTATAAAGTGACTCTACTAGATTTCCTACTATTATTTACAATTACTGACTACGAAGTGACTTTACTAGATTCCCTACTACCTACAGTCCAATGCTAACAGTTCACTCCAGTGTCCCTTCAGAAGTCGTCCACAAGTACCGCACTGCTCCTTCGTTGATCCCCACAACGAACCACTCACCGGTAACTTCTCCGTAGACCACTTCACTATACTCGGACACTTCACTCGCACTGTAGAACTCGCTCACTGTCACTGCAAACACCCGGGCTGTAGGCTCTAGACTCACTGACTGACTGACTGACTGACTGACTGACTGACTGCGCTGGTATCCGAGCCGTATATATCACCTGCAGGTCTCTATCCAGAAGCTTCTCGAATTCCCTCTGCGCCCGAAGTTCCATGACAGAGCTGGCTCGTCAACCTAGAACCTTCTAGAAGTCCATTGAAGAGGTAAGGGGCGTTCATGCGTAAGCCATTGTGCCCCAAAGGTTGTAAACAAGCAGGGCAGGTGGTCAGCGACCCATCCATTACTTCCGCATCACCGGTTCCCAGGATAGAGGCCACTCTAGATGTCACAATATCAATGTAAACCCCCTAAGGGTGTTTGATCGAACATTATTTTTGAATAATTATTTGAATACAATTAGTATCCATGTATGGTACTAAAAATTTTATAGCAATGACACTTAGTTTAAATTTAAATTTTTATAATTTTAAAGGAACATGGTCTAAATAAATGTATTACGGGAAAACATTCTAAAAATTCTTTTTGGAAGTATGGCTGCCCAAAGTAACTAATTTATCCTTTTTGTGCATAACTCATGAACAAACCGTGTAATATAATTTATTTAGATTTTGAGAATATAATGGACAAAAGATACTAATCAACTTAGTAAATAGTAAATTTAAAATAAAAAATAATTTTTTTAAAGTGTTACCAATTTTTTTATATAAATGATATTTGTTCAAATTTTGAATTGAAATGTTTTACAGTCATCTTTGGCTAAAAAAGTAGATTAATTATATATATAATTCATTGCTAGAGTTTACTATAAATGTGGGAGTTATGCCCATGTGCCGAATTTGCGGGTCGGGGCTGGCGGGGGATATGAGGGGGAGAGAGGGAAGGGAATACATTGCTAATTCGTTAGTCAGTCAGGATCTTTACTATTCTTAGCAGCAGTTGTGATAAAGTCTAGAACAAAATTCCTTAGAGAGCTAAACTGAGCGGCCGAACGAACGAGTACTCTGCTGGTATGTAATAAATATATATAGTGGCTATAAATTAGCATGTAATCTTATGGTATTTTTGTGTATGGTTCTAATAGTTCTGAAAGGCTGTACGACCTTTATCATGTTTTGAACTTCATAGGTAAATCTGTGTAACTTTGAGCACATAAAATGCCTATTTATTATTTGTATGTTCTTTTTGGTTGTGAATAATTGAGTATGTTCCGTTCTTAAATTGATTTGAGGTTATCAATAATTAACTTTTATAATTAAGTATTTATAGTGCGAATATTCCTTCGTAGGCCTGACTTGAGGCCGAGGTGTTATCATTGCCAAGTTGTGTATATTTAGGTCGAGATGCTTGTATTTGAACTATGTTGAAGTTACATCTATTCTAAGTAGAAACATTATTCATTTTGTTAAATGTTTCGGGAAATTCCCTTTTAAGATATTTTCAATGCATAACAAATAACAGGTTTTAGGAAATAAAATATAGCAAAAAGCTTACGATATTTATGTAATATAGGTAACAACTAACTGTTATAACAAAATTACGTTATTCCAAAATAGCTTTAAAATCATCTTTGTAAAAAAACCTTGTTTTATAAAAGGATGGAAGGTACGGATAAGGTTTGTTACAAACATGAAAATAATGAGGTCTTGTTACAATAATGAAAGCCAGTCCTCCGGGAAACGATGCGACAGATTCAAACAAACAGCCCATAAAATACAACCTTGTTAGCAGGTCCACCCTTACTGAACTTACTTCCTTCATCATGGACTCCGCCAGTTCAGGCACTGCAACTTTGATACTTATAAAGCACTTAACTATGAACAACAACAATTAATTGAAAAACATGCCAATTTGGTGCATTATCATTTAATTTTTGTGTTATTTTTTATATGGGCATATTCGAAAAAAATCGAATACGACTAAAAGCCTAATCTGATAAGATTTAGTTTATAAATGAGTTTTAAAATAATTAGATACAAATCCTCTAAAATGAAAGAATATAGCTCTTGTGATAAAGATATACAAATTTAATTAAGATGCAATTCATTATATTTTCTAGGTAATAAATTAAAGGAACTCAAATCTAACCTTTTAGAGACGAATATAAATAAACAAGTTGAAAAAAAATTTCACAGCCAGGAGTCGTTACTTAAAACTGTGCTCCTTGGTATAATATTAAACCAAAGACAGTAAAAGAATCTACAAGTAAAAAATGCTAGGACCTAGTGAAGAAACCTTTAAACGTAAAAACAATATTTTCAAGTATAAACATTTTGAATGTTTAAACTGTCATCAAATGTACACTGAAGTAATCATTAAATAAGATTTTAAATGTAAATCCACCCAATATTTTTATTTTATATTGCGACCCACCCTTGTTAAAATAATTAAAGCTTCTAGACTCTACCGAGAGTGGGCGCGAAGGCACCGGACTGTGACAGGAGGACACAGAACAAAAACACAAGTCTCGGCCATAATATAGTTTATTCAGAAAGTAAAAAATAAATTAAAAGTAAAAAATTAAAGTGATAAACAGAAAATTGGAAAAAATTATGGCCAATTTAGGATCCATAAAATATATTAGGCCTAACCAAACAAATAATCTACCATAATATACAACAACAATAAAATAAATAAGAACTAACAAAATACAAGAATAGCTTTGACAATAATCAACAAATAACAAAGATACATAAACAATAATCTACCTACATGTAATTATTGAAAACACATACAAGAAACTAAAAATGAACAAATACTAATCACATGAAAAAATATATGACAATAAAATAAAAAACAACGAATTACATATTTCTAAAGCAGCTTAAAAGATCTCCGGTTCCTCGGGAATAACAAATATAGAGGTTGGTCACTTTAGAAAATTATAAAATGGTGAAAAAAGTTAAATTATTAATTATACCGAATCCTGTGGGTGAGACAGGGAGGCTCTTAATGGAATAACTAAAACATCAAGGCAACTATGTTTTAAGGAAAAACATAGGTGCATCGAGCACCCCGCTATTTAAGGAAAAGACCCTATGAATGGCAACAAAATCCAATTAAAAAATATAAAAATAAAAGGTAATGGTACTCTCCTATGATTCCCAGAAAACCTCATCCTTAAACACAAATCCACACAGTACAACTGCCACACCCTAAAAAATAAAAACACCAAAACTCCTCTACACTGCAAAAAAAGTCCCATTAATGAGGCCAAAAGGGCAAGAAGTAGTGTATACAGGGTTGGACAATAGTCTGGAATATAATTTTTGTTTTTAAAACTTTCGAAAGAGACGAAATGAAACATTGTAGTTAAGTACATGTCCCTATACCAAACATTTAGTCATATTTTACTTGTTTTTCGCATAGCCAAGGGATGGACCATGAAGGAAGTCTTCAACATTTGAAATGTAAGTCTACCTCGAGTTATATCTCATTTTACAGGTCTTTGTTTGTACAACACAAAAGTGCAAACCTGATGTCAAAATAATCACCCAATTAGACAAACAGTCACTCAACAAATTTAATGTCAGGATTAGGCAAACATCTGGAATATATTTATTACTAGCTGCTTACCCGTGTCTTGCTACTGTATTAACATATAAACATTGATGTTTTAGTTTATTTATATCAGTTTTACGTGCCAACCCCGTCAATGCCAGCGCTCGTTAGAGAATTCCGCCTTAAGAGTCTGCAGAGGCTGTCGGCCGTGTTGGTTTTAGTTTCATAAGAACAATGTTATTTGCATATTCATATATTATCGTTATTTACTGACCAAAAGTTGTGTATGAGGTATCATTTTAAACGTTATCATATTACGCGTTGGGTTTGCTTTTTATATTTGAATTCATATTTCTAGTTTTGAAAATAGCTGAAAATAAAAACTGCTAACTGAATATTTTTTGTATTTTTGTCTATAAAACTAATTAGGTAATAAGCAATTCCAACATAAAATTTCATTCTTGATCAAATAAAATTTGTTTGAAAAAAAACTGTTTAAAAATAACTGTTTAGTTTGGATACGCGTGATCGCTACCTGTCCGGCAGAGGCGGCAGGTGAAACAAACATGGCGCGACGGACTAATACATTTTTATTTCCGCCTGGCTCGGTCGCGGGAATTTCAAATGCTTCTGTTTGGCGGTTATGTAACTTCACCTTATATAAACTAGTTTTTAACGGATTCTGTAATATTCGAGCCATGTGAAGACGAATATTGTGCTTGGATGACAATAACAAAAGAAAATTACAATAGCTCCATCAATCCTGGTTATAGTAATAATAATATTTAATTTTGCATTAAATGCTCACCAGTGTTGTTTCCGACAGGTTTAGCATGCTTACTTGCTACAACAAAAGAAGTGTTACTCACATTTAGTTTTGATATTTCCACACGCTAAACTTATAGCACTATCATCAATCAAAAAAAATAAAGCCATTCGATTGTGCAATTGAAGTAACCGTGCAATTGATTAATATTTGAATTTGGGTTTATATGAAATCAGTATGTGTAAAGATCACGTGTCCTGCACAGCAGATTCATGTAAACAGCAAGTCACCACCAGCGCCAAGCACTTGTCCTGCACAGCAGATTCATGTAAACAGCAAGTCACCACCAGCGCCACGTACTTGACTTGCACAGCAGATTCATGTAAACAGCAAGTCACCACCAGCGCCACGTACTTGTCCTGCACAGCAGATTCATGTAAACAGGAAGTCACCACCAGCGCCACACGGTGTCCGGACAATTCGTCCCACGGACATTTCGTCCCCCAAGAAAAATGCGGACATTTCGTCCCACTTTGTGGAACGGCTACCTGGGTAGGGTTTGATAAATAGTCTCCAAATATTTCTAAACGGACACTTCGTCCCACCTGAGAGAAGGGTTGTAAAAAGGTTAGGTTAGGTTAGGTTCTCTCAGGGTGGGACGAAGTGTCCGTTTAGAAATATTTGGAGACTAATTATCAAACCCGACCCAGGTAGATACTCCACAGAGTGGGACGGAATGTCCGCATTTTTCTTTGGGGACGAAATGTCCGTGGGACGAATTTTCCTGTAATCCGCCACACACTTGTCCAGCAGTGCCATACAATTGTCTATCAATTTTTTGCATGATGCTGCTGTGTAGGACAAGAGCGTGCGTTCCTTTAAAATAGTGTAGGCGGAGCCGAAGACCTCGAGAGCCGTGAGAACAATTATAGACGCTCAATATTCCAGTAAACCTATTCCATTCTTGAAAAACACTGTACGAAAAATTAGGAAACTTAAAAAAAGACGGAGGAAATCAGTTAACTCGTTGTCAAGTGATGGAATGAAAACGAATTTCAGGTACTCATTTTTATATACTAAGATGTTTAAACTATTGAAAGAAATACAATGAAACTTTGTAGTTATGTGCATGTCCCTTTATCAAAAATGTAGTGATATTTTACTTGTTTTTCGCATAGCCAGGGGATGGTCCATGAAGGCAGTTTTAAACATTCTAAACGTAAGCCTACGTCGACTTATACCTTATTCTAAAGGCCTTTCTTTGTACAAAACAAGAGTAAAAACGTGAGGTCAAACGATAACCCAGTCAGAAAATACAGCCACCCAATGAGTTCAATTGCATAATATTAATAAATTTCTATTAATTATTCCGCTATTTATTTAGTAGTTTAAGGTCCCTGTTATTGAGTATGATGTTGATTGTTAACAATCGTAGGCCTAACGAAAGGTTGCGTTATTAAAATAGCCATGTTAATTAAAAAAAAATAAAAAAAAATATGTTAAATGTTTGACAATAGGTTTACCTAAATTAAGAAAATGATTAGAATAATTTGTTACACATTTTTTAAATTAATTAATTTCTCGTATTTAGTCAATTAAATTATAAATCTACGCAGCAATAGATAATAAATATCTAATCCTTGTTCTTAAGCAGTGGTAGTTACATGACAATAAATTTGGTATAGGGACATGTACATAACTACAAAATTTCATTACATTTATTCCAATACTTTTAAAATTAATAAATATATTCCAGACTTGTGCCCAACCCTGTATTTTTGTGGGCTTGTCTTCGAAATTGTTTAAATATTTTGAAATTATTGTTTCAAGATGTATAATTTCTTACTATCCAAATATTTTTGCTTATTACATTAGATACATTCGAATATCACTGAACACGTTCAACGAGTCTTCGGTTCAGTGACTAAATCGGTTAGAAGTGTCGGATGAACAACTCTGCCTCTGACACCTGTTTAAGTATGCAAATCTCTCCTCCATTAATTAAACTTGGTTATTCTTGTTGTGTGCAGCACGAGTGGATTTAATAGCTCTGTTATCAATCTATAATAAACAATCTCTAGTTAAAATATGTTATTAACTGGCTAGAAATGAGTAAACACAATTTTAGGTCAATTTTTAAAATAATTAATTACAGTCTATGTTTTATAAAACACATGCCACTAAAAACACATTACGATTGAGTACACACATGAATTAAATGTTATATAACTACCCATTTGAAGATCTAGGACTACCTGTCTGCCTATCTGCCTGTCTACCTGTCTGTTTGTCTATACGTTTACCTTTCTGTTCTCTGTATTTCTACTTGTCTGCCTATCTGTCTGTCTACCTGTCTGTTTGTCTATACGTTTACCTTTCTGTTTCTCTGTATTTCTACTTGTCTGCCTATCTGCCTGTCTACCTGTCTGTCTATACGTTTACCTTTCTGTTTATCTGTATTTCTGCTTGTCTGCCTATCTGCCTGTCTACCTGTCTGTTTGTCTGTACGTCTGCCTGTCTGTTTCTCTGAATTTCTACTTGTCTGCCTATCTGCCTGTCTATTTGTCTGTTAGTCTGTAAGCCCATGTCTACCTGTCTACCTCCTTGTATGTCTACTTGTCTATCTATCTGCCTGTCTACCTGTCTATATGTCTGCCTGGGTGTCTGTATTAATGTCTGCCTATCTGCCTGTCTACCTGTCTGCCTATCTGCCTTGTACCTGTCTGTATGTCTCTATGTATGCATGTGTGTCTGTATTAATGTATGTCTATCTGCCTGTCTACCTGTCTGCCTACTTTCCGGCCTACCTGTCTGTATGTCTCTATGTATGCCTGTGTGTCTGTTTGAATGTTTGCCTACCTGTCTGTCTGCATGCATTCTGCCTGTGTGTTTGTCTGAATGATTGCCTAACTTCCTGTTTACCTGTATTGCTATCTGCCTGTCTACCTGTCTGTTTGTCTTTAGGTCTGCCTATGTGCTTACGACCTTATATATATATATATATATATATATATATATATATATATATATATATATATCCGTCGTCCTGTTTGTGGAGAGGTTTTGTCTCCTTTTCATGAAAAATAAGGGTAAAGTGTGCGATTAAACTTATCTGTTTATGCTATGCATACGTGAGTTAGCTGCATAGACCATTTCGGTATTCGAAATCCACCCTAGATCTGTCTATTGTGGACAATTTTTTCTTATAATGATGTAATTTTTAATTTTGATCAGCTGCTATGGAAACTGTGCATAAAAGAAGCATAATAAATTTGGAATAAAATAATAACAAAGTAATTTAAGTAGAACTATAAGGTAGTGATAATGATGACGTCATTGGAGAGAACAGCTGAATTTTAGCCGGGGCTGTCACTGTTTTTGAGGAACAATGTTATAACGTCTTGCAGAGTACTTCAGTAACACGTTACGATACCCTAATATTTTTATAACAATGTTTTTACAGCTGATTTCTCACATTAGTGATTCATATTTATTTTTTTAAATCCATGGTCAAGGAATCCTAATGACAATAGAAATTTTAACCAAGCTGCTAAGCAGTTAAAACAAGCTCTTTTCCAAATTAAAAATCGGTGGTTTGAGAACTGTACCGAGAATCTAACTGCAACTGTTGACTCTGACTGTTCTATTTTGAAATCAATAAAATATTTAAAACGTCCAAAACAAACCAATCGGCAAAAAGTGTTGAGTAAAAATTGGCATTGTTTTCCCTGTACTTCTCAAATGTTTTCAAGCCTTATCCACACTATCTAGGTGTTGATGATACCAAAATTACTGAGTATCTAGTTCACCCCTACAATTAGACTTACCAATCAAATCATTCCGACCTTCAGAAGTAAAGAATGCTATAGATAGCCTTCGACTTCACAAGTCTCCAGGATTCGACCTTGTTAGTGGAGAGGTTTTAAAGAACTTGCCAAGGAAGGGAGTAATTATGCTCACAAACACACTCAACGCAATCATAAGACTAAACGTTTTTACTGCCCAAAGGAAAGTAGCTCAGTTGGTGGTTGTGCCTGAACCAGGAAACCCATTAACTGAAGTGACTTCATGACAGGTTCATGGAAATTGTAGAAGTTATACGAAATTTATTGGAAACAAAAGAATACTGGTTTTCTGCATTTCTAGACGTGTCTCTAGCTTGTGACAAGGTATGGCACACTGGTCTGTTGTACAAATAAAAAAAAAAATCACTTCCACACAATTTTTACTGCGTAATAAAATCTTTTCTTTCAAATAGGTAATTTCAAATCAAGCTACAAAATTTAAATCCAGATTTGTTGCCTATACTTGCTGGCGTCCTCAAGGTAGCGCCCTTGGCTCATTACTTTACATAATTTACATGGCGGAAATCCCAGTAAACGACACCACTACTATCACAGATACTTTTCCTTATGAGACAGCAATTTTATCATTACATGAGGTCCCCATAGCTGCATCTCAAAACTTACAAGACAGTCTTAACAATATCGAAAGATGGCTGCATAAATGGAGGATCAAGGTGAACGAAACCAAATCTAGCCATATCAGTTTTACCCTAAGACATAGACACTCTCCCCCTGTATCACTCAACAACGTCCCTCTACCTCAAGTAGATTCTCTAAAATATTTAGGTATACATCTGGATAAGAGATTGAATTGGAGAACACATATATGGAATAAAAGACTAAATTTGAAATCCCAGAAACTGTCATGGCTTCTGAATAACAAATCAAAACTTAGTAATCCTAACAAAATTCTTCTTTATAAAATTACATTAAAACCTGTCTGGACATATGGTTTGCAGCTTTGGGGGACGAGTAGTGAATCAAATATTGAAACCATTCAACGTTTTCAGTCGAAGACTTTAAGAACAATTATTGGTGCTCCATGGTTCATTTTAAACAGAACAATACACAGTGACCTTCAGATTTTGACAGTGAAAGAGGAGATCAAGCGGATTAGTGCAAAGTATCAAGAAAAGTTAAACCACTATCAAAATTACCTTGCTCTTAATTTGCTTGATAACTCTCATGAGGTCGCAAGGTTGAATCGAGCAACGGTATTGAGCCTGCCGTACAGATTTTAACTTTGAAACATAACTTTGAACTTTGAAACTAAAAATGTTACCGAATGAGAATTCATTCAGTAACTTTTTTAGTACACTATTTCTGAAGAGTTACCTACTCACGTGCTCGTAGAAATGCCATATTTTTTACTTATTGTTATGCTCAATTTAACAAATTGTAAAATAAAACAGATTTATAAAAAAAATGTTTGATTAATTTAAGAAGAATTTGATGTAATGATGTTATTAATTATTATTAAAATATAATGAAAAGTATTGCTAACCTAGAAATACTAATGTTTGGTTATATTATATATAACTAGGAATGACACTAATATACTATAAATAGAGGCCGATATTATTCTTTCTAATTTTGTAAATGAAGAAAATAAAATTAAGTTGGTTAAAAAAATATTTTGAGAAAATTTAGTAACGATAAATTGTTTTGTTTGGTTTACATAGGCCTAGTACGTGTTCTCACGTAAAGATGCCACCGGTAAAACAGTTTCTGCAGTTCCAGATCCAGATATTAGTTATAGTTTAACGCGAAAGGCCACAGCGATAACAGTTTCTTATAGGTAATACTTTTGTTTATTCTGTTGCGTACAATAACGCTTATTTCAACAGCTAGTGGAACGATCTCTCCAATGACGTCATCATGATACCTACCTTATGTTATTCTACTTACCTTGTATTAAATAACCTGTATTGCCCTGTCGTAATTAATTTTAATTTTGTGTTTACTCTTAATCATGTGTCATGGAAATAACTTCAGATTTAGGATTTCATTAGCAGATCATGGGCATTTATATTGTTTACAATAATAAGGTATTAATCGTTTTTATTTTATCACAGCTGTTTTATAACCTAACTCTTTTGTCAATTCTGTTTAGTATACCGTCTATTACATTTGTGCTGTGTACTCTATATTTAGACTTATATTTTATGCTTTTAGTGTTAATAAGTATTTTTTAATTATTAAAAAGAGTTGTTTTTCTTTATGACGTAAAGAAATGAACATTCGTGAGGACGAATACGACTTTTTGTTCAAAGTAGTGTTGATTGGTGACTCAGGCGTAGGCAAGAGCAACCTACTCTCTAGATTCACCCGAGACGAGTTCAACCTGAAGTCCAAGTCGACTATAGGGGTGGAGTTTGCCACCAGAAGTATCCAGGTTGATGGGAAGACCATAAAGGCCCAGATCTGGGACACAGCAGGGCAGGAACGGTACCGAGCTATCACCAGTGCCTACTATCGTGGGGCCGTGGGGGCAGTCGTCGTGTACGACATCGCCCATCATGTGACATACGAGAACGTGAACCGGTGGCTGCAAGAGCTGAGGAACCACGCGGACCAGAACGTCGTGGTAGTCCTCGTGGGGAACAAGTCTGACCTCAGGCACTTACGGACCGTTCCGACTGAAGAAGCTCGCATGTTTGCGGAAGCCAATGGACTCTCATTTGTAGAGACTTCTGCTCTAGACTCTACTAATGTGAAGGCCGTCTTCCATAACATTCTTACAGAGATTTACCGTATCGTAATGCAGAAGCAGACTCTTGAACCATCAAACGGCAGAAGTAGAGGACTGACTGACGAGGACATCATCAGTGTCAAGGCTACCGAGGGAGGTGAAAAGAATCGTAAAGTGTGTTGCCACTAGCAGTTTTGTAATTATTTGTGATTGCAAATAAAATTGAGTTATACTAGTTCTGGGGTTTTTATAATCAGACGTATGGTGTGTAGAAAACGTTTAAAGTGTCAAAACGATTGAGTAGCATAATAGTTTATGTAACTATTACATTTGTAACCGCATGCATTAGAAGAAGAAAAACACAGATAAATAACTCTACCCAGATAGCTCACATTATACGGGAAGCTTACGTCTGTTTACGGAGTTTGTAGGCAACACACACAACACGACTATGATTTTAGGGTGTGACGTTGTCGAATTGAACAAGTTTCAAATCTCAACTATAATTATCAGCTGATATTTACTAGTGTAATATTAGTTTTTAATATGGTTAGTTTATAGAGTTCAATCTGGCAACGCCGCCCAGTTGACAGCCGCACATCTTTAAAACGGACAGTTGACACACTACGAAAAAAATTAAGCATGGGAATGAGCTATCTGGGTAGAGTTATGTAACTGTGATACAAGACAGATGAAGAGCTTTTTATTACAATTTCATGTTAGTTTATTCAGGTAGTTTTTATTGATTTAACAATTTTTTCTAATAACGTTCCATTAGACCCAGTAAGCATCATAAAATAATAAGAACTGTGTATAATTAATACATGTATTTTAACTACTGTTTATAAATTGCATCAATATTTACAGTCGGAATGGAGATTTACACTTTGAGAAAGGTTGTATTTTCCAAACTTCAATTCTCACTTGTTATGAAGAACTGTTGTTAAATACTCTTTTATTCAGTTTAAATGGAAGGTTTACAAAAGTCCCTTTCCGTTGAGTGTGTTCTGTCCACCCTTAAAAAGGTTGAGAGCTTCACACTACAGGAAAGTGTAAACTGAATCTGTTCAAACTAATAAATATACCTTTCACGTAATTCAAGTTACTACCTGATCATTAAAAACAGTTAACATAACTCTAGCAATATGAAAATTAAAAAGTATATAATAAATTCGATATGAAGTAAAATTTGGGGAGCAATTTATTTATTTACTAATTCACAATGTTTCACTTCAAAATTAAAACCCCACTAAAAGTGAAACTACACAATTAGGAAATATACAAAAGATAAAGAAAAAAATCATAAATACATATTTTGTATTTTGAAAAAACACAATAACATTTAATTAACTTAATTCCCAATGATTTCGTACATACATGCTTGATTTATTTGACATAAAAGTGGACTGTTTTTATCAACTCATTTTATAGACGATGTCCAGACATAAGTTCAAATTTATTGTAATTTTAACAAATGTTGAATCTCATTATTAACCACTTAATAAAACTACCATAATTCCATGTTTTTACTTAAAGTAATGAACATAATGACTATTTTTTTACCTACATTAAGCAAAGAAAAACTGTCAATTAAGTAAAAAGTACGTATTTTAGTTCATTAGTAACCATGACACACGTTATCGAAGCTCTATATGTCTTACGGTGTTGATATTAAACATGTGTGACGCATAATTTTATAGCGAGAAAATTAAATGGGCAGATTAGTTTATTTGAGTTTCATAAGATACGAATATGAGATTTCTGCACAGTGTGGGTAAATATTGACCTCAAGGTTGACCCCCCCCCCCACCTACCGGAATGGTGAGAGGGTCGATCCCTGATGTCTGGCCGTAACGTCAGGCCTATATTTCAAAGTGAGGGACTTCAATGGTTAGGTTATACAATTTCTAATACATGTATGGAAATAGGAGCTTTTTCATCATATTAAAAAACTAACAGGCTATTTGTAAGATACTGCTTCTTTCAGCAATATGATGTAGTACATTTGCCCTGATTTTAATTTTAGCTGCTATTTTTTGAAGATGGCTTTTTAACGTCAGCGATCGATCTAACGTTACTCCCAGGTACTGCGGATGATCACTGTGGTGGAGTTTTACACCATTTAGAAAGATTTTTAGTTTTAGATTAGTCAGTCGATTATTTAGGTGGAAGCAGGCTTCTTCGGTTTTTGATGGGTTAGGATTCAGCTTCCAGGTTCTAAAATATTCTTCGAGTGTTGCAAGATCGTTTGTGAGTGTTCCTTCAGTAGCTGTAAAGTCCTTGTGTTGATAAGCTAAAGCAATATCGTCTGCATAAATAAACTTTCTTAACTTGGTGATTGGGATCTCAAGGACTAAACATATATAAAACAGCAATCAGCTGTGCTATTAATCTGTTTATTTCTCGTTTCCGTTTGTTTTGATCTTGCAATAGAGATGTTTTACATGAGCTAACCTACGCAAGAAGTGAAACTTGCAAAGTAAGTATAAATAATATCTTCAGTCCAGTATATTCGTTATGAAAGCCTGTCTGATGGACAGGGAGACGTATGTGGGAACGCCCAAATCACTTTTCGTCGGACATTTGGATCTCAATCTAAATCATTAGTCAGCTTATTTTTGTGAATTAATAAGGAGGAAGCTGTTAGACATGAGGATATCCTTCGTGTCCTTACAGGATATTACGAGTAGGTTTTTGGTTGTTGGTGGCAATGTATATACTTTACTTTTTACAGCAATTTTGAGTTAATTGAATCCCATAACACAATATTAATACTTATAAATATTTTTATACTGTTTCCTAGATTATTTAAATAGAATAAGATAACAAATGTGTTTACATATTATGAACTTTCATTGTACATATAAAATAAAAACATTGTAAGAATATGCTAAAAATAATCCAGAACTAACAAACTATAAAATAAAATTATATTGAAAAACATAGACTGCAGTGTACATCGGAGCTACATAAGTGGAACCTTAATATATTAAAATGGAAAATAAAAAAACAAAGTAGTATTATTAACTATTGTTAACGATTTTGATCCCATCAGCTGTTTCTACAATTCAGGTGTCAACAGCTATCATAATTATATTAAAAGCAAACTCTTTATTTTATAAAAGTAAATATTAATTATTCGACTATCATTAAAAAGCTCAACAAGGAGATACTCATTAAATACTCAACTTAACTCTGTTAAAAGTATTATATACCAGGAAAATTGTTCATAACAAAAGGAAATATCTTAACGACTAGCTATATTCTTAAAGTATGCTGTAAGAAGGGACTTGTGTTTTCGTATTTGAACTAATGAAGAGGACAATTTGGCGTAAAGCCATGACAACCTGACAGCTGAGATCTCGTGGTCCAGGTGTTGCCACATTCTTGTCCCCTGGGCCAACACACTGGGGTGTTTATGGACCGAGTTAAGTATGGTGTAAGAAGGGACTTATGTTTTCGCTTTTCTACTAATGAAGAGAACAATTTGGCGTAGAGCCATGACAACCTGACATCTCATTGTCTGGGTTTTGCTACTTTCTTGTCCCCTGGGCCAACACACTGGAGTGTTTATGAACCGAGTTAAAGTATGCTGTAAGAAGGGACTTTTGTTTTCGCTTTTCTACTAATGAAGAGGACAATTTGGCGTAGAGCCATGACAACCTGACATCTCATGGTCTGGGTTTTGCTACTTTCTTGTCCCCTGGGCCAACACACTGGAGTGTTTATGAACCGAGTTAAAGTATGCTGTAAGAAGGGACTTATGTTTTCGCTTTTCTACTAATGAAGAGAACAATTTTGCGAAGAGCCATTACAACCTGACATCTCGTGGTCTGGGTTTTGCTACTTTCTTGTCCCCTGGGCCAACACACTGGAGTGTTTATGAACCGAGTTAAAGTATGCTGTAAGAAGGGACTTTTGTTTTCGCTTTTCTACTAATGAAGAGGACAATTTGGCGAAGAGCCATGACAACCTGACATCTCGTGGTCCAGGTGTTGCTACTTTCTTGTCCTCTGGGCCAACACACTGAGGTGTTCATTTACCGAGTTAAAATCAGTAGATTGGATGCTGAAATACTTGAGTAATTGTAATCTGAATCGAGATGTATATATAGAACAATGAAATTAAGTATAGAAAGTAAATCAGAGTTAGATTGAACATTAACATGTATTAACCCCTGCTGATATGGTACGTAATGGCATATATAGTTTTAGACTGTAACAGTTTACATACATTACTACCTGTCTCATATTAATAACTTTTGCTTAATCTTTCCCCCCTCCGCATTCAAACCATTTGATTCTACATTCCAACTGTTTTTATTTTGTACATGACCTTTTGTTTGTATGTTTTTGTGTTGCTTTGACTTGCATTGAAATATGGAACATCTATGATGTAAATAAAGAATATGAATTTACATCTCCCCTTCCTCATTTAAGCCTTGTTTAGGCCTATTCGACTTTTAATTAAATACCATTTGATCACTGCTGAATGGATGTTGTTTAACAGTACATTTACTATAATATTATGTATTAGTGCTATTAAAGTTTAGTCTGTAAGCTTCTTCAAACTAAATATGGGAAAAAATTACATTTTCTATTTTGGTTTCAGGCATAAAGGTAGAACTCCAAATTATGCAAATTCTAATGATCTGTATGAAATATTTCTTACTTCCAAGGAACAAGCGGTACACCTACTGGAATATCTATCTATCTACCGGCTGTTCTCTTTGGTTCCCTTGGGCACATAACATTGCTAACAAAATAGTTCAAAGTCAGCAGGCCGGCATGTTACGTAACTACGCTCTGCTCATAAAATAGATAATTATAACTGGGACTAAGACAAAATAAATAATAATTTCTTGAAAGAAATCTTCAAAAAATAATGTTATAAGAGAAGGTTTCATTTCAGCATTGTCTATGCATTTAAGAAACTTTATTATTTTATATGGGCAAATGTTGTACCAGCCAGATAAATATTTTCAAATATTTTCCCTGAATAGGATTCTGTTTAAATTGAAATTCAATTTTGAAAACTGGCTTTTAATACCGATTGCCTTGTATAGTTTTGTATTTTAAGAATCTACACTTTATATTGATTTAAAATTATGTATACTGTTTTATAATAATTTACTAGTTTATGGGTTGCATTTCAAAAATAAAATAAAAATAGCTATGTCATTTTTTGAATTGAAAAGGTACCCTATATTATAAGGTATATTATAACCGTATGGTGAATGTGACTGAAGTAACTATCTTTTGTAGCGAAACAAAAGTGGCATTGTTACTACGTGGATAATAAGTCCATTGTTGCCGTTAGAGTCTCAGAACTGTAATAATGTACTGCCTATGTTTCGGCTGCAGGTTATTACTACTCAAGTAACAGTCTTAAGATAAGCTGATACGAGACTCTATATATATTCGACCCTGTAAGTCCCACAACATTTCTTGGACTAGGAAGAAAATAAGATATCTTGATTAGATTCATTTTAAATTTTAAGATGCTAGACAAATTTCAGAAACGTAAACGCACAGATAAATAACTGTATAAATATACGCATAAACTGGATAAATAACGCAAGATAGCTCACTGTATTCGGGAAAAACGATCGCTGTTTAAGGAGTTTGTAGTCAACACGCACTACACGACCGTGATTTTCGGATGCGATGTTGCCGCATTGAACTGCCTCCCTCTCTTCTGAGGTGAACTGAACGAGACGCATGCCTGAGTTAAATTTGCAACGCCGCCCAGTTCACAGGTAATCGACGCGCTTAAAAGCGGACAGTTCACACACTACGAACAATTTGTTATCACTCTTTAGTATGAGGATGAGCTATTTGGTTAGTTAGTTGTAAGTAATAAAAGATTACCAGGACTCCACCCCAACTGCCCTGAGAGACTCAATGGTTTTCTATCACGATAGAGTTTTTTAGTACATATATCAGATATTTTATGTTTATGCTGGTGTATAAACTGCGTATTTTTAGTGTGTAGGCCTACCTAAGATTGTCTATTATTTTACATAATTAAAAAAAAAAAATAAATAAAAAATAAAAAAAATAAACAGCTGCTAAACAATAACAACTCTAAATATTATTTGTTCTGTTTTATACCACTTTTGATTTACTTAAAATTTACAAGGAGTGTAAAAGATGCACTAAAAAGGGGGTTTCTGAAATTCCATTAGAAACATCTTTTAAAAGAACCGCTTTATCACATAAGAACATAAATTAGATAAAAAGCTAATGAACAAAAACAATACAAAATTTTAGAGGTGGTAACAATGGAGAGGCTGGGGAAATGCCTAGAATATCTAGAATATTAATTATAGATATTCTAGGGACAAGGAACTAGAGCACTCCAACCTCTAGTAGGGGATATACAGGCCTTGAGGTGGAGGAAAAAGTGAGTTGGAGTAATTATATAAAGGTTGCGCCGTCAATTACTGTGTGTACGTGAATTGGACTTACGACGGGCCGTCAATTACTTTGTGTACGTGTATTGGACTTATGACGTGCCATAAATTACTGTGTGTACGTGAGTTGGACTTACGGCGTGCCGTCAATTACTGTGTGTACGTGTATTGGAATTACGACGTCCCATAAATTACTGTGTGTACGTGAATTGGACTTACGACGTTCCGTCAATTACTGTGTGTACGTGAATTGGACTTACGACGTGGCGTCAATTACTGTGTGCATGTATTGGACTTACGACGTGCCGTCAATTACTTAGTGTACGTGTATTGGACTTAAGACTATTTACACATTAATAAAAACGCTTTTGAAATTTCCTAGACCTAATAAATATTATTTCTTACCGTAATGAGAATAATTGTGGAGGTGAATATTGATTTTTCAATTCAAATTAGGAAAACAATTTTATTCCTTATTGGTAAAGGTAATTAATATGCTATTTAGGTAGCTTTATGTTAGTATACTATATTTAAACTTTTATACATATTTGATTTCTGATAAAAAATATATATATAGCTAATTTATTGGCAATCAGTGATTCTAGAAAAAACTTAAGCCTTTTACTAAAGTTCAAATTTACAGTAAAAGTAAATAAAATAAAACAAACTTCAATTATACGTTATCTCATCCCCCCCCCGTTACAGTTCAAAATGTGTACATATTTTAAGTCTGCAGAGGCTGTCGGCCATGTTATTTTCGAACCGGACATACGATCACGCGTATAAAAACTAAACATTTATTTTTAAACGTATTTTTCCAAAAAAATTGCATATGATCAATAATGAAATTGGGTGATAGAATTGCTTAGCATATTTTTAATTAGTTTTATTGAAAAAAACAAAAAAAATTTAATTTGAAGTTTTTATTTTCACCTAATTTCCAAAACTAGGCGTATGTTTTCAAAATATGAAAAGCAAACCCAATGCGCAATATGATAACGTTTAAAATTACACCTCATACAAAACTTTTGATCTTATTGATGACGAAAAACTATGAGTTCGCAAATAGCATTGTTCTTATGACATTAAAACCAACATGGCCGACATACTCTGCAGACTCTTAAAGGCCAACAGTCAAATGGCATATTAGTCTTAGTTAAACAATTATTATTTATTAATTATATGTAAATAAATGGCAGAATTTTACGTTTTAATAGTATCATTACTGAATCATGTTATATCTCAATGGATTATTCCTAAACTTTAATAATTAAATTTGTTTGAAAAAGAGTTAGTTTAAACATCTCAATAAATGAGGTATTTGCTTTAAGGACTTGTCGCTGGTTGTTGAATCTAGATATTAATTTTTTTTAGTTTCCAATTCGATTTTATAAAGAAAAAACCAACCTTAAACATTCATAATGTTTTGAAATTGACATGCTCATTTTCCATTAAAAATTAATAGTAATTATAAATGGTGAAAAGTTTTCTTCAAAGTATTTTATGAACGTTTTTCACACGTTTATAATTAAAAACTGCAGTGTGAGTGAGTGAGTGACGATGTTGGAGTAACTGAACATTTCTGGTGGTACTTCAAGAAGTACGTAAATGGGAAATGTCTTTTAAAACCTTCTCTCATTCCCATCTTTCTCGCGTCTCCCCTCTCTCTATATATAAAGGCAGGAAAATGTAACTCCTAAAGTTCCTCAAATCAATCTTTCACTGTATATTTCTTCTCGGTATAGTAAATTATTAATTTAGTTTAGTTTTAATTGCATTTTGTGATAGATTTATATATGATGAATCTAATAAAGGTTGAAATCAAATCAAATCAAAATCTTTATTTACTCACTCAAATATAAATCATAAGGTTACATAGATACATAGTTATATGAAGAAAATAAATACATCGATATATATCACTTACAAGGTTATACAAAAGGTAGATGAAAAAAAAGAAAGAAAAAAATCTACATGTTTTATATGTGAGTACCTTCCACATAAGCCCAAGGCTTGTGCGTGGAAGGGAGTTCTTTAATTCAAAAATAAAAATAGAGAATAAAAAAAAAGCTCAATCTTAAACAGTACAGTGAACAATTAATACTAAAACTAATGGACTACTCTTATTCAGGATTAAATAAAAAATTCAAACTGAATAAAATACACAATTTGATGAGTTATGGCAATTTAATAAAAATAAAAACTAAACAATTTTGGATGGTATTTAAAACAAGAAAATGTTAAATGCCTTTGATTAGGGTTATTATGAAAGAAAAAAAATGTATATATGTATATATAAAAAAAATAAACACAATGGAAAAAGGGGAAAAAAAGAACTATGCAGTAAAATGAAATCAAAGAGCAAGAGGCAGAAAGTCAGAGGGACGAAGGAAGTGCAATGTTATGAAGCGGTCATCTATACTCAGAACTGATCAGGGCCTCAACCGATTCCTCCTCCAGGTCCATAAGCCAATTGGTTATCATTGTTTTATAAACATATAAGCTAACTTGTGGAAATTTAAGAGGGTTCGGTAAATTTCTAAACAACAGGTGAGCAATGTAATGTGAACAAGTATAATTAACTGTTTTGAAAATTTTTGGAACTAAGGGGTTTAAGCTTACTGCATGCCGCGTTTCATAATGATGCAAGTTGACAGAAAGATTTAATAATTTCCGAGTACGAATAAAAAGCATAAGAGTACGAATAAATAGTTGTCTAATTGTTAGAACTTTTGTGGTTTTAAATAATTCAATTGATGGAAACGATTTGCCTTTGCCAATGATGATTTTAAGTAAATATTTCTGGCTTTTATTGAGTTGTTATATGTGAGTTCTGTAAGCTCCTCCCCAGCATATAATGCCATATTGTAATACTGATTGAACGTGTGCATAATAAACAGACTTAATTGAATTAAAATCTAAAACTCCATGAAGTTGCTTGAAGGCAAAAATTAACTTTCTAATTTTTTTATTAATATAGGCAATATGAAGATCCCATTTTAACTTATTGTCATATATAACTCCAAGATATTTATATTGGCTGACTCTATCTACTTTGTAACAGTCACAATTATAATTCATATAATTGCCACATGTGTGAACTCTTAAGGTTAGCCCCATTGGTGGCTCGCTCCCTTCCCTCAGTGCAATTGGTAAACATTTGGTTTTGGAGATATTCATTGTTAACTTATTTTGGTCAAACCAAGTTTTTATTAGACTCAAATCTTGAGTTGCACAATTAAAGGTCTCCAACCATGATTTTTGTTCGACCAGAAAAGCAGTATCATCTGCAAAGAAAAATAATTTGGATGTGATATTAATTTTAGATAAATTATTAATATAAATAAGAAACAGAAGAGGTCCTAGGGTACTTCCCTGGACAACCCCGAAATCTATTGGTCTCGCTTCGCTCAAAAGACCGTCAAGTGCCACAACTTGAAGCCGATCACTTAAGTAGCTTTTAAACCATTTGAGAGTGACACCTCTGAATCCGATACATTCTAACTTTTTAAAAAGAATATTTCTATCTAAAGAATCAAATGCTTTGACAAGATCAATAAAGCATATAAGTAGTTTATTGTTGCGGTTAACTGAATTCATAATATGTTCATTAATTAAATAAAATGTATCAGAAGAGTTTATTCCTTTCCTGAAGCCAAATTGATTGTCACACAATAGCTTATTGTCTTCAAGATAACTCTGGGTTTGGATCTTAACAACTTTCTCAAGAATTTTAGATAGAACGCTCAGCAAAGATATAGGACGATAGTTATTAAGATCTGCCTTATCATTATTTTTGTATAAAGGAATTACTTTTGCTATTTTAAATACCTTAGGAAAAAGTCCCGAGGCTATACTTTGATTAATAATATGCGTTAGAGGATTAATTAAAAATTCAATATTATCTTTTACTGCTCTTGTGGGAATATTATCGTAACCGGGAGCAGAGCCACCCCTGAGGGACCTAACACACCGCTTCACCTGTTCCTCAGTCACCGGACTCAATGAAAACTCGCATTCAGCTTGAAAACCTGAATCATCTACTACAGGTGGACCTGAAGGAGTAATTTTATCGGCCAGATTCTTTCCGATTTGAGAAAAATATTGATTGAATGAATTCGCAGTTTCCAAAGGGCTGCCCTCCATGATGTTATTGAAATTTGTTTTATTTTTTTCTTTCCCTAAACCAGAAATTTCTCGAATGGTTTTCCAAAACAATTTTGGATTGCTTATCGAATTATCAAATTGGGTTTTATAATAGTTGGTCTTAGCTGATTTTATTTGGTGGTTAATATTTGCTCTTACATCAAGATATTGCATTCTATATTCAGGATTAAATGGATTTTTTTTAACCAATTTACTAATTTTATCTCTTTGTCTAATCAGTTTTATAATGTGCAAAGTAATCCAGGGTTTCAGTTTTTTCAGTCTGGTTGAATTTAATTTAGGTTTAGTGGCTTTTTCTATTGCTAATTTAATCTTATCAGAAAATAATTCACAAGCTGTGTCAAGATCGAGGCACTCCACGACGTCACTCCAGACTTCCCCCCTCAAATTCCTACTCAAAAGAGCCCAATCTAAATAAGTTTTGGTTTCGATGGTTTGTTGCGTTTTTGTTGAAATTTCTTTAGAATGATTCATTTTCAGTCCAATCATATAATGATCAGTAATATCGGTTTCAAGAATAAAGGTAGCGATCGCACTGTCATCTATGTGACTAGTAAAAATATGGTCAATACATGTACTTGATTCTTGTGTCACACGAGTAGGTTTATCAATACAACAGGTCAGACCAGCCCCCGTGAGACAGTCAAGGTACGTTTCTCTATGATAATCCACGTTTCCTGACAAAATATCAATATTAATATCCCCAACAAAAATATATGTACAATTTCTTATTGTAGAGCTATAGTAATGTTCCAGTGATTTATTAAACGTATCGCAATCCGTGGCAGGGCTTCTATACACTGCTAGAGCGCAGTATGGCCTTGAACCAATCACGAAGTCTAACTGAAGACCGTTTGACTGGCCAAGTTGAATTTGTGTGCAGGAAACGCCCAGATCAGTATTGGCATAAACGACGAGTCCGTCGTTCCTATTTATATGTTGCTTGGTAAATAAATAGTCAAACCCTTCTAATTCAGAAAAATATTCAGATTCCCCGTGCCACGTTTTACTTAAAATAATTAAATCAAATTTAATTTTAATAGCCTCTAAAATTGCCAATAGATTATCTAAATTTTTATTAATACTACGTATATTAAGGTGTATAATTTTTAAACTAAGATTGTCCTCATCTGTAAACCATTCCGTAAACACCCTAGTAGAGTCCGTAGAGTGACAAGTAATTTGTCTGTACTGTTCAAGAGTCGTCATGAAGTCATTATTCCAAGACCGCTCCGTTGTTGTGTCGTCTTCCCCCGCCCCGCCCCATCCCACATAACATCAAACTGGTTTTACTAGTCGAATGGGATATAACTGTAACTATAAGTGAAATACCAGTATAAATGAAAATATTGTAAGGATTAGCTAGTTTGCTCCTTAAGATAATTTTACTGATTGTATAATGAGATAAGGTTACTAGAGAGAGAGAGAAAAAAAAAACAAACTTCATTGAAAATAATAAATAAATAAACTGAATAAACGTAATCTATTCACATTTAAATAACTAAACCTATATTGATTTTAACTGCTAACGTTGAGTGTAAAAAATGAATTTCCATAATTTAGTTTAAACAAATCTATTAGGCTTCACAAAATATATTTCATGGATGAATGAAGGCTTTGAATTTACACTGTCATCCAGTCCTTTATAATTTGACTATCCATATTAGATGTGATTAGTATGAAGTATTGGATATAAAATTTTTAAATATGGAAGCATTAAATATAAAATTATTATGTATGCTTATTTTAAAATATATGCTATTTATATTATCAGTAATATTACACACATAATAGTTTCTGTGTCCAATAAAACAAAACAGTGAAGATGAGAGTATCAGCGTTTAAGAATGTATTTGCTAGCACATAGAAACCAAAATCATTATTAATAATAATTACATATAAACAGCGTAGTTACAGTTATATCATTTAAAACCGAAAGATACTAATATTACTTATATTTTTATACTTATATAAATTAAACTTATATGTTACATCTCAATGAAATATAATTTACACAGAATTGAAATCTATTAAGAATTAAATAAAATTACTCAATTTACTCTTATTAAATTAGCTTTCAGACACTCAAAACAAGAGAATGATTAGTTACATTTAAAAATGTACGATATTAAGAAAGAAAAGGAATGGAAAAAAATACTATTTAAAAGCTTAATTGAGATTTCTAACTTTAATATGATTTTATCAAAAGCCTCTAGCTATTCATAATTCCTATTCATATTATTGGATTTAGAATAGATATTACTCCTTTGAGAAAAATAACTTAAGTAACCTATTGTTATTATAATATTTAAACCAATAATAATATTAACCAAAATAATATTAACTGTTTGTTATTGTAACATTTCACGTTAATAAAAGAGAAAGAAATGAAAGGGGATTATTTAACAATAACCTTACATTTGATATGAAATAAACAAACTAATAATCACAGAAAATGAATACATTGTTAAGTACATTTATGATGTTATATTTTGTGTGTGTTTAGGCTATAAAATGAGTGGTTTCAACTTTTAAAGATTATATTGACACATAATTTATACTTGTTTATTTAATAATATACCAATTAAACATCTAAGAAAAACAGACAACTTTCTTTTGTTTGTGACATTTATGAGCATATTTAAGACTAAATATGGCAACTTGAGTTATTGAAAAGACAAAGACTAATCATCATAATTAATTTGATATGTAGAATATTTAAACTGTATGTAGAAAGCTATTAACTTGTACTATTTCAATACAAAACTATTTTTATTGTATAATATGTTCCACTTAGAACATTTTCTTTGATTGCAAACATCAGAAAATTAAATTTTTTTGTCAATCAGAGTTCAAGAAAATAAATGAAAAGTTATATAAAGCACAACAGTGTACTGTTAGAAATCTTGATAATATGGAATTTGTTAGATTTAGTTTTCATATTGCTAAATGAATAAGGTTTCTTTGTTTTGTAATAAAACGTATAATTGTATACAGTTCATACATTAAATTTTATCATTAAATCAGAGGCAGCGTATTTAGATCAAGTAATGAGTAGAAAATATAATGGAATATTCAATCTAAAAATTACAATGCAAAACATCATAAGCGAGATCAAGCTAAAATAGTTAACACAAAGATAGCAATTGGAATAATGTATTAGTATAGTAATTAATTTTACGATAGAATCTAATTAATCATTTGAACACACTGTAAAGTTCCATATAAAGTAGGGCAAGTGACACTTATGGCAGGGAGGGGTGGTGGGGATATAAGCCGGGGTAGACATTGACGTCAGCTGCATATTTTTATGTCAGGTCCACTTCACCATTACAGTGATGCTGTTTGTGATCCAGTATTGACCGGGGTCACTCTGGATATGTGAGTACTGGATACATGTCCGTGAGTACCAGTTTGTACTGGATACATGTCCGTGAGTACCAGTTTGTACTAAATTCATGTCCGTGAATACCAGTTTGTACTGAATTCATGTCCGTGAGTACCAGTTTATACTGGATACATGTCCGTGAGTACAGTTTGTACTGGATTCATGTTCGTGAGTACCAGTTTGTACTAAATTCATATCCCTGAATACCAGTTTGTACTGAATTCATGTCCGTGAGTACCAGTTTGTACTGGATACATGTCCGTGAGTACCAGTTTGTACTGGATTCATGTCCGTGAGTACCAGTTTGTACTGGATACATATCCGTGAGTACCAGTTTGTACTGGATACATGTCCGTGAGTACCAGTTTGTACTGGATACATGTCCGTGAGTACCAGTTTGTACTGGATTCATGTTCGTGAGTACCAGTTTGTACTGGATACATGTCCGTGAGTACAGTTTGTACTGGATTCATGTTCGTGAGTACCAGTTTATACTGAATTCATGTCCGTGAGTACCAGTTTGTACTGGATTCATGTCCGTGAGTAGCAGTTTGCACTGGATACATGTCCGTGAGTACCAGTTTGTACTGGATTCATGTTCGTGAGTACCAGTTTGTACTGGATTCATGTCCGTGAGTACCAGTTTGTACTGGATTCATGTTCGTGAGTAGCAGTTTGCACCCAGACAAACACGTGGGTGGGAGGGGGGGAGGTTGAGTTTATAAGCCGGGGAAGACATTGACGTCAGCTGCCTATTTTTATGTCAGGTCCACTTCATCATTACTGTGATGGTGTGTTACAGGATTACCTGTATTGAACGGGATCACTCCGGTTATGGGTGCCTCGACATGAACATCTTGCCGTGTAGTCCATATAAATCGTAATAAATTCTCAAGTATAATACTTTCATTATCATATATTGATAGTTTATTTATATTTATGTAAGGCTACACTCATGAACGCTTTACCTGTACCTTTACCTACTTTGAACTGAGGTCTTGATTCATCATCCCTTATAGTAATGATTCTTATACTATGTAATTTAATTATGTTCACACTTTAAGACTATATGTTCACAATTAATCTACATTTTATGACTTTAAATGTTTTCTAATAACCGTTCGGATATGTAATGTTTTGTATGAGTGGGGCCATTACACAGGGTATTGGAAAAGTATGGAACGACCTTCATTTCTCTTAAATGGGTCCAGATAAACGTAATAAAGGAATGTATTGTTTAAAGAGACTAAAAAAACAATGTAACTGATGATGTTCTTGTTCTATTTTACTATGCCTACATTCATAGTCAATTAAACTATGGTACCCATTTATCGGACCAATCTTGAAACATTAAGAAATGATTTATTATTAAAAAAAACATTACAATTAATCTATAAATCAATGTAGACTACTCATTTAAAGCATTATTTATAAAATTAAATATTATGTCACTTCCATCCCTTACAGTTTACAAGTCACTTATCAACATAAAAAAAATATTCAATATTATTACAAATACTCCAATATACATTCATATGACACCATAAATAATAATAAATTGGAAATCAGACAATATAAATATAACAAATCACAGAAGAACTTCATCTACATAAATATAAAACTACACAACTCTTTGTCAGCTTCTACACAACATTTATATTATAACAATTTAAAATCAAGTTTAAGACAAATTTTAACAGAAAATTGTTTATATAAAATTAGAGAATTCTTTGAACTAATGAAGAAAAATCCTGCAGTACTATAAATTTTTATACACTAATATATTTTATATTATTATACATTTTTTATATTCAATACAATTTTATACATAAAATGATGTCAATAAAGTATTATTATTATTGAGATTTTTAATATCTCTGTAGAAAAGGGGTTTTCTATCTTAAGACGCAGTTTGTAATTTTTTTCAACATAGAGGGGAGGGCCCGTGGAGGATATTGTAAATTTTGAAAGGTTCAGTTGCCCATAATTTTAAAGCCAATTTTTTTCTGAATAAGAAGCAACAAGTTTCAAGTCGAAAGAACCACCCTATCAGAAATGGAGACTGGTTAACCTTTCTTAGCAGTGATATTTGAGTGGAAATTCGATATGTTGTAAAAGCCAGTTATGAAGCTAAATATTTGATTAAATAAATGGAAAAATTATCTTACAAATTATATTATTTTTTAAGATAATTTTTTTGATAAGGTACAAATAATTAATCAACAAACTACAGTTGAAATTAACGAAAAAATTGCGTATTATTAAATGAAGACTTGGAAATCCACCATCCTTATTCAATAACTGTCCCCTATTTAAAAAACTAAAAGCGACGTTCAGGGCAGAAGGAGGTTGCATTCAAAGGTCAACCCGCTTAAGTGTATTCAGTCAGAGAAAGTTACTGTCAATTCGTGAACCCACTTGAGTGTTCAGTCAGTGTCACACACGTTTGGCGTTCGGGACACTGAAGTCAAGAGAAAGGTACATTCAATTCGTTAACCCACTTAAGTGTTCAGTCAGTGTCACACATGTTTTGCGTTCGGGACACTGAAGTCAAGAGAAAGGTACATTCAATTCGTTAACCCACTTGAGTGTTCAGTCAGTGTCACACACGGTTGGCGTTCGGGACACTGAAGTCAAGAGAAAGGTACATTCAATTCGTTAACCCACTTGAGTGTTCAGTCAGTGTCACACATGTTTTGCGTTCAGGACACTGAAGTCAAGAGAAAGTTACATTCAATTCGTTAACCCACTTGAGTGTTCAGTCAGTGTCACACATGTTTTGCGTTCGGGACACTGAAGTCAAGAGAAAGTTACATTCAATTCGTTAACCCACTTTAGTGTTCAGTCAGTGTCACACATGTTTTGCGTTCGGGACACTGAAGTCAAGAGAAAGTTACATTCAATTCGTTAACCCACTTAAGTGTTCAGTCAGTGTCACACATGTTTTGCGTTCGGGACACTGAAGTCAAGAGAAAGTTACATTCAATTCGTTAACCCACTTGAGTGTGTTTAGTAAGTGTCTCATAATTTTGACAATCCGTACATCGAGGGCAGGAGAAACTTATCTTCAGTTCGTTAACCCAATTAAGTGTTTTCAGTCAGTGCTACACCCTTTTGGCATTCAAGACATGGAGGATGAGATATCCACTTGAGTTTGTTTTGAAAAGTTGCTTTTCTAATAATTATCAGCCATTTTGGTTTAGGGGTAGTTGTGGCTATACATTAGCATAATTTAACGGTATATTCAAGCGTAGGACGGAATACCTGTAATTTGTTACCCAATACAGTGTGTAAAATCAACATAACATTTTTGTTCAATTTTGTATATTTTGTGGTTTTTGAAGCACTGAGCGACAAAAACGTTAACCAAGAAAAATACACACCTATATTGCCAAATTAGATGGTGAAAGGTCCATGTAACCAACCCCTCCATTTACAAATCTAATCGATCATCAATGTTTAAATGGGGGATATTGAGAAATAAGGGATGCTAGGCTTTTAGCGTCTCCTACGTTCATTTAAACTTAAACTTAACAGAAACTTATATGTGTATATATGATTGATCCCTTTTTATTAAAAATTCATGTCATAGGTCTTCTTAGTTTGGCTAGTAAAATAAACAAAATAAGCTTAATAGAAAACTTAGATAAATTAAATGGCAGAAGGATTATATAATGACACAAGAACATTGTTCTGTTTAAATAAACATATTTTCAAATAAAATAATGGTGATGAACGCTATTTTATAGCATTAATATAATAATTAATAAATGAAATTAAAAAAACATATTCTTAACTCATAGTAATGTTCAATATGCGTTAGTAAATAAAAAACTTAGTATTTATATACATGCTAAAAACAAGCATTATTTTAGAGTAAATGTAACAAACGTGTTAGATAAATATTATTAATGTGGCTAAAAATGAAAAAAATAAACGAATTCCGTAAGCGTAAATTGATATAAAATAATTAGATATAAGTATGTAAAGCACCAAGATTCATTTATTATAATTATATGAAAAGAATTCTGAAGAATTGCCTTTAGAAATTCAGCTGCTGAAGCACAACTTGACAGACTAAAGTTTACCTAGTAAGTAGGAGGGTTGATTAATCCGGAAATTAATTAAGAAACACTTTCGAAAGTTCGTTAGATGTAGTAAGAGTGGGAGAGGGAGGGGGTTCCGAAGTCGGTAATGAGACAGTACTATACCACGAAACTACTCTTGACACATGTACTTATAACTCTTTATGGAGTTTTATAACTCTGACTTGACGAGAAACATACTCGATATTGATGGAAACCTAAGGTTAGAGGTACAAATATCTCGACAGCCGGATAAAAAAGGGACACCACTAAACATTTACAACATTGAATAAGTTGTATGCAAGTATAAACATATTGACATAAGATTGAGACAGCGGCTGAATACCATACAAACATTGTATATACCCACAAAATATACAGAAAAAAGAAAGAAAAACTACAAATGTTTGAGAAAGACGTTGATAGACCTTTAAAATCTATTTATCTATCTAGAATATACTCATTCTAACCAAAAATATAAAGTGTATCACAAAAAAGATGTCCTATACTTAAAGATGAATATCTAGATATTTCATTTAGTATTACCGTTATTCTGAATTACTTTTTTGTCATTAATGCTAAAGTGCTAGAAAACACAAAAAAGTGAAATACAATCATCACAATTACAACACAATATAATATCAAAGACTTTTGCGAATTTCGTAATCTAAGTATAATTTATCAAAGTGCATTTTTAACATAAAAAGAAAATTAAATATTTTTTATGATTATGACCTTGGTGCCTGCAGGTCTGTGTGGGAACTTTATTCAACGAGTGAAGTACCAACCGTTAGGCCAGTTGGGGATTCAAACCTCGGACAAGGCCTTCCACAGTCCGAAACTTTAGCCACTGAGCTATCCACTATTACAAATTACCTACCGACCCAACCATAGACGTTAGGTGGTACTGACCCACCCACCAACCCATACACGTACTGTGGTACTGACCCACCCACACACTTACAAATTAGGTGGTACTGACCCACCCGCCAACCCATACACGTACTGTAGTACTGACCCACCCACACACTCATACACGCACTGTGGTACTGACCCACCCGCCAACCCATACACGTACTGTGGTACTCACCCACCAAACCATACACGTACTGTGGTACTGACTCACCCACACACTCATACACGTTAGGTGGTACTGACCCACCCGCCAACCCATACACGTACTGTGGTACTGACCCACCCACATACTCATACACGTTAGGTGGTACTGACCCACCCGCCAACCCATACACGTACTGTGGTACTGACCCACCCACACACTCATACACGTACTGTGGTACTGACCCACCCGCCAACCCTTACACGTACTGTGGTACTCACCCACCCAACCATACACGTTAGGTGGTACTGACCCACCCACCCACCCATACATGTACTGTGGTACTGACCCACCCGCCAACCCATACACGTATTGTGGTACTGACCCACCCACACACTCATACACGTTAGGTGGTACTGACCCACCCGCCAACCCATACACGTACTGTGGTACTGACCCACCCACACACTCATACACGCACTGTGGTACTGACCCACCCGCCAACCTATACACGTACTGTGGTACTCACCCACCCAACCATACAAGTTAGGTGGTACTGACCCACCCACATACTCATACACGTTAGGTGGTACTGACCCACCCGCCAACCCATACACGTACTGTGGTACTGACCCACCCACACACTCATACACGTACTGTGGTACTGACCCACCCGCCAACCCATACACGTACTGTGGTACTCACCCACCCAACCATACACGTTAGGTGGTACTGACCCACCTACATACTCATACACGTTAGGTGGTACTGACCCACCCACCCACGCATACATGTACTGTGGTACTGACCCACCCGCCAACCCATACACGTATTGTGGTACTGACCCACCCGCCAACCCATTCACGTACTGTGGTACTAACCCACCCGCTCACCCATACACGTTCTGTGGTACTGACCCACCCACTCACCCATACACGTTCTGTGGTACTGACCCACCCACTCACCCATACACGTACTGTGGTACTGACCCACCCACACACTCATACACGTACTGTGGTACTGACCCACCCGCCAACCCATACACGTACTGTGGTACTCACCCACCCAACCATACACGTTAGGTGGTACTGACCCACCCACATACTCATACACGTTAGGTGGTACTGACCCACCCACCCACGCATACATGTACTGTGGTACTGACCCACCCGCCAACCCATACGCGTATTGTGGTACTGACCCACCCACCAACCCATTCACGTACTGTGGTACTAACCCACCCGCTCACCCATACACGTTATGTGATACTGACCCACCAACCCACTTATACATGTTAGGTGGTACTGACCCACCCACCCACCTACCCATACACGTTACGTGGTACTGACCTACCCACCCACCTACCCATACACGTTACTTGGTACTGACCCACTCACCCATCCATACACGTACTGTGGTACTGACTCACCTACCCACTTAGACACGTTACGTGGTAATGACCCACACACCCACCCATACACGTTACGTGGTACTGACTCACACACCCACCCATACACGTTATGTGATACTGACCCACCAACCCACTTATACGTGTTAGGTGGTACTGACCCACCCACCCACCTACCCATACACGTTACGTGGTACTGACCCACCCACCCACCTACCCATACACGTTACGTGGTACTGACCCACTCACCCATCCATACACGTACTTTGGTACTGACTCACCTACCCACTTAGACACGTTACGTGGTAATGACACACACACCCACCCATACACGTTACGTGGTACTGACTCACACACCCACCCATACACGTTATGTGATACTGACCCACCAACCCACTTATACATGTTAGGTGGTACTGACCCACCCACCCACCTACCCATACACGTTACGTGGTACTGACCCACTCACCCATTCATACACGTACTGTGGTACTGACTCACCTACCCACTTATACATGTTAGGTGGTACTGACCCACCCACCCACCCATACACGTTATGTGATACTGACCCACCAACCCACTTATACATGTTAGGTGGTACTGACCCACCCACCCACCTACCCATACACGTTACGTGGTACTGACCCACTCACCCATTCATACACGTACTGTGGTACTGACTCACCTACCCACTTATACATGTTACGTGGTACTGACTCACACACCCACCCATACACGTTATGTGATACTGACCCACCAACCCACTTATACATGTTAGGTGGTACTGACCCACCCACCCACCTACCCATACACGTTACGTGGTACTGACCCACTCACCCATTCATACACGTACTGTGGTACTGACTCACACACCCACCCATACACGTTACGTGGTAATGACACACACACCCACCCATACACGTTACGTGGTACTGACTCACACACCCACCCATATACGTTATGTGATACTGACCCTCCAACCCACTTATACATGTTAGGTGGTACTGACCCACCCACCCACCTACCCATACACGTTACGTGGTACTGACCCACCCACCCACCTACCCATACACGTTACGTGGTACTGACCCACTCACCCATCCATACACGTACTGTGGTACTGACTCACCTACCCACTTAGACACGTTAGGTGGTACTGACACCCACCCACCCATACACGTATAATGGTATCGCTAGAGTGAAATAACCCCTATGTTTCATTTGTACTTCACACAGTGGGATTTTGTGTAACTTCAAGGAAATACAAAATATGCAAACATTAAATCAGCTTAAACTGATGAATTTTTAAGAATAAGTCTTCGACCATTATTCTCTCGTACGTCTGTCTTATGAATGTATTAGCAGGATTACGGTGGTCATGGGATCAGATATGCAATATTATGAATATGTAAAGCTTATAAACAATTATTGAAATCTTAACACCCACTTTGCATATCTTCGTTGAGCTTTAGATCACGAGTAGTTAAAAAGATATTTGATGAATAAAACATCGTAGTATTGAAATGCTAAACAAGTTTTTATTTATTTGACACAGCAATTGATTTTGTTTCATAAAGTTACACTTATGTCATAAACACTGATTTCTCGATCTTTTCCCGGTATTTTATGAAAGGTCCTAAATGGAAAAGGTACTTGAGTAAGAATGTACAAGTTATGTCTTATTCTTATAACAAATGGAGTTATATATAGTATAATGTCTCCTGTTAGAATTAAATAAGAACAAGGAATTAATTGGTCGGTAGCGTAGTTGGTTAAATCCCAGCTTTAATCAGAGTCATAATACATTTTGAGAAGGATCAGCTGATAACCACCGGCTGTTCATTTGTCATTGGGCTATTAATTAATGACACTTTCTAAGGAATAGTCGGCCTTAGTTTGTAACAATGACTACATTCGCTCATCTACACTCATCACACTCATTCGAAATCCATATTCGCCCATACCTTGACGATCGGCGTCTTATGAATAAATAAATAAATTATTCTATCACTACGTTTCATGCAATAGAGTAAAAGAAATCCATGACATGTTACTGAATTTGATACAGATTTTAACACTTTAAATGTTTAATATATTCTTTACCTGTCGTGAATTATTAGGACGTATAGTAATAAATATTACCGTATTATGACATTAGATGATACACTAAACTGTTATTTATATATAACAAATTAGCTACCCAGGAATAATTCTTTACATCTATCTGGACGCTGTTGTCAGAATGTTAATTAACGTCTTCTTGAATTGATTTAAACAAATTTGTAATTTTATTTGGTAATTTATTAAGTAAATTAATATTCATAAACTCTTTTAGTTATTTTGTACTACAAATTTTACCATAGCTAAAGTTACCCATACGCTATAATGTTTTTACGAGTTTTAGGATATGAGAATAAAAATAAGTGACTTGAATTTTCAACATATTTTGTTTAAGGCTGGTGCCTTACTACATTCTTATTAAAAGCATCCTACATTCTAAAAGACATTGCAAAAAAATATCTTTTTCAACACTTCAAAACCAATCAAGTTCATATAATTTCTGGACTTAAACGTCACACCTGTGAGAAGATTCACGCGGCCTTAAGAACCTAGGTATAAAGAGGGACTAACCAATCTCGTGGCCTGCGAACAGCGCATGCGCGACAGAGTTTGTCCTCCACCACGCACTGTCATATGTTCTTAATACAGTCACTGCTAGAAACATGGGTCTGTCATTACAACAATGATCCCACATGTCACAGTGTTTACATTGGAACTTCTTTTGTGTGTTTTAATCATTTGAGTTCTATTGAAGTATTCCTTATGGTCTAAATGATAGTATAATTGCCAGTTTTACCAACATTATAAATTTATTCTAACCATAGTTAAAATAGTTTACCATCATTGATTTAATGTTTTGTACTAGACTGTAACTTGCAGCCATCAGCCGCTGAAGGGGAACTGTGGTGGGAAAAGTAAACATTCTTTCTGCTCTGCGCGCCATTTACTTTGGGTTTATGACTACTTAACTATGTGTGATGGTTCTTCAATATCAACTTGTATCTTTCTAGAATGATGTATACTATATGCCATCAAGTATTGTGTGTGCAGTATAGATGGAATGACTTCCCAATATTATACTCTCAGACTTCTAGATTCATTAGGTTAAACCTTTTTTATATTACTCTGAAAACATTAAAGTAATAGTCTTCATGACCTGTGGTCAGATAATCAAAATAGTGTGTTGTGTGTGAGGTAGGTGGCTGAACACATGTATGTGGAATTTCCATGTAGTATTGACTAATATTGTAACAATTGGCTTCCGAAGAATAACAGCCGATAATATGACGGTCGTCTTAAATATATCAATAAAAATGTCACTGTCTTATAATCTTTTAACACAGAATATTAGTAAATTTTAGTATTAAAGACAAAAGTGGTACTTGATTAAAATAAAGTTGTAGCAAGTACTACAGCTTATCTATTTAGTGTGCTAGTTATTGTATAAAAAGGTACTTTTTAAAAATTTAATTTGCTAATTTATACTGGTGTCGATTGAGAATATTAATTTAAAACTATATTGTATCGCCGAGCTGTTTCTAAGTAATATTTGACATTTATAATTACTACTTGGTTACTATTCAAGTTGTCCCAGGGTATGTGGATGAACATACATTTGTAGGAGATGCAAATGATCATTTAAGTGACTCACTTAAAATGTGGCTACGAAGTCTCATGGCACTTGAAAAGAGGAAACGACTAAAAGTAAAGTTTGTAATAACTGTAAATTTAATTCAGTCCATTTACGCTACCTCATTTAATTTTTAATGGCAAGTTTATCCTAAACACTATATTGGCCCTTAAAAGTACAGGATTAATATTATAACTAAACATTTTGTCTATTTAAGTGTTGACGACACTTAAGTTGTAGAATGGCGATAGGCAAATGTAACGTGAGGGTTCCATCGGGAATGGTGAATTGAGTGAGAGGAGAGTGGAGGAGAACTCGTTTTTGTCCTAGCTGTAATAATTTAGTTACAAACTTGTTGCACACTCTCCAGTTTTTATTTATTTATTTAATCAAACAGGAGAGGCAGATCTCCTTTTTAATCAAACAGGATATGCAGATCTCCCTTTTAATCAAACAAGAGAGGCAGATCTCCTTTTTAAACAAACAGGGGAGGCAGATCTACTTTTTAATCTTACTCTGCGCATTCCCCATTGACTAAGGTTCAATCTTATTCAAACCAGAGTAAGGGTAAAACCACTACAGTATAAGGTGAATATTACTGATAAAAATTTCAAGTCAAGGCCAGGATTCAGACCTGCATTATCTTTAACTTAGGTTTAAAGCCCTGACGCCTTAGATCACTCGGCACCGGCCCTCCCAACCTACACATTCACACGAGGTGATGATGATAGCCCTTCCATCCACTCGGACACGCGAAGTAGTGATGACCATCCCACCCTTACATACACATACGGTGATGATGATGGCCTTCCCACCCACTCGGACACACAAAGTGTTGATGACCATCCCACCCTTACAAATACATAAGGTGATGATTATGGCCTTCCCACCCACTCAGACACATGAATTGGTGATGACCTTTCCCCTTCCACCCACCATATATACGTACGGTGGTAATCACGGTAAAACAATTATCAAAATAATAGCTAAGGTAAATACTTATCACTATTTAACCTTAAAACAGTGCGTGTAAGGTGGGTGGGCTATTTCAGTAAGGCGGGAGACTGTGGCTCACTAAGCCAATCAGTGTGGAATGCACTGCACAATCTTAGTTTTCTAGGTCTTATGTTAAGTTCCATACAAAAAAAAGCAAGTGAACATCACAAGACAAATCTATTACAAGTAAAAACTGTACACATAAATATAGTGATGTGTTTTGGTACACTAAATTTCATATTTTGAAACTAGAAATATTCCTTTTATAATCCCTTTAAACTGAGTATGAAAAATGTTGTATACATGTATCTGTCAACATAGTAATTTTAAATAAGTATAATCACTAAGTGGAGGGTTGAAGGGGGTGTTATGGAACTTTACCAGTCGCCAGAAGTTTCGTGGGGTGGAGAGGAAGTCCTGATCCGCCTTGTCACAAATCTTACGGAGCCTGACACACCCGCCCACACATACACGTTCGGTGGTATTGACCACCCGCCCACACATACACGTTCGCTGGTATTGACCCACGCGTCCTCCCATATACATACGGTGGTATTGACCCACCCACTCACACATACACGATCGCTGGTATTGACCCACCAGCCAGCCATATACGTACGGTGGTAATGACACATCCCCCCACACATACACGTTCGCTGGTATTGACCACCCACCCACGCATACACGTTCGCTGGTATTGACCCACCCGTCCTCCCATATACATACGGTGGTATTGACCACCCGCCCACACATACACGTTCGGTGGTATTGACCCACCCACCCACACATACACGTTCGGTGGTATTGTCCCACCCACCCTCCCATATACATACGGTGGTATTGACCACCCGCCCTCCCATACACATACGGTGATATTGACCCATCCGCCCTCCCATACACATAGCCTACTATGGTATTGACCCACCAGCCTTCCCAAACACGTACTGTGATATTGACGCACCCGCCCCAGTACACGTACGGTGGTACATATGTATTGTGATACATTTGTATCATGCAACATCCAATACAGTTATACAAATTATTACATTTTAAACAACATGTAATATGATAAATAAATCTCTATTTAGTTAAATATATCTATCATCCTAAAATTTAATTTATTTTACCATTCACAATAATGAAAAATATACAATAATATTAAGGCGATATATATTATAAAGTACTGAATAGAACAAGAAATATAAAACGCCGTCAAGAGTAAAGTGCAGCACTCTAAGACCCATCCCGTTCTTGTCGAGCTAGAAACTCACCGACGGTAAAAAAAGAAAAGACACTAAGTATTTTTCTCTAACTAAAAATCAACACTTAAGGCAATGCTTTTTAACAATTAATACGTGTTTTCCTTCTAAATATGCTTCAGTAAAAAGTTTATTAGAATGGCCCCATCTTTTGATTCATTGAAAACATATATTTAAGGTAATTAAAGGAGCGTAATAATAGATAACTATTTTCTTTCCCATTCAGATAAATACTCAATAAAGAATATTTATGTTACATAAACTAAACAAATCTAAGATGAAAGAGCCCTTTTTATATTTAGGGTATAAATATTGTAGTAAACCATCAATAAATGTAAAGAAGACCAATCTGCACATTTGTATGAATGATTAAACAGAGACTTTGTTATATAATTAATATTAATTTATATAATAAAAAAATGTACATTAATGTTGTTCTTAAACTATTGATACCAATTTATTATATACTAAGTACAACATTTGCTACATCAATATTTGTACTGTAAGTTAGATATCAATATTATAGAAGCTATAAAAAATAAAGATAAAACCGTTTATAATTTTTAGTAAGTCATCAATAGTTTTTTTTTCAGTGACTGTTTTCTGCCTTTTCTGACATATCAGCAACTTTCAACGTAAAGCATACCCTCAACATTCAGCATTCAACGTAGGACATACCATCAACATTCAGCCTTCAACGTAGGACATACCATCAACATACATACAGCCTTCAACGTAGGACATGCCATCAACATTCAGCCTTCAACGTAGGACATACCATCGACATTCAGACTTCAACGTAGGGAATACCATAAACATTCAGCCATCAACGTAGGACATACCATCGACATTCAGCCTTCAACGTAGCGAATACCATAAACATTCAGCCTTCAACAAAAGGGCATACCATCGACATTCAGCCTTCAACGTAGCGAATACCATAAACATTCAGCCTTCAACAAAAGGGCATACCATCGACATTCAGACTTCAATATAGGACATGCCATTCACATTCAACGTAAGACATGCCTTTAACGTAGGACATGCCATCAACATTCAGCCTTCAACAAAAGGGCATACCATCGACATTCAGACTTCAACGTAGGGAATACCATAAACATTCAGCCATCAACGTAGGACATACCATCAACATACATACAGCTTTCAACGTAGCGAATACCATAAACATTCAGCCTTCAACAAAAGGGCATACCATCGACATTCAGACTTCAACGTAGGGAATACCATAAACATTCAGCCATCAACGTAGGACATACCATCAACATACATACAGCCTTCAACGTAGGACATACCATCGACATTCAGCCTTCAACGTAGGACATACCATCGACATTCAGACTTCAACGTAGGGAATACCATAAACATTCAGCCATCAACGTAGGACATACCATCAACATACATACAGCCTTCAACGTAGCGAATACCATAAACATTCAGCCTTCAACAAAAGGGCATACCATCGACATTCAGCCTTCAACGTAGCGAATACCATAAACATTCAGCCTTCAACAAAAGGACATACCATCGACATTCAGACTTCAACGTAGCGAATACCATAAACATTCAGCCTTCAACAAAAGGGCATACCATCGACATTCAGACTTCAACGTAGCGAATACCATAAACATTTAGTCTTCAACAAAAGGGCATACCATCGACATTCAGCCTTCAACGTAGCGAATACCATAAACATTCAGCCTTCAACAAAAGGGCATACCATCGACATTCAGCCTTCAACGTAGCGAATACCATAAACATTCAGCCTTCAACAAAAGGACATACCATCGACATTCAGACTTCAACGTAGCGAATACCATAAACATTCAGCCTTCAACAAAAGGGCATACCATCGACATTCAGACTTCAATATAGGACATGCCATTCACATTCAACGTAAAACATGCCTTTAACGTAGGACATACCATCGACATTCAGCCTTCAACGTAGGACATACCATCGACATTCAGACTTCAACGTAGGGAATACCATAAACATTCAGCCATCAACGTAGGACATACCATCAACATACATACAGCCTTCAACGTAGTGAATACCATAAACATTCAGCCTTCAACAAAAGGGCATACCATCGACATTCAGCCTTCAACGTAGCGAATACCATAAACATTCAGCCTTCAACAAAAGGGCATACCATCGACATTCAGACTTCAATATAGGACATGCCATTCACATTCAACGTAAGACATGCCTTTAACGTAGGGCATGCATCAACATTCAGCCATCAACGTGGGACATACCATCAACATACATACAGCCTTCAACGTAGCGAATACCATAAACATTTAGTCTTCAACAAAAGGGCATACCATCGACATTCAGCCTTCAACGTAGCGAATACCATAAACATTCAGCCTTCAACAAAAGGGCATACCATCGACATTCAGCCTTCAACGTAGCGAATACCATAAACATTCAGCCTTCAACAAAAGGACATACCATCGACATTCAGACTTCAACGTAGCGAATACCATAAACATTCAGCCTTCAACAAAAGGGCATACCATCGACATTCAGACTTCAATATAGGACATGCCATTCACATTCAACGTAAAACATGCCTTTAACGTAGGACATACCATCGACATTCAGCCTTCAACGTAGGACATACCATCGACATTCAGACTTCAACGTAGGGAATACCATAAACATTCAGCCATCAACGTAGGACATACCATCAACATACATACAGCCTTCAACGTAGTGAATACCATAAACATTCAGCCTTCAACAAAAGGGCATACCATCGACATTCAGCCTTCAACGTAGCGAATACCATAAACATTCAGCCTTCAACAAAAGGGCATACCATCGACATTCAGACTTCAATATAGGACATGCCATTCACATTCAACGTAAGACATGCCTTTAACGTAGGGCATGCATCAACATTCAGCCATCAACGTGGGACATACCATCAACATACATACAGCCTTCAACGTAGCGAA
The DNA here is from genome assembly GCA_035578905.1 of Stictocephala bisonia. Classification (NCBI taxonomy): domain Eukaryota; kingdom Metazoa; phylum Arthropoda; class Insecta; order Hemiptera; family Membracidae; genus Stictocephala; species Stictocephala bisonia. The sequence continues at coordinate 241,612 of JAQJVL010000098.1, read as the reverse complement.
TACCATAAACATTCAGCCTTCAACAAAAGGGCATACCATCGACATTCAGCCTTCAACGTAGCGAATACCATAAACATTCAGCCTTCAACAAAAGGGCATACCATCGACATTCAGACTTCAATATAGGACATGCCATTCACATTCAACGTAAGACATGCCTTTAACGTAGGACATGCCATCAACATTCAGCCTTCAACGTAGAGCATGCCATCAACATTCAGCCTCAACGTAGGGCATACCATCAACATTCAGCCTTCAACGTAGGGAATACCATAAACATTCAGCCTCAAAGTAGGGCAGACCATCAACATACAACCTTCAACTTAGGGAATACCATCAACATTCAGCTTCACCGTAGGGCATACCTTCAACATTCAGCCTTCAACATCGGACATGCCATTCACATTGATAATTGGTCGGTAGCGTAGTTGGTTCAATCCCAGCTTCATATGCTAAAGGTTCTCAGTTCGATCCCAATCAGAGTCAATACATTTTGGGAAGAATCAGCTGATAATCACCGGCTGTTCATTTGTCATTTGGCTATGAATTAATGACATTTTCTAAGGAATAGTCGGCCTTAGTTTGTAACAATGACTACATTCTCTCATCTACACTCATCACACTCATTTGAAATCCATATTTGCTCATATCTTGACGATCGGCGTCTTATGAATAAATACAAATAAATAAAACATTAAACCCTAACGTAGGACATGTCATAAACATTCAGCTTTCAACGTAGGACATGCCATCAATAGTCAGCCTTCAATGTAGGGAATACCATCCACATACAGCCTTTAACGTAGGGAATAGCATTAACATTCAGCCTTCAACGTAGGACATGTTATAAAAATTCAGCTTTCATATATACAAGGTAGAAAAAATATGGAAACACTTTCACAACTTTTCTATGACTTCACTGGTACAAGTGAAATCTTGTACTTCATCATGGTTACAAAGAACACACTTTTTGACGCTATTAACTACATTTAATCTGGCGTCCAGGGGAACGGCCCACGTGGAGTTGAACGAAAATCTTTAATGTAAGCCTAGGTCAAGTTTGGTACCAAATTAAAGGACTATTCAATAAAAATTAACTGCCTCAAACCGGACTTTGAGAGGTATATATTTCCAGAGTAGCGGTAATTTGAATTTCAAAGTAACTAATTTGAAAAATATTATTTCTCCGCTATTTAACGAGTTTAAGTAAATTATTCTGATAAAAAACTATATTTTATGGAACGTAATAAAAAAAAAAAAAAAAAAAAAAAAAAAAAAAAAAAAAAATAAATAAAGAATCAAATTATCTATGGAAAAAATAAAGTGGTTGTTAAAGCGTTTCCATATTATTTTCCACCCAGTATATGGTTTTCATTTTAAGATTAATTACTATTTTCTATATAAAAACCCGTTTTTTTTCATCATTGCATTGCTGTTGTATAAAATTCTATTACATCTTAAATTATTTAACCAAGCAAATAACTCTTTGTATTCTTTATTTATACAAGAAAACATGTAAAATTTATGAATAGAAGAACTTTTTTGTATTCATAAATTTTACAAAGTAATTTGATAAATGAAAGTAACTTTATGATTATTTTTATGTTTAAAGGCTGCTGCTAATGGACGAAGTGAAACAGACCAACTAAGGCAGACTCGCTTCTGAAGCCGTCATTTATTGCTTGGTTGTTAATTGACAACACTTTGTGAAGAACTGTCAGACTTAATTGGTTTTTAGCCAATCTAGGGCAGTCCAATTAATATCAGCCTTTTATTGGACGTATCGATAAATGAAGGAAGACATTTACTATGGAAAAACGAGTAGTGTAATACAATTTTATATTGAAAATTAATAATTACCGTCGTGTAGGCTCAGTGGCTAAGGCTTTGGACTGCTGAGGGCAAGGTCCAAGGTTCGAATCTCTACTGAGCCAACGGTCGGAATTTCATTCGTTGAATAAAGTAGGCATGTAAGTCCATGTCAACTGGCGAGTGATGTTTGGGAAAAAAATTAGTGATTTTAAACTATTAAAGCAGCTATTCCATTCAAGCCGTCTTTCTTGGTTGAAATGAAATACGACTTTATTTTTTTAAGGCGAAGTTAGGACTAGACAGTTCTCTCTACCTATTTGTCTAAGCACCTTATCAAAATTAACAAAATTAATCATAAAAACAATACAAAACATTACTATTAATATTAATATAAACCAGTTGCAACATATCAGGGTGGCACCTTATCAAAATTAACAAAATTAATCATAAAAACAATACAAAACATTACTATTAATATTAATATAAACCAGTTGCAACATATCAGGGCGGCACCTTATCAAAATTAACAAAATTAATCATAAAAACAATACAAAACATTACTATTAATATTAATATAAACCAGTTGCAACATATCAGGGCGGCACCTTATCAAAATTAACAAAATTAATCATAACAACAATACAAAACATTACTATTAATATTAATATAAACCAGTTGCAACATATCAGGGCGGCTATGGTTCACGCCCAATATATGTTAAAATTATTTTGGAACTACTATTGCTCGACCAAAGAGGCAAGTAATTATGCTGTAAAAGTTTATATTTAAGAAAATATTTGTTTGAAATTTTTGCTTGTTTTTTGTTCTCTATTAGAATTATTAAAGACAGGTAACTATTGTTTGCATTGTTACATTTCGAAGTACTTGTGCCTACAACTTGGAGAAAGGCATCTTAACTTTAAATAACTATCTCATATTGTAAAGAACGAGTTGAATAGTATTATAAAAATTAACTGTAAGAAATATGTGAGATACAGTTTTATATAAATAATATAGAATCTTTAAGAAAATAAAGCTGTGAAAATAACAGTTAAAACTATAAAGACAAATAACGTTCAAAACGTTTACTGAAATTAAACACTACCTAAATGAGCCTAAAGAATAATAGTTATAAATAAAGAAAAAACCTAAGACTAGTCCAAAATTCAAGTAATTTAAATAACCGATCAAAAGAGAGCAACTGCCAAAACTGGAGTACTTTATATTTGTTTTCATGGTCTCTCTTCGACCTGTCTCGACCAACCACCGGGTGAAAATAAACAGCAATTTAGCAAGTTTAAACTAGTTTTGTTAAAGTAATAAATTTTCTCCACAACTTAAATTTCTAGATTTGCATTGTGGTATTTACACGTCCGTAGCTTATGTTTATTATCACGCTAAATTGAATTTTTGAAGATAGCACACTTGCTGATTAAGTGTACTATATGATGACTCCTCTACATCCCTGGAGCTGAAGGTCCAGTCATTTGAATGAATTTTATTATTTTAAAATCATCAAGTTTTATAACGATTTGTGCGTTATTACATATTTCTCATTATGTGTGAACGATAAAGGGCTTTATTAAGTCTTTTTGAAATCCTGAATATTTAAATGCAAGAAACACTTTGATGGAAAATTTAAGTTTTAAAACTAAGGAATAATCATTGTATTTTAATTATTCGTTCTTTTTTAGTAATTAATTTTTTACAAAATATTCCATTCAATCAATTTATTTTCTCAAAAATACATTTAGTAAAACTAATGACCCTATGGTCTGTGAATATTAAAATACTAAATTACAACATTTTCAAATTTACCTAAGCTAGGCTGATGTATAATGTCTACATAAAATAAAGACATTATATTCGAAAACCTAACAGTACATAAATATACAACTACATACATGTAAATTTTATATTATGTACACATACTCACTTATAGATATAAAATCTTAAATATATTTTAAACTAATATACACACTTGCTCACATTTACACATTCATTGAATATAATCAAATTAATGCCACTGCACTTCTGGAAAAATTGAAAAAAAAAAAACTCCAAAGCAAAAAGGCTCATTAGAGGTTACATCAATTTTAATTACATACTCTGTGCAGTTCAATACAAATAACAATAATAAATACTACATAAAAAATAACACTATTAGCCAGTAAACTAAGATCACAACAAAATCAATATTTAACAACAGATTCATTTAAAATGTAATTCTAAAGTGATCAGTTTAATTAATTATAGTGCAAATTCCATTATCTTTAGAGTAAATCCTAATATACTCTAATATAATATATAAGATGCATAATACATGCATACGAACCCATTTTGTCTACTTCTAATTTGGTGTCTCAGTGGATAAGGCTTCAGACTGCGGAGGGCAAGGTCCAAGGTTCGAATCCCCACGGAGCCAACGGTCGGTACCTCACTCGTTGAATAAGGTTCACACACAGGCTTGCAAGCCAACGTGAACTGGCGATTTATTAAAAAAAAAATCAAATGATCAATAAATAAACCTTCCTCCCGAATAAATGTTTAATTCTGGATTTTTATCCAGAATGACTTTAACTGTGAGATCGAATGCCATTTGAAGGTGATAATGTGTCCGGATTTGGAAGGATTTATTGGGAGAGGGAGAGGAGAAGAATGAATAGACATTAAGGTTATCTCTTCCAGGTCGGCGCTCCCCCTGAGCGCGGTGTCTAAAACTGGGAATTTACTGAACCAAGCTCCATGTAAAATGTCTCCTCGCAGTAGCTCTCTGGTTAAGTGGTATAACAATGCTCAGCTGGAATAAATGGGCAAAATATGAGATATAACAACTTTTATTTCTATAAATTTCCTTACTAAAGGATAAAGAATTACACATATTTTTATAAAAGGAGAGTCTGATTACGTTTTAACTTTATTCTTCCCATTTTCCTTAGACTATTTCTTTATACAGGGAACTTATTCAGACAGGTTTAAGGGGGAGAACCAGTATATTACAAGGTGAACGTTACTGATAAAAACTTCCAGTCAAGGCCAGTATTCGAAAACACGCTAGCTGGCTTTAACTCAGGCTAAAAGTCTTGACGGCTTAAACTGCTCAGCCACCGGCTTACCCGTAAAGTTACAAGTTCCAAAAAGAATCAAAACAATGATTGGATTGTTAGCATATAGAGGAACCAGTAACAAACAAAAATTATATTTATATCGATTGGTTGTGTAAATCGACATCAGTTATACAGCATCTTCGTTCGTCAATAAATCACTCTAAGAAATCAATAATATATTTTGAAATTAATAATATTCAAGGAACGTCAGTTTCCTCACGTTTCATTGTTGGTTTTGGATCTTTATTTTATTACTTTGTGCCACTTAAATATGGGTTTCTTTCCATTCAATATCTGGTGACATCTGTAACGGAAGTTTAGTTTTTATAATGCATATATATGTATAAAAGTTACATATTGTAATTGATGGATAATATAAATACAAGATACCTCCTTAATGTTATGTGTTAGCAGTGGTCATGCATAACAGTGGTCATGGTCTAGTGGTCATGCACGTAGGTATGGTAGATGGACCAAACGTAATTATTTAACTTAAAGGGCGGATGATATCTAATAAATTATAATAAATGTTGAGTCACAGTTAAAATTTATCAAATAATGTAGTATCGTAACGTAAATGCTTATGCAGTTAATGTTCCGACACTGTTTGACTCAAAAGTAAAACTTTATACATCAGAGGACACTGTTTGACTCAAAAGTAAAAATGTATACACCAGAGGACACTGTTTGACTCAAAAGTAAAAATTTATACATCAGAGGACACTGTTTGACACCAAAGTAAAGCTTTATACACCACAGAACACTGTTTGACTCAAAAGTAAATCTTTATACATTAGAGGACACTGTTTGACACCAAAGTAAAGCTTTATATACCAGAGGACACTGTTTGACTCAAAAGTAAAAATTTATACATCAGAGGACACTGTTTGACACCAAAGTAAAGCTTTATACACCACAGAACACTGTTTGACTCAAAAGTAAATCTTTATACATTAGAGGACACTGTTTGACACCAAAGTAAAGCTTTATATACCAGAGGACACTGTTTGACTCAAAAGTAAAAATTTATACATCAGAGGACACTGTTTGACACCAAAGTAAAGCTTTATACACCACAGAACACTGTTTGACTCAAAAGTAAATCTTTATACATTAGAGGACACTGTTTGACACCAAAGTAAAGCTTTATATACCAGAGGACACTGTTTGACACCAAAGTAAAGCTTTATATACCAGAGGACACTGTTTGACACCAAAGTAAATCTTTATATACCAGAGGACACTGTTTGACTCAAAAGTAAAGCTTTATACATCAGAGGACACTGTTTGACACAAAAGTAAATCTTTATATACCAGAGGACACTGTTTGACACCAAAGTAAATCTTTATACACCAGAGGACACTGTTTGACACCAAAGTAAAGCTTTATATACCAGAGGACACTGTTTGACACCAAAGTAAAGCTTTATATACCAGAGGACACTGTTTGACTCAAAAGTAAAACTTTATACACCACAGAACACTGTTTGACACAAAAGTAAATCTTTATACACCAGAGGACACTGTTTGACACCAAAGTAAATCTTTATACACCAGAGGACACTGTTTGACACCAAAGTAAAACTTTATACACCAGAGGACACTGTTTGACACCAAAGTAAAACTTTATACACCACAGGACACTGTTTGACACAAAAGTAAATCTTTATACACCAGAGGACACTGTTTGACACCAAAGTAAATCTTTATACACCAGAGGACACTATTTGACACCAAAGTAAATCTTTATACACCAGAGGACACTGTTTGACACCGAAGTAAAACTTTATACACCAGAGGACACTGTTTGACACCAAAGTAAAACTTTATTTACCACAGGACACTGTTTGACACCAAAGTAAATCTTTATACACCAGATGATACTGTTTGACACCAAAGTAAATCTTTATTCACCAGAGGACACTGTTTGACACCACAGTAAAACTTTATACACCAGAGGACACTTTTTGATAGCTTAATCATTAAATTTATCAAGAAATAAGGAAGAAGTTGTGTTTGCAAAAAAATGGCTTCAAGTATTATATGGATTTGCAGTAGTGCATGCCATCCGCATAAAGAAGTGGAAAACTAACCACTCGACAATTCCAGTTTTTGTAACTTGACACATATTCAGCCATTGGATGTGACCTTTGTTTCTTTATTTTCTCTGGCTAAGATTATAGATGTCCTTTGTATAAACACAATTTTACTATCTCCCTATCACTCAGTAACATTGTTATATTTTAAAGCTTGTAAAACAACAGTTAAGTAATACATGACTCGATGTTGGTCATTTACCGTCTACAAAACTCCGTGTATCCTAGTTAAAACAACAGTTAAGTAATACATGACTCGATGTTGGTCATTTACCGTCTACAAAACTCCGTGTATCCTAGTTAAAACAACAGTTAAGTAATACATGACTCGATGTTGGTCATTTACCGTCTACAAAACTCCGTGTATCCTAGTTAAAACAACAGTTAAGTAATACATGACTCGATGTTGGTCATTTACCGTCTACAAAACTCCGTGTATCCTAGTTAAAACAACAGTTAAGTAATATATGACTCGATGTTGGTCATTTACCGTCTACAAAACTCCGTGCATCCTAGTTAAAACAACAGTTAAGTAATATATGACTCGATGTTGGTCATTTACCGTCTACAAAACTCCGTGTATCCTAGTTAAAACAACAGTTAAGTAATACATGACTCGATGTTGGTCATTTACCGTCTACAAAACTCCGTGTATCCTAGTTAAAACAACAGTTAAGTAATACATGACTCGATGTTGGTCATTTACCGTCTACAAAACTCCGTGTATCCTAGTTAAAACAACAGTTAAGTAATACATGACTCGATGTTGGTCATTTACCGTCTACAAAACTCCGTGTATCCTAGTTAAAACAACAGTTAAGTAATACATGACTCGATGTTGGTCATTTACCGTCTACAAAACTCCGTGTATCCTAGTTAAAACAACAGTTAAGTAATACATGACTCGATGTTGGTCATTTACCGTCTACAAAACTCCGTGTATCCTAGTTAAAACAACAGTTAAGTAATACATGACTCGATGTTGGTCATTTACCGTCTACAAAACTCCGTGTATCCTAGTTAAAACAACAGTTAAGTAATACATGACTCGATGTTGGTCATTTACCGTCTACAAAACTCCGTGTATCCTAGTTAAAACAACAGTTAAGTAATACATGACTCGATGTTGGTCATTTACCGTCTACAAAACTCCGTGTATCCTAGTTAAAACAACAGTGAAGTAATACATGACTCGATGTTGGTCATTTACCGTCTACAAAACTCCGTGTATCCTAGTTAAAACAACAGTTAAGTAATACATGACTCGATGTTGGTCATTTACTGTCTACAAAACTCCGTGTATCCTAGTTAAAACAACAGTTAAGTAATACATGACTCGATGTTGGTCATTTACTGTCTACAAAACTCCGTGTATCCTAGTTAAAACAACAGTTAAGTAATACATGACTCGATGTTGGTCATTTACCGTCTACAAAACTCCGTGTATCCTAGTTAAAACAACAGTTAAGTAATACATGACTCGATGTTGGTCATTTACCGTCTACAAAACTCCGTGTATCCTAGTTAAAACAACAGTTAAGTAATACATGACTCGATGTTGGTCATTTACCGTCTACAAAACTCCGTGTATCCTAGTTAAAACAACAGTTAAGTAATACATGACTCGATGTTGGTCATTTACCGTCTACAAAACTCCGTGTATCCTAGTTAAAACAACAGTTAAGTAATACATGACTCGATGTTGGTCATTTACCGTCTACAAAACTCCGTGTATCCTAGTTAAAACAACAGTTAACTAATACATGACTCGATGTTGGTCATTTACCGTCTACAAAACTCCGTGTATCCTAGTTAAAACAACAGTTAAGTAATACATGACTCGATGTTGGTCATTTACCGTCTACAAAACTCCGTGTATCCTAGTTAAAACAACAGTTAAGTAATACATGACTCGATGTTGGTCATTTACCGTCTACAAAACTCCGTGTATCCTAGTTAAAACAACAGTTAAGTAATACATGACTCGATGTTGGTCATTTACCGTCTACAAAACTCCGTGTATCCTAGTTAAAACAACAGTTAAGTAATACATGACTCGATGTTGGTCATTTACCGTCTACAAAACTCCGTGTATCCTAGTTAAAACAACAGTTAAGTAATACATGACTCGATGTTGGTCATTTACCGTCTACAAAACTCCGTGTATCCTAGTTAAAACAACAGTTAAGTAATACATGACTCGATGTTGGTCATTTACCGTCTACAAAACTCCGTGTATCCTAGTTAAAACAACAGTTAAGTAATACATGACTCGATGTTGGTCATTTACCGTCTACAAAACTCCGTGTATCCTAGTTAAACTTGCATAAGTGAAATTCTTATGGAATTTATTATTCGCTATTGTTATTCACTATCAGTAGCCTTTAATGCCGTAAAGGGGCTAAATGCAGAGTTCCCAGGTGAGGCCGTAGGCCGAGCTTCCCTCACGAGCGTAGTGACGAGGTTGCTTCGTAAAGCATGCAGGAGTGCCCCCAAGTGTCACTGGCTGACTGACACTATATATTAAGGCACTTTCCGGTTACCTAACCCTATAATGGGTATACTTAAGTTGAAGCTCTCGGTCTGAAACCTCAAGGAAAATCACAGAAGTTGACTTTTTCACTCATAAACAAGATTGTGGACTTTCTAGGCTCAGAAATGCATCGATTTATTTCTCATGGGAAAATCGTAAACTTGGGAAGAATTACATTTTTAGCATTTTATTGTAACAGCTCACACTATCTTTTCCGAAATACTCCACTATCTCTTTTTACTACTGTAACTAGTCCTATAGCTTATAAACTATCTTGATATGTAATTGAAGCTTATTCCGGATTGGTTTACAATAAAAAAAAAAAAACATAATTCAATAATATAAATGATTAAGGACAAGGTTCTGTTAACTTTTAACATAAAAGCATGAATTACCCTAAACTAGCATGAATTACCCTAAACTAGCAAGATTACCCTAAAAACAAGCATGGATTATCCTGAACTAGCATGGATTACCCTAAACTAGCATGAATTCATCTAAACTAGCATGGATTACCCTAAAATAGCATGGATTACACTAAAATAGCATGGATTACCCTAAACTAGCAAGAATTACCCTAAACTAGCACGGGTTACCCTAAACTAGCATGAATTACCATAAACTAGCATGGATTACCCTAAACTAGCAAGAATTACCCTAAACTAGCAAGAATTACCCTAAACTAGCACGGGTTACCCTAAACTAGCATGAATTACCCTAAAATAGCGTGGATTACTCTAAACTAGCATGGATTACCCTAAACTAGCATGAATTACCCTAAACTAGCAAGATTACCCTAAACAAGCATGGATTATCCTGAACTAGCATGGATTACCCTATACTAGCATGGATTACCCTATACTAGCATGAATTCATCTAAACTAGCATGAATTCATCTAAACTAGCATGGATTACCCTAAAATAGCATGGATTACCCTAAAATAGCATGGACTACCCCAAACTAGCATGGATTACCCTAAACTAGCATGGATTACCCTAAACTAGCATGTATTACCCTAAACTAGCATGGATTACCCTAAACTAGCATGGATTACCCTAAACTAGCATGGCTTACCCTAAACTAGCATGGATTACCCTAAACTAGCATGGATTACCCTAAACTAGCATGGATTACCCTAAACTAGCATGGATTACGATAAAATTGCAAGTAGTTTACACAGTAACAAACACATTTATTAATTCACTTTATTAACACTAGTTAACTGTGCTTTAAATGAGTTGGGTAAAATATACGTGTTTTCACTTATTATATAGGGTACATTCTACGCTAATATAGCGTTTTCATGCACCCATGGTAATTTGATATGTTAAGTTGAATTAATAGTTTTATATATGAATAAAAGAGAAACATTTTGATTTCGTTTGCGTTATTTCCTAATTATATGTAAACAGATCGATTATAGATCAATTATTTCAAAATTTAAAATGTTATGAAGAAGTATATGGATTTGCCAATGACCTGGAACAGTAATAGACCACACCATACGGTTTTAAAACACCATATAAAATAAACTAAGAAAAATTTAATAAATTATTTATTTATTTATTGAAATTTTACATGTTACAATACAGATATAAATCCAATTACATTGCCACATATTAATAAAAGCTTCTACTAATCCTAGTTTAAAAGTGGAAATAAATTAAAATATTTTTGTTTCAATCAAAGTCATCATGCTCCTCATGTCTTTAATAGTATTAAGAAATATATGTATAAATATTTATAAATATTGTAAAAGAAATATAAACAAAATATAGATAGACCTTTTAAATCCATTAAGATTAAATCTATAATAAATACATCCCAGCACACACAAAATAACTACACTAACAATACAAATACACTTAAAAAATGATGATTTAAATATCTTAGTAACTTTAATTTGAAAGTAACAAGCAGCAATGTTAGAATTCAAAGCAGTGTCTGACACTCGTAGTGAATGAGGTCAAGGTCGATGACAACACATCAACTCTATCAGGTAAAGCATTGTACAGCTGCATCATAGTATTAATGGGGGAGTGAGCCCCAAGATTTGAATGAGCAAAATGAGGTCTGAACAACGCTCGAGTTCTTGACGAGGGGCGGGGGACATTAAAGTTCAAACGGACAAGCAGACCACTTCAGTCCACCTTCCCAATTAACAATTTCTTCAAGAAAGCAAGCAAACTCACACAACGTCGCCTACGCAGGCTCTCGAACTCGAACAATGCTAATAATTCGGCATAAGATTTGTAAGTGTAAACTCGGAATATTTTAAAATACAAAAACCTCAAAAACTTGATTTGTATTTTTTTGTATTGTATTGTAATTAATAATATTAATTGTATTGTAATGTAATAATACAATTGTATTGTATTGTAAAATGTTCTACCATTTCAATTAAATAACATTGGAAGGGGTTCCAAATTACACAAGCAAACTCAAGTTTTGATCTAATTAAAGCAAAATACACAAGTTTTAATGTTGAGACATTTGCGCAGATTTCACTAAATCTGCGCAAAAAACCATATGTTTTATAAGCTGATTTACAAATATCAATTATGTGACTCGAAAATGAGAAAGCAGTGTAAAAAATTACCCTCAAATCTTTGAAATTTGAACAGACCGATAAAAAGGTGTTATTTAAGGAGTAATTAAAGTGTACTACATTCGTTGTTTTTCTAGTGTATCTCACTACAACACACTTGTCAGCATTAAATCGCAGACCAGTTTGGCTCCATATGAAAAAACGATCCAAGTCATCTTGCAGCAATTCACAATCATTTAAAGTTTTGACCTTACGAAATATTTTCATATCATCTGCGTACAACAAGACTTTACTATTTTTCACACACTTCACAATGTCATTTATAAATAAAATGAGTAATAATGGGCCAAGGTTGGAGCCCTGAGGCACACCAGATTGAACATAAAATTCGTTCGAAAAACACCCATTAAATGTCACTCTCTGCTTTCTTTTTCCGAGGTACGATGAAAAAAATTTAGTAGCATTTTCCGAGAACCCAAGAAATAACAATTTTTTAATATTTCCAAATGATTGACCTTATCAAAAGCTTTTGAGAAATCAGTATAAACCACATCATTATAACTTGAAAGACATAAATTAAATTAGAGTAATGAAAAACAATTTAAAACTTTTGTACATTTCTGTAACCTATTTGGACTTTGATCAAAATTCGTTGAGGAATGAAAAAAAATCAAGCTTTTTAAAAGACTATTAACATTAAAAAAAATATTTATACGAAACATATATTGGATATATATAGTATCTTAATTTTGATTAAATATACAAAATGTATTAAGTAGTTTATTTATTTGACAGCCCTAATCAGGCGGGTATGTTGTTCTTGACGAATAATAAGTATATACATGTTTAAAATGCACTTTATTTATAAGTAACTAAGTTAAAACTAATGGTAGGTCCTACATTTCAATGTTTTTATTGACAAAAGGACTTTTTGTACTCGTTTCAAACAAAGGAGTTGGAAGAAATTACTCAAGAAACACCTGTCTTTGAGCTGACGTTTTAAGTGATGTGAACTCCCCTTGTGCTCTTAGCAAGAGTGATGTACAAGTGTTTTCCTTAAAGTAAATATTTTATTCTTTTGGACTAAAAATATTATCCTCGGAAAAAATATTACCTTGGAATTTTGGAAAATTATTATTCGTACAGCCATTACAAAAACTATCGATTCAATTTTATTTAACATTAGGATGCGTGGACTATATTTTCAAAGGAAGAAATCACTGCTTGAAATGAAAGATGACTTTAATACACTTTTATGTATAATATTCGTAAAACGCCGATCGTCAAGATAAGAGCGAATGATTGTGATGAGCGAATGTAGTCATTGTTAGAAGTGTAATTTATTAATAGCCCAATGATAAATGAAAAGCCGGTGGTTATCAGTGGATGTATTTTATAATCTATTTGACTCTGATCGGAATCAAAATGAGAACCTTTAGCTTATAAAACTGAGAATTGGTAATATTCATTTATTTTTTTATACATATAATACATTTTTTTCAGTTTAAAGTTTCATCAGCGTTACAAGAAATCTATTTATTAGGCTAGGTTTACTGAATAGAAATAAGTTATGTAATGTATGAACATACAATTATTATTATTGTTACTAAGAGATGTAAAATTAATTGTTTACTTTGGATTTTATATATTGTATTTTTCAGCTTCTATTCTTGTTTATCTCATAATTAAATTGATATTGTTTTATATTTTACTACTTTCTTTCTGGTTGTACATTTTCAGTTTACCTTTTAAGCACCTATGCCAAGAGCGTTTTTAATCTTGCATATTTGTACAAATTGTCAAGTTATGAATATTTAATTTAATTTTTATATTTTTAGTTTGATTACTTTTACTAATATGTATTTTAACATGGGCACTCAATGATAAATGTTTTAAATTTGTTGAGACCCCAGACTATAATTATTAAAAAATAAACTGTTCTGATTTTGATTATACTATTATTAAATATTGCGTAATAATATTTATGGAAAATTTAACTGTATTTTTGAAGATACAATTTACTGCTTTGGTAATATATAGATTCCGAAATCAATTAAATAATCAATCAAGCTATATGTCCATTTATGGCAAAACTGTTTTTAAGTATTTGAAATTGGAATACTTCACAAACATTGTAACTATGTTAATTTTTTACACTCCATTTACTAGATACTTGTGTTTAATTACCTTAAAGTTGAACAAATCGAAATAGTACAATAACTCAAGTTACCATTTCAGGTCAAATTATTGGGAAAGTTTTCAGCCTTCAATTGGTTTTAAGGTTTAAGAATAAACCCTGTAAGTAGAAATTGTTTTAAAACTAAACAAGTTGTTTTCTAAAAATCTAGAACAGACTATTGTAAATCATTAAAATTGCAGAGAGAAGTGTACAAAATATTTAATTTACAAAACTAAAATTTAACTAAATTCTTTATTCACAAAATAGAGCAAGGGTGATTGGCGGTCAGCAAGAATAATGGTAACCACCCCGAAATTAGGTTGAATATCCAAAATAAAATATTTTTAACATAGATAACATCAAATTCGAGAGAATAGATGGCTGGCTCTGCAGCTTGTTGACTGAGGTTAGAGAACTGATGAGCTCTATACAGGATAGTACAGGGTCGCAACCCTCTTCTATTACTGACATTCGTTAAGGAAGGCTCCTCGTATTACCATCGTAATAACTTACATCATTTGTACTATAATTAGATTGCGAATATGAAATTAGCAAACTACAAAATGTATATTAATTTGTACATTTTGATTAATTTGAATAATTAAAAAGTTACAATTATATGTTTTGATTCATTGATTCAACATGAACATTTCAAATACGCGCCATAAACTGTTTAAAACTCCAGGAGGGTTGTAGTTGTTCTTTGGAGATGTTTAAGCCCATGGTATATGGTTCCGAGCTACGCTCCATAAACTGTTGAAACCCCAGGAGGGTTGTAGTTGTTCTTTGGAGATGTTCAAGCCCATTGTATATGGTTCCGAGCTACGCTCCATAAACTGTTGAAACCCCAGGAGGGTTGTAGTTGTTCTTTGGAGATGTTCGAGCCCATGGTATATGGTTCCGAGCTACGCTCCATAAACTGTTGAAAACTCCAGGAGGGTTATAGTTGTTCTTTGGAGATGTTCGAGCCCATGGTATGTGGTTCCGAGCTACGCTCCATAAACTGTTGAAACTCCAGGAGGGTTATAGTTGTTCTTTGGAGATGTTCGAGCCCATGGTATGTGGTTCCGAGATACGCTCCATAAACTGTTGAAACTCCAGGAGGGTTATAGTTGTTCTTTGGAGATGTTCGAGCCCATGGTATGTGGTTCCGAGCTACGCTCCATAAACTGTTAAAACTCCAGGAGGGTTATAGTTGTTCTTTGGAGATGTTCGAGCCCATGGTATGTGGTTCCGAGCTACGCTCCATAAACTGTTAAAACTCCAGGAGGGTTATAGTTGTTCTTTGGAGATGTTTAAGCCCATTGTATGTGGTTCCGAACTACACTCCATAAACTGTTGAAACCCCAGGAGGGTTGTAGTTGTTCTTTGGAGATGTTCGAGCCCATGGTATGTGGTTCCGAGCTGCGCTCCATAAACTGTTAAAACTCCAGGAGGGTTATAGTTGTTCTTTGGAGATGTTCGAGCCCATGGTATGTGGTTCCGAGCTACGCTCCATAAACTGTTAAAACTCCAGGAGGGTTATAGTTGTTCTTTGGAGATGTTCGAGCCCATGGTATGTGGTTCCGAGCTACGCTCCATAAACTGTTAAAACTCCAGGAGGGTTATAGTTGTTCTTTGGAGATGTTTAAGCCCATTGTATGTGGTTCCGAACTACACTCCATAAACTGTTGAAACCCCAGGAGGGTTGTAGTTGTTCTTTGGAGATGTTCGAGCCCATGGTATGTGGTTCCGAGCTACGCTCCATAAACTGTTAAAACTCCAGGAGGGTTGTAGTTGTTCTTTGGAGATGTTCGAGCCCATGGTATGTGGTTCCGAGCTACGCTCCATAAACTGTTAAAACTCCAGGAGGGTTATAGTTGTTCTTTGGAGATGTTCGAGCCCATGGTATGTGGTTCCGAGCTACGCTCCATAAACTGTTAAAACTCCAGGAGGGTTGTAGTTGTTCTTTGGAGAAGTTCGAGCCCATGGTATGTGGTTCCCAGCTACGCTCCATAAACTGTTAAAACTCCAGGAGGATTGTAGTTTTTCTTTGGAGATGTTCGAGCCCATGGTACGTGTATAACTGATTAAATCTGTTTTTGATATTATTTGTAGCTAACACTTGGTGGGAACGTGTTTCAGGGATTGAATGGTTACAAATACTCACATAGTATAAAATATGTTTCTGTTTACTTTCTTTTAATAAGACAAACAATTTGTTTGATTAGTTTTATTACAGAAGTAGTTGTGAAGTTCTTTTGTTGGTAAGCTAAAGCAATGTCACCGGCATAGATCAATTTTCTAGACTTTGCGATTGGGATGTCAGCGGTATACACGTTGAATAAAATTGGAGCAAGTACAGACCCCTGTGGGCTGCCCATCCTTCAGCTGTCTAAAAGAGATTTCTTCACGACCAAGATAAACGTTTTTTTAGTCTGGCACTAAGCAGTGATTCTAAAAGTCGCAATAGAAAGGGACAGAGAAGGAGGTTGTAGAACTTAGTTTTAAACTAAGTTATTAGAAGAACTAATTACTACAATACAAACTAATACTTATTTTATAACATTCTTAGAAAGAAAATAAGTAAATAATTTCCAGGCAGGAAGCACTTTGGAAAGGCAGTGAGTGGTAGCGTGGTTTAAGGAGTCAGGAACTAGAGTCGAGGTAGAGATAGCGCAGGTTCAAAACCCCGGACTTGACTGGAAGTTTTTATCAGTACTGTTACCGTTATACTGTATTGGATCTCCCCCTTGCCCTATCTAAGTAATTGTTTTATTTGTTATATATTGTTTAGTAAACACTTCTATACTTTTTAAGTGTAAACCTTTTGTTAAGTCTGGTTGTACAGAACACTTTCTATGTAAGTGTATATAAGACAAAAAAACTTGTGTCCTCTTAAGTATAAATCCCTGTAACAAGTTTCTACCAAATGTTTAGTACTTAAATCAGAGGGAGATTTAATCATATATTTACATACTATGGACTCAAACCTTACTAAATCATCCACCTAATCCACTCATCCACTTACTCATCCACCTCATAATATGAACTAGAACATATTCATCACTGTTCGGCCTTTGGCCCGATAATCTTACTTCTGTTTCCTCCGGTTTTGGATCATTCGGCTATTTCCTTCCCGAGTTAGGCTAGCTCAACCTCCACGTGTTTGGGCTGGCCAACGTCCATGTCAGTGCTGATAGAGCGTATTATACGCCCCCCCCCCCTTAAGTTGAGAGGCGAGGTCATACCTCGATAGCAGGTTTGAGAAGAAATCACCTTTCTTGCCTCTAACCAAACGCAAGTTTCTGTTAAAAACCTGTGTATTATATTTGATTGGCGATGTTCACCTCTTATTTAATTTCAATTATTGACTCAACAGGTGTCTGTTGTTTTATTAGTTTTAATTATTTTACTGTTAAGTCTATGGTATCTTTATCCAAGCCCTTCGATGGATGTAAGGGAATGATTTATGACAGTCAAGAAATTCTTGTCTGCGGTACACATTGTGTAATTATACCAGTCACACCTCAAGTGTTTACTTTTAGTGAGTAATGTAATTTAATGTAATGAGTAGTGAGTACGAGTGATTTAATGTAAGTATTTTAAAGATATCTAAGTGCTCTGAGAGCCCTAAGCCAAGTAATGATGACACTCCAGTTCTAAAGAAATTGATGCTGAGGGATCCAATGAGCTGTGTCCGGAGACACCGCAGAACTCAGCACCAAAACTTCTATTATCCGTCTAAAGGATTGGGGATGGAAATACCCAGAGTTCCTGAAGTCTCTAGAAAACAGTTTAGGATTTGCTTCTGAAAAGAGTGAAATTTTTTACACTAGCAAAATACTATATGAAGGGGTTTTTTATGAGGAAGTATTTTTTTTTATTTTTCACCCCGTGAAAAAATTAATTAACATCGATTTTATGGTGATTTTCAGACATTTTTGAAGCGATATACTCCAAATGTATAAGATTGATTTTAAAGATTTTTAGTTTTTCTGAAAGAAATATAGTCTACTTAATGTTTAGGTAAAATCGAGTTGATATGCTTGATACAAAATGTTTTATCAAAGTTAAAACTCTTTGTTGTTTTTTTAGAAATTGTTTTGTTTTTATACTTATTTTTGTAACGTTTCCTACATGAAAGTCACAGGCTTAAATATACCAAAATACTCAGCAACATATGAACAAAATAACTCGAGTGGTTCCTGAGATATGTCGATTTGAATGTTTAAAAACACAAAATTTCCAACTTGCGGGAAACAGCGTTTGAACGTAAAAGTAAACTAAAATGATGTAATGAGGTAAGGAAACTCTTACGAAATGAAGCAAACTTAGTGTTATTCTTTTTCATCAACTATTTGGGTATATTTTACAGGTATTATACATAAAATAACCTATAAAATATAAAACCAAAATAACAAAATACACATTTGTCACTAGTTCTGAATGATTTACTTCGTACATTTTACTAATGTTCCTTCGGTTTTGTAGCACAATATTCCGTATACTTTTCTTTACCCTGCCCATTTTGTAAAATTCTTTATAAAAACAAGTAATTGAAAGTAATCCAGAACCTTAACAGAACATGATGTTAGTAAACAAAGATATGTCAGTCAAGTCAGCTGAAATCTTTGTTTAAAGTTTGTTAGCTAATTTTTGGCAATAGTAGGCCTATAATGGTAAAAACATATATTCCACACTATACATATTATAATAATTACCATATAGCCTACAACAAACATTGTCACTATTGATAGCTATAAAAATTTACCACAAAGCAAATTCTTCAATATACAAACTGCAAATTTAGCTGATTTTGACCACTTGCAACAATTTACAGAAAAATATATATGCCCCTTATAAAAGCTGAAAAAACTAATTATATCGTATTTTCTATTATATTTGAACTTATAGAAAAATAATTAGAATGAAAAAAATTCCAAAATTATGATTGTTTTTGGCTATTTTCAGTACCAAATCCCCTTAAGAAAATGAGTTCCGAAGTTATGAGACTCACCTCACCAAGGAAAATCCTGGTACAGGATCTGGAACTGTCCATCGTAGCAGCAACCAGCGATGCTGTGCTTGCAGAGCCTGTGCACAAGAATATTTCCGGACGCCAGGCGGTCATTTTGGAATCTCCCGTTAAAATTAACAGTAACCAATCAAACTTTTTAATGGTGTGCAATTGAATGCCTGACAATATATATATATATATTTATCATAACTGAAAAAGTAAAATTTCAGTTGTTGGCTTTCCCTTCATATTTGTTGACGCCATTCATTATGCCAGTAAGATTTTAAATACTCGATCAGCGTATGGTATTGATGTTTCATCTTTTGTTATCAAAGGAGTTTCTGACAATACCATGTACGAATATAATTAGGAGGGTGGGTATAACGCTCATGG
Source organism: Stictocephala bisonia (assembly GCA_035578905.1). Classification (NCBI taxonomy): domain Eukaryota; kingdom Metazoa; phylum Arthropoda; class Insecta; order Hemiptera; family Membracidae; genus Stictocephala; species Stictocephala bisonia. Next base: position 221,944 of record JAQJVL010000098.1, on the reverse strand, counting down.
TGTATAGGTGGGTGGGTGCAACATCGTGCAACGGATACTTTTATTGGCTTTGACTGTCCTTTTCTTGCAGTACCTGGACTCTGACCTTTCTTTTCCTTCTGAACATGTACTGCGTTTGTTCCTCCCCTTTGATTTAAAAAAAATGCTATATGGACTATCGTTTCTTCTATATGGACCATGTTTTTATAGTGCTATGATGTTGACCTCAACAATGTCATTTAACCCACAAACCCATAACCCACAGGTGATTTCTTCATTGTTCAACTGGAGTTTAATAACTGGATACTTTCCTTCGGTTTGTTTGGATAGTAACAATAATTCCAAATAAAGGACCAAGGTATAGTATAAGACCAATATCTTGTTCTATGTGTAGTACTTAAACTTTGAAAAGGTTGTACATAGATTTTTTTGTAGGAAAGGAGAGCCACCTTATCTCTCTTCATCAGTACGGTTTCATGGAAGATCGTTCGACCATCACGAACTTTTCCTCAATTCTTGCAGTTACTGCGCTCATTTCCTCATTTCTGGTCCTGCGCTCTGGCCTACCATAAATATCTGTTAATCATATCAGTTCCTGTTAGGGTAAAATCAATTTAGTGTTAATTTTACTGTTGAAAACCCTCAAATAATAAAATATTAAAAAAAAACTTGAAGAGTTAATCAAAGTAAGAAGTAAATTATATAAGGGGAGATATTGCCAGTCGAATGAAAAACACGTTCTGAACTCACAAATGGTTAATATTCTGGGATATTACTGAAGTGGTAGAACCCACCCCTCACCCACTCGTTATAAGGGGACGGGGGTGGTATTGTGCACCTTAACAGTGTTTACAGTTCTCCAAGGAAATTGAAGTGCTTTAATATTTTGTGAGCCCCGTGTTACAATTTGCTAAGTAGGCCGGTACGAACACTTTGCAATTCATCCTTCTCAAGTTTATTAGAAATGGAACTGTTTTTAATAATATAAATGAATACTTTTATAGTCGTTATTAGTTCAAGAAAAAAAGACAAAATGTGTAACGTTCATTGAAAATATTGACTATAAACTAGACAATAGCTAAAAAACTGTACAGTACATGAAGTATTTCAGTAAATATTCAACAACGTTCGTAACGTATCGTCTACAACGGCTGCACTAAAAGGGTAATAAGTATTGGGGGTCGTTGTAAATATTGGCCTGAATGTTTATTAATAAATATACAGGCTCGGAAAAAATCTGGAAAATATTTATGAATTTTAAAACTATTGAAATAAGTTTAATGGGCCTTTGTAGTTATATACATGTCCCTATTCCAAAACATTTGGATATATTTTACTTGTTTTTCACATAGCCAGGTAGGTGATGGCTCACGAAGAAAGTCTTAACAATCGTAAATGTAAGCCTTCCTCGAGTTATACATCATTTTAAAGTTCTTTGTCTGTACAATACAAAAGTGCAAACCTGAGGTCAAAAGGATGACCAGGTCAGAAAATATAATCACTCAAAGAATTTAATGTTATATAACTAATACTTCTCAGTTATACGGCTATTTATTTATCCCTGTTTCAGGTCCCTGTTGTTGAGTATGTTTTGATTGTTTACAATCGTAATGAAAGACTGTGTTATAAAAATAAGTATGTTGTTTCAAAAATAAAAATAAGAAAAACTTCTAAAACAATCCTGACAGTAGGTATATTCTAAAACTATTTTCAGAAAATTATTACCTGTTACATATTTTTGTTTGAAAATTAATAAGTTATCATATTCTGGCAATTAAATTATAGCTGTAAGCAGTAATAGACAATAACTCTACTATCCTTGCTTTTAAAAAGTATTAGTTATATGACATTAAATTCTTTGATTGGTTGTATTTTCTGACCGGGTCATCCTATTGACCTCAAGTTTGCATTTCTGCATCGTACAAACAAAGACTTTTAAGTGAGGTATAACTCGAGGTAGGCTTACGTTTAACATTTTTAAGGCCTCCTTTATGGGCCATTTCCTGGTTATGCGAACAACAAGCAAAATATGTCTAATGTTTGGAATAAGGATATGTTCATAACTAAAAAGTTTAATAGTGTTCCTTTTAATATTTTAAAAATTAATAAATCTATTCCAGACTTTTGCCCAGCCCTGTATGTATATACACTGTGGATATTTTTCAACATAAATCTAAACATTTATTCGTTAAATGACACATCTGTTAGTTATATCCATATAGATGGCGTTCCTCGCCATATTCTACAGCATGTAAAAGGATTAATGGACCTAGAGTCTTGTTTGAACAAACATGACGTTAGGAATCTTCTAGAAACCATTTGGGTAAGTTTTAGGTACAAGGTATCTAGATACAAATGTACCTAGGCTCAAATTTAAAGAAAAAATTGAAAAAGATACGTTATATTTTAAGCATTTTTTAAAGATGATGTTAAGTATAGAACGTTTAATGGTAAAAACACTTATTTATTTTTTACCGATTCAAGTATTCTAAAACATTTTCAAAATACCTTCATTTTATCTTACGTCTCTGTTAACCTACAATTTTTCTTTTAAATATTCTTAATATTAAAAATGGAATTTTAAAATATATTGTAAGGTCAATTTGTAAATATTTGTAAAAGATTAATGAGGGCAAACTACTTTGACATTTACATTATGCACGTTAAATTGAATATATGGTCTTTTAAAAATACAAATTTGTAAGTTTGAACGATTTTTCATCGTAGATATTGTCTTTATTAGTTCATTGTGTTAAAACTACATGATTAGCGTATAAATCGATAGTGATTGTATCGATTAATGGTATTCATTTACTTTTAGTAACATTTATATGTATGTTACTAAATTAATACTATTAATCGATACAATCAATATCGATACATACGCTAATCATGTAATTTTAACACAATGAACTTTATATATAATTTGAACTTTATATGCATAAAGTAACAAATGTACCGTGCATGCACAGACTAAAAAGTGTCTATTTCTTGTCTGAGGTTTATGGGTGGGTATTCCTCACATGAATCGGAGGGCGGGTGGGTCAATGTGCTGTGCGTATTAGATTGGGTGGGTGGGATGGTTTTCGTGTATATACACATACGAAACCTAAACCTACCTGACTAAACATAAATAGAGATTTTAATGAAATCCATGCACCATTTTACAGCCTTTTATGAATTTTAGATATCAGGGCCTAAGTGCACAAATATCACTTTTAAACATGAAAAATAGATCTATAACGTTTTAGACACCATATTGAAACCGTATGTAACGTTTGTCTACTACCAATGTTCTAAATATAAAATCACATTATAGGAGTATAAAAGAAGATCTTAATTGGAAAAACAACAATTGAGATAAAACATAGAAAATCTTGTAATTATTACTAGTGGTCAACTTTTGATCAAAGTATTTTTTAAATATACCACGGTCTTTGTTTAGTGATAATCTGTTTAAATGAAGGCTGTTGGTCCACGTATTCGTAGGCACATATGTTTAGCCTACACCACCCTCTCATGCAAACTAAATTAAATATAAAATGCAAATAATAACTAAAATTATTATTAATAAATGCAGTTCAAATCACACTTGTTTCGTTATGACTACCCATCTTTAAATTGATTGTAATTAATTTACCAACAAAGTGTGTTTGAGAAAAATATAAAATTTTAGATATGAATACACATAAATTAACAGTATGTGTATTCATTAGGATATGTAGTTAGGAGTCTCTTTACTATGATTAAGTCAAACTTGCTGATATACCGTTAGCTGAACAATACACATTCTATCTGCCAATCAGTGAGACCCTCTTCAAGGCTAGAACCAATCAGGTCACTGGAAATATGAAGGGTCCACATCAGCTTGATTACTTTTTAAAACATAATGAAGGGTCCTTGGTAACTTTTCTATCAATTATAATTGACCTTATCTGACTCACAAAAACTGTTTAATTGACTGGCACTCGGCCTCCACACACAGGGTTTTGCCCATGTGGAGGTCTTCTCAATATAATATTTATTTGTATTGATTTCATTATAACAAAAAGTTGTGAGAGATAGATAAATAATAATTATTATACGCCTAGTTTTGAAAAATTGGTGAAAATAAACACTTCAAACTAAATATTTTTTATTTTTCTTTAAAACTGTTTAGGAATTCGCAAAACAATTCCAACGTGCAATTTGAGCCTTGATCAAATGTAATTTGTTTGGAAGAAATCTGTTGAAAAATAACTGTTTAGTTTGGATACGCGTGATCGTGTGTCCGGTTCGAAAATAAAACTGTTCTTGTAGAATTAAATCCAACGTGGCAACCTCGGACAGCCTCTGCAGACTCTTAAAACACAAGGTTGTTTATTAAAGGCGTTGTACCCGTGATTCAGATACTTGTATGTGTTGCAGTACTTGTATTTTCAATAATTGAAGGCGTTACACATTGTATATTAAAAGGGACTTATAATCTAAATATATTCAAATTGTTGACTTAACTTTTTGTTTTTTAATAAGTTAGACTAATAAATGGATTCAATAGGAAACTTTCAATTTTAAATTAGTTGTTAGAGTTCAGATGACTAGAAAATAACCAAACTACATCTTAGAGAATAGTGTTTTATTTCTTAACTTTAAAATGTTTGAAATGTTTTTCAAATGGTTAAAATGGTTAAAATGTTTAAAATGTTGAAATGTTTAAAATTAAAATGTTTGTTTGTCGTTTTTCCTGACTAGTAACTCAGGTTTTGTGCATTATGGGATTGTAATTTTTAATCTTTGAACATTAACGAAGAGGTCATATATAAATATTTAATAATTTTGTATTTTAAAAGTAATTAACTAAATAATTTTAATCTTTTAAAACTACAGTGTTTTTATTAAATATGAAATACAGCATTTATTAAATATTAATTATTCCATTCAAACAAACAATTTAGATCTTTAAATTCAAGACTTGTAATTGATATTAATTTGGTACTGTACATAAATGTAATAAAACTCTTTCACAACAAACACGTTTTTGGTTCTACACATATCTAAAAGGTTAATTTAAATTTTAAGGAATAAAAAGTAAAATATGGTTTTAAAAATATTCAAAACACATGACAAATATAGATGTGGACGTCCGTAGAATATAGTTATACATTTTATCATAAACAATATTAATTAGACCGGCTATTTGGGGCCTTAACTCCCAACCATATTAATTGTTTTGTCTATATACTCATTTATTAATTTACTCGTCACGTTTGTCAAAATATGGGGAAATATGGATCTCAAATGAGTTCATTTCTGTATGAGCAAATTTCAGCCTTCAATACAAACCTAAGTTGGCTGGCTCTTATAAAGTCATCCAGTAGTATTTAAAGTGTTCACTTAGTTTGACAATAAAAAATTAAATACAATGCTTGAAATTGGCTGGTAACTAAATTGCATATCTTCCAATTTACATTACGTGAAAGTGTCCGTCATTATATCAACAGTGAGGTTACTTATACATAAATTGTGCCTCGAGATTGACTGTGTTGTCCTTTACAAAGGTTTATTACGTAGGTGTTCAAGTTTCATTGGGATTATTACTGTCATTTGGACAAAACAGTCCAATCGTCCATTTCTTAAGAGTCTGCAGAGACTGTCGGCCATGTTGTTTTAATACCACAAGAACAATATTATTTTCGAATCGGACACACGATCACTCGTATCCAAACGAAACAATTATTTTTAAATTGATTTTTCCAATCAAATTCTATTTCATCAAGAATGAAATCGTGCATTGGAATTGCTTTGTAAATCGTAATTAGTTTTATAGAAAAAAAATATTTAAAAAATGTAGTTTCAAGTTTTTATTTATACTTATTTTTTAAACTAGGCGTATGTATTTAAAATATTAAAAGCAAACCCAATGCGCAACAAGGTAACGTTTAAAATGACACCACACACACACATATGTTGGTCAATAAATAACGAAAATAATATGGATTCAGAAGTAAAATTTTTCTTAAGGGATTAAAACCAACATGGTCGACAGCCTCTGCAGACTCGTCGGCCATGTAAAAAGAAGACTATGTTGATACAGCCAATATTTGTTCAAAAATCTTTTCACACAAAATAAACCATATTATACACTGTACAAAAGTTGTTGAATATTTAAAGGTCAATTCACTTTTCTGCACAAATAAATTTAGTTTATTCTGTATATTTCTGAATGAATTTTTTTTAAAATAACTTCGAAAACTTTGTGTAATATAAATTGGTATTTTTAAATTGATAAAGATTTGTTCGATTCGTTCCCATGCTGTAAGCTTGTTATTATTAATTACCATAAACAATTTATCTTCTCGTATACATTTTTACAGAACTGACAAACCAAATAAAGTTGTAATCAAACAATAACAGCCGACGTTGCTGATGTTAGATGGAGTAGAGTGATCTCTAGGGACCGATTGCAAAACTAAGCTTTGAATAAAGAACAACAACAGCATTTTTATTTAGGTTCCAAATAGTGTAACACTTAAAAAAGTTGTATGACAAGATTCAAGGAGAATACATAAAAATTACCATGCATTAATGCCAATGCATAAATACACCTTATAAACTTGGTTGATATAAAAATATTACAAACTTATTAATTTTATTATTTGTTTATCAGTGAAGATGTTTATAAAATATTTAGGTTTTTTTTTACAAGACTTAAAATTAAATTCAAACTTGCTGATTTTGTACAAAGAAAATTATAAGACTAGAATTTATTTCAATGTAAAAAAAAAGAAAATAGTATGAATATCAACTTGTTATCATTACAAAGTGTTTGATCTAGGAAGGAGTGCTTTGACAAGGATTGGCAGGCTTCCAGACCCCAGAACGGAGCTTTATCCATAAAGACCTTTTGAACAGCTCTAAGTTAGTCTCTTTAAGGGGCATGATTTGGGTGAACAATTACCACAAGTACAGTATCATTCCCACCTCGCGTGGTTGCCCCCTTAAACTTAAGGATTTGTTATTCCATAAACCGACCCTTATGAAACTATTCATAGAGATAAATTTATGAGTTTGTACAGTTTATAACATATATTTAATTACTAGTTTATAATAATTATTAATATGTAAATTATTTATTATATAATAATTATGTAATAAAAATTATCTAATATTCACATAATTTTTTCGTATTAAAACGTACTTATTTCAAAATACATTCCATAACATCACCTCAAAAATATAAGATATCTTACGAGACAATACGAGTATTAATTGTAATGACAGTTTACCTCTGTGTCGAAACTAAAGTAATTTTAAATAGCTGGGGATAGTCAGAGTCTGGGCACCATACGAAGGAAAAAGAACGTTTAAAAATGGTATTTACTATAAAATATTCTTTGATAAGATTGAAAAAAAAAATTGAGATTAGTATCTTTTTATTTTAAAATAGTACATGCAAGCTGTAAAAAATGATGGTTGTCTAAAAGTGCTGAATTTTACCCAAAGGTAATTTTAGACTTTCTAAACCTATTGCTCAGCTTTGGGAGTTTGAGATATCACGTAATATCAAAATGCTTTGTAATAATTCAAAATAAAATATTTAACGAAGTTTTGAATCTCTTTATTTACGTTTACTCTAGACAAAAATAAAATAGATGGCCCTGAAAGTCGCTTTACGGTATAAAAAAATAAACATTTGAAGATAATTTATACATTGTTTTAGACAAATTTAAAAATAATTTATAGAAAGGTAATTTTATTACTTTGTCGGTGGTTGGTATTTTGTGCAGCATAATTAATTATTTATCAAAATAAATTCACTAATAAAAAACACAACTTAAAAGTACATGTTTTATAAATGTCTTTTAAGTATGTGCTTGTCTTTTGCCTATTTTTAACAGAGTAAAAGAGGATACTTCATAAGAATTCACATGTGACTTCACAGTTTTAAAATCAACCTCAAAAGGCGCTTCAAAGTCTGTTTATTTTATTTATTTACTTTAAATGCTCTGCAAATAGGAGAGCATTTAATAGTAGAAGAGGTTGCAGAGCATTTAATAAATCATTTCAAATCATTGCATAATATAACTATTTAGAAGTCTAATATGCAATATGATGGCTTACTACTGTCGTCGACGAAATTATGTGTACCCGAGCTAGAAGGTTCTTTACAAAGAAATCTATGACAAATGCAATCCCACCATTGTTTTTTTTTTATTTTTATTGTGCGTTATAAAAATGCATTTTACAGATTCACTATACGTTTTTGTAATTTTTATCCTAGTTGGAACCAAAAAACACTAGAATTTCAACTAGTTTTCTCTTTGCATTAACTTAAAAATTTTTTTCTCAAAAGCTACAAAATGTCTCACATTAATATTTCATAGAATATTTAATATAATATCTCATAGAAAACCAGAAATGTTTTCTATGAGTTTTATAAACTTCAGGATTTATGAATATTTTTAAACAAAAAAGTTCTTAGCCGATTCCTGAAACAATGTTTTCTTGGCTTCTAGAGGTCGTACTATTAATTACTTGATCAGTAGTAATCCCTATGACATGCATAATTACTTGGTCAGTTGTAATCCCTATGACACGCATAATTACTCGGTCAGTTGTGATCCCTATGACATGCATAATTACTTGGTCAGTTGTAATCCCTATGACACGCATAATTACTTGGTCAGTTGTAATTCCTATGACACGCATAATTACTTGGACAGATTTAATCCCTATGACACGCGTAGTTACTTGGTCAGTTGTATTCCCTATGACATGCATAATTAATTGGTCAGTTGTAATCCCTATGACATGCAAAATTACTTAGTCAGTTGTAATCCCTATGACATGCATAATTACTTGGTCAGTTGTAATCCCTATGACATATATAATTACTTGGTCAGTTGTAATCCCTATGACACGCATAATTACTTGGTCAGTTGTAATCCCTATGACACGCATAATTACTTGGTCATATTTAATCCCTATGACACGCGTAGTTACTTGGTCAGTTGTAATCCCTATGACACGCATAATTACTTAGTCAGTTTTAATCCCTTTGACACGCATAATTACTTGGTCAGTTTTAATCCCTATGACATGCGTAGTTACTTGGTCACTTGTATTCCCTATGACATGCATAACTACTTGGTCAGTTGTAATCCCTGTGACATTCATAATTACTTGGTCAGTTGTAATCCCTATGACACGCATAATTACTTGGTCAGTTGTAATCCCTATGACATGCATAATTACTTGGTCAATTGACATCCCTATGACACGTATAATGACTTGGTAAGATATAATCCCTATGACACGCGTAGTTACTTGGTCAGTTGTAATCCCTATGACACGCATAATTACTTAGTCAGTTTTAATCCCTTTGACACGCATAATTACTTAGTCAGTTTTAATCCCTTTGACACGCATAATTACTTGGTCAGTATTAATCCCTATGACACGCGTAGTTACTTGGTCACTTGTATTCCCTATGACATGCATAACTACTTGGTCAGTTGTAATCCCTGTGACATGATTAATTACTTGGTCAGTTGTAATCCCTATGACACGCATAATTACTTGGTCAGTTGTAATCCCTATGACATGCATAATTACTTGGTCAATTGACATCCCTATGACACGCATAATTACTTGGCAAGATATAATCCCTATGACACGCGTAGTTACTTGGTCAGTTTTATTCCCTATGCCATGCATAATTACTTGGTCAGTTGTAATCCCTATGATACGCATAATTACTTAGTCAGTTGTAATCACTATGACTCGCGTAGTTACTTGGTCAGTTGTAATCCCTACGACAAGCATAATTACTTGGTCAGTTGGAATCCGTATGACTCGCGTAGTTACTTGGTCGGTTTTATCCCTATGACAAGCATAATTACTTGGTCAGTTTTTATCCCTATGACACGCGTAGTTACTTAGTCAGCTGTAATCCCTATGACACGCGTAGTTACTTGGTCAGTTTTATTCCCTATGACATGAATAATTACTTGGTCAGTTGTATTCCTATGACAAGCGTAGTTACTTGGTCAGTTGTAATCCCTATGACACGCGTAGTTACTTGGTCATTCGTAATCCCTATGACAAGCGTAGTTACTTAGTCAGTTGTAATCCCTATGACACGGGTAGTTACTTAGTCAGTTGTAATCCCTATGACACGCGTAGTTACTTAGTCAGTTGTAATCCCTATGACACGCGTAGTTACTTGGTCAGTTTTAATCCCTATGACACGTGTAATTACTTAGTCAGTTGTAATCCCTATGACACGCATAGTTACTTGGTCAGTTTTAATTCCTATGACACGCTTAGTTACTTAGTCAGTTGTAATCCCTATGACACGCGTAGTTACTTGGTCAGTTTTAATCCCTATGACACGCATAATTACTTAGTCAGTTGTAAACCCTATGACAAGCGTAGTTACTTAGTCAGTTGTAATCCCTATGACACGCGTAATTACTTGGTCAGTTGTAAACCCTATGACAAGCGTAGTTACTTAGTCAGTTGTAATCCCCATGACACGCGCAGTTAATTGGTCAGTTGTAATCCCTATGATAGGCATAATTACGATAGTGTATATACGTAAGTAAAGTGCAGTGGTTTTATAGCGATTTAAATCAATTTAAGTTGACAAATTTAAAGCGGTTTGAAAATTATATAATTCAATTTAATACCTATATAGTTAAAAAATAGTTAAATAAGTAATAAATCGAGAATGTAATATTTGTTTTGTTTTATTACAGGTAAGAATGAGACTTACGGGTGAGTATAGGTGTACTAGCAGTGAAATAAGCTTAGAGGTACTGTTCTCAAATATTTTGGTTATCTTAAGTTGATTTGGATCTTTTAGATTATAATTATTTGAAATACAAAAATTTAAAATACGGAATTCAACTCAGTTTTAATACCTATAACTTAACTAATTTACTAGATTGTATACAAAATATATCTTAATTGAGAAATTTAACAGAAAAAGGCTTTAAGTAATTTCCATTCTTCTTAATAACATTTTTGTGCTTTAAAAAATTTTCAAGTTAGCAATTTTATCTTTATTAAATAGTTTGATTTTTCAAAAGGAGACCTTTTAGCTTTTAATTTGTCTCTACTTTTATTTTTGACAGATGTTAATTTTTCCTATCGTTTATTGTTACCAATAAAATTTATGATGGTATACACATATATTGCTTGCTAATATACGAATTGTCAAAAGGCACAAATAACAGTCGAAAAGTATCGAAACTTTTATAAATTAAAGAGTATAAATCTACTTCCTTGCGTAGCTCTGCGTAATCATACTTCAGCAGTCTTGCTTTGTAGTTCTGCGTAATCATACTTCAGCAGCTTGCTTTGTAGTTCTGCGTAATCATACTTCAGCAGTCGTGCTCTGTAGTTTTGCGTAATCATACTTCAGCACTCGTGCTTTGTAGTTCTGTGTAATCATACTTCAGCAGTCATGTTTTATAGTTATGTGTGATCATAATTCAGCACTCGTGCTTTGTAGTTCTGTGTAATCACCCTTCAGAACTCGTGCTTTATAGTTCTGTGTAATTATACTTCAGCACTCGTGCTTTGTAGTTCTGTGTAATCATACTTCAGGAGTCGTGTTTTGTAGTTATGTGTAATCATACTTCAGCACTCGTGCTTTGTAGTTCTGCGTAATCATACTTCAGGAGTCGTGCTTTGTAGTGCTGTGTAATCACCCTTCAGCACTCGTGCTTTGTAGTTCTGTATACTCATACTTCAGCACCCGTGCTTTGTAGTTCATGGTATTACTTCATTTACTTTAACATTCATCAACAACAAATAGTTCTTTGTAACAATATGATATTATTTTTGTACAGTATCATGTTTGCGTATTTGAAGTTATTCATTTACAATTCACAAATAGTGACTTCATAAATGTTGAACTTTCAACTGTCACCTCCTTTAAATTTAATGATTTTAATGACTTACCTCCTTTGTCCTTATTTATTTCAGGATAAATAAAGAGAATTTAAAGAAAGTAATATAGTGAATTTGAAAGAACATCACTGGAAATATACCTTGTAACGTCATAAGTTAACGAATACACATGTTTAAAACACACTTAAAACAAACATTTGTAAAATAAGTCATTCGAAGAGGCCCTACTGGTATTCAATAAAAGGTCATTTGAAGAGTCCCTACTGGTATTCAATAAAAGGTCATTCGAAGAGTCCTTAATAGTATTCAATACGAAGTCATTCGAAGAGTCCCTACTGGTATTCAATAAAAGGTCATTCGAAGAGTCCCTACTGGTATTCAATAAAAGGTCATTCGAAGAGTCCTTAATAGTATTCAATACGAAGTCATTCGAAGAGTCCCTACTGGTATTCAATAAAAGGTCATTCGAAGAGGCCCTACTGGTATTCAATAAAAGGTCATTTGAAGAGGCCCTACTGGTATTCAATAAAAGGTCATTTGAAGAGTCCCTACTGGTATTCAATAAAAGGTCATTCGAAGAGTCCCTACTGGTATTCAATAAAAGGTCATTCGAAGAGTCCCTACTGGTATACAATAAAAGGTCATTCGAAGAGTCCTTAATAGTATTCAATACGAAGACATTTGAAGAGTCCCTACTGGTATTCAATAAAAGGTCATTCGAAGAGTCCCTACTGGTATTCAATAAAAGGTCATTCGAAGAGTCCTTACTGGTATACAATAAAAGCTCATTCGAAGAGTCCTTAATAGTATTCAATACGAAGTCATTCGAAGAGTCCCTACTGGTATTCAATAAAAGGTCATTCGAAGAGTCCCTACTGGTATACAATAAAAGGTCATTCGAAGAGTCCCTACTGGTATACAATAAAAGGTCATTCGAAGAGTCCTTAATAGTATTCAATACGAAGTCATTCGAAGAGTCCCAACTGGTATTCAATAAAAGGTCATTCTAAGAGTCCCTACTGGTATACAATAAAAGGTCATTCGAAGAGTCCCTACTGGTATACAATAAAAGGTCATTCGAAGAGTCCCTACTGGTATACAATAAAAGGTCATTCGAAGAGTCCCTACTGGTATTCAATAAAAGGTCATTCGAAGAGTCCTTACTGGTATACAATAAAAGGTCATTCGAAGAGTCCTTAATAGTATTCAATACGAAGTCATTCGAAGAGTCCCTACTGGTATTCAATAAAAGGTCATTCGAAGAGTCCCTACTGGTATACAATAAAAGGTCATTCGAAGAGTCCCTACTAGTATTCAATAAAAGGTCATTCGAAGAGTCCCTACTGGTATACAATAAAAGGTCATTCGAAGAGTCCCTACTGGTATACAATAAAAGGTCATTCGAAGAGTCCTTAATAGTATTCAATACGAAGTCATTCGAAGAGTCCCTACTGGTATTCAATAAAAGGTCATTCGAAGAGTCCCTACTGGTATACAATAAAAGGTCATTCGAAGAGTCCTTAATAGTATTCAATACGAAGTCATTCGAAGAGTCCCTACTGGTATTCTCAATAAAAAGTCATTCGAAGAGTCCCTACTGGTATTCAATAAAAGGTCATTTGAAGAGTCCCTACTGGTATTCAATAAAAGGTCATTCGAAGAGTCCTTAATAGTATTCAATACGAAGTCATTCGAAGAGTCCCTACTGGTATACAATAAAAAGTCATTCGAAGAGTCCCTACTGGTATTCAATAAAAGGTCATTTGAAGAGTCCCTACTATTATTCAATAAAAGGTCATTCAAAGAGTCCTTAATAGTATTCAATACGAAGTCATTCGAAGAGTCCCTACTGGTATTCAATAAAAGGTCATTCGAAGAGTCCCTACTGGTATTCAATAAAAGGTCATTTGAAGAGTCCCTACTGGTATTCAATAAAAGGTCATTTGAAGAGTCCCTACTGGTATTCAATAAAAGGTCATTCGAAGAGTCCTTAATAGTATTCAATACGAAGTCATTCGAAGAGTCCCTACTGGTATTTAATAAAAGGTCATTTGAAGAGTCCCTACTGGTATTCAATAAAAGGTCATTCGAAGAGTCCTTAATAGTATTCAATCCGAAGTCATTCGAAGAGTCCCTACTGGTATTCAATAAAAGGTCATTCGAAGAGTCCCTACTGGTATTCAATAAAAGGTCATTTGAAGAGTCCCTACTGGTATTCAATAAAAGGTCATTCGAAGAGTCCTTAATAGTATTCAATACGAAGTCATTCGAAGAGTCCCTACTGGTATTCAATAAAAGGTCATTTGAAGAGTCCCTACTGGTATTCAATAAAAGGTCATTTGAAGAGTCCCTACTGGTATTCAATAAAAAGTCATTCGAAGAGTCCTTAATAGTATTCAATACGAAGTCATTCGAAGAGTCCCTACTGGTATACAATAAAAGGTCATTCGAAGAGTCCCTACTGGTATTCAATAAAAGGTCATTCGAAGAGTCCCTACTGGTATTCAATAAAAGGTCATTCGAAGAGTCCCTACTGGTATTCAATAAAAGGTAATTCGAAGAGGCCCTAATGGTATTCAATAAAAGGTCATTCGAAGAGGCCCTACTGGTATTCAATAAAAGGTCATTTGAAGAGTCCCTAATGGTATTCAATAAAAGGTCATTCGAAGAGTCCCTACTGGTATTCAATAAAAAGTAATTTGAAGAGTCCTTACTGGTATTCAATAAAAGGTCATTCGAAGAGTCCTTACTAGTATTCAATACAAAGTCATTCGAAGACTCCCTACTGATATTCAATAAAAAGTAATTTGAAGAGTCCCTACTGGTATTCAATAAAAGGTTATTCGAAGAGTCCCTAATGGTATTCAATAAAAGGTCATTCGAAGAGTCCTTACTAGTATTCAATAAAAGATCATTCGAAGAGTCCTTACTAGTATTCAATACAAAGTCATTCGAAGACTCCCTACTGATATTCAATAAAAAGTAATTTGAAGAGTCCCTACTGGTATTCATTAAAAGGTTATTCGAAGAGTCCCTACTGGTATTTAATAAAAGGTCATTGGAAGAGTCCCTACTGATATTCAATAAAAGGTCATTCGAAGAGTCATTACTAGTATTCAATACAAAGTCTTTCGAAGAGTCCCTACTGGTATTCAATAAAAAGTCATTTGAAGAGTCCCTACTGGTATTCAATAAAAAGTCATTCTTACTGGTATTCAATAAAAAGTCATTCAAAGTGTCCCTACTGGTATTCAATAAAAGGTCACTCAAAGAGTTCCTCCTGGTATTCAATAAAAAGTCATTCAAAGAGTCCCTACTGGTATTCTCAATAAAAAGTCATTCGAAGAGTCTCTACTGGTATTCAATAAAAGGTCATTTGAAGAGTCCCTACTGGTATTCAATAAAAGGTCATTCGAAGAGTCCTTACTAGTATTCAATACAAAGTCATTCGAAGAGTCCCTACTGGTATTCAATACAAAGTTATTTGAAGAGTCCCTACTGGTATTCAATACAAAGTTATTCGAAGAGTCCCTACTAGTATTCAATACAAAGTTATTCGAAGAGTCCCTACTGGTATTCAATACAAAGTTATTCGAAGAGTCCCTACTGGTATTCAATACAAAGTTATTTGAAGAGTCCCTACTGGTATTCAATACAAAGTTATTTGAAGAGTCCCTACTGGTATTCAATACAAAGTCATTCGAAGAGTCCCTACTGGTATTCAATACAAAGTTATTCGAAGAGTCCCTACTGTATTCAATACAAAGTTATTTGAAGAGTCCCTACTGGTATTCAATACAAAGTTATTTGAAGAGTCCCTACTGGTATTCAATACAAAGTTATTCGAAGAGTTCCTACTGGTATTCTCAATAAAAAGTCATTCGAAGAGTCCCTACTTGTATTCTCAATAAAAAGTCATTCGAAGAGTCCCTACTGGTATTCAATACAAAGTTATTTGAAGAGTCCCTACTGGTATTCAATACAAAGTCATTCGAAGAGTCCCTACTGGTATTCAATACAAAGTTATTCGAAGAGTCCCTACTGGTATTCTCAATAAAAAGTCATTCGAAGAGTCCCTACTGGTATTCAATAAAAGGTCATTCGAAGAGTCCCTACTGGTATTCTCAATAAAAAGTCATTCGAAGAGTCCCTACTGGTATTCTCAATAAAAAGTCATTCGAAGAGTCCCTACTGGTATTCAATAAAAGGTCATTCGAAGAGTCCCTACTGGTATTCTCAATAAAAAGTCATTCGAAGAGTCCCTACTGGTATTCAATAAAAGGTCATTCGAAGAGTCCCTACTGGTATTCTCAATAAAAAGTCATTCGAAGAGTCCCTACTGGTATTCTCAATACAAAGTCATTCAAAGAGTCCCTACTGGTATTCTCAATAAAAAGTCATTTGAAGAGTCCCTACTGGTATTCAATAAAAGGTCATTCGAAGAGTCCCTACTTGTATTCAATAAAACGTCATTCGAAGAGTCCTTACTAGTATTCAATACAAAGTCATTCGAAGAGTCCCTACTGGTATTCAATAAAAAGTTATTTGAAGAGTCCCTACTGGTATTCAATACAAAGTTATTTGAAGAGTCCCTACTGGTATTCAATACAAAGTTATTTGAAGAGTCCCTACTGGTATTCTCAATAAAAAGTCATTCGAAGAGTCCCTACTGGTATTTAATAAAAGGTCATTCGAAGAGTCCCTACTGGTATACAATAAAAGGTCATTCGAAGAGTCCCTACTGGTATTCAATAAAAGGTCATTCAAAGAGTCCCTACTGGTATTCTCAATAAAAAGTCATTCGAAGAGTCCCTACTGGTATTCAATAAAAGGTCATTCGAAGAGTCCCTACTGGTATTCAATAAAAGGTCATTCGAAGAGTCCTTACTAGTATTCAATACAAAGTCATTCGAAGAGTCCCTACTGGTATTCAATACAAAGTTATTTGAAGAGTCCCTACTGGTATTCAATACAAAGTTATTCGAAGAGTCCCTACTGGTATTCAATACAAAGTTATTCGAAGAGTCCCTACTGGTATTCAATACAAAGTTATTCGAAGAGTCCCTACTGGTATTCAATACAAAGTTATTTGAAGAGTCCCTACTGGTATTCAATACAAAGTTATTTGAAGAGTCCCTACTGGTATTCAATACAAATTCATTCGAAGAGTCCCTACTGGTATTCAATACAAAGTTATTCGAAGAGTCCCTACTGTATTCAATACAAAGTTATTTGAAGAGTCCCTACTGGTATTCAATACAAAGTTATTTGAAGAGTCCCTACTGGTATTCAATACAAAGTTATTCGAAGAGTCCCTACTGGTATTCTCAATAAAAAGTCATTCAAAGAGTCTCTACTGGTATTCAATAAAAGGTCATTCGAAGAGTCCCTACTGGTATTCTCAATAAAAAGTCATTCGAAGAGTCCCTACTTGTATTCTCAATAAAAAGTCATTCGAAGAGTCCCTACTGGTATTCAATACAAAGTTATTTGAAGAGTCCCTACTGGTATTCAATACAAAGTCATTCGAAGAGTCCCTACTGGTATTCAATACAAAGTTATTCGAAGAGTCCCTACTGGTATTCAATACAAAGTTATTTGAAGAGTCCCTACTGGTATTCAATACAAAGTTATTCGAAGAGTCCCTACTGGTATTCTCAATAAAAAGTCATTCGAAGAGTCCCTACTGGTATTCAATAAAAGGTCATTCGAAGAGTCCCTACTGGTATTCTCAATAAAAAGTCATTCGAAGAGTCCCTACTGGTATTCTCAATAAAAAGTCATTCGAAGAGTCCCTACTGGTATTCAAAAAAAGGTCATTCGAAGAGTCCCTACTGGTATTCTCAATAAAAAGTCATTCGAAGAGTCCCTACTGGTATTCAATAAAAGGTCATTCGAAGAGTCCCTACTGGTATTCTCAATAAAAAGTCATTCGAAGAGTCCCTACTGGTATTCTCAATACAAAGTCATTCAAAGAGTCCCTACTGGTATTCTCAATAAAAAGTCATTTGAAGAGTCCCTACTGGTATTCAATAAAAGGTCATTCGAAGAGTCCCTACTTGTATTCAATAAAAGGTCATTCGAAGAGTCCTTACTAGTATTCAATACAAAGTCATTCGAAGAGTCCCTACTGGTATTCAATACAAAGTTATTTGAAGAGTCCCTACTGGTATTCAATACAAAGTTATTTGAAGAGTCCCTACTGGTATTCAATACAAAGTTATTCGAAGAGTCCCTACTGGTATTCTCAATAAAAAGTCATTCGAAGAGTCCCAACTGGTATTTAATAAAAGGTCATTCGAAGAGTCCCTACTGGTATACAATAAAAGGTCATTCGAAGAGTCCCTACTGGTATACAATAAAAGGTCATTCGAAGAGTCCCTACTGGTATACAATAAAAGGTCATTCGAAGAGTCCCTACTGGTATTCAATAAAAGGTTATTCGAAGAGTCCTTACTGGTATACAATAAAAGGTCATTCGAAGAGTCCTTAATAGTATTCAATACGAAGTCATTCGAAGAGTCCCTACTGGTATTCAATAAAAGGTCATTCGAAGAGTCCCTACTGGTATACAATAAAAGGTCATTCGAAGAGTCCCTACTAGTATTCAATAAAAGGTCATTCGAAGAGTCCCTACTGGTATACAATAAAAGGTCATTCGAAGAGTCCCTACTGGTATACAATAAAAGGTCATTCGAAGAGTCCTTAATAGTATTCAATACGAAGTCATTAGAAGAGTCCCTACTGGTATTCAATAAAAGGTCATTCGAAGAGTCCCTACTGGTATACAATAAAAGGTCATTCGAAGAGTCCTAAATAGTATTCAATACGAAGTCATTCGAAGAGTCCCTACTGGTATACAATAAAAAGTCATTCGAAGAGTCCCTACTGGTATTCAATAAAAGGTCATTTGAAGAGTCCCTACTATTATTCAATAAAAGGTCATTCGAAGAGTCCTTAATAGTATTCAATACGAAGTCATTCGAAGAGTCCCTACTGGTATTCAATAAAAGGTCATTTGAAGAGTCCCTACTGGTATTCAATAAAAAGTCATTCGAAGAGTCCCTACTGGTATTCAATAAAAGGTCATTTGAAGAGTCCCTACTGGTATTCAATAAAAGGTCATTCGAAGAGTCCTTACTAGTATTCAATACGAAGTCATTCGAAGAGTCCCTATTGGTATTTAATAAAAGGTCATTTGAAGAGTCCCTACTAGTATTCAATAAAAGGTCATTCGAAGAGTCCTTAATAGTTATCAATACGAAGTCATTCGAAGAGTCCCTACTGGTATTCAATAAAAGGTCATTCGAAGAGTCCCTACTGGTATTCAATAAAAGGTCATTTGAAGAGTCCCTACTGGTATTCAATAAAAGGTCATTCGAAGAGTCATTACTAGTATTCAATACAAAGTCTTTCGAAGAGTCCCTACTGGTATTCAATAAAAAGTCATTTGAAGAGTCCCTACTGGTATTCAATAAAAGGTTATTCGAAGAGTCCCTACTGGTATTTAATAAAAGGTCATTGGAAGAGTCCCTACTGATATTCAATAAAAGGTCATTCGAAGAGTCCTTACTAGTATTCAATACAAAGTCTTTCGAAGAGTCCCTACTGGTATTCAATAAAAAGTCATTTGAAGAGTCCCTACTGGTATTCAATAAAAAGTCATTCTTACTGGTATTCAATAAAAAGTCATTCAAAGTGTCCCTACTGGTATTCAATAAAAGGTCACTCAAAGAGTTCCTCCTGGTATTCAATAAAAAGTCATTCAAAGAGTCCCTACTGGTATTCTCAATAAAAAGTCATTCGAAGAGTCTCTACTGGTATTCAATAAAAGGTCATTTGAAGAGTCCCTACTGGTATTCAATAAAAGGTCATTCGAAGAGTCCTTACTAGTATTCAATACAAAGTCATTCGAAGAGTCCCTACTGGTATTCAATACAAAGTTATTTGAAGAGTCCCTACTGGTATTCAATACAAAGTTATTCGAAGAGTCCCTACTAGTATTCAATACAAAGTTATTCGAAGAGTCCCTACTGGTATTCAATACAAAGTTATTCGAAGAGTCCCTACTGGTATTCAATACAAAGTTATTTGAAGAGTCCCTACTGGTATTCAATACAAAGTTATTTGAAGAGTCCCTACTGGTATTCAATACAAAGTCATTCGAAGAGTCCCTACTGGTATTCAATACAAAGTTATTCGAAGAGTCCCTACTGTATTCAATACAAAGTTATTTGAAGAGTCCCTACTGGTATTCAATACAAAGTTATTTGAAGAGTCCCTACTGGTATTCAATACAAAGTTATTCGAAGAGTTCCTACTGGTATTCTCAATAAAAAGTCATTCGAAGAGTCCCTACTTGTATTCTCAATAAAAAGTCATTCGAAGAGTCCCTACTGGTATTCAATACAAAGTTATTTGAAGAGTCCCTACTGGTATTCAATACAAAGTCATTCGAAGAGTCCCTACTGGTATTCAATACAAAGTTATTCGAAGAGTCCCTACTGGTATTCTCAATAAAAAGTCATTAGAAGAGTCCCTACTGGTATTCAATAAAAGGTCATTCGAAGAGTCCCTACTGGTATTCTCAATAAAAAGTCATTCGAAGAGTCCCTACTGGTATTCTCAATAAAAAGTCATTCGAAGAGTCCCTACTGGTATTCAAAAAAAGGTCATTCGAAGAGTCCCTACTGGTATTCTCAATAAAAAGTCATTCGAAGAGTCCCTACTGGTATTCTCAATACAAAGTCATTCAAAGAGTCCCTACTGGTATTCTCAATAAAAAGTCATTTGAAGAGTCCCTACTGGTATTCAATAAAAGGTCATTCGAAGAGTCCCTACTTGTATTCAATAAAACGTCATTCGAAGAGTCCTTACTAGTATTCAATACAAAGTCATTCGAAGAGTCCCTACTGGTATTCAATAAAAAGTTATTTGAAGAGTCCCTACTGGTATTCAATACAAAGTTATTTGAAGAGTCCCTACTGGTATTCAATACAAAGTTATTTGAAGAGTCCCTACTGGTATTCTCAATAAAAAGTCATTCGAAGAGTCCCTACTGGTATTTAATAAAAGGTCATTCGAAGAGTCCCTACTGGTATACAATAAAAGGTCATTCGAAGAGTCCCTACTGGTATTCAATAAAAGGTCATTCAAAGAGTCCCTACTGGTATTCTCAATAAAAAGTCATTCGAAGAGTCCCTACTGGTATTCAATAAAAGGTCATTCGAAGAGTCCCTACTGGTATTCAATAAAAGGTCATTCGAAGAGTCCTTACTAGTATTCAATACAAAGTCATTCGAAGAGTCCCTACTGGTATTCAATACAAAGTTATTTGAAGAGTCCCTACTGGTATTCAATACAAAGTTATTCGAAGAGTCCCTACTGGTATTCAATACAAAGTTATTCGAAGAGTCCCTACTGGTATTCAATACAAAGTTATTCGAAGAGTCCCTACTGGTATTCAATACAAAGTTATTTGAAGAGTCCCTACTGGTATTCAATACAAAGTTATTTGAAGAGTCCCTACTGGTATTCAATACAAATTCATTCGAAGAGTCCCTACTGGTATTCAATACAAAGTTATTCGAAGAGTCCCTACTGTATTCAATACAAAGTTATTTGAAGAGTCCCTACTGGTATTCAATACAAAGTTATTTGAAGAGTCCCTACTGGTATTCAATACAAAGTTATTCGAAGAGTCCCTACTGGTATTCTCAATAAAAAGTCATTCAAAGAGTCTCTACTGGTATTCAATAAAAGGTCATTCGAAGAGTCCCTACTGGTATTCTCAATAAAAAGTCATTCGAAGAGTCCCTACTTGTATTCTCAATAAAAAGTCATTCGAAGAGTCCCTACTGGTATTCAATACAAAGTTATTTGAAGAGTCCCTACTGGTATTCAATACAAAGTCATTCGAAGAGTCCCTACTGGTATTCAATACAAAGTTATTCGAAGAGTCCCTACTGGTATTCAATACAAAGTTATTTGAAGAGTCCCTACTGGTATTCAATACAAAGTTATTCGAAGAGTCCCTACTGGTATTCTCAATAAAAAGTCATTCGAAGAGTCCCTACTGGTATTCAATAAAAGGTCATTCGAAGAGTCCCTACTGGTATTCTCAATAAAAAGTCATTCGAAGAGTCCCTACTGGTATTCTCAATAAAAAGTCATTCGAAGAGTCCCTACTGGTATTCAAAAAAAGGTCATTCGAAGAGTCCCTACTGGTATTCTCAATAAAAAGTCATTCGAAGAGTCCCTACTGGTATTCAATAAAAGGTCATTCGAAGAGTCCCTACTGGTATTCTCAATAAAAAGTCATTCGAAGAGTCCCTACTGGTATTCTCAATACAAAGTCATTCAAAGAGTCCCTACTGGTATTCTCAATAAAAAGTCATTTGAAGAGTCCCTACTGGTATTCAATAAAAGGTCATTCGAAGAGTCCCTACTTGTATTCAATAAAAGGTCATTCGAAGAGTCCTTACTAGTATTCAATACAAAGTCATTCGAAGAGTCCCTACTGGTATTCAATACAAAGTTATTTGAAGAGTCCCTACTGGTATTCAATACAAAGTTATTTGAAGAGTCCCTACTGGTATTCAATACAAAGTTATTCGAAGAGTCCCTACTGGTATTCTCAATAAAAAGTCATTCGAAGAGTCCCAACTGGTATTTAATAAAAGGTCATTCGAAGAGTCCCTACTGGTATACAATAAAAGGTCATTCGAAGAGTCCCTACTGGTATACAATAAAAGGTCATTCGAAGAGTCCCTACTGGTATACAATAAAAGGTCATTCGAAGAGTCCCTACTGGTATTCAATAAAAGGTTATTCGAAGAGTCCTTACTGGTATACAATAAAAGGTCATTCGAAGAGTCCTTAATAGTATTCAATACGAAGTCATTCGAAGAGTCCCTACTGGTATTCAATAAAAGGTCATTCGAAGAGTCCCTACTGGTATACAATAAAAGGTCATTCGAAGAGTCCCTACTAGTATTCAATAAAAGGTCATTCGAAGAGTCCCTACTGGTATACAATAAAAGGTCATTCGAAGAGTCCCTACTGGTATACAATAAAAGGTCATTCGAAGAGTCCTTAATAGTATTCAATACGAAGTCATTAGAAGAGTCCCTACTGGTATTCAATAAAAGGTCATTCGAAGAGTCCCTACTGGTATACAATAAAAGGTCATTCGAAGAGTCCTTAATAGTATTCAATACGAAGTCATTCGAAGAGTCCCTACTGGTATACAATAAAAAGTCATTCGAAGAGTCCCTACTGGTATTCAATAAAAGGTCATTTGAAGAGTCCCTACTATTATTCAATAAAAGGTCATTCGAAGAGTCCTTAATAGTATTCAATACGAAGTCATTCGAAGAGTCCCTACTGGTATTCAATAAAAGGTCATTCGAAGAGTCCCTACTGGTATTCAATAAAAGGTCATTTGAAGAGTCCCTACTGGTATTCAATAAAAGGTCATTTGAAGAGTCCCTACTGGTATTCAATAAAAGGTCATTCGAAGAGTCCTTAATAGTATTCAATACGAAGTCATTCGAAGAGTCCCTACTGGTATTTAATAAAAGGTCATTTGAAGAGTCCCTACTAGTATTCAATAAAAGGTCATTCGAAGAGTCCTTAATAGTTATCAATACGAAGTCATTCGAAGAGTCCCTACTGGTATTCAATAAAAGGTCATTCGAAGAGTCCCTACTGGTATTCAATAAAAGGTCATTTGAAGAGTCCCTACTGGTATTCAATAAAAGGTCATTCGAAGAGTCCTTAATAGTATTCAATACGAAGTCATTCGAAGAGTCCCTACTGGTATTCAATAAAAGGTCATTTGAAGAGTCCCTACTGGTATTCAATAAAAGGTCATTTGAAGAGTCCCTACTGGTATTCAATAAAAAGTCATTCGAAGAGTCCTTAATAGTATTCAATACGAAGTCATTCGAAGAGTCCCTACTGGTATACAATAAAAGGTCATTGGAAGAGTCCCTACTGGTATTCAATAAAAGGTCATTCGAAGAGTCCCTACTGGTATTCAATAAAAGGTCATTCGAAGAGTCCCTACTGGTATTCAATAAAAGGTCATTCGAAGAGGCCCTACTGGTATTCAATATAAGGTCATTCGAAGAGGCCCTACTGGTATTCAATAAAAGGTCATTTGAAGAGTCCCTACTGGTATTCAATAAAAGGTCATTCGAAGAGTCCCTACTGGTATTCAATAAAAAGTAATTTGAAGAGTCCTTACTGGTATTCAATAAAAGGTCATTCGAAGAGTCCTTACTAGTATTCAATACAAAGTCATTCGAAGACTCCCTACTGATATTCAATAAAAAGTAATTTGAAGAGTCCCTACTGGTATTCAATAAAAGGTTATTCGAAGAGTCCCTACTGGTATTTAATAAAAGGTCATTGGAAGAGTCCCTACTGATATTCAATAAAAGGTCATTCGAAGAGTCCTTACTAGTATTCAATACAAAGTCTTTCGAAGAGTCCCTACTGGTATTCAATAAAAAGTCATTTGAAGAGTCCCTACTGGTATTCAATAAAAAGTCATTCGAAGAGTCCTTAATAGTATTCAATACGAAGTCATTCGAAGAGTCCCTACTGGTATACAATAAAAGGTCATTGGAAGAGTCCCTACTGGTATTCAATAAAAGGTCATTCGAAGAGTCCCTACTGGTATTCAATAAAAGGTCATTCGAAGAGTCCCTACTGGTATTCAATAAAAGGTCATTCGAAGAGGCCCTACTGGTATTCAATATAAGGTCATTCGAAGAGGCCCTACTGGTATTCAATAAAAGGTCATTTGAAGAGTCCCTACTGGTATTCAATAAAAGGTCATTCGAAGAGTCCCTACTGGTATTCAATAAAAAGTAATTTGAAGAGTCCTTACTGGTATTCAATAAAAGGTCATTCGAAGAGTCCTTACTAGTATTCAATACAAAGTCATTCGAAGACTCCCTACTGATATTCAATAAAAAGTAATTTGAAGAGTCCCTACTGGTATTCAATAAAAGGTTATTCGAAGAGTCCCTACTGGTATTCAATAAAAGGTCATTCGAAGAGTCCTTACTAGTATTCAATAAAAGGTCATTCGAAGAGTCCTTACTAGTATTCAATACAAAGTCATTCGAAGACTCCCTACTGATATTCAATAAAAAGTAATTTGAAGAGTCCCTACTGGTATTCAATAAAAGGTTATTCGAAGAGTCCCTACTGGTATTTAATAAAAGGTCATTGGAAGAGTCCCTACTGATATTCAATAAAAGGTCATTCGAAGAGTCCTTACTAGTATTCAATACAAAGTCTTTCGAAGAGTCCCTACTGGTATTCAATAAAAAGTCATTTGAAGAGTCCCTACTGGGATTCAATAAAAAGTCATTCTTACTGGTATTCAATAAAAAGTCATTCAAAGTGTCCCTACTGGTATTCAATAAAAGGTCACTCAAAGAGTTCCTCCTGGTATTCAATAAAAAGTCATTCAAAGAGTCCCTACTGGTATTCTTAATAAAAAGTCATTCGAAGAGTCCCTACTGGTATTCAATAAAAGGTCATTTGAAGAGTCCCTACTGGTATTCAATAAAAGGTCATTCGAAGAGTCCTTACTAGTATTCAATACAAAGTCATTCGAAGAGTCCCTACTGGTATTCAATAAAAAGTAATTTGAAGAGTCCCTACTGGTATTCAATACGAAGTCATTCGAAGAGTCCCTACTAGTATTCAATACAAAGTTATTCGAAGAGTCCCTACTGGTATTCAATACAAAGTTATTCGAAGAGTCCCTACTGGTATTCAATACAAAGTTATTTGAAGAGTCCCTACTGGTATTCAATACAAAGTTATTTGAAGAGTCCCTACTGGTATTCAATACAAAGTCATTCGAAGAGTCCCTACTGGTATTCAATACAAAGTTATTCGAAGAGTTTCTACTGTATTCAATACAAAGTTATTTGAAGAGTCCCTACTGGTATTCAATACAAAGTTATTTGAAGAGTCCCTACTGGTATTCAATACAAAGTTATTCGAAGAGTCCCTACTGGTATTCTCAATAAAAAGTCATTCGAAGAGTCCCTACTGGTATTCAATAAAAGGTCATTCGAAGAGTCCCTACTGGTATTCTCAATAAAAAGTCATTCGAAGAGTCCCTACTTGTATTCTCAATAAAAAGTCATTCGAAGAGTCCCTACTGGTATTCAATACAAAGTTATTTGAAGAGTCCCTACTGGTATTCAATACAAAGTCATTCGAAGAGTCCCTACTGGTATTCAATACAAAGTTATTCGAAGAGTCCCTACTGGTATTCAATACAAAGTTATTTGAAGAGTCCCTACTGGTATTCAATACAAAGTTATTCGAAGAGTCCCTACTGGTATTCTCAATAAAAAGTCATTCGAAGAGTCCCTACTGGTATTCAATGAAAGGTCATTCGAAGAGTCCCTACTGGTATTCTCAATAAAAAGTCATTCGAAGAGTCCCTACTGGTATTCTCAATAAAAAGTCATTCGAAGAGTCCCTACTGGTATTCAATAAAAGGTCATTCGAAGAGTCCCTACTGGTATTCTCAATAAAAAGTCATTCGAAGAGTCCCTACTGGTATTCAATAAAAGGTCATTCGAAGAGTCCCTACTGGTATTCTCAATAAAAAGTCATTCGAAGAGTCCCTACTGGTATTCTCAATACAAAGTCATTCAAAGAGTCCCTACTGGTATTCTCAATAAAAAGTCATTTGAAGAGTCCCTACTGGTATTCAATAAAAGGTCATTCGAAGAGTCCCTACTTGTATTCAATAAAAGGTCATTCGAAGAGTCCTTACTTGTATTTAATACAAAGTCATTCGAAGAGTCCCTACTGGTATTCAATACAAAGTTATTTGAAGAGTCCCTACTGGTATTCAATACAAAGTTATTTGAAGAGTCCCTACTGGTATTCAATACAAAGTTATTCGAAGAGTCCCTACTGGTATTCTCAATAAAAAGTCATTCGAAGAGTCCCTACTGGTATTCATTAAAAGGTCATTCGAAGAGTCCCTACTGGTATACAATAAAAGGTCATTCGAAGAGTCCCTACTGGTATTCAATAAAAGGTCATTCGAAGAGTCCCTACTGGTATTCTCAATAAAAAGTCATTCGAAGAGTCCCTACTGGTATTCAATAAAAAGTCATTCGAAGAGTCCCTACTGGTATTCAATAAAAGGTCATTCGAAGAGTCCTTACTAGTATTCAATACAAAGTCATTCGAAGAGTCCCTACTGGTATTCAATACAAAGTTATTTGAAGAGTCCCTACTGGTATTCAATACAAAGTTATTCGAAGAGTCCCTACTGGTATTCAATACAAAGTTATTCGAAGAGTCCCTACTGGTATTCAATACAAAGTTATTCGAAGAGTCCCTACTGGTATTCAATACAAAGTTATTTGAAGAGTCCCTACTGGTATTCAATACAAAGTTATTTGAAGAGTCCCTACTGGTATTCAATACAAAGTCATTCGAAGAGTCCCTACTTGTATTCAATACAATGTTATTCGAAGAGTCCCTACTGTATTCAATACAAAGTTATTTGAAGAGTCCCTACTGGTATTCAATACAAAGTTATTTGAAGAGTCCCTACTGGTATTCAATACAAAGTTATTCGAAGAGTCCCTACTGGTATTCTCAATAAAAAGTCATTCGAAGAGTCCCTACTGGTATTCAATAAAAGGTCATTCGAAGAGTCCCTACTGGTATTCTCAATAAAAAGTCATTCGAAGAGTCCCTACTTGTATTCTCAATAAAAAGTCATTCGAAGAGTCCCTACTGGTATTCAATACAAAGTTATTTGAAGAGTCCCTACTGGTATTCAATACAAAGTCATTCGAAGAGTCCCTACTGGTATTCAATACAAAGTTATTCGAAGAGTCCCTACTGGTATTCAATACAAAGTTATTTGAAGAGTCCCTACTGGTATTCAATACAAAGTTATTCGAAGAGTCCCTACTGGTATTCTCAATAAAAAGTCATTCGCAGAGTCCCTACTGGTATTCAATAAAAGGTCATTCGAAGAGTCCCTACTGGTATTCTCAATAAAAAGTCATTCGAAGAGTCCCTACTGGTATTCTCAATAAAAAGTCATTCGAAGAGTCCCTACTGGTATTCAATAAAAGGTCATTCGAAGAGTCCCTACTGGTATTCTCAATAAAAAGTCATTCGAAGAGTCCCTACTGGTATTCAATAAAAGGTCATTCGAAGAGTCCCTACTGGTATTCTCAATAAAAAGTCATTCGAAGAGTCCCTACTGGTATTCTCAATACAAAGTCATTCAAAGAGTCCCTACTGGTATTCTCAATAAAAAGTCATTTGAAGAGTCCCTACTGGTATTCAATAAAAGGTCATTCGAAGAGTCCCTACTTGTATTCAATAAAAGGTCATTCGAAGAGTCCTTACTAGTATTCAATACAAAGTCATTCGAAGAGTCCCTACTGGTATTCAATACAAAGTTATTTGAAGAGTCCCTACTGGTATTCAATACAAAGTTATTCGAAGAGTCCCTACTGGTATTCTCAATAAAAAGTCATTCGAAGAGTCCCTACTGGTATTCAATACAAAGTCATTCGAAGAGTCCCTACTGGTATTCAATACAAAGTTATTCGAAGAGTCCCTACTGGTATTCAATACAAAGTTATTCGAAGAGTCCCTACTGGTATTCAATACAAAGTTATTTGAAGAGTCCCTACTGGTATTCAATACAAAGTTATTTGAAGAGTCCCTACTGGTATTCAATACAAAGTCATTCGAAGAGTCCCTACTGGTATTCAATACAAAGTTATTCGAAGAGTCCCTACTGTATTCAATACAAAGTTATTTGAAGAGTCCCTACTGGTATTCAATACAAAGTTATTTGAAGAGTCCCTACTGGTATTCAATACAAAGATATTCGAAGAGTCCCTACTGGTATTCTCAATAAAAAGTCATTCGAAGAGTCCCTACTGGTATTCAATAAAAGGTCATTCGAAGAGTCCCTACTGGTATTCTCAATAAAAAGTCATTCGAAGAGTCCCTACTTGTATTCTCAATAAAAAGTCATTCGAAGAGTCCCTACTGGTATTCAATACAAAGTTATTTGAAGAGTCCCTACTGGTATTCAATACAAAGTCATTCGAAGAGTCCCTACTGGTATTCAATACAAAGTTATTCGAAGAGTCCCTACTGGTATTCAATACAAAGTTATTTGAAGAGTCCCTACTGGTATTCAATACAAAGTTATTCGAAGAGTCCCTACTGGTATTCTCAATAAAAAGTCATTCGAAGAGTCCCTACTTGTATTCAATAAAAGGTCATTCGAAGAGTCCCTACTGGTATTCTCAATAAAAAGTCATTCGAAGAGTCCCTACTGGTATTCTCAATAAAAAGTCATTCGAAGAGTCCCTACTGGTATTCAATAAAAGGTCATTCGAAGAGTCCCTACTGGTATTCTCAATAAAAAGTCATTCGAAGAGTCCCTACTGGTATTCAATAAAAGGTCATTCGAAGAGTCCCTACTGGTATTCTCAATAAAAAGTCATTCGAAGAGTCCCTACTGGTATTCTCAATACAAAGTCATTCAAAGAGTCCCTACTGGTATTCTCAATAAAAAGTCATTTGAAGAGTCCCTACTGGTATTCAATAAAAGGTCATTCGAAGAGTCCCTACTTGTATTCAATAAAAGGTCATTCGAAGAGTCCTTACTAGTATTCAATACAAAGTCATTCGAAGAGTCCCTACTGGTATTCAATACAAAGTTATTTGAAGAGTCCCTACTGGTATTCAATACAAAGTTATTTGAAGAGTCCCTACTGGTATTCAATACAAAGTTATTCGAAGAGTCCCTACTGGTATTCTCAATAAAAAGTCATTCGAAGAGTCCCTACTGGTATTCAATAAAAGGTCATTCGAAGAGTCCCTACTGGTATACAATAAAAGGTAATTCGAAGAGTCCCTACTGGTATTCAATAAAAGGTCATTCGAAGAGTCCCTACTGGTATTCTCAATAAAAAGTCATTCGAAGAGTCCCTACTGGTATTCAATAAAAGGTCATTCGAAGAGTCCCTACTGGTATTCAATAAAAGGTCATTCGAAGAGTCCCTACTGGTATACAATAAAAGGTCATTCGAAGAGTCCCTCGTGGTATACAATAAAAGGTCATTCGAAGAGTCCCTACTGGTATTCAATAAAAAGTCATTTGAAGAGTCCCTACTGGTATTCAATAAAAGGTCATTCGAAGAGTCCCTACTGGTATACAATAAAAGGTCATTCGAAGAGTCCCTACTGGTAGTCAATAAAAGGTCATTCGAAGAGTCCCTACTTGTATTCAATAAAAGGTCATTCGAAGAGTCCCTACTAGTATTCAATACAAAGTCATTCGAAGAGTCCCTACTGGTATTCAATACAAAGTTATTTGAAGAGTCCCTACTGGTATTCAATACAAAGTTATTTGAAGAGTCCCTACTGGTATTCAATACAAAGTTATTTGAAGAGTCCCTACTGGTATTCTCAATAAAAAGTCATTCGAAGAGTCCCTACTGGTATTCAATAAAAGGTCATTCGAAGAGTCCCTACTGGTATACAATAAAAGGTCATTCGAAGAGTCCCTACTGGTATTCAATAAAAGGTCATTTGAAGAGTCCCTACTGGTATTCTCAATAAAAAGTCATTCGAAGAGTCCCTACTGGTATTCAATAAAAGGTCATTCGAAGAGTCCCTACTGGTATTCAATAAAAGGTCATTCGAAGAGTCCCTACTTGTATACAATAAAAGGTCATTCGAAGAGTCCCTACTGGTATTCAATAAAAGGTCATTCGAAGAGTCCCTACTGGTATTCAATAAAAGGTCATTTGAAGAGTCCCTACTGGTATTCAATAAAAGGTCATTTGAAGAGTCCCTACTGGTATTCAATAAAAAGTCATTCGAAGAGTCCCTACTGGTATTCAATAAAAGGTCATTCGAAGAGTCCCTACTGGTATACAATAAAAGGTCATTCGAAGAGTCCCTACTGGTATTCAATAAAAGGTCATTCGAAGAGTCCCTACTGGTATTCTCAATAAAAAGTCATTCGAAGAGTCCCTACTGGTATTCTCAATAAAAAGTCATTCGAAGAGTCCCTACTGGTATTCAATAAAAGGTCATTCGAAGAGTCCCTACTGGTATTCTCAATAAAAAGTCATTCGAAGAGTCCCTACTGGTATTCAATAAAAGGTCATTCGAAGAGTCCCTACTGGTATTCTCAATAAAAAGTCATTCGAAGAGTCCTTACTGGTATTCTCAATACAAAGTCATTCAAAGAGTCCCTACTGGTATTCTCAATAAAAAGTCATTCGAAGAGTCCCTACTGGTATTTAATAAAAGGTCATTAGAAGAGTCCCTACTTGTATTCAATAAAAGGTCATTCGAAGAGTCCTTACTAGTATTCAATACAAAGTCATTCGAAGAGTCCGTACTGGTATTCAATACAAAGTTATTTGAAGAGTCCCTACTGGTATTCAATAAAAATTCATTCAAACTGTCCCTACTGGTATTCAATAAAAGGTCATTCGAAGAGTTCCTACTGGTATTCAATAAAAAGTCATTCAAAGAGTGCCTAATGGTATTCAATGAAAGGTCATTCGAAGAGTCCCTACTGGTATTCAATAAAAAGTCATTCGAAGAGTCCCTACTGGTATTCAATAAATAATTTAGAATCATCGTAGGCCTACAAGTATCCGAAACACCCTCATTTCAAACGAACATTACAAGACACAGTTTTCAATGCTGATGCTTGTTATACAACATTTGTTGCATTTTCCCTCATAAGTCCCATAATGGAAAACTCGGGGTATTCTATCAAGAAATGTGCTTAATATAGTTTGAAGCAAATCTGTGATACCATTTGTCTTTATAAACTTTCATTTATATTACATATTTAGTAAGCTAAATATTTCATAATCAATAAATATATAGCTAATAGAAGGACATGTTGTTGGAAATAGAAGTTACGTAGTCTTTAACTCGTCGTGACAAAGCGCAACACTCAGTTTGATAATGGTATCGTATCGCTGCTAATTAGCGGAAGAAGAACCTGAAACACTCATTAATGTAACAATAAATAATCAATCATAATATTTAAATTTCACGGTTTCACTTAAATTGGCACACTTAAAATGACAGATAAAATTCTCTTATGAGGCTCATATAGGGCTACTTACTTTTCAATTTGTACTTTATATGTCAACTAGAGTTTATGAATCCTTACAAAAAATTTATTATTGTATTGATAATTTTCTTGTTTAGTTATTATATGTATGGTTGAATTTTTCCTTTATATAATAAACAATTCAACGGGAATTGCTATTTCCACAAAGTAATTGAAAGGTGTTTGGTTATTTAAAAGGAGGTAGAGCCCGATTTTATTAACAAATTAATTAGGTTTGAAGTAGAATTCTAAATGAAGTTATTCTTACTGGCTCCACCAACAAGGAACAAATGGTGTATAAGGTGATGACAGGTTCAACTACAATACATCAAACCAAAGATGTACACAATTGTAAAATGATCTAGCAAGATAGATTTTACTGTGCATGCGCTTTTTAAGAGCTTTTTAAGAATTTTTAACATTCGTGATGTAATTAAATTCAGTATGTGGCCTTTTAGTAGAATGCAGTAAGTTGAGGTGTTTATCATTCACAGTTTATAATTGTTAGGCCAAGAGAGTACAGCTATATTGAAGTTATGACGCTTTCTAAAATAATAAAAAACGCCAATATAAATAATTTAAAAAACGCACATACATATAATTATTTTAATAAAAGTTAGATGTAAAGGTATAAAATACACAATAAAACTCTCTGTAAGTGTATGGGTGGGTGGGTCAATATCAATGGACGTGTGTGGATGCGTGGATAGACCTTTACCACTATGCGTTTATGGGTGGGTGGTTGTATTTATACCACCGTACGTGTATGGGAGGTTCTATACCACTATACTGCCCACCTAAGCAAAAGTGCCGTAAGTCCAAAAATGTCAATTTTGAGTTAGATGTGGTTTCCTACATTTTTGACCACGGGGAATCCAATGGACTAGTCAAAATTGCCGTATCTCCAACACATAATGAGATATTAGGGTTTCTATTGCAGTATGTCCAGTATAAAGTACCATGTTTCTAAGCAAGACTGCCGCAAGTACACAATTCTAATCAAAAGTGCAGTAACTCCGTTGGAGTTACTGCGTTTATGCTTAGACCTCTGTACTTACGGCAGTTTTGCTTAGCAGTTGGTGTACATACTGCAGTCTTGCTTAGTAGATGTTTAACAGCTGGTGAACATAATGCACTGTTTATTTGTTGTCAGTGAATTTTCGAGGTTATGTTTGGTTGCAAATCAGTTTATTTTGAGTTACTGTGCATGTTAAGTATGAAGAGAAAATATATTTACAGTTGATATTTGTTTGTTTAGTGGACATTTAAGGTATTTAAAGTTAACGTATTTTGGTTTTTTTATGGAACATGAGTAATCTAAAGTGTAAAACTGTGTCAGCTCGTTCAAAACTTATATTAAACTTAGCTCTTGAAAGCACCAAGATGGGTTCAGATGAACAAGATGGTAAATCGCTAACAGTTCTACCTAAAGATGATAATAATATATGTAGTGATTTATTAAAAACAAAGTCTAATGAAGAACCTGGACCGTCAAGTTTCAGTGTATGCCAAATATTGCCAGGAGACAATGTTGCAAATGAAACATTATCAGATACTGTTATTTTGCCAGTGGTACCAGAAAACCATATACCAGTGTTTGATATGAATACAAAAACACTTCTACCACGTCCATTGGAAGAATTTGATTTTAACGAAATTGATTATTTAGTGCAACAAAATGACAATATGAGCATGGAAGAGTATGTTAATTCACAGGAAAATGAGTACTGTGATTTGAATTTTTCTAAAACTGATAACCTAGAAAATAATGTTAATTGTCTAGGGAATGAAAACAGCCTTGACGAAAAAGACAATGAGAAAAATGAATTTGACGAAGTTGCTACTTCTGAAGAACGCGAGCTTTTGCTTTTGACAAGTGCCAATGACTTCAGCTTAAATGATAACCATGGGACCACTTCTATAGACCAACCCATCACAGAAATCGATGGAGTTTTAACTCACAATGTCAAGAAAAGAAGGAAGTTTGACAACAGCCTAGAAGAAAGAAAAAAACTGAAAGTTGAACAAACAAAAACAGCTCATGGAGTAAAAGAGGTACCCTGTGAAAAGGCCGATGGTTTTTGTAAAAAGAAATGTGGCCAGAATATCGACTCTGAAAGAAGAAAGCTAATAAATAAACATTTTTGGGATATGGAGTGGGCTAAACGTAGACATTTTATTTTGACCTCATGTGAAAAACTTGATGTACAAAGAAGAAGAGGAAAAAGTATTGATTCAGACAGGCGATCCCTTTCTATTAAATACTATCTTAAAGATGACAGTGACATACGGCATGAAGTTTGTAAGAGTTTTTTTCTTACGACACTAGGTTATAAGAAAACCAATGATCGGTTTGTGCACTACACACTGACAAACACTCCTACAGGAGCTTTAACTCCGCCTAGTGATAGGAGAGGACAACAGCCTTCAAAAAATAAAGGGCCCCATGAAAAAATCATACAACACATTGAATCGTTCCATCCCACGATATCCCACTGCAGACGGGAGCATGCTCCAGATGTGCGGTACCTCCCAGGTGACGTAAACGTAGCTCTTATGCACAGTGACTTTCTTAACAAATTCCCTGAGTTTAAGGGAAGAGTGTCCTATGATTTATACAGGCGCATTGTTAAAGAGCAACACATTTCATTTGCACAACTAGGGCACGAAGAGTGCGAGAAGTGTGAACAGTTTTCACTTCATGGTCACAAGAAAGAAAATCTTGACCCTTCATGTGATGTCTGTAAACAACGGGGCATTCATAATGAATTATTAACTGAAGCAAGAACTGCATATAAATATTTTTCAGAACAAGAATTACCAGACGATACGATTTGTTTTTCAAGTGATATGCAAAAGATAATCATGTTGCCAAGAGTGGATATGTTCAAAAAAGTAATATTTATAAAGCGCTTGATAGCCTATCATGAAACTTTTGCTCCGGTGGGAAAAAAAAGTAAGTTAAAAGTTCACTCCATACTGTGGCATGAAGGAATATCTGGCCGCAATAAAGAAGACAGTGTAAGCGCGTTGTATATGTTTTTAAAACAACAAAGGGATGTTGATAAAGTTGTGCTTTGGTTAGACAATTGTTCTTCCCAAAACAAGAATTGGTGTCTATTTACATTTTTAGTATACATCATTAACTCGGATGACATTGCAGCTAAAGAAATAGTTCTTAACTATTTTCAACCTGGACACTCATTTATGAGTGCAGACAGTTTCCACCATCAGGTGGAACAATCTTTAAAAGTTCAAAGAAAAACTTACGACTTTGAAGATTTTGTATCTTCTGTAAGAAAAGCCAAGCCTGGAAAAGTTGAAGCTATAAAAATGCAACACTTTGATTTCTTTCACTGGCCCGATTACGTCTCCCAGCAAAAACTAAAAGCCCCGTCAAGATTGTACTTGTGCGACCTTGTTCATGTCAAAGCTGTACGTGGGAGTTATCAGTTGCTATGCAAGACAAATTATGATGTAATGAGCCCCTACCAAGAACTGGACTTTCTACAAAAAAAGCCATGAAAGGAATTAAACTTCCCAGCCACCACACTTCTCCATGTGGATTTCCTCACGAAAAAAAATGAACATTCTCAAATCTCTCGGTGACATATTGCCAGAAAACCGCAAACAGTTTTGGAAAGATTTGCCTACCCCACAGCCGAAAGACTAAACTTTGTGTGCCTTAGCATTAGCCAAACCTAAGTATAGGCCTAGGCCTAGTTTCATTTTTTGCAAAATAGGCCCTATGTCAATTAAAACTTTATACTTTTATAATTGTAATTTTTAATGGAGTGTCATTAAAAATTTGTTTGTACTTTTAAAATTGTGTAGTGTCATTTATTTAAAATAAAGGAATATTTTTTCCGTATGTTTACTTTAAGTTAATAATAATTTTTATTATTGCATTAATGAAAATTATTGCAATTAACACTTTTAAACATAAAAATAATCTCAATGAGATGTTTAAAACAACACTTTTTAATGGTCAATTAATTGGTACCGGTAATATAAGACTATGGACATACGGCACTTAAAAAACAATTATTGAACACATTAACTAAGCAAAAGTGCCGTATGTACGGTATTTTCTTTATTTCTATTTTTTTAACCTATTAAACATTAAGGACACACAGTAAAACTTCTTACATGTGTTTTACATAAATGCATCCAACAACTGAGTAAAAAAAAATCTATTAGTGTCATATGAAATAATACAGCAATGTGGTAAACTTTAAACAATGATTTCGCAAAATCCAATTTTTGGACTTACGGCACTTTTGCTTAGGTGGGCAGATACTGTGACCTTACAATATGATCTTACGTGCATGCGCGAGTCAATAACATCGTACGTGTATGGGAGGTTCTATACCACTGTACTGTGACCTTACAATATGATCTTACGTGCATTCGCGAGTCAATACCATCGTACGTGTATGGGAGGTTCTATACC
Organism: Stictocephala bisonia; assembly: GCA_035578905.1. NCBI lineage: Eukaryota > Metazoa > Arthropoda > Insecta > Hemiptera > Membracidae > Stictocephala > Stictocephala bisonia. Next base: position 185,429 of record JAQJVL010000098.1, on the reverse strand, counting down.
ACTGTACTGTGACCTTACAATATGACTTTACGTGCATGTGCGCGTTAATACCACCGTACGTGGATGAGAGGTTCTATACCACTGTACTGTGACTTTACGTGCATGCGCGCGTTAATACCACCGTACGCGTATGGGAGGTTCTATACCACTGTACTGTGACCTTACAATATGACCTTACGAGCATGCGCGAGTCAATACCACCGTACGTGTATGGGAGGTTCTATATCACTGTACTGTGACCTTACAATATGACCTTACGTGCATGCGTGCGTTAATACCACCGTACGGGTATGGGAGGTTCTATACCACTGTACTGTGACTTTACGTGCATGCGCGCGTTAATACCACCGTACGCGTATGGGAGGTTCTATACCACTGTACTGTGACCTTACAATATGACCTTACGTGCATGCGCGAGTCAATACCATCGTACGTGTATGGGAGGTTCTATACCACTGTACTGTGACCTTACAATATGACCTTACGTGCATGCGCGAGTCAATACCATCGTACGTGTATGGGAGGTTCTATACCACTGTACTGTGACTTTACGTGCATGCGCGCGTTAATACCACCGTACGCGTATGGGAGGTTCTATACCACTGTACTGTGACCTTACAATATGACCTTACGTGCATGCGCGAGTCAATACCACCGTACGAGTATGGGAGAGGTTCTATACCACTGTACTGTGACCTTACAATATGACCTTACGTGCATGCGTGAGTCAATACCATCGTACGTGTATGGGAGGTTCTATACCACTGTACTGTGACTTTACGTGCATGCGCGCGTTAATACCACCGTACGCGTATGGGAGGTTCTATACCACTGTACTGTGACCTTACAATATGACATTACGTGCATGCGCGAGTCAATACCATCGTACGTGTATGGGAGGTTCTATACCACTGTACTGTGACTTTACGTGCATGCGCGCGTTAATACCACCGTACGCGTATGGGAGGTTCTATATTACTGTACTGTGACCTTACAATATGACTTTACGTGCATGCGCGCGTTAATACCACCGTACGCGTATGGGAGGTTCTATACCACTGTACTGTGACCTTACAATAAGACCTTACGTGCATGCGCGAGTCAATACCATCGTACGTGTATGGGAGGTTCTATACCACTGTACTGTGACTTTACGTGCATGCGCGCGTTAATACCACCGTACGCGTATGGGAGGTTCTATACCACTGTACTGTGACCTTACAATATGACCTTACGTGCATGCGCGAGTCAATACCATCGTACGTGTATGGGAGGTTCTATACCACTGTACTGTGACCTTACGTGCATGCGCGCGTTAATACCACCGTACGCGTATGGGAGGTTCTATATCACAGTACTGTGACCTTACAATATGACCTTACGTGCATGCGCGAGTCAATACCACCGTACGAGTATGGGAGAGGTTCTATACCACTGTACTGTGACCTTACAATATGACCTTACGTGCATGCGCGAGTCAATACCATCGTACGTGTATGGGAGGTTCTATACCACTGTACTGTGACTTTACGTGCATGCGCGCGTTAATACCACCGTACGTGTATGGGAGGTTCTATACCACTGTACTGTGACTTTACGTGCATGCGCGCGTTAATACCACCGTACGCGTATGGGAGGTTCTATACCACTATACTGTGACCTTACAATATGACCTTACGTGCATGCGCGAGTCAATACCATCGTACGTGTATGGGAGGTTCTATACCACTGTACTGTGACCTTACAATATGATCTTACGTGCATGCGCGAGTCAATACCATCGTACGTGTATGGGAGGTTCTATACCACTGTACTGTGACCTTACAATATGATCTTACGTGCATGCGCGCGTTAATACCACTGTACGCGTATGGGAGGTTCTATACCACTATACTGTGACCTTACAATATGACCTTACGTGCATGCGCGAGTCAATACCATCGTACGTGTATGGGAGGTTCTATACCACTGTACTGTGACCTTACAATATGATCTTACGTGCATGCGCGAGTCAATACCATCGTACGTGTATGGGAGGTTCTATACCACTGTACTGTGACCTTACAATATGATCTTACGTGCATGCGCGCGTTAATACCACTGTACGCGTATGGGAGGTTCTATACCACTATACTGTGACCTTACAATATGACCTTACGTGCATGCGCGAGTCAATACCATCGTACGAGTATGGGAGAGGTTCTATACCACTGTACTGTGACCTTACAATATGACTTTACTTGCATGCGTGCGTTAATACATATTAATTGTGATTAATAGTTTATGAAATGTTGCTTGTTATTCAGCATTACAAAGTTTAAAATATGTTATTGGTTACAAATTAGGATAAGTCTGAGTATTTATGTATCTATTGATTTTTGTTCATGTTATATTTATTCATGTTATATCTATTCATGTTATATTTATTATATAGTCTTGTGTTTTCATTTTTGGTTTCTGTCATTTGTTATATCGATGTGTAAATTGTTAATCTAATTAAACTCGCCATATTTATGATGAATAATGCGTGTATTGTGGAACTGTTGGACAGAGATAATAAACTGCATGTGCATATTTAAATATTATAATCTTAATGCTGCAATGTAATTGGTGTTGTTGCTGTTTTGTAGCATTGTAAAATATATAAATAAATACCACCGTACGTGGATGGGAGGTTCTATACCACTGTACTGTGACTTTACAATATAACCTTACGTGCATGCACGTGTTAATACCACCGTACGTGAATGGGAGGTTCTATACCACTGTACTGTGACTTTACGTGCATGCGCGAGTCAATACCACCGTAAGGGTATTGGTGGTTGGTTGACTCAATACCACTGTACTTGTATTGGTGAGTGGGTGGGTCAATACACAGTGAGACTGAGTGCCAGAATCATCCTGCAGGAACCTTCCAATTAATTTCCACCAGTTAGATTTTTAATCGTTCTTAGTTGTAAAATGGGGGTTAAAATGTTAGGTCAAACATTTTAACGACATACAACATGTAGGATAATGTTTTGTAAATGTTTTAAAAGGTAATATTAAAATAAGAAGGTATTTTTCATTTTAATCAATTTTATATAGTAAAATTTAATATCAACGTGGTTTAATACCAAGTAATATTTAATCAACGTGTTACAACTCCACCTCAACTCCTCACGAAACATTCAAAGAAAGTGTTATGGTAATTTGAGTACCAATCAATTTGAACATTAATATCTCAACAATTCTAACCTAGATGTGAATGTAAACTAACTATGGCATAACATTGATTAAAATGAAAAATACCTTCTTATTTTTAATATTGACACACAACTTGACTCAACCATTAACGCCCACACATTCGTTAGTAATGTGACCCTCCCTACCACCCACACATTCACTGGTGGTGGCCTTCCCGCCATCCAGCCCACCCATGTAGTTGTAATGACCAAAGTAAACAACTAAAACGTTAATAACACCAAAACAAAATATTTATTTAACGGTGTTTCAAATAACAAATAATTTTATTGTAATGTAAATAATTTGGTATTAAACTATGAATGTTATTTATAAAATCTATAAATTCTTAAAGCACCTTCAGAAGTAAAGGTGGAAAATATTTACAACAAGATTAGAATGTCACGTAATTTTTAAAACTGAAAATTCTCAGAAAATTTTAAAAATCGACAAATTTGAATTTCCTACGAAATCTACTTCTAAATATTTAGTATAATAGAACATTTGAGTCATTTTAGGTGACGGTAGTAATCTTAAAAGTAGTAAGAACATTTCTTAACCATACATTTCATGTAAAGAGAGTAAATTTTAAAAAGAATGTATGAAGAAAAATTACTTATTTGATTAATTTTTATTACTTATCTAAAGCAGTCAAAACATGTAAATAACAGTCAAAACATGATGATAGATGTACTTTATATTTCTTGGGTGAATTTAAAACAATTAAAAGTTGGAACGTCAGTTAAGAGTAGGAATGTTCATTGATTTAGTATAAAATTATGTCGAATGATTCGTTGATTCTTAATATGATCGTAGATATTCCTTAGATTTCACTATTCAAGTTTCAAATAACTCAACAATAAATTCACCATTGACGATAAGTGTTTGTTAAAACAATTTGATTGATTTGCTGTAACACGGAATTAGATTGGTAAACCACTACCTCTCTCATCATATCATGTTGCATGTCATACGGGGGAACATGAGACAGTTTCAGTAGCGTTGATTGACGTTTAGGTTGGGTCCTTTCCATAATGTATAAACCTTGCTTCAATGCTTCCTTTTCATAACTTCATAGCTTGTAAGGAAGTAGGTGGAGTAGGTTGTTTTGTGGTACACAAAAATGGCTTTTAATTAAGAATTCTTCAACAAATCATATACATCATTCTCACCAACACATATACAATTCGAGTTTAATACATCTTTTGAATATCACACAGTTATTATTATTCATTCTTATTCATTATTAAGACGCTGATCGTCAAGATATGGGCGAATATGAGGGGCTAATGAGTGTGATGAGTGTAGATGAACGAGTGTAGTCATTGTTACTAACTAAGGCAGTCTGTTGCTCAGAAAGAGCTATTTATTAATAGCCCAATAGCCTGGGCAACTAAGTGACTTAAAGATTTACGTGGAATCTGAACCACGTAGTGTTAGTCTGATTTTAAACTGACAGGTCTGACTTACATGGGAGATGTATATGTTTGCTAAAATTCAAGGAACTTGAGTGTTTAAAAACGATCCTGCGAACAGAGATATTTCTTGAACAAAAACTTCCATTTTTAAATTGTATTGTGCAAATTTATAAAAATTCTCATTGGATAACGAGTGTTCTCTAATATAGAATAAAAATATACTTAAAATTCACTGCAAATATTTAATGTGCTGATTATAAGAACTGCTAAAATTTACATGGGCTCCGAATATAATCAACTTAATTAATTTACTCTCAACTAATTGCTACAATCCAGGATTAATTGGTTGTCATTGAAGACAGAGTAGACAAAACCAGATAAAAATAATAATTCAGTAACATTTTACACATCTACAAAATAGTTGGAGATAATGTATATAGTATAACTTTGTTTGTTTGGTGGTATTTTGAAATATTGAAGGCCTCTAAAGGGTAGACACAACCCTTAATTGAAAAAAAAAAATAAACTAGGCAAAAACTCAAAATTGGCATAGTAAAGAGCTGATAGCAAAATAATAAATATTTATTCTTTTAATGATGTATATAGATTATATATAGTACAATTGACCTAGTAATGTTAATGCAGTCAGAAAGAAGTGTAACGAGCGCAAGAAGTGAGACAACTATCAACTGGCAGTACCGAGGCTGAAGAGTGGCGTGAAGCGTGAAGGGGTGTCCTTTGTATTACATATAAGTGTTGTAAAGTTGACTATTGTAACTCATCATTCTTGATGTTTCAAACTATCACAATAATTTGTGTTGGTAATCGCTTATTAAATAACTACCCAATTATTACTTGGGATAACATTACTCAATTATTACTTGAGATAAACTACTTGAGATAACATAGTAGTTATTTATCTTATCATATCTCAGCTTATTATCAACAAGACATTTTAATATATTTTTTTAATCTATTTTAAGGTTCTTAATAACAATACAAGTTTTTCTTGTCAGTGCAGTACATTGAAAAAATGTTTAATACCTTGCTAGTATGTAAAGTTTTTGATCATACAGCAATAAATGAATCCTGAGCATATGGCAAATGATTTATTAGTACTTGAATTGTTTTTTTTTTTTTTTTTCAATTAAAGCATATGTTTGCTTTCAGAGTGTATAAAGTAGCCATGTTGAGTCACACACACATATTAAAAATCTAGCTCTACTTAAGGATGAAGGACGTGAAAGAGAAGTCAAAAAGTCAGTAAGAAAGTTATAGATTGTCACAAATCTGATACGGTACTAAAAATGACAGTAATTTTTCAATAGGACAATTTGTTTCGCAACTATTTAGCTATTTAGAAAAACTATTTAGCTCATACAAAAATTTCCACACTAATTAGTTGTAAGATTAAAAAACTCTCCTTAAAAAATCATTATGTCTACGTATTTTTGAAAAGATAATCTCAACGAATAGGCAGAGTTATTTTGATATTTTCAGACAAGCATGAAATATGTAAAATATATACAAAATAGGACCTTGAGAGTGAGTTCAGTCAGCCGAAAATCCAACGTCAATCCTTTGGATTAAGTTTTCCAGACCCTCATTAACGAATTGCTGAGAAAAAAACTGGTGTTTGAAAACAGCTGTTTTAATGAGATACTCATCTGGAGAGGTTGTCACTACTGATTAGATTTTGATACAGGATCAATGCAATCTCTAGATCGATTACACGGTATTGCATCAACTATTTATTAACTAGTATGTAACGCTGTTATTCCCGTTAAACTTATACTATGACGTACAACTCATGTACGATGTAGACCTGTAAGGTAAATACGAAGTACACTTACCTAATTTGTATTTTGATACAGGATCAATGCAATCTCTAGATCGATTACACGGTATTGCATCAACTTTTACACTTCTATAAATTAACTAGTATGTAACGCTGTTATTTCCGTTAAACTTCTACTATGACGTACAACTCATGTACGATGTAGACCTGTAAGGTAAATACGAAGTACACTTACCTAATTTGTATTTTGATACAGGATCAATGCAATCTCTAGATCGATTACACGGTATTGCATCAACTTTTACACTTCTATAAATTAACTAGTATGTAACGCTGTTATTTCCCGTTAAACTTCTACTATGACGTACAACTCATGTACGATGTAGACCTGTAAGGTAAATACGAAGTACACTTACCTAATTTGTATTTTGATACAGGATCAATGCAATCTCTAGATCGATTACACGGTATTGCATCAACTTTTACACTTCTATAAATTAACTAGTATGTAACGCTGTTATTCCCGTTAAACTTCTACTATGACGTACAACTCATGTACGATGTAGACCTGTAAGGTAAATACGAAGTACACTTACCTAATTTGTATTTTGATACAGGATCAATGCAATCTCTAGATCGATTACACGGTATTGCATCAACTTTTACACTTCTATAAATTAACTAGTATGTAACGCTGTTATTCCCGTTAAACTTCTACTATGACGTACAACTCATGTACGATGTAGACCTGTAAGGTAAATACGAAGTACACTTACCTAATTTGTATTTTGATACAGGATCAATGGAATCTCTAGATCGATTACACGGTATTGCATCAACTTTTACACTTCTATATATTAACTAGTATGTAACGCTGTTATTCCCGTTAAACTTATACTATGACGTACAACTCATGTACGATGTAGACCTGTAAGCTTAATACGAAGTACACTTACCTAATTTGTATTTTGATACAGGATCAATGCAATCTCTAGATCGATTACACGGTATTGCATCAACTTTTACACTTCTATAAATTAACTAGTATGTAACGCTGTTATTCCCGTTAAACTTATACTATGACGTACAACTCATGTACGATGTAGACCTGTAAGGTAAATACGAAGTACACTTACCTAATTTGTATTTTGATACAGGATCAATGCAATCTCTAGATCGATTACACGGTATTGCATCAACTTTTACACTTCTATTTATTAACTAGTATGTAACGCTGTTATTCCTGTTAAACTTCTACTATGACGTACAACTCATGTACGATGTAGACCTGTAAGGTAAATACGAAGTACACTTACCTAATTTGTATTTTGATACAGGATCAATGCAATCTCTAGATCGATTACACGGTATTGCATCAACTTTTACACTTCTATTTATTAACTAGTATGTAACGCTATTATTCTCGTTAAACTTATACTATGACGTACAACTCATGTACGATGTAGACCTGTAAGGTAAATACGAAGTACACTTACCTAATTTGTATTTTGATACAGGATCAATGCAATCTCTAGATCGATTACACGGTATTGCATTAACTTTTACACTTATATTTATTAACTAGTATGTAACGCTGTTATTCCTGTTAAACTTCTACTATGACGTACAACTCATGTACGATGTAGACCTGTAAGGTAAATACGAAGTACACTTACCTAATTTGTACTTTGATACAGGATCAATGCAATCTCTAGATCGATTACACGGTATTGCATCAACTTTTACACTTCTATTTATTAACTAGTATGTAACGCTGTTATTCCCGTTAAACTTATACTATGACGTACAACTCATGTACGATGTAGACCTGTAAGGTACACTTACCTAATTTTTATTTTGATTTTGTCTTGAAACCCAATATATTAATAAATGCTGTATCTAATTACATTACTGTTAAATATATAGTGAAATAAATTGAATTTCTACAATTGAAAAACTAGAATAATTATTATGATGTATTTTGTATTTGACAGTGGCTTATTTAAAAACAACAGCGGCGTTACTTAGTTATCTACATATTTATGAACATTCATAGAATCTGGTGTTTTAAAAACCAACGCTAAAAACTGCTACGTAATATATACAAATTGTAAATTTATCACTATACAACACATTACTAAACTCAGATTAAAATAAACTGCTATGTAATATTTATAAATGTTAAATATAAACTCTATATGTAACCGACTAAACAAAGATTTGCTAAACTCAGGTTAAAATAAGATAGAGAGTTTCTAATGCTATTCAAATATAGTAATCTAATGTAAGATGTAGTAAAAATGTTCAGTGCTGGTTCATTGTCGTGATCTCAAACATCGTTTTCACTTATATTATTAGGGAGTTTATTTTTGAAAATATTTTCCAAAAAATATATTTACGCAAAATATAATTTCTTATATATTGACATTATATTTTTCTATTCTAAGCTATATAAAAGAGTGGAGGTAGGAGGTATAAAACAAAGATAATAAATAAACCAATTAAAGAGAATATACAAAACAGGGCTTCCCTATAGTATGATATTTTATATTATTATATACAGTATAGGGCATATTATGAAATAAGCATGATATGAAATATTTGTATATTTTTACTTAAGATACAAAATCTTAAACTTCTAACAAATATATGACATTTTAGACAAATACTACGATATTTAGTTTTTATATGCAATGATTAATGAAAAAATACAGATAATTAATTATTTAATAAAGTTATAAATAAAGAACTTAAATTATTCTGTATAGTGAACTATTAAAAACACTCAAGTAAATGCATTATATGCAAATCACCGTTTCATATTGGATGAAGGTTCAGAAATACTAAAATTATTAAGTATTTACTCAAGGGCTCCCGACACTATATTATGTACCATATAGGGGTAATGTGCCTTTTACAGTAATTGACGGAGCTGTGCACTTCAGCCCTCCGTATATTACATATAAACTTATATAACCATTTGACGTGACATACGATAAGACAGCTAATAATTATTTTTATCAAGAAAGAAGGAAAGCTTTACTAGTGGTTTTGACTCACCCCCCCCCCCCTTACACGTACAGTATGGGTAGTTTTTTTACAGTAACTGAAATTAAAACTGTACGATTCAGCCCTCCGTACATTACATATGAACTTATATACTGATATCACGTAAACCTTAATGAAACAGCTCAATATTTCAGTGAGAAAGAGTGATGCGTGCCCTGAAACTAAAGCTTTTCAATTCAGACCACCGTAAATTGTATGTGAAGTTGTAGTGATATGACATAAGATGAGACAGCTAAATAATTATTCTGTGAGAAGGAGTGCTTTGTGTTCCTGGCATGTAAGCGTCGCAGGTGAGCCCTCCGTACATTTCATTGAAAGTTAGATAATGATATGACATGACATATTATGAGACAACTAATTAATTATTCTGTGAGAGGAGGCCTTTGTGTTCCTGGCATGTAAGCATCGCTGGTGAGCCCTCCACACATTACATGGGAAGTTGGATAATGATATGACATGACATACGATGAGACAACTAATTAAATATCCTGTGATAAGGAGGCCTTTGTGTTCCTGGCATGTAATCATCGCTAGTGAGCCCTCCACACATTACATGGGAAGTTGGATAAAGATATGACATGACATATGATGAGACAACTAATTAATTATCCTGTGATAAGGAGGCCTTTGTGTTCCTGGTATGTAAGCATCGCTGGTGAGCCCTCCACACATTACATGGGAAGTTGGATAATGATATGACATGATATACGAAGAAACAACTAATTAATTATCCTGTGATAAGGAGGCCTTTGTGTTCCTGGCATGTAAGCATCGCTGGTGAGCCCTCCACACATTACATGGGAAGTTGGATAATGATATGATATGATATACGATGAGACAACTAATTAAATATCCTGTGAGAGGAGGCCTTTGTGTTCCTGGCATGTAAGCATCGCTGGTGAGCCCTCCACACATTACATGGGAAGTTGGATAATGATATGACATGACATACGATGAGACAACTAATTAAATATCCTGTGATAAGGAGGCCTTTGTGTTCCTGGCATGTAAGCATCGCTGGTGAGACCTCCGTACATTTCATTGGAAGTTGGATAATGATATGATATGACATACGATGAGACAACCAATTAATTATCCTGTGAGGGAGGCCTTTGTGTTCCTGGCATGTAAGCATGGCTGGTGAGCCCTCCGTACATTTCATTGAAAGTTGGATAATTATATGATATGATATACGATGAGACAACTAATTAAATATCCTGTGAGAGGAGGCCTTTGTGTTCCTGGCATGTAAGCATCGCTAGTGAGTCCTCCACACATTACATGGGAAGTTGGATAATGATATGATATGATATACGATGAAACAACTAATTAAATATCCTGTGAGAGCAGGCTTTTGTGTTCCTGGCATGTAAGCATCGCTAGTGAGCCCTCCACACATTACATGGGAAGTTGGATAATGATATGATATGATATACGATTAGACAACTAATTAAATATCCTGTGAGAGGAGGCCTTTGTGTTCCTGGCATGTAAGCATCGCTAGTGAGCCCTCCACACATTACATGGGAAGTTGGATAATGATATGATATGATATACGATGAGACAACTAATTAAATATCCTGTGAGAGGAGGCCTTTGTGTTCCTGGCATGTAAGCATCGCTAGTGAGCCCTCCACACATTACATGTGAAGTTGGATAATGATATGATATGACATACGATGAGACATCTAATTAAATATCCTGTGAGAGGAGGCCTTTGTGTTCCTGGCATGTAAGCATCGCTAGTGAGCCCTCCACACATTACATGGGAAGTTGGATAATGATATGACATGACATACGATGAGACATCGATTACTCAGCGATAAGGAAAGCTGTGTGTTCCTGGATATAAAAGCTGTGCCAGTCTTTCCTCCATACATTACATATAAAGCTATGTAATATGACGTGATATACCCTGAGAAAGGTAATTAGTTAACCCACGAGGAGGAGCTTTATGGTCCTGCAAATGAAGCTGTGCCATAGAGTACACCATGCATGACACGAGAGGTTATATAGTGAAAGACGTAACATACGATAAGCCAGCTCATTAATTATCCTGTGAGAAGGAGGCCTTTGTGTTCCTGCTATTGAAGATGTGCCATTCAGCCAACCGTACATTATATATGTGGGTATATACTGAAATTATGTGACGTACGATTAGATAGCTAATTATTTAGTTAGTGAGGAGGGCAGTTTAGTTCTGGAAATGGAGCTGCGCCATTCAGCCCTACGCATATTACATGTATAGTTATATTCTGATATGATGTGACATACTGTGAGGCAGCTAATTAAATATCCTGTAATAAGGAGAGCTTTGAGTTCCTGGCATTTAAGCTGTGCTATTCAGCCGTCCATATATTACATGTGTGTAGTTATATTCTGATATGACGTGACATACAACGAGACAGCTAATTAATTATGCTGTAATAAGGATAGCATTCAGTTCCTGGCATTTAAGCTGTGCTATTCAGCCGTCCATATATTACATGTGTATAGTTATATTCTGATATGACGTGACATACAACGAGACAGCTAATTAATTATGCTGTAATAAGGAGAGCTTTGAGTTCCTGGCATTTAAGCTGTGCTATTCAGCCATCCATATATTACATGTGTATAGTTATATTCTGATATGACGTGACATACAACGAGACAGCTAATTAATTATGCTGTAATAAGGAGAGCTTTGAGTTTCTGGCATTTAAGCTGTGCTATTCAGCCGTCCATATATTACATGTGTGTAGTTATATTCTGATATGACGTGACATACAACGAGACAGCTAATTAATTATGCTGTAATAAAGAGAGCATTCAGTTCCTGGCATTTAAGCTGTGCTATTCAGCCGTCCATATATTACATGTGTATAGTTATATTCTGATATGACGTGACATACAACAAGACAGCTAATTAATTATGCTGTAATAAGGAGAGCATTCAGTTCCTGGTATTTAAGCTGTGCTATTCAGCCGTCCATATATTACATGTGTATAGTTATATTCTGATATGACATGACACACAACGAGACAGCCAATTAATTATGCTGTAATAAGGAGAGCTTTCAGTTCCTGGAATTTAAGCTGTGCTATTCAGCCGTCCATATATTACATGTGTATAGTTATATTCTGAGATGACGTGACATACAACGAGACAGCTATTTAATTATGCTGTAATAAGGAGAGCTTTCAGTTCCTGGTATTTAAGCTGTGCTATTCAGCCGTCCATATATTACATGTGTATAGTTATATTCTGATATGACGTGACATACAACGAGACAGCTATTTAATTATGCTGTAATAAGGAGAGCTTTCAGTTCCTGGTATTTAAGCTGTGCTATTCAGCCGTCCATATATTACATATGTATAGTTATATTCTGATATGACGTGACATACAACGAGACAGCTAATTAATTATGCTGTAATAAGGAGAGCATTCAGTTCCTGGCATTTAAGCTGTGCTATTCAGCCGTCCATATATTACATGTGTATAGTTATATTCTGATATGACGTGACATACAACGAGACAGCTAATTAATTATGCTGTAATAAGGAGAGCTTTCAGTTCCTGGCATTTAAGCTGTGCTATTCAGCCGTCCATATACTATATGTGTATAGTTATATTCTGATATGACGTGACATACAACGAGACAGCTTATTAATTATGCTGTATAAAGGAGAGCTTTCAGTTCCTGGTATTTAAGCTGTGCTATTCAGCCGTCCATATATTACATATGTATAGTTATATTCTGATATGACGTGACATACAACGAGACAGCTAATTAATTATGCTGTAATAAGGAGAGCATTCAGTTCCTGGCATTTAAGCTGTGCTATTCAGCCGTCCATATATTACATGTGTATAGTTATATTCTGATATGACGTGACATACAACGAGACAGCCAATTAATTATGCTGTAATAAGGAGAGCTTTCAGTTCCTGGAATTTAAGCTGTGCTATTCAGCCGTCCATATATTACATATGTATAGTTATATTCTGATATGACGTGACATACAACGAGACAGCTAATTAACTATTCTGTGAGAGAGTCAGCTTTTTGTTCCTGTGATTGAAGCTGTGCTAGTAATCTATCCATACATCACATGTGAAGTTATATAGTCACATCACACGACATACGATAACACAGTTAATTAGTAATTATTCTGTGAGGAGGTGGATTCTTTGTATGCAATCGATAACGATACGTTTACCAGACATTTAATGGATATGAAGAAAATTAATACATCTTAATATTATAGGCCTATTTTCATTTTAACGTAACATTTCATTTATTACTTCAAAATATTTTTATTATGCGCTGGAATTATTTGTTCGAACCCAAACAAAGAACTCATCTAAACTTGTGTTTGGTAGGTAAGGGCTGTTTATATTATTATGATATAACTGCCTTCATTTCAATAAATAAAATCATACCATTTAATTTATTGATTGAAGTAGTGAGTTGAATTTTCAATAAAACTTCATTGTGTTTCTGTTAACTAAATTAGGCGCAGCTTACTTTTCAATAGGCTTTATACATAGTTGTTTTTACTAGTATGGATTGAATTTTAACTAATAACTTGTTTAAATATATTTAGAGTTAGTTATATTACTGATTACATTTGTTGCAAATGGTTATGTCAAGTAGTAGTTATATTTGTATATGTATATAATTATACATATACAAATATATACCACAGTACGTGTATGGGAGGGTGGGTGGGTCAATACCACTTAATGTGTATGGGTGGGTGGGTTCATACATAGTGGCCTGTAATTATTGGCAGATATTTTAGGGGTATTAGCTTGACAGGTGTGGAGTAACTCATAAGAGCTTATTTGCCAGAGATAACTAAGGGAAGGAATGTAGCTGGCCTAGTTTTCTCTTGAGCTACTTACTGTATTTAGAAATATTTACATTGTTGTTAATTTTATTGGTATATTTTTGTAGTCCAATATTTATATCATAGTGGGTGTTAATGTTGTATATTCATAATTTAATTCTGTTTTTAATATTATTATAACGGCCACTATATTATCATGTATTATATTAGCCCATCCAGTGCCATTAGAAAATTATGTACATTAGTAAAAACAATTATTACTGTATAAACACATGTGTATATAAACACATAAAATATATATTTGAATAAAAGCTAAGTAGTGACTGAATCTAAATTCATGGGAAATATTTGTATGTGTTTAATGAATATTTACATCAGTACGGTAGCGTAGACAACAGCACTCCTGGTGGTTAGAATGTGAATCACATCTGCAGGCAGACACAATTAATTACCCAGTACATATCTCTAGTGACAGGTGTTATCTACCTAAGTAAAGGATATATATGAGGCACTGCGTAGACGAAGTTCAATCGTACAACCATTCATTTATCTATTACTGGACTCCGACCATCGATGTATAAGGATAAGTAGATCGCTGACTGCAGCGGTGGCATTGGCGCATATTCGGCCCGCCTTCCCCCTTCCGTTTGTTGGCAAGAGTTGGCGGATGAGGCCATACACCCCGCCGTGTATGTGTAACAGTTTCTTTTATATTTTCATTTTTAGCCCATAAAAACTTGTATGATGCTTATTTCTTGTTGTGCATACAACTGCCCTGAGCGTGCAACGAAAAAATACTCATATTACATTTCATAGATAAGTAATATTAATAATATACCGTAGTAGCCTAAAGGGAATTTCAGTCGTGATGTTGCGTGGATACTCGGATTTACACATAGCTGAATTCACTGTTATTTTGATAAAAATAATTTTACTTTCGTGTTTTGAATACTTGAAATCAAATTTGACATGTTATATACACTTAATATGCAATTTATTGTCTTAAAAATGAAAAATAAAAATTGATAGTACTTTTATAAATTAAGTGAACATTAGTTTTGAGTGTATTTTTTAAATGTTATTCTAAATAACAGTTGTATGTTTCTATGTATATAACTAGATTATAAAAGGCATTTTAATAGTTTTTCGAATAATTTAGAATATATTTTGTTATAAGTGTTGAAGCTTACGTGCATCAATATATGTACGAAAAATTAATTTATTTATAACATTTTCAATTAAAATCTCAAAAACCAGATCTGATACAAACCTGTAACCTAAGCATTGAAATATTGACCTGTATGACTATCTTTTTATATTACCTATATTACTTCATAATATGCCTAGAATTATGTTATTTGATAATCCAGGCAAGGAGGGAGAAAATTAGTTTTGTTGTGCTAAGACAAAAATTAAATAAGTTTGTGTTGTTTAATAACATATAAAACCAATAAATTACATAATAAATACAAAATCATGAGGTACTTTTTAGTTTTATAATTTGTAATAATTAATTGTTATCTATGAGTTATTTTCAAATTTGTCTTGTGACTTCCCAAATAAATTAAAAGACGTAATTTACTTCGTGACTGATAATCCATATATAATATTGAAGCTGTTATGAACCTAATGTTTTAATACTTTAATTACTGTTCATAAATACAGTATTCTATTACTGAAAATATACCAAGTACAATAATTTGTAAAAAGTTTGTTCAATTACATGAAATAATGCCAATATTAAAGCTGTTTTAGACGTACCTTTTTAGTAAATTTATTAAGTTTCATAAATATTCTTTTCCTGAAAATATATGAAATATGATAATTTGCAAAATGTGTGTTCATTTAAATGAAATAATGATATTTAAGTTGTTATAAATCATTGTTTTGATTAACTCATGTTTGGTCCCTTCCTCAAAATTTAATAATATAAAAATAATTAGCAAACTGTATCTTCATTTATGTAATATAATGATAATACTACTTGTGCTTTTTATAGACTTATAGTTTTAATACATTGATAATGTTCATAAATATTGTTCCTTACATTTGTAGAATTTAATGATTGGAACAATTAATTTTCATTTACGTAATAGAATTATGACACTAGTGGTTTTATAGACCTACTGTTTTAGTGTATTAGTATTATTAATAAATATTTTTCCTAAAAATGTATTAAATATAAAAATATTAAAAAAGAATGTTTATTCATAACCTACCTTGCAATAATTCTAACAGCGCAAACAGTATTTATATGGTCTAATAATTATAATATCCATCGTTAAGAAATCTAAATAATGTTATAATGAAGTTATAAACAAATTCTATATTGTAAAGTTATACATTTTTTTTTAAATAATCAACAATCATTTGGTGTAAGGAAAGAAGCTGATTAAACACAAGCAAGTTAGAGCGGCGGAAGCTCCTTTTGCCAACAAAGTAGTGGGGGGAGAGATCAGCGGAGGAAGCGCAGGCCTACCACGGAGCGAGCGATCTAGTTATTCTTGTACACGATGACTACGAACGTCAAGGTCGGGCAAATTTGGATTTCATGATTTATAATGTCCAGTAAACTATTTATCGATAGTTATAGAAGTTATAAACATAGCTATTCAGTATTTTATATGTTTATTTAGTCCACCCCATTTATTTATTTTATTACTTTAATTGAAAATAATACATTTGAGCTTTATTGTTGGGATGGTATTATGAAGGAATCGGTTGTCTTTAAGAATGATAGAAATAATTATTATACTAGTAAACGACCCGAAAAATATAAAATATTAAACTTGCGTAAAAAATACTTTCTCTTAAACTAGGGCATATACAATCTTCATAGAAATACCAAAGTTATTTATGAGGTAACTATTAAATAAAATTATCAAATCTAAGAATGTAAGCAGTATAAGAAAAAAGTATTAAATATTTACAAATAAGTCAATTTATTTTACGACTAAATATAGTTAAACATAAAGTCAGTGTAGAAAGATGTAATTTACAAAATAACTTATAAAATAGTAAATGTAATCAAAAACACTTAATGAAGAAAAATTTTAACTAATTTTTGGTCTACTTTACATAGATAAAATGTCAGTTGGTTGATTGGTTGCTGCAGACTCCTTGCATACTTGGCCATCACACCGATGTACGGGAACTTGTGGGAGACACGACAATAGTATAGCAAACATGGCAAGTCCTATGTTATATTTCATAGTTCATTAATACAACGAATAGTCAATCATTTTTACCCACTATACATTGATGGCCAAAAATTAGCCATGAATATCTTTCTGTGACGTGCAATATGATACTTATTACATGCCATCTAAAAATACGTTATTCCTCAGTCTTATACATGCAAGTAATATGTAAATATTAGTTATTTTTTAACCATGTAATAGGTTTTTATTAATAAAACGTGAAAGTGTATATACTTGGTAAAATAATTTGGTGTATATAAATGGTAAAACTTTCTAGTTGATCATGCAGATAACATAAATGATGAAACTTGCTAAAATGAAACAATGGAAATGAAGAGGTGAATATGTAGGAATATTATTGCTTTGAAAAGGCCCTTCAGAATCCCTAGAATACCTTGGCTCTCACGTCAGCTCATAAACACAAGCACTTTGTGTCTTTTATGGCTCTTAACTCAGCTTCTTCGCTGGTTCATTGTAAAAAGTATTAATCGAAACAATTATTTATATTGACTAAACAATTTGTATTTTCATACACAACTTTATTATTCAGTACAAGTGAACGTCACACAACACAAATATATTACAATATAAAGCACAAAATGCACAAATATAATGGTGAAAGTGACTCACCGAAATCGATCACCATAGTATTTGTGCATTTTTTATTTATGTTGTAAATATTAAATCACAAGTTTTGTGAATGTTGTGCTTGTATTGTGCTATATTTGTGCAATTTGTATTTTTCTGTAGTATATTTGTGCGTGTTGTGCTTGTATTGTGCCATATTTGTGAAATTTGTACTTTTACTGTAGTATATTTGTGCGTGTTGTGCTTGTATTGTGCTATATTTGTGCAGTTTGTACTTTTACTGCAGTATATCTGTGCGTGTTGTGCTTGTATTGTGCTATATTTGTGCAATTTGTACTTTTACTGTAGTATACCTGTGCGTGTTTTGCTTGTATTGTGCTATATTTGTGCAATTGGTACTTTTACTGTAGTATATCTGTGCGTGTTGTGCTTGTATTGTGCTATATTTGTACATTTACTGTAGTATATTTGTGCGTGTTGTGCTTGTATTGTGCTATATTTGTGCAGTTTGTACTTTTACTGTAGTATATTTGTGCGTGTTGTGCTTGTATTGTGCTATATTTGTGTAATTTGTACTTTTACTGTAGTATATTTGTGCGTGTTGTGCTTGTATTGTGCTATATTTGTGCAATTTGTACTTTTACTGTAGTATATTTGTGCGTGTTGTGCTTGTATTGTGCTATATTTGTGTAATTTGTACATTTACTGTAGTATATTTGTGCGTGTTGTGCTTGTATTGTGCTATATTTGTGCAATTTGTACTTTTACTGTAGTATATCTGTGCGTGTTGTGCTTGTATTGTGCTATATCTGTGCAATTTGTACTTTTACTTTAGTATATTTGTGCGTGTTGTGCTTTTATTGTGATATATTTGTGAATTTCGTAATTATACTGTAGTATATTAATAATTTGGACATTTTGTGCTTATATTGTAATAAATTTGTGTTGTGTGACGTTATCTTGTGCTGTATAAAGCAACGCGTACTATGCTAATTAAAAACTAACTTTATTATTGTTCGTCCACAGAGAAAAAAATATATAAAGTATGACCCTTATTGAACAAATAGGAGTTTCAGAATATAGGAATAGTTAACCCATCCGTCTACGCTCACTGGGAATGTGATGTAAATAAATTAGCTTAAACAGGCATCTTTTTAGAATATGTAGGATTTTGGTCTATTCAAAAATGGGCTTCACTCCATTTAGAGGTTTATAATGCAGTTGATTTACCAAATACCTCTCAACCATAAAGTTTATTTCAGATTAAAATTTCTTAAGGTTTTTACATATACACACATATATACGTATACCATGTATATATGTAAAACAACCAAATATACATAAAACAAACCAAATACGTACATAAAAGATTTGTTATAATGTTTTGTATGTTAATTTAACCAACAGATTTTACAGATAGTTCAAAATAATGCACTATATCTATTACCAGCCTACATCTTAAATGCCGCTTTGTAGAAAAAGTTGTAGATTGACCTATTTTTAAAATTGGAATGTTTCATCCATAGGAAACAATTTGAGAAAGAAAAAATTCATGAGACCTAACTTGTAATACATTCATGAGACCTAACTTGTAATACATTCATGAGACCTAACTTGTAATACATTCATGAGACCTAACTTGTAATACATTCATGAGACCTAACTTGTAATACATTCATGAGACCTAACTTGTAATACATTCATGAGACCTAACTTGTAATACATTCATGAGACCTAACTTGTAATACATTCATGAGACCTAACTTGTAATACATTCATGAGACCTAACTAGTAATACATTCATGAGACCTAACTTGTAATACATTCACTTCCTTAACTTATGAAATACGGCTGTTGAAATAAAAATGTTATTTTCATTTGCAAAACGTTTATGGATTAAAATGCACATAAGAAGAATATAGAAAATTCTTTTAAGCAACAATCTTTATTTACTTTCTTATACTCCTGGTGAAAAACTAATAATATTTTGTAATAATATACGGATAATATTATTGTAGTTGTAAAAAGTTTTGGAAAAGCTTGAAACTTAAAATGTTCGTAGATATCATGATACAGACACAATTATGGTTTTGATCATTTTAATTTGTTTAAAACAATGTACAAATAAGAAAGAGAATTACCTTATGACTAGAAAACCATAAATATATTATATATTACGTTTGATGAATAATTAAAATATAGGGTGTTAAAAAGAATAACCAGATTTTAAATAGCAAGAATAAAAAATAAATGAAGTTTATGAAAACTCATCATAAATTTTAATATGTCTTCCGTTTGCAGCACATATGACATCTAGTCGATAGCTCAATACGTCAAACTGCGCGTAAGGTATCTATAAGAAATTCAGATATCGACTAGTTATCTTCTGTGCTGCAAATGGAGGACATATTGAACATTTAAAATAACTTTTCATAAACTTCATTCTTTTGTGAGTATTTTAATGTCCAATATGTTAGGATAAATACTTTGTTTCTAATAAATAATAGTTATTTAAAATCGGGTCATTCTTTTTGGAACACCCTATACATTAATGAATTTTGTGTGCGAAGTATTTTGCCATTCAGATTTCGAAATGGTAGATTAAAAATTTAAAAAAATATAGACAATCTATTTATCAATTATATATATATATATATATATATATATATATATATATATATATATATATAAAATATACATAAAACCCTTAAAAGAACTTATTTAGTATTGCAAAGTAAATATTTTTAAAAATTACATTGTCACTATTATAAGTGAACATTTCTCTATAAATTAATAAATTTTGTTTTATAAATGTGCAAGTTCTTCTTAGCAGTTCTGTAATAACTGTTATATACGCTATGCAATGCTTAAAGCCATTGTTAAATTATCAGTTATCATTTTATAATAAACTAACGTTATAATATTTGATAATAATAAATTCGATAACAGAACAACTAAAAAGATAACTTACAAGACCCATAATTAAAGGAGTTTACAGTGGGTCTGTAGGCCAAGGAGAGGTGCTGTAAGAGGGGATAGCTGACCGACATTTTTGACGATGTCTGTTTCCACCCACAGCATCCATCCCTTGAGGGCAGTTCCATTATTTCACCAGTCATACTTAACTCATGCGCCATTATGGATCGCAAAATTATACAGCAACCCCATTACTTATAAATCAAGTACATTCTAAAACTAATATGACGTTAAATATTTACGTTCAGTTTCACATTGAAAGTTGTGACAAGGAATTGAACTTTACTATCATAAAAATAACATTCAATCCTGCTGATACAATATTTTGTAAAACCTAAATTACATACACAAACAAATAACAAATAACTGTACAAAAACACAAAAAATTACATAAAATACGAACGTAAAATTAAAATCAACAAGTTTGTTGTTATCATTTTATTAATAAGCAAAACTAAGCAACTAAGCAAATCAGGTAAGTAAATGTTGATTGCTGTCTCAAGTCAGTTGATTGTTGATTGCTATCTCAGTTCAGTACATTGTTGATTGCTGTCTGAAGTCAGTTGATTGTTGATTGCTATCTCAGGTCAGTAAATTGTTGTTTGCTCAGGTCAGTGCATTGTTGATTGCTGTCTCAAGTCAGTTGATTGCTATCTCAGTTCAGTACATTGTTGATTGCTGTTTCAGTTCCATAGATTGTTGATTGCTGTCTCAGTTCAGTACATTGTTGATTGCTGTCTGATGTCAGTTGATTGTTGAATGCTATCTCAGTTCAGTACATTTTTGATTGCTATATCAGTTCAGTACATTGTTGATTGCTATCTCAGTTCAGTACATTGTTGATTGCTATCTCAGGTCAGTAAATTGTTGATTGCTATCTCAGTTCAGTAAATTGTTGTTTGCTATATCAGGTCAGTACATTTTTGATTGCTATCTCAGGTCATTAAATTGTTGATTGCTATCTCAGGTCAGTACATTGTTGATTGCTGTCTCAGTTCCGTAGATTGTTGATTGCTGTCTTAGGTCAGTAGATTGTTGATTGCTGTCTCAGGTCATTAGATTGTTGATTGCTGTCTCAGGTCAGTAGATTGTTGATTCATAGTTTGCCGTTAGTTTAAGTTCACTATAAACCAACGAATTTTCCGAATTGATTAATAGTATTGAGTAAGGAAATGGAATTATGTCTTCAGTGAGTGTCCTTGTCGGTGAGTGACAATAAACTGTAGCCTATCCTACTTGGGTTTTAGTGTTTAGTTTGTGGCGGTTGACTTGAGTCCCATCAGAAGTTTCTAGTGGCATAAACTGTATATGGAAAAGAATATGATCGAAAACAAGTACAAAATATACAGGGAGGCTACAAAGTTCCTCCCCCCACGTCGTCACTGCTCATTTTCTACAATTAACATTTAAACGTTTTTTCTGTTATGGCATTCATTATATAGGTAGATGAACTAATATTTTAGGTATTGTAGAATGTCGGAAGTAACCTGAGGTCTAAGATATAGGAGTGAGGTTCGAAATTCTTTATGAGAAGACAGTCATGCGAAATGTCTATTAACATTGATTTTTCACTCTGAAAACTATGATGTATTTAAAATTAAAAGGCTTGTACCGTTTCCAACATTTCGTTTTTTCTTTGAAAATCTTTCAGTGAAATTTTTATCAATGTCAAGTGAAAATTCATTTTAATATTTCTCACATTGGAAACAATACAACCCTGCGGTATTGTTAACCAGTATCTTCAAAATTTACGTGGGCAGACAAATAAAATGTCAAATATCGTCTTATTTAAAAGTAAATGTTCCACCTAAAATAAAAAATTTTAATTGATTTTAAATATATTTGACATATTGAAGTACATATTAAGCCATAAGTGTGAGTAAACAATAAATACACAACTATTTAAAAATCTATTGACAACCGTTAGTCTCAATACATTTGCTGGAAACTGAATGATTCTGTTTGCTAGAGGATCTTTACCACAGAACTTAATTACAAGGCTTAGTTAAAAACCTCTAGTAATTGTGTGCTCTTAAATTAAAATGTCTTTATCACCAAACCACTTTGCCACTTTGTTTTCTTCAGTACAATTTAATTTAATTTCAATTTGAAATAAATTATTACTCAGCAAGCAGGAACAATTCCCAAACCATTAGTTTGTGGTTAATCGAACATAAATCACGTTAGTTGGAATAATTATAACTTCAAATTAACAAGTGGAGGACATTCGTATCATATTAGTGTTTACTCTCGTTGTAAAAGTACTGTAATACTGTAATACTTGTAATCATAGAACAAGTCATTTAGGAATCACGCACGAACAAACTACAATCATTTATTACAAACTATCTCAATTTAATTAAACTTCCACAAACTACTTCAGACATAATGCAAATTCCAGAGTTTACACTAACTGGAATGATTAAAGCCGGAGTGAAAGGCGCTGGAATGCATATTCATTACATCCATGTTCTTTAAATAGGCGATATACAGTAAAGATGTCAATATTTGCACGTGGTTTTACTACATAAATACCATTTGATCTAAAATCAATAATTCGTAATAATTAATGCTAAACTGTGTTATTTAAGAAGATCATTTCACTGTTGAATTGTAGATTACTTTCCTTAAATAATATTTAAAGAAAGTAATTATAAACTTTACAAATAAATAGACTCTGCAAAAATTGTTTGCGTGTTAACAGGCAAATGACAGCTATAACCTTTACTCCTGGTTACTCCTCGATCCAACTTTTCGTTAAAAATTGTATTATTATAGCCATTAAAAGATTTGTTGGGCTATCACTTATATAGTTGTTTTTACTAGATATATTTTTATTTTATATTATTATTTTCACTCCTTGTTTTAATTGTAAAGAAAGATAATTTTACTCAATAACATTAATTTGTTTAAATATCGAAGATAGTTTGATATAAATTATTAAGAAAAATATTTAGCTATTTATATTTACATTACCATATAGTATAATAACTGTAGTATTTGATATGAAATCAATCCAGATATAAATAACAACAGAAAATACAATAACCGTTACTATTCTTGAGGAATCAGTACATTGTTGATTGCTGTCTCAGATTAGTACATTGTTGATTGCTGTTTCAAGTCAGTACATTGTTGATTGCTGTCTCAAGTCAGTACATTGTTGATTGCTGTCTCAGATCAGTAAATTTTTGATTGCTGTTTCAAGTCAGTACATTGTTGATTGCTGTTTCAAGTCAGTACATTGTTGATTGATGTCTCAAGTCAGTACGTTGTTGATTGCTGTCTCAGGTCAGTACATTTTGTATTGCAGTCTCAAGGTCAGTACATTTTTTATTGCTTTCTCAAGTCAGTACATTGTTGATTGCCGTCTCAAGTCTGTACATTGTTGATTGCTGTCTAAAGTATGTACGTTGTTGATTGATACCTCAAGTCTGTACATTGTTGATTGCTACCTCAAATCAGTACGTTGTTGATTGCTGTCTCACGTCAGTACATTTTTTATTGCAGTCTCAAGTCAGTACATTGTTGATTGCTGTCTCAAGTATGTACGTTGTTGATTGCTACCTCAAATCAGTACGTTGTTGATTGCTGTCTAAAGTATGTACGTTGTTGATTGATACCTCAAGTCTGTACATTGTTGATTGCTGTTTAAAGTCAGTACATTGTTGATTGCTGTCTCAAGTCAGTACATTGTAGATTGCTGTCTCAAGTCAGTACATTGTTGATTGCAGTTTCAAGTCAGTACATTGTTGATTACTGTCTTAAGTCTGTACATTGTTGATTGCTACCTCATCAGTACGTTGTTGATTGCTGTCTCAGGTCAGTACATTTTTTATTGCAGTCTCAAGTCAGTACATTGTTGATTGCTGTCTCAAGTCTGTACATTGTTGATTGCTACCTCAAGTCAGTACGTTGTTGATTCTGTCTCAGGTCAGTACATTTTGTATTGCAGTCTCAAGGTCAGTACATTGTTGATTGCTTTCTCAAGTCAGTACATTGTTGATTGCCGTCTCAAGTCTGTACATTGTTGATTGCTGTCTAAAGTATGTACGTTGTTGATTGATACCTCAAGTCTGTATATTGTTGATTGCTACCTCAAATCAGTACGTTGTTGATTGCTGTCTCAGGTCAGTACATTTTTTATTGCAGTCTCAAGTCAGTACATTGTTGATTGCTGTCTCAAGTATGTACGTTGTTTATTGATACCTCAAGTCAGTACGTTGTTGATTGCTATCACAAGTCAGTACATTTTTGATTGCAGTCTCAAGTCAGTACATTGTTGATTGCTGTCTCAAGTATGTACGTTGTTGATTGCTACCTCAAATCAGTACGTTGTTGATTGCTGTCTCAGGTCAGTACATTTTTTATTGCAGTCTCAAGTCAGTACATTGGTGATTGCTGTCTCAAGTATGTACGTTGTTGATTGATACCTCAAGTCAGTACGTTGTTGATTGCTATCACAGGTCAGTACGTTGTTGATTGCTATCACAGGTCAGTACATTTTTTATTGCAGTCTCAAGTCAGTACATTGTTGATTGCTGTCTCAGGTCAGTACATTGTAGATCGCTGTTCTGCGTTGTAGATTGCTTCTCATGTCCATTAGTTCTTGATTGCGTTTTAATTAGAGTAATTTTCATATTTTAAATGAATTATTAGTTTATTGCCTCATAACACTAATAATAGTTTAACTTACACTTGAAAGTTGTATCTAATCTAGTATTTCTGTAACTATAATATTCAATATTAACTTTATACGCTTATAATTACAATAAGGTATCTGACAGAAGTAATAATGTAAACTAATAGGCAATTATTTAGTTTTAAAATATTACAATCAGTTTATTCCATGAATTACATATAATAATTTCCATGTTTCAGTTTAATTACTCGCACTGAGGTAGAGTTTATTAATGGGTGATTATTAATTCTAGAACAATAGCGAGAAAATTAGATTCTAATCATTACTAAATAAAATAACGAAAGTGAATGTTTAATGCACACATTTTTGGGATGTTAGAGTTGAAAATTATGGCGTATATTCGCAGTTTAAGATTATTATTATTTTCTTTTATTATTTTTTTTTACAAAGAAATACTTGTAACCAAAAAAATTGTTTTTGGTAGATTTTTAAAAAACATTGATGAAAGTTAATTAATAAAAATAGTAATATTGTATTTTATGATAGTTAATTATCTTTATTACTGAGGGCTATCATTAATTGATGTTTATCCAAGTCTACAAAACATCACCTGATGTAGGTTATGATTTTAACATTTTTATTTTTTATGAAATAAAATGTATTTACTATTGTTTGCTAACATAGATTAACTTGTAATTTTAACCTTTCAAGCAGTATTTAACTAACTTTCTATGAAAGTTACAAATGCACTACTGAAAAGCTACCTAATATACATGTTCTATTAATTATATATTTTCACTATAGACAACTTTCAACGTCTTTTTTAATGACAACATTATACTTTGCTGATTAGTCATTAAGGACATTTTAAGGATGAAAATCCAAATATTGTTAAAACAATTGTAATGAATGGATTTTGAACATCAAAAATTTAGTTTTAATTTTTGATACCACTGTACGTCTATGGGTGGGTGTGTGGGACAGTACCACTGTACGTCTATGGGTGGGTGGGTAGGACAGTACCACTGTACGTCTATGGGTGGGTGGGTGGGTCAATACCACTGTACGTGTATGGGTGGGTGGGTGGGTCAGTACCACTGTACGTTTATAGTGGGCGGGTGGGTACAGATATTGTTGAAATTAACTTTTAATTTAAATTGGTTCTCTGAATTGGTTCTGCCTAGAATTCTTATTGTTTGAAACAATTAAAAAAAAATAATAGTAAACACGTACATTTAAATAGTTTAGTTTAAATAGTTTTTTCTTCTTTGTTGCATTAATTAAAGTATTTTGTATATAGTATTTATTTAAATATAAATCTATTTTCATTTTGTTTATGGATTTCTAAGGAAACTTTGTGTTTTAACATCAGGAACTGCCTGAGGGCAGAACACCCTTGATGAGGATTGTATTTCAACCGCAGGACCTGCCTGAGGGCAGAGAACCATTGATGATGATTGTATTTCAACAGCAGGACCTGCCTGAGGGCAGAGCACCATTGATGATGATTGTATTTCAACAACAGTACCTGCCTGAGGGCAGAACACCCTTGATGATGATTGTATTTCAACAGCAGGACCTGCCTGAGGGCAGAGAACCATTGATGATATTGTGTGTATCAACAGAAGGACCTGCCTGACGGCAAAGCACCATTGATGATGATTGTATTGTTGAAATTGCTGTTGAGCAGTACCTGCCTGAGGGCAGAGAACCATTGATGATGATTGTGTTTCAACAGCAGGACATGCCTGAGAGCAGAACACCCTTGATGATGATTGTATTTCAACAGGAGGACCTGCCTGCGGGCAGAACACCATTGATGATGATTGTATTTCAACAGCAGGGCCTGCCTGAGGGCAGAACACCCTTGATGATTGTGTTTTAAAATTTCAAATATACCTCAAGGAAAAAAAATATTAAAATATCAGAGTTTTTACTCTGATTTCAAAGTCTTTTAAGAATTTTTTGTGATACTTTATAATTTAGTAAATATAACTATAATATTTTTGGATCACTACAGGGTTGTGTAAAATTTTATTGCAGGGTAAGTGGGTGAGAAGGTCAAGATCCTCATAATCATATCTGCAAATAACAGTCAAAAACTTAAAGTACACGGAGGGCGGGTAGAGGGGCCATCAGTGACGTCCAAGTTGTGTGGGTCACACATCAATGTCGTGTATGGGTGAGTGAGGAGAGGGGTTGCTATGCTACCTTACACGAATGGGTGAGAGGGTGGGAGGTTGGAGGGGTATCAGTGACGTCCAAGTAGGGTGAGTCACACATCAATGTCGTGTATGGGTGAGCGAGGGGAGGAGTCTATGCTACCTTACACTAATGGGTGAGAGGTTGGAGGGGTATCAGTGACGTCAAGTAGGGTGGGTCACACATTAATGTCGTGTATGGGTGAGTGAGGGGAAACACTCGTCAATGCTACCTTACACGAATGGATGAGAGGGTGGGTGGGTGCAGGATAAGTAAGCTTACCATCAATTACGTTCATTATTGCAGGAATAGGGGTAATTTTTATTTTAGTAAAAATATATTAAAATAATAGTTACTAATAAGGTGTATTTCAGATACGTTAGTTCACACATTTACTATTTTTATTTATATATATATTTTATTGAATAAGTTTCCCAAAGGCAAACAATCTTTGTAGCTAATGTAATTGAAATTATTAATACTTTCTTTTGGTAATGAAACAGTGTCCTTAAATACACAATGGTGAGGGGAAACGGTGACGTAATTTGATGGATGTTTGTAGGCTTAGTTTTTATTTAGTCTTTGATGCTATAGACTATACATTTTTTATATTGAGCCAAAAAACATGTATTTCCTGTAGAATTTCCTGCATTAATTTATTACTAAAATACAAAATTATGTCTAATCTAAAATGGTTTTTATTTATAAAAGAAGAACTCATATCACAAACACACATGGCACTAAATAAGTTCTGTACACGATACACAAGAACCCAGTTTAGGTACAAAAGTAACAATACCAACAACTTCAACGCTCTGTGAAGCTGGAATGAGGTTTAAAACACTTTTATTGACAACTAACTAAGTGGTATCTGATGTTCATTACTTGTTAAATGACCTAAGTAAGAGAGCCTGAGTCTAATGTACCATAGCTATTTACATCACCTTATAACATAACGCGACAACTCAACGCGATCATTACCGGAAGATGTTCAGCAAGTAAGCTAGTTTTTATTGAACACACCGGCCGTTGAATCTTATGAATTTTTGTTAGTTAATTAATTATTGATACCTATAATGATTAGGATATAATTTTATAATTATTTCATCATTAATGGTCCACTTTTCTTTAACGGTGGAAAAGCATTATTACTTAAATATTATTACGTACTGGAAATGTTTGTCTTTAGTTCTTCACAAAACAATAAATTAAATGTAAATGTAATTTTTAAATAACGCTTAAAATCAGCATCTCAAATACTACTTAGCAAAAATAACTCTTAAAACATGAAATAATTAGATTTATTCCTTCCATAAAACACTGCACATTTTTAGGAATATCAATGACACAATACAACAAATATGTCCTTAAGATTGTTAGTGATCTCATTAATCAGGTACTAAGTTCAACACATAATGAGCTCATGGTTATTTTGAAAATCCTTGCTGCTATTTAAGCGGGCCATTACATTGCATACAGTACATTCATAATTAGGCATATAACTTGACCCTGATATTTAATTCATGGATTTCATGTTAGTGAAGTTATTACAAAGAACTAAATGAAATACCATCCATCTAACTTAACATTATTTGTACTTTAGCCAAAACATTTACGGTTTCTGTATAGGGTGTAGTTAGTAGGCAGTAATAATCTGAGAAAATTTGTATGTTATAATTTATTAAGCATAAACTTCGAAACTCTGTTCACTATGAAACAAAAGAGCAGTAGGCTGTTCATACTGTACTTGTTTGTAATTATAGCAGGTACTGTGAGTTATATGTGTTTGTAATTATAGTAGTGTACTGTGAGTGTTGTCTGTGTTTGTAATTATAGCAGTGTACTGTGAGAGTCGTCTGTGTTTGTAATTATAGCAGTGTACTGTGAGAGTCGTCTGTGTTTGTAATTATAGCAGTGTATTGTGAGAGTCGTCCGTGTTTGTAATTAAAGCAGTGTATTGTGAGAGTCGTCCGTGTTTTTAATTATATCAGTGTACTGTGAGTGTCGTCTGTGTTTGTAACTATAGCAGTGTACTGTGAGAGTCGTCCGTGTTTTTAATTATAGCAGCGTGCTGTAAGAGTCATCCATAATTAATTATAATTATAGCAGTGTCCTGTGAGTCATAAATGTTTATAATTATAGCAGTGTATTGTGAGAGTCGTCTGTGTTTGTAATTATAGCAGTGTACTGTGAGAGTCATCTGTGTTTGTAATTATAGCAGTGTACTGTGAGAGTCGTCTGTGTTTGTAATTATAGCAGTGTATTGTGAGAGTCGTCCGTGTTTGTAATTAAAGCAGTGTATTGTGAGAGTCGTCCGTGTTTTTAATTATAGCAGCGTGCTGTAAGAGTCATCCACAATTAATTATAATTATAGCAGTGTCCTGTGAGTCATAAATCTTTATAATTATAGCAGTGTATTGTGAGAGTCGTCTGTGTTTGTCATTATAGCAGTGTATTGTGAGAGTCGTCCGTGTTTTTAATTATAGCAGTGTACTGTGAGAGTCGTCTGTGTTTGTAATTATAGCAGTGTACTGTGAGAGCCTACCGTGTTTTTAATTATAGCAATGTACTGTGAGAGTCGTCTGTGTTTGTAATTATAGCAGTGTATTGTGAGAGTCGTCTGTGTTTGTAATTATAGCAGTGTATTGTGAGAGTCGTCCGTGTTTTTAATTATAGCAGTGTACTGTGAGAGTCGTCTGTGTTTGTAATTATAGCAGTGTATTGTGAGAGTCGTCCGTATTTTTAATTATAGCAGCGTGCTGTAAGAGTCATCCATAATTAATTATAATTATAGCAGTGTCCTGTGAGTCATAAATGTTTATAATTATAGCAGTGTATTGTCAGAGTCGTCTGTGTTTGTAATTATAGCATTGTACTGTGAAAGTCGTCTGTGTTTGTAATTATAGCAGTGTATTGTGAGAGTCGTCTGTGTTTGTAATTATTGGAGTGTATTGTGAGAGTCGTCTGTGTTTGTAATTATAACAGTGTACTGTGACAGTCATTAGTGTTTATAATTACAGCACTGTTCTGTGAGAGTCATCAGTGTTTGTAATTATAGCAGTGTGCTATCAGAGACGTCAGTGTTTGGAATTATACAGTAGCAGTTTCCTGTGAGAATCATCCGTGTTTGTAATTATAGCAGTGTACTGTGAGAGTCATCCGTGTGTGTAATTATAGAAGTAAACTGTGAGAGTCATCCATTTGTGTAATTATAGAAGTATACTGTGAGTGTCATCAGTGTGAAAATTTATAGAAGTATACTGTGAGAGTTTTTCATGTGTGTAATTATAGCAGTTACTGTGAGAGTCATCAGTGTGTGTAATTATAGCAGTATACTGTGAGAGTCATCCGTGTTTGTAACTATAGCAGTGTACTGTGACAGTCATCAATGTTTGTATTTACAGCAGTGTTCTGTGAGAGTCATCAGTGTTTGTAATTGTAGCAGTGTGTTATCAGAGACGTCAGTGTTTGTAATTATACAGTAGCAGTTTCCTGTGAGAATCATCCGTGTTTGTAATTATAGCAGTGTACTGTGACAGTCATCAGTGTTTGTAATTACAGCAGTGTTCTGTGAGAGTCATCAGTGTTTGTAATTATAGAATTGTGCTATCAGAGACGTCAGTGTTTGTAATTATACAGTAGCAGTTTCCTGTGAGACTCATCCGTGTTTGTAATTATAGCAGTATACTGTGAGAGTCATCCGTGTGTGTAATTATAGCAGTATACTGTGAGAGTCATCCGTGTTTGTAATTTTAGCAGTATACTGTGAGAGTCATCCGTGTGTGTAATTATAGCAGTATACTGTGAGAGTCATCCGTGTTTGTAATTTTAGCAGTATACTGTGAGAGTCATTCGTGTATGTAATTATAGCTATGTGCTGTCAGAGTCATACGTCTTTTTAATACTAGCAGTGTGCTGTGAGAGTCATAAGTATTTGTAATACTAACAGTGTGCTGTGTGATTCATAAGTATTTGTAATGATATCAGTGTACCTTGAGAGTCATGCGTATATAAATATTGCAGTTTTTGTGAGATTAAGTGTTTGTAGAATATAAGTGGGCTGTGATAGTTGTACGTGTTTGTAATGATAATAGTGGGATGTTAGTAAGGATATCAGTGAGTTCTAAGAGACGTAGGGGTTTTTAATGATGGTGGTGGGATGTTAATTTGTAATGTGTCGTAAGTGTAAAATAAGATACGACTATACTAAATGTATCTTGTTTTCATAGCGTTTTTACTGCTTTTAATGTGTCTTAATTTTAATTTGTCTTACCTAATAATGGAAGCTTGAATTATAAATTTAAATGAATTGGAATAATGCTGACAGTTTTTTGTAAGTTTTATAGTGACATATTGCTAATTAAATAAGCCGATATATGTAAAAGTGCCTAATTATGCAGCCAATGACACAAACCTTGAGTGCATTTATTTGTGAAAATTAGGATTGTCGTAAACATAAAAAACCAATGTGATCATCTTATGGCGTCATCGTGTGAACATAAAATAATGTATTAAGAAGTTTCACCAAGAATTCGACGAACTATCATGGATGGACAATTTCATCAGAACTTAGACACGTGCAGTTATTCAACAATTATGTTGGGATGCTTGAGAAGTAAAAGGCTATTAAAGATCTAGAAATACCGTCATTGATCTACAGCATACTTATTACCTACATTTTACTCCTAATGAAATAAAAAACCATTAGTGTTTGGCCTCCTTAATCATACGGTTTTGTGCATATCCTATCATATTTATATACGGCAACATGCATATTACGGTCACATTTATAAATCCTTCAAAGGGTATATATGCTTTAATTCAAAATATTAAATGTATAGTTAAAACTTTTATTCATAGTTATAAAAAAACCTCAAAACTAACTGGTGAATCAATTATTGTTAGTTCAACTCTCCTTGTCGTGCCTACATAGAACCAGGATATTCTACAGCTATTATTATTCAAGTACGCAATCAGATTATGGGAAGTACAGTGGACACTGTTATGATATGATTGATTATATTTGTGTCCAAACTTTTTTCATTCATTCTTCAGTATCACTGTACATGTATGAAGGGCGGATGGGTCACTGCCATTATACGTGTATGTGTGTGCGGGTCGGACACTCCCACTGTACGTGTATGTGTGTGCGGGTAGATCACTACCACTGTACGTGTATGGCTCTATGGGTTTACGGGTAGGTCACTACCACTCTACGTGTATGGGTGGGCGGGAAGATCACTACCATTGTACGTGTATGGGTAGGTAACTACCATTGTACGTGTATGTGTCTGCGGGTGGGTCAATACCACAGTACGTGTATTGGTGTGGGGGTGGGTTACTCCCACTGTACGTGTATGTGTGTGCGGGTAGGTCACTACCACTGTACGTTTATGGCTGTATGGGTTTACGGGTATTTCACTGTCACTGTACGTGTAAGTTATGTGTGTGCGGGTAGGTTACTACCACTGTACGTGTATGTGTGTGCGGGTAGGTCACTACCACTGTTCGTGTATGGCTGTATGGGTTTACGGGTAGGTCACTCCCACTGTACGTGTATGTGTGTGTGGGTAGGTCACTACGATTGTACGTGTATGGCTGTATGGGTTTACGTGTTGGTCACTACCAGTGTACGTGTATGGGTGGGCGGGTAGATCACTACCATTGTATGTGCATGTGTGTGCGGGTAGGTTACTACCACTGTACGTGTATGTGTGTGCGGGTAGGTCACTACCACTGTACGTGTATGGATAGATCACTACCACTGTACGTGTATGGCTGTATGGGTTTACGGGTTGGTCACTACCAGTGTACGTGTATGGGTGGGCGGGTAGATCACTACCATTGTATGTGCATGTGTGTGCGGGTAGGTTACTATCACTGTACGTGTATGTGTGTGCGGGTAGGTCACTACCACTGTACGTGTATGTGTGTGCGGGTAGGTCACTACCACTGTTCGTGTATGGCTGTATGGGTTTACGGGTAGGTCACTCTCACAGTACGTGTATGTGTGTGCGGGTAGGTCACTACTACTGTTCGTGTATGGCTGTATGGGTTTACGGGTAGTTCACTACCACTGTACGTGTATGGCTGTATGGGTTTACGGGTAGTTCACTACCACTGTACGTGTATGGGTGGGCGGGTAGATCACTACCATTGTACGTGTATGTGTGGATTAATAGGTCACTACCATTGTACGTGTATGTGTGGATTAATAGGTCACAACCATTGTACGTGTATGGTTAGGTCACTATCACTGTACCTGTATGGGTGTGCGGGTGGGTTGTATGTGTTCAGTTTT
The DNA here is from genome assembly GCA_035578905.1 of Stictocephala bisonia. NCBI lineage: Eukaryota > Metazoa > Arthropoda > Insecta > Hemiptera > Membracidae > Stictocephala > Stictocephala bisonia. The sequence continues at coordinate 151,174 of JAQJVL010000098.1, read as the reverse complement.
AGCAGAGTTTATGAGAGTTACATGTGTGGGTAGGTCAATACTACTGGAAGTATAAGTGGAGTGGGTGAGCCATGATCTTCGTCCGTTATGATAATAATAATTTCCATGTCTCTTGTTATGTATGGGTGAACGGATAATTTCGAACGTTAGTGAGAGTATTCATATGTGCAAACATATATGACATATTGGGAATAATACAAGAATGTATCGATTTTACGGTGTCAAATGCCGAGTGCAAAAAGATTAAAATATGTATTGTCTAAGAAATACTTGAAGAGGTAGAGTGTCTTCTTGCGTGGTTAAGTCGTAATATATATTACTCTAGTAATCGTAAGTCTTGAAAGGCTTTCCAGCAACTGAAGTATATCTTGACAGGCTCTCAAGAAACTTAAGTATGTCATGACAGGCCCTCCAGCAACTGTCGTGACTGACGCAAGTGCCTGAGAACGTAATGCATACAAGGCCCTACATAACTGATCGTCAATCGGTGATAGACGAGACAGATTAAAAAATGGTACGTGATTGACGTCTCAACAATGCTTGAGAAAATAATACTTACAAGGGCCTACATCAAAGCCCTAAGATGTTTGAGAACATTGTAAGGTACGTCTTTGATTAAGGTCGGTATCGAATAAATAGTTCGCACACTCGCCAGCTAGGATAGTTGCAGCAGGCTGGGTATAATTCCAGGGGTCGGAGTCAAGGAATGGAGTCGAGGCGAACGATTCAGTACTTTTGATCTCAAAAGATCATTCACGTGGCACAAGACCACAACTCATCATCATCTCTCGCCTCGAGGTAGGTTGGAACAGTGTAGTCAGGATATAGGATGCTGGAAATGCAGATATTCTGTCCTAAAACCCAAAGTACCGCCTTTCACGGCAGTCCAAAAGCCATAAATGGCCTACGATACCTACCTACGCTTGGGCTAAGTCCCGCCTTTCATGGCAATCCTACGAAACATAAATCCAAAAGGTATTCGGTCTACTCGCCTCGCAAATGAAGCGATTCAAATAAAAACAAAACTTCTACTTGCAGAAAGTAACAAAAAAAAGCTAATACTAACGATAGATTGGTCAGGACCGCTTTTCTCAGCAGTAACTACTAAACCCCCAATTAACTTGTCTCTGATAACTTAAACTTCTCCTCTCACATGCAAGGATTAAAACAAACAACAATATGAATGGCGTAAATAAGCTAATGCACAAAGCTAAACAGAGATGGCAAGCCTTAATACGTGGAGACAGGCGCACTTACCTCGTCGAGCTAGCTTCGCTGATAACACTCGAGTTGACTCCCTCTGCTGGTTGCGGTCGGCAGTTTTGTTCAAACCGGCCTGGCGCCTCTAAACGGTTCTTAAGTGTAGCAGGCGGCAGACGCGGGAATTTCAAATGACCTAATTCTCTGTCTGCGTAAACTATTCTTCGTTTAACTTAAAAAAAAAAAAAAAAAAAAAAAAAACTACTTTTCATGGAGCAACGTTACAACATAATGCATACAAAAGCCTACATTAAAGCACCTCTGTCAATCGGTGATACACGAGACAGCTTCAATAATGGTACGTGATTGATGACAATGCTTGAGAACATAATGCATACAAGGGCCTACATCAAAGCCTTTCTGTCAATCAGTAATGCACGTGATAGCTTCAATAATGGTACGTGATTGACGCAAGTGCCTGAGAACATAATGCATACAAGGGCCTACATCAAAGCCCTTCTGTCAATCGGTGATACACGAGACAGCTTCAATAATGGTACGTGATTGACGCAAGTGCCTGAGAACATAATGCATACAAGGGCCTACATCAAAGCCTTTCTGTCAATCAGTGATACACGAGACAGCTTCAATAATGGTACGTGATTGATGCCAATGCTTGAGAACATAATGCATACAAGGGCCTACATCAAAGCCTTTCTGTCAATCAGTAATGCACGTGATAGCTTCAATAATGGTACGTGATTGACGCAAGTGCCTGAGAACATAATGCATATAAGGGCCTACATCAAAGCCCTTCTGTCATTCGGTGATACACGAGACAGCTTCAATAATGGTACGTGATTGACGCAAGTGCCTGAGAACATAATGCATATAAGGGCCTACATCAAAGCCTTTCTGTCAATCGGTGATACACGTGATAGTTTCAATAATGGTACGTGATTGACGACAATACTTGAGAACATAATGCATACAAGGTCTTACATCAAAGCCTTTCTGTCAATCGGTGATGCACGTGATAGTTTCAATAATGGTACGTGATTGACGACAATACTTGAGAACATAATGCATACAAGGTCTTACATCAAAGCCTTTCTGTCAATCGGTGATACACGTGATAGTTTCAATAATGGTACGTGATTGACGACAATACTTGAGAACATAATGCATACAAGGTCTTACATCAAAGCCTTTCTGTCAATCGGTGATACACGTGATAGTTTCAATAATGGTACGTGATTGACGACAATACTTGAGAACATAATGCATACAAGGGCCTACATCAAAGCCTTTCTGTCAATCAGTAATGCACGTGATAGCTTTAATAATGGTACGTGATTGACGACAATACTTGAGAACATAATGCATACAAGGTCTTACATCAAAGCCCTTCTGTCAATCGGTGATGCACGTGATAGATTCAATAATGGTACGTGATTGACGCAAATGCCTGAGAACATAATGCATACAAGAAGGGCCTAAATCAAAGCCTTTCTGTTGACCGTTTATACACGTGATAGCTTCCATAATGGCACACGATTGACGCAAGTGCCTGAGAAAATTATGCATACAAGGGCCTACATCAAAGCCCTTCTATCAATCGGTGATACACGTGATAGTTTCAATAATGGTACGTGATTGACGCAAGTGCCTGAGAACATAATGCATACAAGGGTCTACATCAAAGCACCTATATCAATCGGTGATACACGTGACAGTTTCAATAATGGTACGTGATTGACGGCAATGCCTGAGAACATAATGCATACAAGGGCCTACATCAAAGGCCTTCTGTCAATCGGTGATACACGAGACAGCTTTAATAATATTACGTGATTGGCGCAAGTGCCTGAGAACATAATGCATACAAGGGCCTACATCAAAGCCCTTCTGTCAATCGGTGATACACGTGACAGCTTCAATAATGGTACGTGATTGACACAAGTGCCTGAGAACATAATGCATACAAGAGCCTACATCAAAGCCCTGCTGTCAATCGGTGATACACGAGACAGCTTCAATAATGGTACGTGATTGACGCAAGTGCCTTAGAACATAATGCATACAAGAAGGGCCTACATCAAAGGCCTTCTGTCAATCGGTGATACACGTGACAGCTTCAATAATGGTACGTGATTGACACAAGTGCCTTAGAACATAATGCATACAAGAGCCTACATCAAAGCCCTTCTGTCAATCGGTGATACACGAGACAGCTTCAATAATGGTACGTGATTGACACAAGTGCCTTAGAACATAATGCATACAAGAGCCTACATCAAAGGCCTTCTGTCAATTGGTGATACACGAGACAGCTTCAATAATGGTACGTGATTGACACAAGTGCCTTAGAACATAATGCATACAAGAGCCTACATCAAAGCCCTTCTGTCAATCGGTGATACACGAGACAGCTTCAATAATGGTACGTGATTGACACAAGTGCCTTAGAACATAATGCATACAAGAGCCTACATCAAAGCCCTTCTGTCAATCGGTGATACACGTGACAGCTTCAATAATATTACGTGATTGATGCAAGTTCCTGAGAACATAATGCATATAAGGGCCTACATCAAAGCCCTTCTGTCAATCGGTGATACACGAGACAGCTTCAATAATGGTACGTTTGACGCAAGTGCCTGACAACATAATGCAAACAAGGGCCTACATCAAAGCCCTTCTGTCAATTGGTGATTGTAGCCTGCAGCGCCTCATTGGTAATTGAGGAGTAACTATAATTGTAGGGTTCCACAAATTAATACTAAACACTTCATCTAATACAGAATATTAAAAATTAAACTTGTATATAAAGACAGAACTACTGTATATATACAACTTTGCATAAGAGACAAAACTAGACATTTCTAATATTTTCATCTACAATAGCAAAATTTACTTATTGACACAATGCAATAATTACATATTAAACAATTATCAATGTTAAACAAATAGCAATGTTTAAAATTTACTTATTGACACCAAATATTAATGGATAAATTTATTAACTTTTTCACCAAAAGTTATTTTTACATTTATTTTGTCATGTAACATATATCTTAACATTTCTTAGTTATAATGTACTTATGAAAAACATAACTGGATATTAAGATATCGAAGCCAATAAATAACCCTGAAAATAATCTACAGACAAAACGAAAACTCAAAAATAAAAAATGTTCCTTCCTGTTTTCTGATTACCAGAAAATTCCAATGGTGAAAACAAACGTTTCACCAGTATAGTATTAGAGCTCAGAATCCGTGACTTTGGAAGCTATTTCCTAATGAACAGATAAACAGTATTCTTTAAAGTAGATTCACAACCCTAGCTTCCATTTTTAACGAAACAGGTTGCACAAAAATGTTTCATTAGAATTCGCCATTACTAAATATCTATCTTGTGGACCATGGTTTGTTATGAATGTTCATACGACCAAAGTGTATTGTGAGTTATTGTATTGAATAAACATATGTGAAAGTAGTCTCTATTGAAAATCATTAAATCTAAATTTCTTGGAAAATACTCGGTTTAAGTCAGTAACTCTATTAAGAAAACAACATCGTTAACTCATCTTTTTTATCTAAGATAATAGTAAAAATTAAAGTAATAACAGTAAGATCATTAAAAAAACACTCACATTTTCATAATATACAGTATTATACATCTCACTCAACCTATTAGACAATATAGCATTTATTTATTTATGATTATTTAAGAAGTCACATGTCCTTTATGTTTCTATTTCATTTATTAATATTGATTATTGTTTGTTTATTTTATATATTTATTTTATATTTACAATATAATACAATATTGCTATGGTACTGTACTTTTCCACATTGTTTGTTCGTTGACATAAATATTGAATAAATATAATAAGCATTTCCCACCATTATAATGAAACACTATGTAATAGATATTTTTATTTATTTAAACAGCAAGAAATTATAGTTTATCTCTTAAGTAGCAGATATACTAAAGAGGTTAATATATATGCTGCTATATAATTTAAACTATTATGTAGTTTTATGAATAAATGAATTGAATTAAATTGAAAAAAACGAGCACTCATTGATTTTGGTACATTATTTTATAATAGATATCGTAAGTGTCCATATTGTTCTAAAACTACAGAGTAATCAGTTTAAATACAACTTCATTTATTTGAAAAAATTCTTCAACATTTAATTGTTAAAGTAAGGAAAATGATACTATACTTTGTGGAAACAGTGATATGACTTTTATAATCTGCATTTGAAATGTTGTTACAAAACGTTGGGGTGACTGCATTTTCATATTCTATGTGTGATTTTAAGTTAAAAATTACTAATAATACTTTTTCAATTTCCACTTTGTTTAGCAGCTAGACGCCAATTTGTTTTTTTCATAAAACAATTTATATCGTTGTTGTTACTTTTACGATTGGTACAAAACTTGGTAAATTGGTTCATGTTAGAAGATAGTATTTGATACAACAATATTTTTAAATTATCTTAATTATTTTTCAAAATTACGGTAATTTTGTTTTTATTTTAACGAATGTTTAACGAATAGAAACCACTGATTTTATAAAAATTGTGAGAGACACAAAACAGTTTTTAAATAACTTTACCGTCCCAATGATACCTCATTTGTAAAAATCGGTTAAAAAGTAACAGTTTTATGAAGCAACCTTAATGCACATGCAATTCTACTAATAAGGTGAAAATACGAGACGTGTAAAAATTGTTTTACAATACCTACAACCGGGTTTTGTTAGAACGACTACCAGACATGTCTTAGTTACATTTCTTGACACTTTCGCTTGCTACACTTCCAGAGTACATTTTAATTTCAGTTATGGAAGACACGCGTGGTTACAATCACACCCTCCCTACCTTGCCAGCCACACATTCGATATGTGAAAGCCATCCCGAGGATGACGTGCACTAAGGGAAACACTCTGGGACGTTTTATTTGTACGCACCTAACCAAAAGGCTTTGAAAACTTACAAAAGCTTCTTCGGCTGCGATATTGTCATCACACATACATACAACATCCATTGTTGCATTTTATTGTGTCCTTTCACAAAAGATTCCATTGAAAGCTGAGTTTTCTCTTCTCGTAAAAAAGCATTTTTATTTGTTCCTGCAGACTTCTTATACGTTTTAGTTATCCCAACTTTTATTCAGATTCAAAACATTTTATTTAATATTTAATGTTTTTCTTTAGTCCAATATGATAAGTTATTATAAGGGATCTGAGGTAAGGAGTTTGTATTTTGGGACATATTACTTAAAGACCTGGAGACAGATTTATTGCGGATTAAAAACAGTCTGTTCTTGATAAATTGAACTATTTACATTGAAAATGGCAAATATGTCCTCTTTTTAAAAGGTGTTTCACAGGTAAAGTCAAGTTGGAGTTTGAAATTAACAGGAACATCTCAAACACTCTGTTCAAAATCGCATAAAAAAAAGGAAAAATTCTATATTAAACTAGTTTTATACGTAAGTGGCAGTTCTCAAACTATGAAAGATTTTATTTAAGTTGAATATCAAGTTTTTAAATGTGGAGAGTAAATTCTGCACTTGTGAATTTTAAGGGATTGTCAATATGTGGAATTGTGTGAAAGTAAACCTTTTATGATCGTTGGATTTTCATATTACTTTTATTGCCCTATACGTTTTTTGTTTTGTATTGTTTATATATTGATATACAGACACAGCATGTTCTCGTCAACGCCGCTTCCTTCAAGCACCACTAAGTGCGCTAATCTCAAGTTAGGAGATTCACTAATTTTAATGAAACAATCGTTTGTTTCTAGAAAGGAAGTAAACCTGTATAAAATGACATATTTTGAGAAAAAGACCTTTTTATATAACAATATGGAGGTTATTTTTTATTGTTAAACACCCTGCCAGCAGCCTATGTTTGTTTGCACATATTTATGTTTTACGATTTTTTGTCAGCTACCATTACTTTTATTTATTTTTTTAAATTTAAAATTATGTAAAAGGTTAGTTTTACAGTTGGACAAACATTTCAAAAGTCATTATACTATAATAAAAATTAATAATAAATAACAAATGATCTATCACAAAGCTAAATCAAATCCATTAAAAGCTATTTAATTAAGACCTGCCTCACTGATTCTATTTATGCTAGCTAATCCCTCCTTAAAACAGCTCAAGGGGCACTCTGAAACTATGTGATCCATTGTTTGGATATACTCCCCGTAATCACATGACTGATCTACAGTCAATCCACATTTATATTTCCAGTAGTTACATCTGCACACTCCAGTTCGGAACCGATTCAATAATGTCCACTTACTACGAGGGAGGTTCATCCTACTAACAGGTATTGACGGATCATTATTAGGGAATTTATTTCGTCCATCAAAACTGTTCCACGCCCAGCTAGTAGAAAAAAAAATTTCTACTGGGCGAGAAATTTTATTTGCTCAACTGGAAAGCAGTACGTAGAGATGTGTTTCGAGATTTTAAGCGACCGTTCTGACGTGGGAGATCCTGGGTAATGGGGAGGTGCAGGGCATGCAAGATCTTATTGAATTCTTTACATAGTACCTCCTAAAGTCTTATTTATGGAGGAGCTATGTTGCACCGGGAGCCAAGGTAGTGGAGTTGCCATTAGAGTACCACTAATAGCTCTCATGGCTCTATTAAGTTGGACATCAATCGATTTTGTATGTGCGCTATTTAGCCATTCGGGAGTACTGTATTCAGCAGCTGAATAAACCAGTGACAAAGCAGTAGTACGCAGGACGTATGCGTTGGCTCCCCAAGTTGTTCCAGCAATATGAATATGTTTACACAAAGTGACACACATAACATTCATATTATGCCATGTTTTAAGATGAATTCGATTTTGAAACATGTAACATTGACAGTTTTTTATTTAATTAATAAAATGCTTCATAAGAGTATGTTTGCGGGAAGGCCATAACTAATGTAAACCTAAGTCAATTGACTTAAATTAAAAAATTATACATTTCAATACCACTATAGGGGTTATTTACTATGACGATCGTTATAGTTTATTACAACTTTTAAAGTGAAGTCTTTTACCCATTTAATTCATAAAATATTCACACTAAGAGTGTGAATATTATATTGTTGTGAATATTATATTGTGTGAATAAAATATTCACACTGAATGTTGTATAACAAAAAAGTTAGTTCTGAAGGTGGAACCGGATCGTGGTTTGAATTCCGGTAACTTATTCAGGAAAGTTGTCAGTAAACAAGGTGTGGTGTGATCCTCACAAAATATAATGCACAGCATAAATAACATTATTAAAATACTAGCTACTCATTTTCTATTAGGTTTAAGATGACCATTATATCATATTCAAAATTACGTAAATATTTGTATTTAGAATTAGCTCACAAGAGATAGACTGGCTGTTTTCATAAATTACCTTTGTGTATTTGACCAGATGATGTGGAAGGACTGAATATGGTTTTAAGACGTGTACCCGATCTGCCTGTATGAACAGTGTTTATAATATCTTATCTATAAACTTAATTTATCATAATTCTAATATTAAATCGAGCTTTTATCTACATTTTTAAAGGTTAAGCTCTAGAACAACAAACTATCAACGGTTACAATTTATGAGTTGAAAATCAGAAACAAGTTTTAAAAAAAAGAAAATTTAAACGTCATTTGTTTTAGTGCTTGTATTTTATTACGATTATTTTATTTTTAAATCCCATCTTATGAATTCCATTTCTATTTGTAGGGTACATATTATTTTAAAACGTTAAACATATTACATTACTGTCACAAATAGAAATAAAAGCATATTTGTATTATTTATAACTCTAATACTTAAAAATAAAGAAAACACATCAGCTAATGATGTGCATTTTGATTCATTGTCCATGAACGGGAGTAATAAGTCGTTTAATGAATGTATCTGGCCGGAAGTAACAAAACTTCATTTCCGGCGTAACTTGTGTGGTTGGCCGACAGTCGTAAAGTCGCCCATCAAGAAACATAAAGGAGACAAATTACAACAGGGAACAGGGAAATTTAACAGGAAATTAGTAGCTGGTCTCTTGCCCACTTGCGGTCTGTGCAATGCTCGGTGACCGATTAAAAGGTACTGTTATCTTTGTATTGGTAACGGAAGTTATTACATTAAAAGGTAGTGTTATCTTTGTATTGGTAACGGAAGTTATTACATTAAAAGGTAGTGTTATCTTTGTATTGGTAACGGAAGTTATTACATTAAAAGGTAGTGTTATCTTTGTATTGGTAGTGTTATCTTTGTATTGGTAGTGTTATCTTTGTATTGGTAACGGAAGTTATTACATTAAAAGGTAGTGTTATCTTTGTATTGGTAACGGAAGTTATTACATTAAAAGGTAGTGTTATCTTTGTATTGGTAGTGTTATCTTTGTATTGGTAGTGTTATCTTTGTATTGGTAGTGTTATCTTTGTATTGGTAGTGTTATCTTTGTATTGGTAGTGTTATCTTTGTATTGGTAGTGTTATCTTTGTATTGGTAGTGTTATATTTGTATTGGCAGTGTTATCTTTGTACTGGTAGTGTTATCTTTGTATTGGTAGTGTTATCTTTGTATTGGTAGTGTTATCTTTGTATTGGTAGTGTTATCTTTGTATTGGTAACGGAAGTTATTACATTGTCAATTATTACCAATATTTAAACGTAGTTTTTTATAGTAATTGAACATTTAATGTTCGATGATAAGTTTATCATATAAATTACACTAACAGCTAAAATTATTTATTTGTTTTAAAGAAGGGCCATTAATCTGTGAGTAGATCTTATAGAGATAGAGTAGAGGGGGGGGAACCGACGTGGTTCAAGGGGCACGTTACTGATGACACTTCCAGACAAGGAATTCGCCGAGACCGGCCATATCTGTCCCAAGTAACTAATGTACAGTATAATGTTATTATTTCTTATATTTCAATTATTGATTAAATGTTAATCATGTTTTAATGTGAGATAAATTTACATCCAAATTAATATAAGCTAGAGAGTTAAAAACATATCTGGTTGTATAAATACTAAACTACGATTAAAATACAAAAATATTAAATATAAAAATATGATTGTTTAAAAGTTATTTGTTAGCGTTGGATTGTAGACAATATTTGCAATAATGCTTCAAGCGGTCTGTTTCCTCTAACACTTGAAGCATTGGAAATACAGTACAAGTAAACATGACACAACACAAAATGTATTACAATATAAGCACAAAATGCACAAAAATATTACAATACAAGTACAAAATGCACAAATATTATGGTGATCGATTTCGGTGAACCACGCTCACCTTCCTCAGACCAGAGGGATTCACAAAAGAATAGAAAATGGTGTTCAACAACTCAATTATAAATTGATCAATTATAAATAGAAATCGATATCCATAATATTTGTGGATTTTGTGCTTATATTGTAATAAATGTTGTGTTGTCTGACGTTTTACTTGTACTGTGTATGTAGCAACACGTATTATGTTTATTAAAAAACTGTTTGTATTGGAAATCTCCACACATTGTCCACCAATCATGACAATATTTCTTTTTATAAAAATAAATTTAAAACAGCTGCCCTTCTCTTTTACAAAAATGCAGTTCTCTGGTGACGTAACTGGTTCGTGTACGTTTTTTCTAATATAAGCGAACTTTAGTCTTGGTGAAAATGTCATCTGATTGTGGTGAATGTTTAACAGGCACACAAAACACAACTCATCTCTTCTCCTACAGATCGTGGGGACTGTCATTGGCTCGATTATTTTGATGGATGCTTTAAAAGTATTGATTCCCCCCCCCCCCCCCAGTATGGGTGTATCTTATACACCTGTGTTGTATTTGTGTTGTTTTTATTTATTTATTTTGTTTATCACATTATAATTGGCGTATGATTGTAAAAGTAATTGGTATATTCTCTGTAAAATATTATTTAATAGGCATCTGTGTTTAGTATTTCTATTATGTTTCTAAACTAATATTAAAAGAATACAAGATTTTCTAAAATTGACTAGTGGGACTTTAAAGTTACACTATTGCTTCTTTAATTTGATTGATTTAAGGGTTTTAAATTACCTTCTTTATTGTTTCTGCGTGCAAAACAGTTACACGTAGTTTACTTGATGTATACAATCCAAGAACGATATACTCATCACGAAATCTCCTGAACCACTCACCAGATTTTGATTACATTTGAAGGGAACTTAGTTTTGTATCATTAAGACGCACCAAGAAAGGGTTTCTTGAAGGTTCATTCCTAATGGGTAGAAACAGCCACTCAACGTTTCCTATATTCAATAAGAGTAGCGTTGGCAATAATTTATTTCAAGCAAAAAACATTAACATGATAAAAAGGCTTGGCTAATTTGGTTTTCATTGTGAAATGTTTAAGGTAGTTTCTACTAACTCTGGAATGATTTCACTACTTTCCATCCACCTAAGACTTGTTGTTATCTATTATAACGGCGTCAAGTTGAGCTTTTATATTGATGTGTTGGTTTGAATGGAGGTTAGAGTAAGTAAGCGTACAGAACCACCCTGTAGTCGAAGCAAGGAGTGTCGTCTAGTTAATTGTAAATAAAACTGCTAGATGTATCCTCCAACATGGCATCACACATCTTTCAAAAATCTTATATCCCCTATCTATCCTTGTACAATTCTTGATGTCACAAAACCTTAATATTTACAATACAAATCCTTGCTAAAATGGAAACCAAATTTGTTCCAAGCGCGAACTTTGACATTAAAACACAGCATCTCTCGTATCTGTAAATCGATATACTTTCAGGTAAATTGTCGAACAGCCCTTTTAATGCATGATAAAGCATATAAATGAAAATGTGGTGTTATTGAGAAAAAATCTACAAAACATAAAAACAATTACCAATTTGAAACTTTTTATGGATTTTACGACTTATTGTTATGAAACAACTTTAAGTCTCCAGAGGCTGTCGGAAGTTGTCGGACAGGCTGCTTTTAATCCATAAGAACAATGTTATTTTCAAGCCGGACATAATATCACGCATATCCAAACTAAACAGTTATTTTTAAATTGATTTATTAAAACAAATTGCATTTGATCAATAATTAAATTGCACGTTAAAATTGCTTTGCGAATTTCTAATTATGTTTATAGAACAATTATACAAAATATTTAGTTTTAAGCTTTTATTTTCAGCTATTTTTCAAAACTAGGCATTTGTATTCGAAATATGAAAAGCAAACCCAACGTGCAATATGATAACGTTTAAAATGACACCTCATACACAACTTTTGGTGAATAAATAACGGATAAATATGCATTCACAAATAACATTGTTCTTATGGGATTAAAACCAACATGGCCGACAGCCTCTGCAGGCCCTTAAAATATATTTTAGCAGTTTAGTGAAATGAATCTATATTGAGATTCAGTTTGTTTTAACCTTAAAATAGGGTAGAAAAAGCAATTTAAAGAGACTGTTTTTTATACATAATTATATACCAATTATAGAATGATCTACAAAATTAATAATTCAAATACAACACAGGTGTATAAGATACACCCATAAGTGGGGGATCATTACTTTTAAAGCATACGTCAAAATACTCGACCCGTTGAAAGTCCCCCCGCTCTGTAAGAGAAGAGATGAGTTGTGTTTTGCGTGCATGTTAAACATACACCACACACAGATGACTTTTCACCATGACTAAAGTAATAATAATAATGTTTATTCCTAAAATAATGAGTACAAAAATTACATTAAAATTGTTTGGAATCACTGACCATCATTAATCCAGTACACTATGGCCAGCACAGTTTGGCAATGCAAGAAAAATATTCTTATCAGTACTTATCAACTGACACTGATATACTGGGCGGTCACTGCAGTGTGTGTCACTTCATGCATAACTAAACTAGGCAGATAAAAATACTTTAAGGACTGGTGAATTATCACCAGTTAAAGTAAAATAAGAATTTACTACAGCTACAACTATTTTGATACGTGGTACAAAGAAGAACAAAAACATTTGAAACTTTTCTATTAAATAAACAAAGGCTTTCTTAAGATAACTTATGATGTAAAATAAATTATCAATATAAAATTTTGAGAAAAGCCAGTATTTCATTTTAGATAAAAATAATTAATTTGTCATACATTTTTATTTCTAGAAGAAGCCGATCATACAATTTTGGGCCTAGGTAAATGAAGATTAAAAATAAAAAATTGTTATCTTTGGTTTATCAAACCATTGTAATGTGGTGATTCTAGTGCCTTGATATATTCTATTAGTTGCAATATTACCACTTCTCATATAAAATAATTTTAATACCCGAAAGACAAAAAGATGGCGTATCGGCAATATACTGAGTTGACAGAAAATAGGAAGAAATGATCACGCTTTTGCTTAAATTTGGTAGTTCTAACTAATGGTTTTGGGTGAATCTTATTGGATTTATAGCAAAGTTATCTGCTCTGCTCCAAAACTCAAATCCGTACAAAAGTCGTGAATGAACAAGACTTTTTAGTCTTTTTAGTCATGAATTTCGGTGAGGAGCTTTGAGCAACGAGGTTTCCAAGGAATTGTTTCATCTAAAATCACGCCTAAACATTTTAATAGGTCAATATGTTCGATTTAATCACATGTACATTCAACGATTCTTGAACAATTGTTGGAATGCAATTTTAGTTCTGATGCAATATCACTGTACGTGTATGGGTGGGCGGGTGGGTCAATATCACTGTACGTGTATGGGTGGGCAGGTGGGTCAATATCACTGTACGTGTATGGATGAGCGGGTGGGTCAATATCACTGTACGTGTATGGGTGGGTGGGTGGGTCAATATAACTGTACGTGTATTGGTGGGCGGGTGGGTCAATATCACTGTACGTGTATGGGTAGGCAGGTGGGTCATCACCACTATACGTATATGTGTGGGTGGGCGGTTCATCACCACTGTACGTATATGGGTGGGTGGGCGGGTCAATATAATAGTACGTGTATGGGTGGCTGGGTATGACTGATGCCCTCCTACCTGAGGTCTACAAGCAGCCTCAGAACTAAGATCAAACTTGATCAATTTAGTCTTAGTTGCATTAATAATCATTCTATTATTAACACACTACTTTCGTATGAGTTCTATGACAGTCGACACACAATTCCTAATTGCTTACAGTTCCAAGTTCACTTCTATAAAAAAAATACTACACGCTTCTCTTGGATTAACAGAGAACATCATTTTTATAAAAGAAAGGCAGCTGTTTTATATTTATTTGTGCAAAAAAAGAATATTTTTATGATTGGCAGACAATGTTTGGAGATTTCCAATGCTTCAAGTGTTTAAAGAAACAAACTCACTTAAATCATTGGACATCTCCAAGTATTGACCACTAATAATGAACAATCCAACGCTAACAAATAACTTTCAAACAATAATATTTTTATATTTAATTTAATTTAAATTTCAAACGTTTAAAATTTATACACCCAAATATATTATATACACAAATTTTTATGAGTTTTTAAGAAATATATACACTAAGAAATCATTCATCATATTAATTAATATTTGTTCCTTGTATGAATTTTTATAATTTTTTTAATATTTTATTAATTTGTTTAGGTTTAAGAGTTTTCTTCGTTAACCAAGTTACATTGTGTTTTCATTTAATTCGGATGTTTTCACTTAACTTTCCTCTTATAATATTATAGTAATTTTGTATGAATGGTGACCTTAAAACAGGATTTGCCTTAGAGGGCCTAATTTACATTCTATAATGCGCAATGGTTTATATTACATTGAAATGGTGATTGATTTTTTTAATTTTTATCCCGTGGTATTTTGTTTAACTAGAATAATTGTTAGTACCGCTTAGCGTTGGGTAAACTGATTATCTTAGCGAAGGTCAGTCCTGGTACTGTAATATGTATTTAGCTATGCGTTTATTATTGTGTATTTGCATTTGTTGTATTGTACATTATTGAAAATAAATATTATTATTATAGAGTTTTTTTTAAGATGATTGTAAACAGAGAGTGGTCCGTTTGAGATGTTCATGTAGGTAAATGTTTGGACGTTAATGTAGAGCTCCAACATGACTGGGTCTGTTAAAAACTTCTTAAAATAAGATATTTGTTGTTTTTACTATAAAGAGCCCAATCAATAAAGAATAGACAATGTTTAACCCTCAATAGATCTGTCTCCAGGTACCTTGTCCCAAAATTATTCGTCTTTAATCACCTTTCTTCAGATCTCTTATCATCATTTGCTGGACTACAGCAATAATTTAAATATTAAATAAAATGTTTTGAATCTGAATAAAAGGTGGAATAACAAAAACATATAAGAAGTCTGCAATGAGAAACAAAAACGCTTTTAATACGATAAGAGAAAACTGAGCTTTCAATGGAATCTTTTGTGAAAGGACACAATAAAATGCAACAATGGATGTTGTCTGTACGTGTGATGACAATATCGCAGCCGAAGAAGCTTTTGTAAGTTTTCAAAGCCTTTCGGTTAGGTGCGTACAAATAAAACATTCCAGAGTGTTTCTCTAAGTGCACGTCATCCTCGGGATGGCTTTCACATATCGAGTGTGTGGCTGGCAAGGTAGGGAGTGATTGAAACCACGTGTGTCTTCCATATCACAAATTAAAATGTAAGTTTCCAAGCAGTACTCTGAATGTGTCAAGAAATGTAACTAAGATATGTCTGGAAGTCGTACAAAATAAAGCCGCCTGTAATTATTGTAAAACAACTTTTACGCTTCTCGTATTTTCAGACCTTGATAGTAGTTTCTATCATCTTTTAACATTATCTATTTCATAACAACTGAAACTTTGAGAGCAATACGTAATTTATAAAAATAATATCACTATTATTAATACACTATGCCATTTTATTATGCAAAATATATTTAATAGTGAAACTATTGAACTGTTGAAAAAAGGAAAAACAAAAGTTTTAAAATTAGTAGTAGAAAAAGAGTTATTAAAAATAGTCTTTGGCTGACTTTATTTATTTTTTCTACGATATTCAATCTTTACGACATATAAAATGTATGAATATATTACATACATACATATCTAAAATGCCTGCATCCTAATATTACAGAATATACATGGTTGTTATATCAATTTTGCAACAGCAAAAGTTGAAGTTTTACACTATTTGAGTGTCTTAGAAACGGCTAATATTACGGGAAACATGCAAAGAATAACAAAGTATTAATAAAGTATTACGTATTCTATCAGTTAAGATAAAAAATGTCCTATGTTCCATAATAGAACGAATTAATTTGTCTGGCATTTTGGAAAATGATGGTTTTTTTTAAATCACTAAATGCTTATTTTTATCAATCAGGAAAAAGTAGAAGAAGCTTTCGATTTGAAGTTTTTTGCAACTCTGCATGTTTAAAAGATCCCAATGGTGGCACACTTAAAAGAATCACCATATATATATAGTAGGTTCACCTGCTAACATTTTATTTACTAACTCTTAATATTCCGTTTCCATTAATCGTCTAAGTTTAAACATAAATGTATACTGAGTACGTACAAACATACACTTGAGTTATATGCCTTTTGTTTTAAATCGTAGATCTTCAGTTAACTCAAAATTCATTTACTTTAATGAAATAACTACGGACCGTACTTTATAAACTTTGTGTTTGTAAATACGGTCTATGATATAATGTCATATACAACTAACTAGTTACTAATGCCCTGCTAATTGTCTCATTCCTGTTTCCTGTTTGGTGACATAAATGACTCTGTCAACCACACAAGTTACTCCGGAAATGAGGCTTGGTTACTTCCGGCTAATACATCCATTAAACGTGTTATTGGTAATTTAACTTATTACATATAATTAGTGAGATGTGCTGTATTATTTATTTGCATGTGTTATAAAGATGTGTCTTTCAAACAGTTCTTTGATTATTGATGTACAAATCGATCTATGCTCTCTTTTAAGATTTACTCGTAACTCTTTGTGATGTGATGAAAAGTTAATAATTGCTTCAAAAACACCATTTTTTGGACAAATAATTGATGTGTCTTCATAGCCTAGTCTGTAATCGTTTGAAAATATAATTCCGTCCCAAACGATATGGAAACCTGCATACATCAACAATATAATATACATTCATGGTTAGTGTCCCATGAAAACAAAGAAAGTTTTACCATTGATTTTATAGACAAATAGATTTCCATCCAATGTTAAATTTTGAGTCTCAAAATATCAGCTGTTTTTGTGGTCCATTGTGGAGCGCTAGTGTAGCTCCATGTAAATGTAATGAAGTTTAAAACAGCTGTGGTTGGGGGCCACACTAACTAACAAAATTACTGCCACAAATATTCCTATTAGATGGTTTATCTATTTTAGGTGTATATAATCAAGGGTTTTACTAAATAAGCTTTATGCCTTTCACCTCATTTCATATGCTTTAGTATAGAGAAAGTGTTGTAATCGTCAAAAAATGTTTTTTGTAGAAGTTGGTCTAAAAATCAATTTTAGAACCCCTTGAACCCAAAAAAGTGTTTTACTTTTTTTTATGCACGTATGTGTGTGTGTGTGTGTGTGTGTGTGTGTGTGTGTGTGTGTGTGTGTGTGTGTGTGTGTGTGTGTGTGTGTGTGTGTGTGTGTGTGTGTGTGTGTGTGTGTGTGTGTGTGTGCGCGCGTGTGTGCGTGTGTGTGTGTGTGTGTGCGTGCGTGTGTGTGTGTGCGTGCGTGCGTGCGTGCGTGCGTGCGTGCGTGCGTGCGTGTGCGTGTGTGTGTGTGTGTGTGTGTGTGTGTGTGTGTGTGTGTGTGTGTGTGTGTGTGTGTGTGTGTGTGTGTGTGTGTGTGTGTGTGTGTGTGTGTGTGTGTGTGTGTGTGTGTGTGTGTGTGTGTGTGTGTGTGTGTGTGTGTGTGTGTGTGTGTGTGTGTGTGTGTGTGTGTGTGTGTGTGTGTGTGTTTGAGTGTGTGTCTGCACTTCGCTGAAGACTAAACGGATGGATACATTTTGATGACATTTGGTATGTAGATGTATTTAGCCAATATCTCCAGACCATTTTTCACTTCTTTTAATTTTTTTATGGCCAAAAACAACAAAAATAAAATTGCATCAATAACAGCTCCAATGATTTTAATCCAATTTTCATGAAAATGTGAATTACAATGTCAAATATTTTATTAAAACCCGCGTGTCCCTAACTTCAATAATTTTTTGACTTGCACCGTTTTTTTGTAGGGAAAAATCAAAAAATGAAATTTTTTCAATCTTTACAATGACAATTTTGATTACATTTTCAGTAAATATGCAAATTTTAATACATATATTTTCGTTACCACCCAAATAAGTTCGGGGTGGAGGCCCTCGAAGCCACAACTCAAGTTGTTGAACGTGATTTTCATACAATCTGGCTATGTGATTAATTGAACAGCTATTTTTCTATACTTTTATTTAAATAATTTTTGACAAACTATGGGAAAGGGAGAAAGTCTGTGCCAGTTACCTGGTACCATTTATTTATCCTTTTATTTGTCCTTCAAATTTAAATACCATTTTATATACCATGTGTTTTAAGAGGCCCCATACAAAATGTTATAGACTTAGTGATATCATAAAGCCTGTTCTTCACGGTATACCTTCACATTTAATGGCTTTTTTTAAATACAACATAACTTATGGATAAATTAATAAAGTATGGAGCTATATTGTGCTAAAAGACCTTATATGTTAAAGCATCTTGTGTATGTATCAATTAAGTCGTTTATGTGGATTTTAGAGGAATTATCATCTAAATAGTAATTCAATTGAAAACAACGCAAACCTTTTCGGAAACCCTTTCTAGGATTATGCTGAATCCGGTGTATACTATATTTTAACTTTATACAAATTCTCTTAGAAGATACAGTATCAAATTTTTCCAAACCTGTAATTATTCTGTGCAGTCTCAGATCTTTTTAAAGCACCTTCTTACCAAAATTTCCATAAACTTTACCTGGTTTCGTAGGTTTATTGTGTTGTCTACCAGAGATTGATTCATTTAGAATGTTCGTATAAGGAAATGTCAGGGAAATCAGGGAGTAAATGTCGACCATCATCATAGTCGAGATCTGGAGGATTGTCTTTGATGTTGAATAGGGATTTGTTAACACACTAAAATGAAATAGGTTTTTGATTAGCATAATACGTGTTATTGTGCTTAGACACACACACACACTTAAATTAATCATAGGATGTGATTAACATCGGAAATATTTAGATAAAACTATTAATTATTTTCTTACTCATATGAGAACGCTCCGAGATGAGTTTTTAATTAATTTTATTGTTTTAAACTCATGTTCTCATTTTAAATGTGTTACAGATGTGTATGAAACCAAATAGCAATGATATAGCTGTGCAAGTGAACTCTAATTTGAAACTCAAAGTATGATGAAACAGTTATCGCACGATAAAAAGCGTTATGTGTGAAACGGGCCTTAGACTGTCCACCAACCAATGTCTTATTCTTACCTTTCCTCTTATGTTTACTCTCTCCTCTTTCAAATGTCCTAACCAATTCTTTTCTTTTCGTCTTGTAGTTTTCATTATTTCCTTCACCCACTGAGACCCATCCCCCACCAAATAAGGAAGTCGAGCTGAAACAGGGGATGGCTCAAGTTCAGAATGGGATAGGCTCACGGGCGAAACTCGGAGGGTAAAAACTTAACTTGCCAGCTGGGCGGAAACAAGTCAATTTATTGACAAAAACAAATTAAAAACTAGGCAGAATGCCATAAGAGAAATTATTACAATCAAATAAATAATAATTACAAAAACAAACATATTAAACATCTCAACATACGACAGTAACGGCTATCTGCGGAATTGCCTAAATTAACCAAAATTCCAGTAAGAGAAATATTTAAGCCAAAACCCAAAAATTAAAAAATATAAAAATAAAACTAACAAGAATGAAAGAAAATTTACTTTAAAATTTAGAAAGTTGAACAGACAAAATTATCCGGCAATTTAGTCCACATCCCATGATTCCACCAAGGCTAGGAAGTCGGCCAATGTTCCTAGGCGACTCTGAATTGAAAAAACTTAAAACGTTAACACGTAATCCCCTTTTGATGAAATCGAAAATTAAAATAAAATATAGGACGGTACTGGCTTTTTAGCCTTACTAAAAGAAATAATAAATAGCTGACACATACAAAACTTAACAACTAAGCCTAAAATAAAAATGCTGTCCGTGCCAAAAATAATTTTAAAACTAGAAATAAAAATTTAAACAAATTAACAAGACGAATATACAACTCTAAAAAAAGTTTAATAATAACATTTAAAATATTTAAATTGTTCAAATAAATATGGTCTAACAATACAAATTAGTAACATATTTCTTTTAAATGATGACTATCTTTTTTTAAAAAAACTATGCTTGATAATACGTTTCTGATTGAGTTCATAGGCAGTTCGTAGGCCTAGGCCTATTGAAGAGTTTTCCGCAAAAGGGTAGAAAAACCTAAATGTTTCACCCCACCTGGGACAAAAAGAACGGACTTATCAGAGGATAGAAGAGTTAAAAATCCAAGTTAAAAATGTTTAATATACAAAAAGGTTTTCACCAAAAGAGTGATTAGGTGTTGAAATGAAACAATCAATCAACTTACGTATCGGACTTCTTTGGCCGTGCATGGCGCTTCCTAACTGATAGAAGGTAAACGAAGAACAACCAAGGCGAGACGTCAAATCGGGGGAACCGTAAGTCGGAATCACGGAAAAGACCAAGGTCTGAGCCAACGGCCACGAAAGTGAAGATCAGACGAGTGCAAGCACGAATATCTGGCAGTCACGAAACTGAGACGAAAAGAGTATAACACATGTACTGGTCAAAAGACACGGTACACCACTTTTCTGATTACTTTTTTATTTTGCACTCTGTATTACCATCTTATTTTCTCCACAATTAATCCGAAAGAGTTTCATTAATAAAGACAATTACTAATCCTCAGATAGTCTGCCTTTAAGCAATTTGTCTGAAAACACTTTGCCTTTTATGAACACCTTACAACAATATGCCCAATCGTAATTTCACTTTTTACTGTGATTTATTTAGTTTGAATATTTGTGAAAATTAGCATAACAAACTTATTGTAAATATGAAAGAAGAAACAAAAAAGCATTTATTACGATAAGAGAAAACTCAGCTTTCAATGGAATCTTTTGTGAAAAGACAAAATAAAATGCAACAACGGATGTTTTCTGTACGTGTGATGACAATATTCCTAGCCGAAGAAGGAATATTGCATCATTTTAAATGAAAATGTCAGTACGTTTTCAAAGCCTTTTGGTTAGGTGCGTAAAAATAAAACATCCCAGAGTGTTTTGTGCACGTCATCCTTGGGATGGCTTTCACATATGTTTGGAACCACGTGTGTCTTCCAAATCTGAAATTAAACTGTATTCTGGAAGTGTAGCATTCGAAAGTGTCAAGAAATGTAACTAAGATGTGTCTGGAAGTCGTAAAAACAATACTTGGTCATAATTATTGTAAAATTACTTTTACACTTCTCGTATTTCTACCCCTTATTATAAATTGTATCGTTTGAAAAGTATTTTATATTTCATAACAACTGTATCTTTGAAAGCAAAATACTATACTGTAGATTATCAAAGTTATATATTATATGTTATTTGAACATAAAAGGGTTTGAGTATTTAAACGTAAACCAACACTTTTATAACTATTACCAATAAATTGGTAGTTTTCTTAGGAATAAGGAAACTACATTTTATTGTAAAATGAAACAATTAATCTGATGTATGGACATACATTTTCTAAACAACCAGTATATAATTATGGAACGTTTTGAACAATCTTACTGTCATTCACCTTTTTATTTTAAGTAAAAAGTTCTTACTTTTTTCAGAATGCTTCAACTTCACTCGCCATTTCACTTAAATTTAATGTAGATCTTCCATTTATCGACAATCCTAAACATGTAATGAAACGCTGTACAGATGAAAATAGTATCCGTCAACTGGTTTGTATTTTTTTCTGACAATCGACTGAGATTATCTGTAGTCCAGTATACATTAATAAAATGTTGAGTAAGTAACATAAAATATCCTTGAAGTGAAAGATGTTAGCCTCTAATGTTAGCTTATTATTTTAAAGACCTCCTATTTTATTAATCTAGTCTGTAAGCTTGGAACATTGTTCACCAGTTTCTCTAAGTTCTCCATCCATGTAGGAGGAAGGAAAGTACTTTACACTTCTTAAAAGTTTACTTTTTGGTATCGTACTTTAATTCACCAAGGTGATAAATAGTAATTTTATTCAAATATGTTGTAACCGAATTCACTGAGAGTTTCAAATATTAGTTAAAACAGTTCAAATAAATCCAGTCACTAAACAACTTATAGGCAAAAAGTATACAAAGGTATCCTTTATATGTTAAAAAACGAAAGTTGGTATGATTTATTTTCTTCTGCTGAAATCAATGACATGACCAACAAGTTTCTGCAGGCTATACATTTCTATTTTAAAGTTGGGTTCCCTTTAAAGAAAACACAGATTAACAATTCTGCCTTCAAAAGAAGAATAGTTTTTCTCTTGAGCTAGCATGTTTGCGAGAACGTATGAAAAGTTTGTACTAGTAAGGATTTGGATTGGACTAATACTGAGAGAGCAGAATATCGTAGAGAAAGACATCTCTATAAAACCAAAATTGAAGAAGAGAAATCATCAATATTTTCCACCCGTATACAGAATTCAAGTAATACATCTAAGGACATTTGGAATATAGTAAATTACAACAGATAATCAAATAAAATGCAATCTTTTAAACAATTTCAGATAAGAGATGAAAATAATCTGC
Organism: Stictocephala bisonia; assembly: GCA_035578905.1. Taxonomy (NCBI): domain Eukaryota; kingdom Metazoa; phylum Arthropoda; class Insecta; order Hemiptera; family Membracidae; genus Stictocephala; species Stictocephala bisonia. The sequence goes on along the minus strand of JAQJVL010000098.1, from coordinate 128,101 downwards.
TAATAAAAGATCCAATTTCTTTATCTTACATGTTCCATGACTTTTTCACTAGTGTTGCAGATCGAATAGTTGTGAACTCTGCAAGTACCTTATATTCAAACGTAAATCCTTCTGCTCTTTCACATTCGTTGTTTTAACACCGAAGACACCACTAAAATGATAATGTCACTTAGGTCGAAAAATTCAGCAGGTGAGGATGGAATTTCGTCAAAACTCTTAAAATAATATTACCAATATCCTATAAACTCACTTTTGTTCATTATCAATCATTCATTTCAAGTTGGCTGTTTTCCTGACGCTTTAAATTCCATTCCACAAAAAAGGTTAATTTGAAAATATAGACAATTTTAGGCCAGTTACGTTAATTTTCACTTTCTCTAAGGTTATGAAGAGATTATTTTATGATAGACTAATGTATCTTGTTATATATAGAGGTCAATTGGTGTCCTCAAGAGCATATCTCATGCAATGTTTAATTTTTTTTAGCATTAGACAAGGGTCAGAGTGCAGCTGGTGTCTTTGTCGACCTCAGCAAAGCTTTTAATCTTGTAGATCATTCAATTCTTCTAAAAAATTGCAGCTTTTAGAGTAAGAGGAGTACCATTAGATTGGATAAAATCCTACTTATCAGATATGTATCAGCGGGTAAAAATTCCATATGTCGACAGTTTGAATATTCTCTAGAACTGTTTCTCAAACGTAACACAAATTAGAACTGGAGTTCCTCAAGGGTCAGTTATTGGACCTCTGCTTTTTTATGTTCATCAATGACATAAATTCTGGCGTATTAAAGGCAGATCTAAGCCTTTTTTCCTATGACACTGCTGTAATATGTAGCAGTATTACACTCCTATGACACTGTATGGAGCCTAGTAGGCAATTGTTGGAGCAAAGAATATTTGTAGAGGTGAACAGCTTATTACAGTGGTTTGGTTCAAACAGACTCACAGTCAACGTGGAGAAAACAAGCTTAGTTGATTTTTCTATTATTAAAAAGAAAGCAACGGTCTATGTTGCTTATTGGAGTATATTTAACTATTGTTGGATCTGTGGATTCTGTTAAATATCTTGGCTTGGTTATTGACAGCAATCTTAAGTTTGACAGTCCCGTAGATAAGGTGTGTAGGCTGGTTAGTTCGGGTATGCACTACGAGTTCTATCATATCATCTTGAAAGTCAGCACCTTTTAACAGCTTACTACGGGGTTGTTTATCCGCATCTAACTTATGGGATTCCTATATGAGGCTCTAAGACTGGGAGAACCATGCAGCTTTTTAGGCTGCAAAAGAGAGCTGTTAGGATTATATTTAAATTAAAAAACCCAGACTCTTGCAAACACTGGTTTAGAAAAATACAGAATTTTAACACTTCCCTCAATTTATATTTTCCCTAAATAACTATATTCACTACATAACTTCAATCTCCGGAGAAAAAATAACTTTAAAATACCAAAATATCGTACTTCTTTTTCCGCAAAAACATATATTTATGAGTGGCATCAGGATGTTCAACTCTCCCAGCACCACTAATAGACAGCACTAAAGAAAGTTCCTTCAGAGTGAATTTAATGAACATATGCAAAGGAGGCCTTCTACAGTGTATCAGAATTTTTAGATTATTAGTATTAATGTATGTTTAGTTTGTGTAACTTATGCCCATGTACATTATGTATTTAATTATATGTATTTTTATGGTAATAAATAACTTGATTTGATTTAACTTGAGCCTGTCTACAGGCCTCTGTGTAAAGTTTATTCAACGTTTTCTGATAGGTTATTACCGAACTACCCGAATCCTAGAAATATAGTTCTTAATTATTAGTTACAGAAACGATCTTCATGAATTTAGATTAATTATAGTAACTATAGAACATTATTGAAATAACTATTATCCTGAAGTAAAACATTTACTTTTAAAAGTGTGGATGTTAATCAACTTTTAATTATCATTATAAAATAACAACATTCATTGTTTTCTAGATCAGTATTTTCCCTTTTTTGTTTTATTTTCTTTAACATAATATATTAATTGGAAATAAATAATTGTTAGTTTAGTTAAAATATATTTCTATTTAATTTTATTTTATACGTCCAGGCTGGTTTGTATAAAATAATCCTTGTATTTTTTTCTGAAGATCGACTGAGATTATCTGTAGTCCAGTATACATTAATAAAATGTTGAGTAAGTAACATAAAATATCCTTGAAGTGAAAGATACTCCCTCTAATGTTAGCTTATTATTTTAAAGACCTCCTATTTTATTAATCTAGTCTGTAAGCTAGGAACATTGTTCACCAGTTTCTCTAAGTACTCCATCCATGTAGGAGGAAGGCAAGTACTTTACACTTCTTAAAAGTTTACTTTTTGGTATCGTACTTTAATTCACCAAGGTGATAAATAGTAATTTTATTCAAATATGTAGTAACCGAATCCACTGAGAGTTTCAAATATGTAGTTAGTTAAAACAGGTCAAATAAATCCAGTCACTAAACAACTTAAAGGCAAAAAGTACACAATAGAACCCAACATGTTGTGACTTCATCAAACTTAAAAGCATTTTACGTTAAAATAGTTAATAAGTAAAGTTAATACATTCTTTAAAATAACCAATAACTTTTAAAATGATTAGTACAAGCAATCTTAAACTTCATTTGTCGTTTTTGAGTCCCTTCTTTTGATCCTATGATGGCTATAACATCTGAAATATATGTAACATGTAGGTAAATATAGCTACACAGGTATGCTACATGAGGTATGTGGTATCTGGGTGAAACATCTGTGATATATTGAGAAATGTAAACTGATAAACAAACACCTAACTCGTCCCTACTCCCAAACATTACAGGACCTGTAGGAGACTGAAGTATATGAGTATAATGTTTGTGGTGTACTGTGAAATGTAAACTGACACACAAACACATAACTCGTCCCTACTTCCAAACATTACAGGACCTGTCGGAAACTGAGGTATCTAGGAATAATTGTTGTGGTGTACTGTGAAATTTAAACTGATAAACAAACACATAATTCATCTCTACTCCCAAACATTACAGGACCTGTCGGAAGCTGAGGTATCTAGGAATAATTGTTGTGGTGTAATGTGAAATGTAAACTGATAAACAAACACATAATTCATCTCTACTCCCAAACATTACAGGACCTGTCGGAAGCTGAGGTATCTAGGAATAATTTTTGTGGTGTAATGTGAAATGTAAACTGATAAACAAACACATAATTCATCTCTACTCCCAAACATTACAGGACCTGTCGTAAACTGAGGTATCTAGGAATAATGTTTGTGGTGTACTGTGAAATGTAAACTGATAAACAAACACATAATTCATCTCTACTCCCAAACATTACAGGACCTGTCGGAAACTGAGGTATCTGGGTCTAATGTTTGTGGTGTACTGTGAAATGTAAACTGATAAACAAACACATAACTCATGTCTACTCCCAAACATTACAGGACCTGTCGTAAACTGAGCTATCTAGGAATAATTTTTGTGGTGTACTGTGAAATGTAAACTGATAAACAAACACAAAATTCAACTCTACACCCAAACATTACAGGACCAATCGGAGACTGAGGTATCTGGGTCTAATGTTTGTGGTGTACTGTGAAATGTAAACTGATAAACAAACACATAATTCACCTATACTTCCAAATATTACAGGACCTGTCGGAAGGTGAGGTATCTGGGTCTAATGTTTGTGGTGTACTGTGAAATATAAACTGATAAACAAACACATAACTCGCCCATACTTCCAAACATTACAGGACCTGTTGGAGACTGAGGTACCTGGGTGAATCGTCTGCGGTGTATTGTGAATTATAAACTGATAAACAAACACATAACTCACCCCTACTTCCAAATATTACAGGACGAGTCTGAGACTTTGGTATCTGGGTCTAAAATAAACCAACTTGCAATTTCTATAATCATGTACAAAATCCTTATCTTTATTTTGTCCTATACAGAGTTTCGTGTGGAACATGGCGTAACTCAATTATGTGGAAGATCACTAACAGTCCATAAAAAACCCTTTATACTGAATTATTTAATGTGTGTAGTTACCAAATATTTTATGCCAGAATGATAATATATCCTTTAAAAGTACACTTAAAGGATTCAGTTAAATTAATAATAGAGTTTATGCGGCAAAAGTATGGAAATATTGAATATAGCCGTGTTGGAATGAACAAGACCTAGCACTGTTTTGAACTATAATGAGCTAATTAAATCAGAAGGCATGTTTCTAGAGGATGTTTTAAAATGTATACTTTTTAGTTAATATTTGGGATGTTGATTTCTTTTCCATGTGCTATAGATTGTTTCTCAATAATGAATACCAAAATGTCTATTACAGATGTATTCTTAGTCACTTTCTTTGAAGAAAAGTAAGCCATAAATGGAGGACTTATGGTTTATTTATCTCATCATCATCATTAGAGGAATCCATTAGCCGGAAACATTCTAATATAACACAATGTTTTTTATCGTAATATTCACTCACGAATGTTAAATTAAATATTAAATTAAATATAGATTGTTAACTGGGATAGTAATTTTTAACTTATGTTATTTTAAAAGTTATGAATTCCCTCACGAGTTATTCGTCAACAAAAGTTCTTTAAACCTCATTCCAGTTTCACAGAGCAATTAATTGTAGTAGTTGTTATTACTTTTGTACCGACAATTTGCGATAAACTTGTATTCTTGTTTGAAACGTGTACAAACTTATTTATTGTCGTGTTTCTATATGATTTTGTATTTTACAAATATAACATTACATTTTTAATAAATAATATATATTTATTTTATGAACAAATTTATTAAGAAATAATTACATCTACTTATAAATGTTTTGTTTGAGTTATAAAAAAAAAAAAAAAGAAAATCAAGTTTAACTAACATTTACATCATATGAATGTTATATGGTTACTGTTTCTTTTATGTATTACATTCAAGAAACGTATTTAATTAAAAAATAAAAGTTGTACGTAATTTCCATGGCATTACATACAAATACTTGTGGCCCTTGGGCTGCTAACTCAATAAATATTAATAAACTCTACGGGTGTGTTTTTGTTAGTGTTAGCAAATGATTCTTTATATTCAGTTTTTAAACGGATTATATTTTGAACTATGAATAATTGATGTTACATATTTCAGCTTTAAATATTTATTAATAACTTTACAGCTTTTCACTCTATTATTTGACAATATTTTCTACTAATTAGCAAATTTAATTTGTTGGACGAGTTTTAAATTAAGAATGCATATAAGGGGTGCAGATTTATAATGGTTTTAAGTATAAAAGCCATGGTTTTATGTTTCATTACATTTAAAAATCATGAAATATAAGTGTAGAGAGCAACGTGTGTGAAATAATTTGAATTCATCCTAAAGTGTTAAGTAGGATACATAACCTAAATTTCCACTATTAATTATATTTGCAGAGCAATGCTCGTAAATAAGATTGTTTATATTATCTTAAGAAAGTATAATAAGTCGAACTTAGGTCGATCATTTTTAAGAAGTTGCTTTAAAATAAATATGAGCCCACAAAGTACATTCACCTACTGATAACTAAGGTTGACCCACAAAGTACATGCAGCTACTGATAGCTGAGGTTGAACACAAAGTACATTCACCTACTGATAACTGAGGTTGACCCACAAAGTATATGCAGCTACTGATAACTGAGGTTGACCCACAAAGTACATGCAGCTACTGATAACTGAGGTTGACCCACAAAGTACATGCAGCTACCGATAACTGAGATTGACCCACAAAGTACATGTACCTACTGATAACTGAGGTTTACCCTTAAAGTACATGCAACTACTGATAACAGAGGTTGACCCACAAAGTACATGCAGCTACTGATAACTGCGGTTGACTCACAAAGTACATGCAGCTACTGATAACTGAGGTTGACCCATAAAGTACATGTACCTATTGATAACTGCGGTTGACTCACAAAGTACATGCAGCTACTGATAACTGAGGTTGACCCACAAATTACATGCAGCTACTGTTAATTGAGGTTAACCCACAAATTACACGCAGCTACTGATAGCTAAGGTTGACCCAAAAAATACATGCACCTACTGATAACTGAGGTTAACGAACAAAGTACATGCAGCTACTGATGACTGAGGTTGACCACATTGTATATGTAGCTACTGATAACTGGGTTGATTGCATGTAGATTATTGCATGTAGACATATTAGAATTTTTATACGTTTTTTAAATGGAAATGCATTTCCATTCTACGAATTCGTGCATTTTGTACTTGTATTGTAATATATTTGTGCATTTTGTGCTTAATATTGTAATAAATTTGTGTTGTGTGACGTTTACTTGTACTGTAACTTTTAGGTTACTGCTGGAAACGTAAAATAATATACAGATGTAAAGTATTCATTAGAAGAAGAAATTATAATTTCCTGTTAAATGAAAAACGGAAAAGTGTAGCACAATATGTGTATTGCTTTGTTAATATTTAATATATTAGTAGGGAATAACCAAGCCAACAGAAAATTACGTTAAATGGAGAGGAATGATTACGAAAATATAATTAAATTTACAATTATTTTTAAGCCGCTAATTGAGTTATATCCTACACTTCTCAAATACAATATAATTAGTCAATATAAAAGACCAATTAAAAATTCCTTTTTTTAAACCTTTTATTTATTTGAAGATTTCTTACAAATCGTTTGTTTACCACCGAAATATTTTATGATCAAAATAGTTATTAATTTTTTTATCTTATCAGTAAAAGTTGTGCTAATGTTTCCATCATTTTAGCTGGCATTCATTTCATCTTAAAACTGTTATTACGTGGAAACACAACAAATACGCGAGAAAGGAGAAGAATATGGAAGAATGTTATTACTTTCAAAACCCCTCCTCACAATGCAGAGAGCTACCTTGGCTTTCACATCAAACACTCTTCTGTTTCTTTCAGTATTCTCTCAGTTCTGCACTTTCTATTTCTTTCTTTGGATTATTTTTGTATTGTTTAGTATTTTCGATATAGATTGTTATTGGGAAGCATTTTACAGATTGTGTATCATCTATGTAATTAAAATATAACATATATTTAAGTTGGGAAAATGTTATTTATGTGGGTTTTATTGTAAAAAAAACGTACTGTAGTCAAATTAAAATATTTTTCACAAAAAAACATTACTGAAAACCACATTTATAAAATACGTCACTATTCTATATTAATATTTGTTTATATCTGGATGGTTCCAGATCCGTCAAACTGCGTCCACACTATACGGTCGCCTGAACGATATCTGAACGGTCCGTCAAACTGTGGTCACATTATACTGTCACCTGAACTATATCTGAAAGGTCCGTCAAGCTACGTTTACACTATACGGTCGCCTGAACGATATATGGACGGTCCGTCCAACTATGTCCACACTATATGGTCGCCTGAACGATATCTGAACGGTCCGTCAAACTGTGTCAACACTATACGGTTGTTTGAACGATACCTGAACGGTCCGTCAAACTTTATCTACACTATACGGTCGCCTGAATGATATCTGAACGGTCCGTCAAACTGTGTCCAAACTATACGGTCGTCTGAACGATATCTGAACGGTCCATCAAACTGCCTCCACACTACACTGTCGTCTGAACGATACCTTAACGGTCCGTCAAACTACGTCCATACTATACTGTCACCTGAACTTTATCTGAACGGTCTGTCAAACTACGTCCATATTATACTGTGACCTGAACTATATCTGAACGGTCCGTCAAACTAAGTCCATACTATACTGTCGCCTGAGCGTCTGAACGGTCTGTCAAACTACGTCCACACTATACTGTCGTCTGAACGATATCTGAACGATCCGTCAAACTCTGTCCATACTATACTGTCACCTGAACTATATCTGAACGGTCCGTCAAACTGCGTCCACACTATACGGTCGTTTGAACGATACCTGAACGGTCCGTCAAACTGTGTCCACACTATACGGTCGCCTGAACGAGATATATGGACGGTCCGTCAAACTGTGTCCACACTATACGGTCCTCTGAACGATATCTGAACGGTCCATCAAACTGCGTCCACACTATACGCTCCTCTGAACGATATCTGAACGGTCCGTCAAACTGTGTCCACACTATACGGTCCTCTGAACGATATCTGAACGGTCCGTCAAACTGCGTCCACACTATACGCTCCTCTGAACGATATCTGAACGGTCCGTCAAACTGTGTCCACACTATACGGTCCTCTGAACGATATCTGAACGCTCCGTCAAACTGCATCCACACTATACGGTCCTCTGAACGATATCTGAACGATATCTAAACGGTCCGTGTCTAAAGTTGTCCGGCTGAGTGGTGGCTCAATAGTGTATATGGCCCTCAACATTCCCCATTTTGTGCTGTTTTAAAAACATATTTTTTATACATGGGGAGTGAAAATCCGATAATGATTATATACTTTTTATTTACACTTGGTAGGTTACTCTACAGGGACGTTTGCTAGAAGAGCCTATGTTACAAATAGCCTAGCTTTTTTTAATATGTTTGTTTCATTCCTTTTCATATTTAACAGATTTAAAACGAAAATATATTTTTATATACAAATATATGTATATATATATTTTTTTATTGACATGATATAAAGACACAGATTTAACTACGAACAAATAAACAATCTGCAATGTACATGCACGTATATGTATCTGTACTATGTTCAGTTACTAATTCAATCACAACAAACAAAATAGTAAACTAGACATTGCAATCTCTATGTAGAATATATATAGCTAATGGGATACTCCACTGCACATAACTAAATAAGTTGCAGACTCTGGTGGTTGATAGCAATTACCAAACGTTGTAAATCTCTTGTATTTTTAATTAAGACGTTCAATTAAATACTTCTTTATCTAACAAGTGTTTTCCAATTACGATAAGATCACAGCATCCTGGTGAGGATAAGAACTTAACTTCTCTGTTCTGAGTGTATAATCAGTTATTAGTATGAGTAACTTTTTTATACAGTAAATTTTTGTCTGATAAGTTAAATTCAATTAGAAAAATAAATAATGTTTTAACATATAACAACATATTGCATATTTTGATGATATCATTTTAATTGCTGAATGGTATGAATCTTGTTTCAAATTTGTCTTAATATCTAATCAATATATGCATATGATTTATCAAAGCAGGTTAATAAACTTATATTCCTTGAAAAACTAAGTCCAATTTTATTACTTTGGAATTAATTGTAATCAGTGAACAATATCTTGGAATGGCTATTATTGTTTTACCACTTTCTAACAATGCACGGCTTTATTTGATGATTTGTATTATTAACTTGTGATAGTATTTACAATTAATTATTGGGGAAGGGGTTTTCCTTAGTTGGAATATAAGTTTATTGGACACGTAATGTTGTAATCCAGCTACTTAGGCGGTAACTGTTTTTAGATTGTGGACAATAAGCTAACATGTTCAGTCTTTTTCAAGTCTTTATGACATCCCCTAAATAGATGCTATAGGCATGGGCACTGTTCGAGAAGTCTGCTGGGTCCATAATGGGTGGGCAGTGAGTGGATACTATAGTAAAAACGTGAAATTCAAAGAGTATACGAAATAATAATACAAATCAAGCTGTGTCCAGCTTCGACTGTCACATATTTTAGGGGATTGTTTGCCTCGTTATCCAGATGACAATGCTTTAAGTCACACACAAAAAAACTATTGTTTAACACCCGATATTTTAAATTGGAATATAAATTTATTGGAGATGTTATTTTGTAATCCTTTATTGAACTTTATGCATGTTTTATTCCTAAAGTTATTTTAATGCGTATCTTAATTTTTTAATTTGGCTTAATGTATTCTATAATTTTTTCATTTTAAAATTGTTTGGTAAAATGTGTAGGTTTTTCTTATATTTTACTTTGAAATATTTAGACAACCACCATTTTGAAACCTATAATTTTAGACTTACAGCATTTTTTACATGAAATTAGTCTTTCTAAGATTAAATTTAATACCAAAATTTAATATTGTATGTAAAATGGGTTTTGAAAAATCCAAATTTTTTAAAACACATACAGACAGACAGAAAACAAACAGAGAAAGGACACGTTATATGGTATTTGTAACGGTGTTATCTCAATAAATTAGTCATTTAAAATAATAATAAAAGATATAATTAAATTTAATTCGGGATAAAAATTATCCGGTAATTAATAAGAAATTAACCATAAAATAAATAATAAAATTAATTGTTTGAATGTAGAAATTATGAAAACAATTGAGTTAAAGGTAGGCCACATGCCCAACGAAACATTTCCCACGCTAGGGTGAATCCATTTTGCGAGGCATTTGTACGCTTAGAAGCGGACAGTCTGAAAGAACACTCCGGACCGATAAGATCTTAACGGTGACGGTGAGTGGAGACTCACCACCATGCTTGTTAAAATCGGTAAGTTACCGTACAGTACATTGAAGCTAATCTTTATCAAAGTTTAATTATCGGTCTTAATAACGATTCAAGTTAAAGTTAAGTTGTAAATGGTGCGTTACGGTCCAGTCATGAGTGACCGCCGACCGTCAATGACCTCGGTGAGTCTGTATGAAGGTTCAATACTAAGTAACCTATCGGCATATTATTACTCAGCGTGTTCAAAATTGGTCATAGTCACGACAGCTTTAGTAAGTTAGTCACATAGCGTTGTGAGAACCACGAGGGTTCGACATACACCGGTAGACCTTGTGGTCACCACAACAATCACCACTAACAGACAGCTACGCTATATGGGGATACTACGACACCAAACTGAGATTGTTTCCCAACAGTATGTAAATTAGTATAAGTTAGATTTTAGTTTAGTTAGAGTATAAATCAATAGGTAACTTAATTAAGTAGGCTAGAATCTGATTTTAAGTAATACAGTCTGATTTTGCCAATTAAAGTAATGTATATAAAGTTTGATTCCATTTAACCTTCACCCACAAAGTCTCACCAAATTTACCCATTAACGCCCTGAGATGGGAGTATAAAATAATAGAAAATAAAAATATTACAAGATAAATAACTCTATTGTATTTAATACATTTAAATATAATTTAATGAACTAATTGTTAATAATAATAACAACTAAACTCATATCAATCAAAATAATACATTTTTAACATCGGTTCCTATTGTTTGTTTCTGACAAAGAAAAACCTGACAAACAATCCTGTAAAATATGTGACAGTCGAAGCGGACACTGTATAAATAAGTAATATGACAAAACGTAAATAATGAATGTTTTATAATTCAAGGTTGTAATATTTCATTTTGAAAAAAGATGCAATTATAGATGAAAATTGCACTTGTTATGGAAGTGCTTACAGGAGCTTAAAGACCCCCAAGGTTCATAACAAATAATTATATACCTTAATATTATTTAGTCTGCGTTTTAAAGACAACGTTACCTTAATAAAAAACACAGTCAACACACATTATTGCCAGGTGATGTACTGGTGTTGTGCCACCACGTGCAACTATTGTATTGGCATCTTTATTATATATCGCCTATTAAGAGAACATGGCTGTAATGAATATGCACTCCAGTGCCTTTCACTCCAGCTTTTAATCATTCCAGTTAGTATAAAATCTGGAATTTGCATTAACTGAAGTAGTTTGTGGAAACTTAATTAAATTTAGATATTTTGTAATAAATGATTGAAGTTTGATCATGTGACATTCCTAAAGTTCTTTTAATGTGTATAAAGGTTTAAAACGTAGTTAATTTATCAATAAGTATAAGTTTTATTTTTACCAGCTAAAACGAATTCTAAAATAATATAATTTATCTTCCATTTTTAAAATTATTGCGATGTAGGATATATAAATATTTTAATACTCACAAATCAAAAGTGGGAAAGTTTTCCCTCTTGATTTTACTAATGTTCTAGATCAATTAATTTATTTTATTGAAATTTAATTCAACTTTAATGAAGAAACCAAAGATCCAAAGTGGTTTGGCGACACAGACGCCTACTAAGGCTCTGTTACTAAGGCTCTGTTATTAAGGTTCTGTTACGAAGGCTCTGTTATTAAGGCTCTGTTACTAAGGCTCTGTTACTAAGCCTTGTAATTAAGTTCTGGAGTAAAGCTGCTATGGCAAACAGAATCATTCAACTTCCAGCAATTAAACTGAGATTAAAGATGAATAATTCATTTTAATAAGTGATAGATATCTTTTAATTTACTAAAACCAATATCGTTAACGAATTGTGGTCAATAATTTGGACCGTTAAAGTCTAACCTCATAAGCTAAATGATCTCAGTTATTTAGAGTCAAAACAAATTATTTATATGAAGATTTATTTAACTGTAAAATTATATTGACGTGAGTGTTCAACATATTACCATACATTTTTCGTAGATGGCATGTTTGTTATATGTTTACCGTTATGTAACAATGTTTACCGTTATGTAACAATGTTTACCGTTATTGTCTAACTGATTTTACTTAAATCTTGTTTATTTTCAGGAATGGCAAAGCCTGTGAAGGGCGGATATCTGCTAAGACACAAAAGTAAGTCTACAATTAACCTTTTTACACCAACTCTCCAGATGAGGCTAATAGTGGTTGTTAGGTCAAATTGATGGCCACATACTTTGGTGAGCCGACCTCTCATGGACTTTGGTCAAACATTTTCACCCTAGCTCTACGGTCTTGGTAGAATTAATATATTTTTATACATGTCATTAATTGATATCCAGCCATACATTACTTTATACGTTTCATGTAACATTTAATTTAATCTTGTACAAACCCGGCTTTGATGCATTTCTAACGGAAATATATTCTGAACAAAAATTATAACTATACACACTCAGTGGTATTGACCCACCCACCCACCTTTACACGTATTTTGCTATTGACCCACCCGCCCACCCATACTTACACAGTGGCATTGTCTGAGTAATACAATTAAGTATGGAAGCACATTTCATGGTTCGTGCCTAGTATGAACGTTCAAACATACCTTTGAAGTAAATATCCCATAATGTGTAATAAATGTAAAATTATTATTATTACCCAGGTTATAAGTTTTATAATATGTCTTACAATGCAATAGTTAGTTTTTCACCAGCTTATAATACCACATTTTATTTTAAAATTGTGTGATTCGAGTTATTATTGTTCTACTTTACAAATATTGAGTAAAAATACTATATAGCTAATTTAAATTTTAATACGAAGCCTGATAGGGTTAACGTCATGCTGATTCATATAAGTGATTTTTACTCCTTCTCATCCTTAGACCAGACCTTATCCTTGTTTGTTTAATTCCTTCTATGTTTGTTATTCTTCTGTTTACTAAAAAAATTACAAGTGCACACTTAGATTCAAGATTTTTAATAACCCTTATCCAGCATAGGTTGCTTGTTTAACTATATTGTTATTTTAATACTTTATTGCATGTTTTCTTACAATTTTCCATTGCACTTCTTAATTTTGTAAAAAATGGACACATGTTCACTATTGGTTCGTAGTTCTAAAAGTGTTCTTAAAGGGCCATTAGTAATTTTATTTGAAATTAGTTAAAGCTCTTTGACAAAGGTTTTAGAGAGGTTGTTATGAGATGGGTGGTGCAGTATGTTACTCATACTGGTCTACAAATTGTATGCAGTATGAGTGGGTGGTGCTGTACGAGGACTCAACACTGGCGTGGTTTAAGGAGACATGTCGTGGGGAACCGGAAGGCTCCGTTGTGGTAAAGGACGCTCCAGAGATGTTCGCTCATTAATGAATGTTTCCACATTGTTTTAGATAGATAGTTTGGACGAGCGTGGCGTGAAGAGTGGGTGGTTCTGTACGAGGACTCAACACTGGCGTGGTTTAAGGAGAAATGTCGTGGGGAACCGGAAAGCAGCGTTGTGGTGAAGGACGCTCCAGAGATGTTTGCTCATTAATGAATGTTTCCACATTGTTTTAGATAGATTGTTTAGACGAGCGTGGCGTGAAGAGTGGGTGGTTCTGTACGAGGACTCAACACTGGCGTGGTTGAAGGAGAAATGTCTTGTGGAACCGGAAGACAGCGTTGTGGTGAAGGACGCTCCAGAGATGTTGGCTAATTAATGAATGTTTCCCACATTGTTTTAGAGAGATTGTTCGGACGAGTGTGACGTGAAGAGTGGGTGGTGCTATACAAGGACTCAGATTTAGCGTGGTTCAAGGGTAACCTGAAGGCAGCGTTGTGGTGAAGGACGCTCCAGAGATGTTGGCTCATTAATGAATGTTTCCACATTGTTTTAGAGAGATTGTTTGGACGAGCGTGGCCTGAAAAGTGGGTGGTGCTGTCGAGGACTCAACACTGGCTTGGTTTAAGGAGAAATGTCGTGGGGAACAGAAAGGCTCCGTTGTGGTGAAGGACGCTCCAGAGATGTTGGCTAATTAATGAATGTTTCCCACATTGTTTTAGAAAGATTGTTCGGACGAGCGTGGCATGAAGGGTGGGTGGTTCTGTACGAGGACTCGGATTTAGCGTGGTTCAAGGGTAACCTGAAGGGAGCGTTGTGGTGAAGGACGCTCCAGAGATGTTGGCTAATTAATGAATGTTTCCACATTGTTTTAGATAGATTGTTTGGACGAGCGTGGCGTGAAGAGTGGGTGGCGCTGTCGAGGACTCAACACTGGCGTGGTTTAGGGAGAAATGTCGTGGGGAACCGGAAGACAGCGTTGTGGTGAAGGACGCTCCAGAGATGTTCGCTCATTAATGAATGTTTCCACATTGTTTTAGATAGATTGTTTGGACGAGCGTGGCGTGAAGAGTGGGTGGCGACGTCGAGGACTCAACACTGGCGTGGTTTAAGGAGAAATGTCGTGGGGAACCGGAAGACAGCGTTTTGGTAAAGGACACTCCAGACATGTTCGCTCCACATTGTTTTAGATAGATTGTTTGGACGAGCGTGGCGTGAAGGGTGGGTGGCGCTGTTAAGGACTCAACACTGGCGTGGTTTAAGGAGAAATGTCGTGGGGAACCTGAAGACAGCGTTGTGGTGAAGGACGCTCCAGTGATGTTGGCTAATTAATGAATGTTTCCCACATTGTTTTAGAGAGATTGTTCGGACGAGCGTGGCATGAAGAGTGGGTGGTTCTGTACGAGGACTCGGATTTAGCGTGGTTCAAGGGTAACCTGAAGTCAGCGTTGTGGTGAAGGACGCTCCAGAGATGTTGGCTAATTAATGAATGTTTCCCACATTGTTTTAGAGAGATTGTTCGGACGAGCGTGGCATCAAGAGTGGGTGGTTCTGTACGAGGACTCGGATTTAGCGTGGTTCAAGGGTAACCTGAAGTCAGCGTTGTGGTGAAGGACGCTCCAGAGATGTTGGCTAATTAATGAATGTTTCCCACATTGTTTTAGAGAGGTTGTTCGGACGAGCGTGGCATGAAGAGTGGGTGGTTCTGTACGAGGACTCGGATTTAGCGTGGTTCAAGGGTAACCTGAAGGCAGCGTTGTGGTGAAGGACGCTCCAGAGATGTTGGCTAATTAATGAATGTTTCCCACATTGTTTTAGAGAGATTGTTCGGACGAGCGTGGCATGAAGAGTGGGTGGTTCTGTACGAGGACTCAACACTGGCGTGGTTTAAGGAGAAATGTCGTGGGGAACCTGAAGACAGCGTTGTGGTGAAGGACGCTCCAGTGATGTTGGCTAATTAATGAATGTTTCCCACATTGTATTAGAGAGATTGTTCGGACGAGCGTAGCATGAAGAGTGGGTGGTTCTGTACGAGGTCTCGGATTTAGCGTGTTTCAAGGGTAACCTGAAGGCAGCGTTGTGGTGAAGGACGCTTCAGAGATGTTGGCTCATTAATGAATGTTTCCCATATTGTTTTAGAGAGGTTGTTCGGACGAGTGTGACGTAAGGAGTGGGTGGTGCTATACAAGGACTCGAAACTGGCGTGGTTCAAGGAGAAAGGTCGTTGGGAACCAGAAGACAGCGTTGTGGTGAAGAACGCTCCAGAGATGTTGGCTCATTAATGAATGTTTCCCATATTGTTTTAGAGAGGTTGTTCGGACGAGTGTGACGTGAAGAGTGGGTGGTGCTATACAAGGACTCGAAACTGGCGTGGTTCAAGGAGAAAGGTCGTTGGGAACCAGAAGACATCGTTTTGGTGAAGAACGCTCCAGAGATGTTGGTTCATTAATGAATATCTCTGTTGGCTTATTAATGAAAACAACCACATTATTTAGAGAGATTGTTTGGACGAGCGTGGCGTGAAGAGTGGGTGGTGCTGTACGAGGACTCGACACTGGCGTGGTTCAAGGAGAAAGGTCGTGGGGATCCAGAAGACAGCGTTGTGGTGAAGGACGCTCTAGAGATGTTGGCTCATTAATGAATATCTCTGTTGGCTTATTAATGAAAACAACCACATTGTTTTAGAGAGATTGTTTGGACGAGCGTGGCGTGAAGAGTGGGTGGTGCTGTACGAGGACTCGACACTGGCGTGGTTCAAGGAGAAAGGTCGTGGGGAACCGGAAGGCAGCGTTGTGGTGAAGGACGCTCCAGAGATGTTGGCTGTAAGTCAGTGGACTTTGCGGATCCCCGGAAGACCTGTTCTGCCTTCAGGCTGTCAGGTTGTTCAACTCATGGCCTTCGGAACTCGTGGGGGTGACAAGGTCCACTGGCTGTTAGCACAATCCGAAGAGGAAGTAAAGTACGTATTCTAATTATAGAAATGAATAAATCAAATTAATATTAATGATTATTTGTAGGTAAATGGGAATATGTGAATATACAGTAATTTCTAATTATTTTTCTTCAACTCCATAACAACACTTGAGGTGATACTCCTCCTCCACGTGTTTCCTTACATTAGAGAAATGCATTGAAATAAACTTAAATAATGCTACCTTAAATTAGAATGGATTTTGATTTTATAATGTGGTAAGTAATGGGTAGAAGGTGTTTACTCTTACAGAAAATTTGTGATTGGATTTAGAGGTGCTATTTGTGCCATAAACATTTAATTACAAATATACTCATTGTTTTTCTCATGTTTACTCTTTTTTTTATATTTGAATAATCTATATATTTTCCCCCATCAGTTATAGGTACCACTAATTTCTTTAGGGTTTAAAAAATCGGAAATATTGTATATTTTCATATTTAATTCGTGATGTTTTTATTAAGGTAAATATGTTGTCTTGTAAATAAAAACTGTTGTAAGAAAAGTGTTTACTGTGCATTGAAAAAAAACAACATACAAAAAATATGTCTGACGTAACCATCATACATTCTGGTATACATAATCTCCAGTTTTAGAGAATATATGACCAATAATCTGTAAATGTAAAACCAATTACCGTTAACTAACTGATCACAGTTTCTATAAAACTGTAAGGCTTTGGACTTTACATTTGGCACAAATGTTCTTCTAAGGCTTTAGATTTGTACTCAAGAAAAATATTTTTCTCAATGAGATAAAATAAGCTGGGTAATAAAATATTTCTTTTACCAGTCAATCACAGCCTTTGTTACCATTCACTATACGGTAATTAGGCCCCTAATTATGCACTTTCTTGATGCTCTGAAAATATAATTTCTTATTTAAAAAAATGTGAGTTTATATCTATTGAGGAGGTTGATTTAAACCACAAAGAATTCATTTTTAAAAAAAATCGAAAAACTTGTTTTTATCTGATTTGAAAAATCCTTATTTGTTGACTATTTGTTTTCATTCTACGTGTTTTATTTATGCTGAGTACGAATATATAATTAATTTGGCAATAAAATATTTTTTCAGCACGAAAAATACACTTTTTTACTTCCTTAACCATACATAACCTAACTTATTCTAGCTGTTTATTAACTCAACAAAAATTTTTAATTTACGTCGAAACCGGGTGCCTGGCCTCCGGAGCAGCCTACTGGCCGTCCCTCCGGTCGGAATGTATGCAAATTTGTTTTTTGCCTTTTTTTCATAGCTCTTATTATCATTGTGCATATGAGCACCACAGCTGATTCGCCGCGAAAGATTTTCCTTTAGACTTAAATAGTTTTTAAATTAGTGTTCAGTATAAAAACTAGGTACAATCAAAAAGATTATGAACAAATCATGAAAAATAACGGATGTCAAAAATGTGTAAGAGAATTTAATTTTTTTTAATAAAACGTGTTTTCCGTGGAATAAAGAGTAGGCTATGTTTTCAGAACATTCCTAGCTGATTCTACTTCTCTCTGTTGATAAAAAAAGTCTTGATTTGCGAATCGTCTACGAAACTGCATGAATACCCATTATAGAAAGAGAGAACTTACGTCGTCAAAGCAATTTGTTAAGAACAATCTAGCGAGCAAAATGAAGAGAAATAGCAAAATTACACTACAGGGTAGAGTGGTTGGCTCGCGAAGCGTGCTGGAGTGTCCCGTAGTATTTAATAAACTTTTGTTGTATACTGAACACCACCAAGTTTAAATTGCTTATAATTTTACACGGGTTTAAACTTCTTACAAGCTTACTCCTATATAATGATTCGTAGAACTGGTAGGCCCTATAACAATAGACTTCATTTTCCAATTGGAGCCAAAAAAAAAACAGCATTACTTCTTTATTTAATATAATTCACATAGTATATTCTTGGTTGTATATTATATGTAGCATATTTATTTTAAGTGTAAAAAATCTAACATCTATAAACTATTAAATGTTTATGATCAGTTTAATGTGTGGTGATAAAGTGTACAACTGTTAGATGTAAACATTTATAGTACTTTCATTTTTTAATCTACAATATCACTAGTAGATCGGGAGAAAATTTAAAATGGTCCAAATAAAATTGCTACAGTGAGTAAAATTAGAAAATTATCACTATTCACTCTATATCACATGATAAACTTCATGGTTAAACCTTTAATGACTGATTCGAAAATGTGTTTATCATTTTGTTTGAATGAAAATTTACAACTTTTTTACTGTGGCGTTTTCATTAAAATAATAGTCTAATAATTGATTATCAGCATAGTAGTTAATAAATACGATTAATAAAACTACTTCTTTAAGTTATATATTTTTTGTTTTATTTTTTACAGCCACTGGATGACGGCCATCAGCAATACAGTGAGTATACTTATCAATACACAGTATTAAATGTTTTTTTATTTTCCTATTTACATTATTTTATTGCATGATAGTTGATTTATATAAATAACAATGTTAGAAGGCTTTGAACTATGTTCTTCTGTTTTATTTGTTCATTTATCTTTCATAGGATATTTAGTTTACCATGTCCCTTCACTTGCTTTCTTTGACTGTCCTCTAATGCAGTTTTCCTTATACACACCAACAGTTGTTACATAGTCTATTTTATGGATTTTATAGTTTATTTATCAACTTGGATATTAGTATTTAACTGGCCATGTTCCATTTATCTTAGTATTCTTTAATTTTTAAACATTAATATGACACATCACAATTTTATCCGGCAATTTTTATTTCATATTATCATATGCTGTAAATGACTATTAAGAAACAACTACATTAACACACTTACCTTAGAAGTATGTAGTACGTTTTCCCACTGTTGCCGTTGCTAAATACTGAAGGGGTTTCTTTGTACTATTTCGCCCATAAATATTGGATTGGTCTTTCCAAGTGTTATAATATGCTGTGATATAAACTAGGTTTTGGAATTATGTAGTCAATGGGTTTTAATTTCCAGTGTTTGTAAATTTGGCTACAAATATGCAATCTCCATTATGGTGCTGATCGAATTACCGGGTTTGAAACAAATTTAAAATGGCCAATGATCCACCTGGATTATTGACGGTGTGACTAAGTTACTAAGGTTTGGACCCTCCAAAGATTACTAAGTTACTAAGGTTTAGACCCTCCAAAGACTACTTAGTTTCAGGTCCAATTTTTAATCTTCATCTGAGTTGAAATTTTAACTTCAATACTTGAATGAAGTTTACTCTTAGACTATGGCTAATGTAAACTGAAAAATAAAAGGAATTCTTCTGTGGACGATGCAAGGAATATATTTGGAGCGGCATAAAAATAAACTGTTATTATTTGTACCAATAATTTACAAGCGAATGATAAAGCAGGAAATTGGTGTTTTCCTTTAAACGGTTTTCTTGTTTAAGTTTTAAATTCCCTTTCGTTAAGTGATAATATTTTCAGAAGAACCTTTTGAAGACAGAATAACTAGTGTAAATCATGTTATGTCGTTTCTTCCTTCACAGTTTCGTCTTAAGTTAAGATTGGAAACGCCTTCCTAAAAGTTGAACATTAATGTGAGAATAACGGGATTTACTATGCTAATGACTGGTCTTCTGACTTATACTTTGTTTGCCCTCATCACATCCAAGTAAACAAGCAATTCGTCAAGTTTCTAATAGTCCACTTGCCGAAGGGTTTTACCTCCGGAAGTTTTCAAAATACATACATTTTTCTGAAAATTTGAAATAAGTTGTAAAATATCCCATACAAAAAAATGTATATATTGCAAATATGCACTCCCCCCGGGGGGGATGAATCTCCCCTTCTCGGGGGTGTTAAATTAAACATTCGAAATGACAGCCTGGAATCGGTATATTTACTAATTTTAAGCAAAAAGTCTGTAAACTTTTTTTAAAGCAAGTTGTTTTTTTAGTTATTAGTGAATAAAAATTGCAAAAGGAAACATGATTTTCATAAGTTTTTCACGAATAACTCGAAAATCTTATAATCAACGAAAATATTTATCAAAAATAAATTTTATAAAATAACTAATTAAATGGTTTATTTTTTGTTGCATTATGAGGAACACCCCCTTGAAGTTGATTTTTTACAAGCCGTGAATTTACTGTGAGATTCAATACAAAATTACAACCCACCCTCGTACTATCAAAACATTGCTGGACCCATCGAGGGTGGGTGCGAAGGCACCGGACTTAGGAGGACGACACAAAAAAAATAAAAAAAAGTTGAATGGAAAAAATATTGTTTATTACAATGAAAATTAATAAAACATATAATTCAAAAGAATTAAAACACATTTTATTAAAAAATAAAAAAAAAAAAAGTCATTTACGGACAAAACGGGCTGTTGACCGTTTCTTAAAAGTCACTTTAAATCATTATTAATAATAGCCACAGAAATATATTTGTAATAATATGTTGGCCTTTAGGCAATAGAAATAAATAAAAACATAACAAGATTATCAAGTATTAATAGTGGAAAACCTATTATGTATTTTCCTCTATTATACTTTATTATGAATATAAATTAAAGAATTAATTTCCTCGTTAAGGGTTCTTAAGGCAGCAGAGACTGCTTTATGTACTATGTCTTCAATTTTATTGGACAACTTAGTAACTAGGTTGTCAAAAACGTCACTGTCTTTGGTAAGAATGTTTTTCGAACACTACTCAATGAAAGCAGGGTCGACCGAAGGTGGCAGTCCTTATAAGAGACGCTTGAGAAATGCGATAACGGTCACTCGGATTTTTGCTTATCAGCAAAGCTTACCTCTCGTCCTACCTGCCGGTTGCGAATTAAACATGGATTGCACTTACTTAAATGCAATTTTTACCGTCAGGTGAAAAATAAATAGCAAACGAAATTTACAAGTTTATTTTAAAATACAGTTACCTTCAGTTATATCGTAAACCACACAATAAAATATGCAATAAAACCACTCAAAGAATCAAAGAAAGCACGAGCCGATCTACAAGCGTGGCCTCTACTCACAACTCATCCCCTTCATCACTATTATGGCGCAGTTATGATACTTAAAGGATACCTCAGGTATACTTGCGGCGCAGCTATGATGCTTTAGGGATACCACAGGTATACTTGCGGCGCAGCTATGATACTTTAGGGATACCTCAGGTATACTTGCGGTGCAGCTATGATACTTTAGGGATACCACAGGTATACTTGCGGCGCAGTTATGATACTTTAGGGATACCTCAGGTATACTTGCGGCGCAGCTATGATACTTTAGGGATACCTCAGGTATACTTGCGGGGCAGCTATGATGCTTTAGGGATACCACAGGTATACTTGCGGCGCAGCTATGATACTTTAGGGATACCTCAGGTATACTTGCGGGGCAGCTATGATGCTTTAGGGATACCTCAGGTATACTTGCGGTGCAGCTATGATACTTTAGGGATACCTCAGGTATACTTGCGGCGCAGGGATGCTTTAGGGATACCACAGGTATGAAATGAAAAACTTCTTTATTTAATCAGGTGAAGTTGGGACTAAAAAGTCCCTTCTTTCTTCAAAACGTGAATTTTTTATTTCTCTTTTTTTTATGCACACCCATACACGTACAGTGGTAGTAACCCACCTGCCCACCCATACACGTACAGTGGTAGTAACCCAGCTGCCCACTCATACACGTACAACGGTAGTGACCCACCCGCCCATCCATACACGTACAATGATAGTGACCCATCCACCCATACACGTACAATGATATGACCTACCCGTCCACCCATACACGTACAGTAGTAGTGACCCACCTGCCCACCCATACACGTACAGTGGTAGTGAGTGACCCACACACCCACTCATACACGTACAATGATAGTGACCCACCCATACACGTACAATGATAGTGATTAACCTGATTAACCTGATACAAAAATAATTACAATTATAACAATTTCGTTTTTAAATATAGTAATTACAACTGAATAAAAGTAACAATAACTAATATAATACAAAAAATTATTAATTATCCTAAGGTACTTGGAAAAATAATTAATATTGGTAAATAATATTAATAATCATAGTGAAATTGTATATGTATTCACAGTATGAAATAAATTAACAGACTTAGAAATAAAAATAAAATTCCAATTACACCTCCTCACACAATTACACGCTCTCTTCAACTGGATCACACGCTCATTCACACATTTGTTAACTTAATAGCAAATCATAAAAACTAAAAAAAACCTTACAAACCACATTCATACGAATCCTTCAGATGTGCGCCAAGCACTACCAGCCATCATCGGACCCGCAGGAGAAAGGCTTTTACCTCCGCCCTGAAGCGATGATAATTATCCATGTTCCTCATACCATCTGGAAGGGAATTCCACAGACGGCAAGAATTTACTGTAAACGATTTATTGAATATTGAAGTTCTATGAGTAGGAATATAAAGAACCCCTGCGTGTATTCCGGACACTAACATGAGACAACAATTGAAGTTATCATACAGATATTTAGGAGACTTCGTGTGCAATACCTTATATGAAAAAGAAATGGTGTGAAATTCATTCAGTCCCTTAATTGTTAGTAAAGATAGTTGATCAAAGAATTGGGTTACATGATATCCTCTTGACAGATGAAATATAAATCTGATGCAGTAATTTTGTGCACATTGAAGTCCCTCAGAGAGCTCGGCAGACATGTCATTTATCACGACGTCACAATAATTAAAGTGAGTGAGAACCCTTACTAGCAACACTCTGACATTCAGTGGTAGGTAAAGTGCAAACCGTTTCAAACTGTGTATGCCAGCAAACACTCTGTTACAAATTTTAGTTACCGGTTCAGCCCATCCCAAGTAAATGGGGATGTCTTAGTAATGCTAAGTCCAAGGTTACATACCTTGTAACTGTATTCATGTGCCTGGTTGTTGAGAATAAGTTTTGGGATGTTTTTGAAGTCAAGTTTCTTAATAAGTTTACTGTAACCCATTATTATGACTTAGGTTTTATTTTCATTCAGTTTCAATCCACGGCGGAGGGCCCAAGAGATAAAAGCTTGTATGTCGGAGTTCATAAGAAATACACACCTGACCAAGTCAATAATTGAAAAGTGGCGATAAATATGCAAGTCATCTGCATACAAGTGAAATGTAGAGTTTAAAATTACATTAATTATGTCATTGATATAAAGAGAGAAGGAAAGTGGCCCTAGCACTGTGCCCTGAGGTACACCTCTAGTAACAGATCTCCAGTGTGAAGCACCATTACCAGCTTTCACACACTGTGTACAGTCAGATAGATATGACCTCACCCAGTCAACACAACCTTCAGAAAATCCAATCCTCTTCAATTTAAGTAAGAGAAGAGGGTGAACAACGCAGTCCTTAGAAATATCAAATAAAGTTAAGAGTGTCAATTGCCACGACGAATACCGTCAGTTATTTTTAGAAGTGCAGATGTGGTACTATGTTGTCGTCTGAATCCAGATTGAAAATTAGACAGAATATTGTTACGTTCTATAAATGATGATAGCAGCTCATGTACCACTCTTTAAAGGCACTTGGATAATGCTGGAAGGATATTAATAGGTCGGAAATCAGAAGGTGACAGGGGAGAGGAGCATTTATGAAGTGGGCGTACAATTGCACTTTTCCAAATGTTTGGAAAAGTGGAAGAGATGAGAGACCTATTACAAATCAATGTAACTATGGGGACTGTGACAGGCAAGGTATCTTTGATAAATTTATTGGGAATATTTTCGGCCCCGACTGCATTACTTGTAGTTCTCATGACTGCTCTATACGCGTCATCCTCCGTTACAGATGAAAAGAAAACTGCTCCTCAAAATGAGGTAAAGGCATTCTATGAAGTTGGTCGATATAAATTGGACTCCTGACTGATCCACTGGTATATTTACGAAGTAATCATTGATGGTATTGAGATCTATGTTGATAGGTTTTTCAACTATATGTTTACCAAGTCCCATTTCTTTGACTTTGGACCATAATTTTCTAGATGACTGGTGGAGACTAGCAAAGGATCTATAGTAGTACCTAGCTTTTGCATTACGTATTTGTTGTTGAGTACTATTTCTAAGACGTTTATAGGATACCCAGTCTTCGGGTAACTTTAAGCGTTTCGCTCTTGTAAACGATAGATCTCTTGCTTTTTGAAGGCATCGAATATCATCAATAAGCCAAGGAGCAGGCTTCTTTGTAAATCTTTTTGTAATCAAAGAAGCTTGCTTGTCATACAACGCAATTAGGATGTTAATAAATGCCTGTAGCATGGTATCAACGTCAGGGGGAAAAAGTACACTGTCCTACTGAGTTACGAACAAATCGAAAAGAAATTCTTCAAAATCCATGGTTTTATAATTTCTATGATGAATATATTTGGGTTGTGATTTAGGTGGCTGAAGTTTGTAGGCACAGAAGATGAGATCATACTTAGACAGAACAACTTAGTAACTAGGTTGTCAAAAACGTCACTGTCTTTGGTAAGAATGTTTTTCGAACACTTCTCAATGATACCTCAGGTATACTTGCGGCGCAGCTATGATGCTTTAGGGATACCTCAGGTATACTTGCGGCGCAGCTATGATGCTTTAGGGATACCTCAGGTATACCTACGGCGCAGCTATGATGTATCCGCTCAGCCAATGGCTTGCCTAAAAGCTTTAGTTCCACCTGTTAAGGTACAGTCATAAAATGTAATTATCTATATAATTTTGATTTACTATCACGCTTTAAGTGTTGTTAACTAAACTTATAAAACTTATAACTAATTTATCTAATTAAAGTTAAAGAGTAAAAATTATCAGCCATTTTATTTTTCTTCTAAGTTTTTTTAAGGTTATCTCGAGACCACACAGAATAGTATTTTCATCCAATAAGTTTGTAAACGTAAAATTACCTTTAGTGTCATACTGGATATTTTAAGACCTATCTTCAATTAAAAAGTGAGAAGTTTCAAAACCCTAGTTTCAAAATATACTCTACGGGTAATCAGTACAAGGATGTTCGAATTTTATATTAATGTTTTTCTGCTAATAAGTGCGTACATATTTATTCACTTCAATTATTAGTCGGTAGCGTAGTTGGTTCAATTCTAGCTTTCATGTCTAAAGGTTCTTAATTCGATCCCAATCAGAGTCAATACATTTTGAGAAGGATCAGCTGATAATCACCGGCTGTTCATTTGTCATTAGGCTATTAATTAATGACACTTTATAAGGAAGAGTCGGCCTTAGTTTGTAACAATGACTACATTCGCTCATCTACACTCTCATTCGAAATACATATTTGCCCATATCTTGACGATCGGCGTCTTATGAATAAATAAAAAAAATAATAATAAATTAACAAGTATTGTTGATATTGTTAGTCACGGGCCACTCTCCTCAATAGCCTATTTCCCGTTGGTTGGTAGCTTAGCAAATATTGAAAGTGGAAAAAACCAACAATACATCATTATGTTAATGTAGAATATTGACATGGACTTTGACACTTTGTTATTACAAATTTATGAATTGAATGTTTCAGCATTGAAAATTGGTTGTGTATGACAACAGTTATCAAAGGAATTCAGCCAATAACTATCCATGATGGAGGGACGTTTGAAACATTTTATGTATTTGTTCTACATAGAAAATATATTAGGATTCAGTTTTGTGTCACTTAAAAGCACAAAAATATCAAATGGCAAGAAATTATACTCAAGTATTTTAATAATGTTGTGGGTTACATTGCTTTTAAAGTCAATTGTAAATGCTTTCATGTACAAAGATGGTGCCAAATTCATGGATTGGGGTCTCATCGTCATAAGAACGTATAGAGCATTTGTTATAGTATTTATTTGTACTATGGAAATGTTCAGACCATATCTAAAACGAACAGCCATATTGAATTTGGATGCGGTTGAAAATCAGTTGACTACTTATGGGATTCAAGTTCCCAAAAATAAGCTGGAGAAAATCCTGGGAAAGTATTTGGTTGGTATATTTGTAATCATATTTTCAATCATCATCGTGACTAAGATCGTTTTTGGATTAAATGATGTAATCTTAGAGTTCACCATGTTTCTATACTGCTATGTGTTGAAATGCTGTCAGATGTATGGATGCACAATGTTGTTTGCACAATTTCTGAGAATACAAAAGGCAATGAAAACTGAGATTGGAAACATCCATCGTCAGATTTCTGATGAGAGTCTCCCAAGAGAGGGGATGCCATACGTAATACAACGAAGGATAGCATGGACAGAGAGTTCTGAATTCCGCCAGAGAAACTTCACGTTCTTGAAGTCAATTCAAGGGAACATGTCGAGAATGGAACAAGACTTGCAGTCCTGCTTCCGGCCCTTTGTGATTTGCGTAGTATTATCAACCGCCATCTTAACACCGATTCATGCTACTTCAAACAATCCAATCAATTCATTATTAGGCATCATCAGTCTCATGTTCAACATAATCGCAACAATAGGAATTGTCATCATCGAAGCCCTGAACCAATCAGTAAAGAAGTCCACTGTTGACGAGCTGACGATGATGTTGGTGGCTGACATAGATGAGGAGACTAGACGTAGTGTCAAACATCAACTTGTACACTTCAGTCACCATTCTGATCCTTTCACCTGTCACCTCTTTGACGTAGATGTCTTGTTGTTGGCCGCCATCTTGGAATGTATACTTCTGGTTGTTACAACTGCATTAACTAACTAAACTTACTGGGAACTAAGACTTTATGATTTACCATAGAATGTAAGTACAGATTATAAAAACATGTGTATGGTATATTATATAGTATTAACGTTTTATTTTTTCTACTTTTTATCACTTTTTTGATTCATTGTATGCACTTTTTTTCATAATTCTTAATAATATTTATCCTTTTATAGATAACCCCATGTATTTTTCTTTCTATTTACAGTTATTTGTATTATTTTCCGGTAAACATTTACAATAAACAATTTTTGATATTTGTATTTTTATACTATTCAAACAGATTTATAGTTTATATACTGGTTTTTTAAAGTGTTATGATAATTATAAATTTATAAGACCACGAGAATACCTTTTATTGATTTTATTCATATGAATAGTAGTTTCAATCGATAATCTTTTTTGGCTGTCCCCATTCCAGAGTAAGAATTATTCAACGTTTTTATTTATTTATTTTTTTGTTCATGCTGGCCAACGTCCCTAGGTACATAGAACGGTTTATTATGTACAGAGCTGACATCAACTACACCAGATGTGTTGTGGTGGTGTTCTGCTTGCTGTCAGTAAAGACTCGATATGTGGATACCTGATATGGAACTTTTCCTTGATAGTGTATGAGTACGTGTAGCTTGTGGCAAGAACTTGTTTTCTTGTAAGTATTTCCTCTTCAGTTCATCCAGTCATTCTTGATACTAATCTTGAAGCTTTGTTGGAAAAGCTTGACTTCGTGAAGCGAACATCTTAAGGTTCTGCTATATTTTTTATGGACTATTCTGGAATATTCGAGACTTGGTCCTAAGTAAGTCAGATTATGACTAAATACCTATGTAATTATGTAATGTAACCAAAATAGTTATGTATTATGATCAAATAACAAAATATATCAATATTGTGTCTTGGGAAACACTGGCACTATGCATTCTGAATTTCCTCTGGTCAATTTCTGATTATATGTATGCTTCGAGCTTTTGTAGAACGAATAAAAAAGACGAGCATCATTGCGATTTTCATAAAAAATAATTTAAACCATGTTAATAAACCACTAACGTATATAAATTGACTATCCGTTGAAATAATCTGGTTCATAAGGTTCATAATTAATTAGTGTGATTGTACATCATAATGTACTTAATCCTGGAAAATTTAGTTCAGTTTCTTAGATAAGATACCATAGTATGTACTCGATTGGTTCCCCGTACATTTGTATGAGTATCCCTCTTTCTACTGGCTTTTATTTAAAATGTTTTATTAATAAGTAATTTATTATCTGTATGTTACGTATGGAACTATAATGGCTTACCTTAAGATACTTTCCTAATAAAAGTAGCAGCTTTCCAAAAATAAAGTTTAACTAAAATAAGTACAGTTACTAGAAAAAAATAAAAGAAAACACTTAATTGTTTTCCACAGTGCAAATACCCTTCCCAACCCATACACGTACAGTGTTACTACTCCCCCCCCCCTACATGTACAGTAACATTGACCAACCCAACTACCTATACACGTACAGTGTTACTACCCCCCTCCCCCCATACATGTACAGTATCATTGACCAACCCAACTACCTATATACGTACAGTGTTACTACCCCGCCTCCCCCCCTACATGTACAGTAACATTGACCAACCCAACTACCTATACACGTACAGTGTTACTACCCCCCTCCCCCCATACATGTACAGTATCATTGACCAACCCAACTACCTATACACGTACAGTGTAACTACCCCCCTCCCCCCATACATGTACAGTATCATTGACCAACCCAACTACCTATATACGTACAGTGTTACTACCCCCCTCCCCCAATACAAGTACAGTATCATTGACCAACCCAACTACCTATATACGTACAGTGTTACTACCCCCCTCCCCCCATACATGTACAGTATCATTGACCAACCCAACTACCTATACACGTACAGTGTTACTACCCCGCCTCCCCCCCAACATGTACAGTAACATTGACCAGCCCAACTACCTATACACGTACAGTGTTACTACCCCGCCTCCCCCCCAACATGTACAGTAACATTGACCAACCCAACTACCTATACACGTACAGTGTTACTACCCCGCCTCCCCCCATACATGTACAGTATCATTGACCAACCCAACTACGTATACACGTACAGTGTTACTACCCCCCTCCCCCCATACATGTACAGTATCATTGACCAACCCAACTACCTATATACGTACAGTGTTACTACCCCCCTCCCCCCAATACAAGTACAGTATCATTGACCAACCCAACTACCTATATACGTACAGTGTTACTACCCCCCTCCCCCCATACATGTACAGTATCATTGACCAACCCAACTACCTATATACGTACAGTGTTACTACCCCGCCTCCCCCCCAACATGTACAGTAACATTGACCAACCCAACTACCTATACACGTACAGTGTTACTACCCCGCCTCCCCCCATACATTTACAGTATCATTGACCAACCCAACTACCTATATACGTACAGTGTTACTACCCCGCCTCCCCCCCAACATGTACAGTATCATTGACCAACCCAACTACCTATATACGTACAGTGTTACTACCCCGCCTCCCCCCATACATGTACAGTATCATTGACCAACCCAACTACCTATATACGTACAGTGTTACTACCCCGCCTCCCCCCCAACATGTACAGTATCATTGACCAACCCAAATACCTATATACGTACAGTGTTACTACTCCCCCCCTACATGTACAGTAACATTGACCAACCCAACTACCTATACACGTACAGTGTTACTACTCCCCCCCTACATGTACAGTAACATTGACCAACGCAACTACCTATACACGTACAGTGTTACTTCCCCGCCTCCCCCCCTACATGTACAGTAACATTGACCAACCCAACTACCTATACACACACAGTGTTACTACTCCCCCCCCTACATGTACAGTAACATTGACCAACCCAACTACCTATACACGTACAGTGTTACTACTCCCCCCCCTACATGTACAGTAACATTGACCAACCCAACTACCTATACACGTACAGTGTTACTACCCCGCCTCCCCCCCAACATGTACAGTAACATTGACCAACCCAACTACCTATACACGTACAGTGTTACTACTCCCCCCCCCCTACATGTACAGTAACATTGACCAACCCAACTACCTATACACGTACAGTGTTACTACTCCCCCCCCCTACATGTACAGTAGCATTGACCAACCCAACTACCTATACACGTACAGTGTTACTACCCCGCCTCCCCCCCTACATGTACAGTAACATTGACCAACCCAACTACCTATACACGTACAGTGTTACTACTCCCCCCCCTACATGTACAGTAACATTGACCAACCCAACTACCTATACACGTTCAATGTTACTACCCCGCCTCCCCCCATACATGTACAGTATCATTGACCAACCCAACTACCTATATACGTACAGTATTACTACTCCCCCCCCCCTACTTGTACAGTAACATTGACCAACCCAACTACCTATACACGTACAGTGTTACTACTCCCCCCCCCTACATGTACAGTAACATTGACCAACCCAACTACCTATACACGTACAGTGTTACTACCCCGCCTCCCCCCATACATGTACAGTAACATTGACCAACCCAACTACCTATACACGTACAGTGTTACTACTCCCCCCCCCCTACATGTACAGTAACATTGACCAACGCAACTACCTATACACGTGCAGTGTTACTACCCCGCCTCCCCCCATACATGTACAGTATCATTGACCAACCCAACTACCTATATACATACACAGCCATTGATGCTATATTTAAAAAAATCAAATGTTATTTATTCGTGTTAAGACCAATTAAAGTTTCATTTCACTGCGATGTTTGTGTTACAGCTGCCACCACCCCCTGAAACCAAGCCCCCCGACGACAAGAACGTCTCCACCCCCTCCGACCCAGAACAGCCGCGACTGCCTCCCGTCCAGAACATCTACAGTGAGTAAATGTATAAGCAAAAAATAATACTGGAATTTTAATATTAATTTGGCACTACTGGGCTGGCACTATTGCAGTGGTGTAACCTGAATAAATGAATAAATGAATAAATGAATTTATTCCATCATAATCAGTACAAAGTTATAATAATAAAACAACCCGTAATTGACTGACCACTTTTACGAGTAGTGTGGTCAGTATAGGCAACAAAATACAACAGGTTTCTTGTCAGAGTCCAGATTACAGTAGCATGTTGTTATCAGCCGGGCTGCTCTCCGTGGCGTCTACACCTAACACTGATAAGGCACATAACAGGACCTGCTATGCAAGACCGTACCTTCACTGCAATTCACAACTGATGCACTTCACTACAATACTAATAAACACTAATAAACACAAACAATTCACTTCAGCCTAGTATAAAAATATTTACAATTTCTTATTTCAATTATTACAAAATTTTACCAAAAATAAAACCAAAATACATAATACCATTACAATACAACTATAAAACACAAATAAACAGAGAACACATCTTCATTTTTAACTGTAGAATAAGTTACAATTTTCATTTAGTAATAGAAAAGCTTTTAAATTACTACAAAATTTTCTAACGTTAACTGAAATTTTAATTTCAAAAGGCAACTTGTTGAAACATTTTGGACCATTATACAGAAATGAATGCTTCAATACGGACTTGTTAATCTTAGGAGTTCTAAACATTCTCCGGACTATGCTTCAGGTACCGTAATTTAGGCCCGTTGTACCCAAATTACCACTTTTAGTGTAAAAAAGTCTGAGGACTTTAAAAACAAACAAATGTTGTAATGGTAATATTTTCAATTGAACGAAAATCGGAAATGAGCTGTCTCGTATTCTCTTGTGTGTAATTATTCTCATAAAATGATTCTGCACCACTCTTAATCTCTCTATTAAATATTTAAAAGTCCCACCCCAGCACACAACTCCATACTGAAGTCTTGAATTTACTAGGGCAAAGTACAGAGTTCTTAACAAACTTTCATCACAGAAATTTCGCAAAAAATAAAATTTTCTCGTAATTGCTTTAAGTTTGTTTTGCAGTACAGTTATGTGCTTCTCCCATGACAATTTTGAATCAAAAATTACTCCAAGATATTTGAAATTTTCTTCTTTTGTTATATATTTACAATTACATAGATCTTCCGTATTTTTCGCACAGTTAATCTCATGAAATTTAAAGTCGCGGTTAAAGCCAAAATCTTTAAAATCAAAATTCACATACTTCGTTTTATCAACATTAACTGACATTTTGTTCAATTCACACCATCGTTTCAAAATAAAAAGATCTTGATCAATTTGGTTCCAAATGGTTTGTGCATGTGTTTGGGAATAGAAAAAAGCTATGTCATCAGCGAAAGCACTTGCCTTCCCATTAAAATTCTGCTCTAATAAATCATTAATAAAAATCAGAAACAGAGTAGCAGAGATGACACTGCCCTGCGGCACACCTGTTGTGACTGGCAGCGGTGCGCTGACAGATTGTCCAACTCGCACTCGCTGTTCCCGCCCAGTGAGGAAGCTACGGAACCAGCTCAAGGCTACGCCCCGCACTCCCACCGCCTCCAGTTTTAGTAATAGAATTTTGTGATCTACCAAATCAAATGCCTTTTTAAAGTCTATAAATAGACCTGTAGATTTTTTACCGTCATTTAAGCTGGAATATATCATATCTGTAACATTAATAAGGGCATCCTCAGTTGATCTACCCTCCCTGAAGCCATACTGATTCATACTAAAAAACTGTATACTATTTAAATAACCGAGTAATCTTATTTTCATTAATTTCTCGAATATTTTGGAAAATACTGAGAGCAAACTAATAGGGCGGAGATTGTCCAATTTTATAGACGTATTCTTTTTGTAAATTGGCACAACTACACTTGATTTTAATTGTTTTGGAAATTCACCTGTAGAGAAGCTTAAATTTATAAGCTTAGCAAGAACAGGAGATATTACGTGAGCAATGTGTTTGATCAATGCTACACTAACGTTATCAAAACCTGATGACTTTTTATTTTTTAAATTTTTAATGATTGTTAATACTTCATTTTCGTTCGTTGGAAGGATAAAAAAGGAAGACAGCCTTGGTGTTAAATTGAGTTCATTGGCTGCATTTGACGATTGGCTAGACTGTACTTCGATAAGGTAATTGTTAATTGTGTCGGCTACTGCATACGAATCAGATAAGATCACTCCGTTATCTAATTCTATTTTGTCAACAGATTTCTTAGAATTTGACCCACTCAGATTATTTACAATTTTCCATTGAAGAGATGAATCTCCTTTTGCTTCATTAATTTTTTTAGAATAATAATTATTTTTCGTCTCGTTAATTTCTATTTTTAATCTACTACAGTATCTATTGTAAAATTCAGAAAAGCTTCTATCATACGGTCTATTTTTATAAATTTTATACAATTTGTGTTTTCTTTTTATTTTATCTAGTAACTTGGTGTTAATCCAAGAACTGATTAACCTAGCTTTCTGAAGTTTACAAAACCTCAAATTTTGACATTTTTTGCAATTATCAATTATATTACTTAATATACTCAAAAAATAACTTAAATTTGTACTAACATTATCTGATGCATAACATACACTCCAATTTACAGAACTTATTTTTAACATCACCTTTTCAAAATCAACAATGGCAGCAACATTAGTTTTGTTCTGGATATTGCAATTATTACTAGACTGATTTTGTAATTGGTTAAAATCTATTCTTAAGCCTAACATACAATGATCTGTCAAACCTATGTCGAAAACTGCACTCTTAAATATGGAAGTATTACGGTGCCTAATAAAAATGTGATCTATACAAGTTTGGGAATTAGTAGTTATTCTAGTTGGGGAGTCTATAAACTGAACAAAACCATTACTGTTTAACATACTTAAATAACTATGTGAACTTGGCGTATTGTCTATTATATTAATGTTAACATCTCCAATAAGGATAGTACTGTTAGGAATGGATTCTAACTTATTACCTAATTCCACAACAAAATCATTTTCAGAATAACTGTGCAATCTATAAATACAAAAGATATTAAAAAACAATGCCTGATATTTGATTTTTAAAAGTAAAGTATCAGCTGTGGTACAATTTAAATTTAACACAGTAATATCGGCTAAAACATAACATAAAATTCCTCCTGATCTAAAGTTATTATTACAGTAGTGGAAAACATTGTACCCCGGAATGTTATAAAGTTCAACTTCGTCACTGCCAATCCATATTTCGCTCATGATTATAAAACTTATCCGATGTTTGATTTGATTTAAAACCAGCAAAAAACTATCAAAATTTTGTCGCATACTTCTTATGTTCGCATAGATTAAATTTTGGCTTAAATTATTCTGTGAAATAAAAAAACTATTGAAATCTATCTGATCTGAGTTTGTTGTTGTTTGCATATAATTATAGTAGGTAATTTAATATAACGAACATGCCTAGGCATTTTAAGATGTGACTTACAGGTTTAACTGAGAACTTACAGGTCTAACTGAGTTTTTCCATGTCCTCATAAGTGTTGATCTTTTTCACTGGCTGACCCTCGGCTTTCCTGGCGAAGAATTTTCCGTCCCGGCACCAGACGAATTTGTAGTCGAGTTCTCTTCCCTTCTGTTTGAGCTTGGACAGGAACTGCTCATTTTCCGGCGAGAGATGGTCGTTGACACGTTGAGCTGGGAAGTGCTGGTTGATATCTCGAGCTGTCAGATTCTTCTTCTGCCGGAACTTTGCTATCCACTGCTCCTTGATCCACCTGGCCGGGAACTGGACGATAACAGATGGTTCCCGGACGTTTCTGTATGACGGTACACGGTGTACAGCGGCGATGTCCGTCTTCTTCACCTCCACTCCAAGGGCCGCTCCCACATCCGTCAACACGTCAGTGATGTTCTCCCCTCTCGACTCCGGAACACCGCTGATTTCAATGTTATTCACCCTCGTGTATTGTTCCAAGTTCCGCATCCTCTCTCGTAGTCCCACAACTTCATTGGTTAAAGCCTGGTTACTCGCCTTCAGCGCCTGATTCTCACTCTGTACTTCTGCAAGTTTCTTCTTAATGTCCTCCATCAATACGTTAGAGGCGTCCAACATGTTGGCAACATACTGCACAGATGTTGAAAGATCGGCTATTTCAGCCTTAAAAGAACACATTTCACTAAACACGTCCTTTATTAAGCCTTCCATTACCTTGACAAGGAAGTCCTTCGTGATGGGATCAGACGTTGACACATTCGACTTCACACTTCCATGTGCTTGGGGACAAAAGATTTTAGGCGATTCTATGCTCGGTCCTCTATATTATACTATACCACGGCATCGGCTCAATGGTTGCCATCGATGTGGATTGCGGTGTCATATTGGTTGGCAGGGTCCGGATGTTGTGAAGGGAGGAGAACTGCGAATCAGTCTTGTCATCTGAAAATCTAACCAATACTACGTGGTTAAGATTCCACGTAAAGCTATGGGTCCCTCGGTTGCTCTGGCTATTAATAAATAGCTCTCTATAAGGAACAATTCACCTAAGTTAGTAACAATGACTACACTCGATCATCACACTCTTCACACTCATTCGTCCCTCATACTCAGTCATATATCTACGACGTAATAATGATGAATAGTTTAGGAAGTTCTTGTTTCGTTTCCTATTATTGTTTCTAAATGTAAAAAATGCAAATTTGTTAGCCTTACATTCCTTCAAACAGCTAATCAGCAGAAATACCGGTTTTACAACCCACTTTAAGTTGCAGAATTTAACCCACAAACGTTACAAGGAAGTCCATGAATGGCGTATCAATGAATTATATAGGACAACTAATTTGGTTACATAGAAAGAAGACAGCAAAATAAATAAGCTAACAAATAAAAAAAATAAAAAAGCTGTTTTATAGTGTAAAATAATAATTTTGTATTTGTTCTATCTAATTTTTTTCAATTAGTTTCGTAGTGTTAAAAACTCAAACCATGTTAATATGAAACGTAAATATAATAAATTCTTTACATCATTTTTGACAATTTTGTTGGCTTAGGCAGTTAATTAAAACTTCCATCATAAAGTTATTCAGGAACAAAAAACATGTTTTCACTTGTTTTATAGATAATTCAAGGTTTATGATTTATAATATTTACTTAATGAGCAAACATTTGCTATGCTTGTGCTCAAAGTATTTCCTATTATTATTGATTCTCTCAAATTAATCAACTAAAATAGTGAACAAGAGATCCATAACAGCTGGTCTACAGCCAGTGTAGTTGCAATTACTTAACTTACACACTGTTTGTTATTGTAGAGTTCTTTCAATAATGATCTGTAAAGATATTACCAACCAGTCCTACAGTCATAATAATAGGTTGGCTACAATTATTGTTATAGTGTGATATTATTTTAAGACATGCAGTTAATAAATATTACTGGGTGATTTTAATTTCTTAGCTGTAATATTAAGTGTTAGTATAAATACAAAAAAAAGTGAACGCTACGAAAACGAATGTATATTACATTATAAGTAGGGTGGATTTAGTACAGTATAAAGATCATAAATGATATGCACGTGAATCAGCCTGGTCTGAGGATGGTAAAATTGGTTTACCAAAATACACAATTATAATATTTTACTTTTTGTACTTATTATACTACAATAAGTTAGCAATGTGCGACGTTCACCTATTTTTTGACCGGTTTTACTCATATATGGAGGAGGATCCTCACGATAACCTCTTGGTTAACTTTAAACTCTTGATTGAGCTCTTCTTTATTCCATCTCTCTAAATTAAATTTCTTCGTGTGTTTACAGGTGGATGGTACCTTTATAGTGTAACTATTTTGCAAAACATATCTTATGAGTATATAAAATTATTATTGTATTTTTCTTTCCTTGACATTCTTAGTTAATGAGAAAAGTGAATCTTACTCGTTATATTATTTACTTTTGCTAATTCCTCACTATAGTACAGCTTTTGTGATTTCAGATTACTATTCTTGAGCTCGAATGACACTGACATAGATGTTTAGAGTTCTTGATTAAATTATTTAAGCTCAACCACAAGTCCAGATATAAGTTTTTACCAACAGGTTAACGATTCGTTTTCTAGAGTAAAATATAGGACTAGCTAAGTAAGGAAGCAATGTCTAATGGAATTGCAAAGGATGATTGGTAATTAAATACAACAACAGATGCATAACTATAAAATAGAATAACCTCAATGACTATTCCTATGGAAATTATAAAATGAGAAATATAATTTGGAATTTTGAATGTATGCTACGCGCTTGGGATTTAAAGACCCAAATATAAAGATTCAATTTTGTTGTCATTCTGCTTACGCGCCCAATTATGTTCCAGATTCCGTTAACGGTGGTGGAGAAGGCCCCACTACAATCATTGGCACTGGTGCGCTGCTACTAAGCTGGGGACAGGGTCTGGGGTGGAGTTGGACTCCTACCCCTCGGTGTACGGCGCCCAACCACTGTTGCTGCTGTGACACTGCCCCCACGACCGTGGACGTGAGCCACAACCACTGCTGCGGGTGTGACACAGGGCATCATGCTGCGCCCACTGCTGTTCCCGAGTCCCACTGCTGCACTTGCGACACAACGCATGCCCTCTCCCACGCACACGCGCACACCCTTTATGACACGTGTAACGGGTTCGACGACGTTGACTACAGCATGGACTGCAGTGGGGACTTCGGCTTCTAATCTTGATAAAGGGATGGTTTATAGCGTAAGGATGAAAAGGAACGAAAGAAAGAAGAGTTAAGGGAAAGGTCCAGACTAAACAAATTAACTTTTATTTTGTCTACATGTAATATATGAGATTAAGTGATGGTGAAAAAGGAAAATTTAATATGTAAAAATAAAAAGATATAAAATTATAAATGAGACTTCAGTAAAATGAGAAAGGAGTATGTTAGACTGAAACAAGCTGCATTTCCCAATTCCTGTCGCATCTGTGTTCAACTTACTAAGAGCTGGCCTCTTAGTTCTCAATATGTAAGTAAGAGTTGCACTCTGAAGGGGAATTATCCTCTTTGTTGTTCCCTTTTAATGTATTTGAAGTTGGTTGCTAAGAGAGAGTCTTACCTTGTTGTTTACTGACAATCTCCTCACACTTCTCTAACTGACTGTATCGCTTCTTTGTGGACTGTTACGGAACTGCTCCATTGTTACCAACACAAGCCAGTCGACACTACCACTTTAGTGGACCTAGCAGATCCAATAAATAAGTGTTCATAGCCAATTGTTCGTCTGTAATTTATTCGTAGACCTCATCATCGATTTATACCTTTTTATACTTGAATACAAAGTTTTTTAAATTTATACAAACAAAATGAGGTGGTAATTTATCAAAATTCGTTTTGCCAGTGTGTGTACATAGTTTTAGTATTAATTAGTAAATTACTCTTGACGTTTTCTTGTTGAACCCAGTGTGTGTATAGTTTGTTGTTGAACCCAGTGTGTGTATAGTTTGTTGTTAAAAACTTGATGTACATATTTGTATGATTATCTAGTTCGCCATGTTACACTAGTTAGCTCTAAACGGTTTTAGTATGTATTTAATATCTCTTTTTGTAACAGTATTCATATAGTTTTTCTACACTTAGTTGGTGGGTTTGCTATCGATGAAGCAAAAAAGGAGTCAAACATCAAACGTTGTACAAAGATACCGTAAATGTTTCCTGTCATTTAAACCCCGCATGTAACATAGGTCCTGTTTGTGACTAAATATGACAAAGTGTGCTTTTTATATGTAAATTTTTTTTATTTAAGGAGATGCCGATCTCCTTCTTACCTTACTCTGTCCTTTCCTCATAGACTATTGATCTGTGCGAGGAACTTATTCAGACAGAGGTAAGGGGGCGAACCAGTACATTAGAAGGTGAATATTACTGTTAGATCTCACAGTCCAGGCCGGATTCGAACCAGCGCTATCCCTAACCCAAGCTCAAAGTCCTGACGCCTTAGATCGCTCGGCCACTGGTTCGCCCTAAGTTATATGGTTAGTTTCTTTTATATATATATATCCTTTTATATATAAAAACCATTATAGATATATTCTTTTATATATAGTTAGTTGTCTTACAATGTCGTGAAGCCTTTTTATTAAATTGTTGTTTTGTTACAAAGTCACAGAATATATTTGAAATCTGGGTTAATTATTTATTATATTTCAATTGAGTCTTCACT
The DNA here is from genome assembly GCA_035578905.1 of Stictocephala bisonia. NCBI lineage: Eukaryota > Metazoa > Arthropoda > Insecta > Hemiptera > Membracidae > Stictocephala > Stictocephala bisonia. Next base: position 88,454 of record JAQJVL010000098.1, on the reverse strand, counting down.
AGCGACAACAAATGAAAGACTAAACAATTCGTGTACTATAATTTAGTATTTTCATAACTAACTATTCTCCGAACGCGGTTTTATTTTGTTTTTTTCGATAACTGATTGTTTCCAATCCAAATGATAGTTAAAGATAATTCTTGGTTTAAATATTGAGTATATAATAACGTTTTTATTAAATTATTTCCCAATTATTTTCAATTTTTTTATATTACATTGACTTTTTTTCAACATTTGGTAAACAAGTCTTGGAAATGGAATTTTTCCGAGTTGTTAGCTTCGTCAAACCAGAATTATAACCAGTAAACGACAAATGTTTGGCTACTCATTTTATTTCGTCTTAACTTGTAATTAATTTCTCATATCGAAAAATAAGTTTTTGTTTACTCACAAAAGTGTTTTACAACCAATGACTTTCTGCGTATCAAATATTTTTGATATCGACTGAACCTTCCACATTTTTGTGTTTTATACGACTTTAAAACACTCTCGATGACAAACTTTATAATAAAGGCTTTGGATGTCAAAGCTAATCTATAGATATCTTGTTTACTATTTTGATTTAAATATATATGCACATTATAAATTATTTAATGTGTTAACTTGTTATAACTTTAAATCATACAAAATACCTACTAGTAAACGAATATCTGATTCTACTTAAACTCGCCAAGCATTTGTTCAGCGTTTTAACTTAAATGGATTGGAAAAAAATTATTATTCTATATGTATATTCATTAAATGTATTATTAATTAAGGGTATTATACAGTTGTGTTTTAATCTAGAATGATCACATAAATATATATATATATATATATACATATATATATATATATATATATATATATATATATATATATATATATGCAGATATCTTCACCACACTAATTTGAGATCAGCTGTTCTCGTTATGAGTATATCACCTGCGAAACTTCACATTTACAAACAGATGTCTAACGTTTTCAGTTGAAAGTTATGTTTGTTTACCGTGGAAAATGTTCCATTAGCAACAACTCAACAATCACCAAAAAATTTTTCAAAAAATTTTTGTTATTATTTCACTTGTAATAAAAAAATAATATTCCAATTAATGTTTTTATTGAAACAAATAATTTGTTTTATGGATAGTCAATATCTGTAGAGTAGTGAAAACTGTCATTCAAAACTCAAATGAAACAGTTTTCCGTGTCCTTGCTCGACAGTCTCTTACTACAAACACATGGTCTCGAATATGCAAAATCAGACTTTCCACTCTAGTTATGAAATATATTATTTTAGGTAGCCAGTTTTACTGTATTCTTTTCTGTTTTCAAAATCAAGCCATCCTTTTTCATACAAAGCATAGTCTTTATATTTACATATACTCTATGATATACTTATGTGATAGTTTAATATTAATAAAGGATTCAGTGAAACAGTCACTATTCAACAACAAGTCTGATATGTTTCATTCTGTATCACTTCACGACTTGAAACACATTGTAATCTAAACACCATTGCTGTAGATATGTATTTGTAGAAACAACTGTGTTCTAATATATATTTATTGAGTGTTTGACCGATAGACGAATGTTTGTAAACATTTAACCTACTTTGTATCTCTAGACTGTTGACAGTCTTTGTATCTCTAGACTGTTGACAATCTTTGTATCTCTAGACTGTTGACAGTCTTTGTATCTCTAGACAATGGAATGTTGACAGTCTTTATATCTCTAGACACGAGAACGTTGACACTCTTTATATCTCTAGACACGAGAACGTTGACACTCTTTATATCTCTAGACACGAGAACGTTGACAGTCTTTATATATCTATACATAAGACTGTTGACAGTTTTTAAATCTGTATACATGAGAATGTTGACATTCTTTGTTTCTCTAGACACGAGAATGTTGACAGTCTTTATATCTCTATACATGAGACTGTTGACAGTCTTTGTATCTCTAGAATGTTAACAGTCTTTATATCTCTATACATGATACTGCTGACAGTCTTTGTATCTCTATACATGAAACTGTTGACAGTCTTTATATGTCTGTACATGAGACTGTTGGCAGTCTTTGTATCTCTAGACTGTTGACAATCTTTGTATCTCTAGAATGTTAACAGTCTTTATATCTCTATACATGAGACTGTTGACAGTCTTTGTATCCGTAGACATGAGAATATTGGCAGTCTTTATATCTCTATACATGAGACTGTTGACAGTCTTTGTATCCGTAGACATGAGAATATTGGCAGTCTTTATATCTCTATACATGAGACTGTTTACAGTCTTTGTATCTGTAGATATGAGCATGTTGACATTATATGTTTCTCTAGATATAAGAACGTTGACAGTCTTTGTATCTCTATACATGAAACTGTTGACAGTCTTTTATATCTCTATACATGAGACTGTTTACAGTCTTTGTATCTGTAGATATGAGCATGTTGACAGTCTTTATATCTCTATACATGAGACTGTTTACAGTCTTTGTATCTGTAGATATGAGCATGTTGACATTCTATGTTTCTCTAGATATAAGAACGTTGACAGTCTTTGTACTTCTATACATGAGACTGTTTACAGTCTTTGTATCTGTAGATATGAGCATGTTGACAGTCTTTATATCTCTATACATGAGACTGTTTACAGTCTTTGTATCTGTAGATATGAGCATGTTGACATTCTATGTTTCTCTAGATATAAGAACGTTGACAGTCTTTGTACTTCTATACATGAGACTGTTTACAGTCTTTGTATCTGTAGATATGAGCATGTTGACAGTCTTTATATCTCTATACATGAGACTGTTTACAGTCTTTGTATCTGTAGATATGAGCATGTTGACATTCTATGTTTCTCTAGATATAAGAACGTTGACAGTCTTTGTACTTCTATACATGAGACTGTTTACAGTCTTTGTATCTGTAGATATGAGCATGTTGACATTCTATGTTTCTCTAGATATAAGAACGTTGACAGTCTTTGTACTTCTATACATGAGACTGTTTACAGTCTTTGTATCTGTAGATATGAGCATGTTGACATTCTATGTTTCTCTAGATATAAGAACGTTGACAGTCTTTGTACTTCTATACATGAGACTGTTTACAGTCTTTGTATCTGTAGATATGAGCATGTTGACATTCTATGTTTCTCTAGATATAAGAACGTTGACAGTCTTTGTACTTCTATACATGAGACTGTTTACAGTCTTTGTATCTGTAGATATGAGCATGTTGACATTCTATGTTTCTCTAGATATAAGAACGTTGACAGTCTTTGTACTTCTATACATGAGACTGTTTACAGTCTTTGTATCTGTAGATATGAGCATGTTGACAGTCTTTATATCTCTATACATGAGACTGTTTACAGTCTTTGTATCTGTAGATATGAGCATGTTGACATTCTATGTTTCTCTAGATATAAGAACGTTGACAGTCTTTGTACTTCTATACATGAGACTGTTTACAGTCTTTGTATCTGTAGATATGAGCATGTTGACATTCTATGTTTCTCTAGATATAAGAACGTTGACAGTCTTTGTACTTCTATACATGAGACTGTTTACAGTCTTTGTATCTGTAGATATGAGCATGTTGACATTCTATGTTTCTCTAGATATAAGAACGTTGACAGTCTTTGTACTTCTATACATGAGACTGTTGACAGTCTTTGTTTCTTTAGACATGGAGCTAGGTATGAGACTGTAGATAATTTTTAAGTATGTTGCTATAATCGTCACTAATTTCAATTAGGTATTGAATGTAATTTTAAACATTTCCTCGTTTAAACCACAAAATGGACCTTAATTGTTAGTATTTCTGTGATTTTATTCCAACTACTGTACATGAAATCCCTAACGTGAACACACTTTACTAGTTTATGTTGGCTAAACTAGTAAAGGAATTATTAACAGTTCAACTGACATTGCAGATAAAAAAATCAAAATGGTAAAATTATGTAATAAATATTAATAATATTTTTCAAAATATACTTTGTAGAATAGCAATAGAGGTTGCTTTTGGTTTTACAGTTCAATTTTGTATAAATCAAACGTACCAATAATTGTTTATGCTTACTAAAGAGTTAAAAAACTGTTCCGTTCCGATATAGTACTTGATTTCAATTGTTTTAGTTTAAGTTGCCGCGTGGTGGCTCAGTGGTTAAGGCTTTGGACTACGGAGTCCAATTTCAAAGTCCCTAACTGAGCTAACGAACGGTATTTCACTCGTTGAATACATTTTACATTTTGGCCTATAGCCCATGTGAACAGTTTTTTTAATCTCATTTAAAAAACTGTTTCTATACTAGAATTGAATGAAAAATTCTCCTGATTTCGATATGCTTTATTATGATGTTTCATGAATGTTTGTACACAGTATATAAACCATGCACCTAGAAACAAGTTTATTAATGTACTGAGGGTAAGTGTGGGGGGGGAGTGTTACAGAGGATACTGACAATTAATTAATGTACAATACAATATCTGTCAGTCGGGATCCTTTGAGCTCCCATTTAGCTACCAGTATTACAAGTCAACTCATTCTTTATATCAACCATCAGGATATTTCATGTCTTTTTTTCTATTTCTTTCTTTCTTTCAAGATTACGTCACATTTATTTAAATTATGTTATTTATTACTATCGAATTTCATTAAATGCTATGAAAATTTAGTTTGTTTATATTTTCGTTTAATCGAGTAATCAGGAATCTCAGATACATTTCCAGGACTAGCTAATTGAAGGAGCTATGAACATACACACACTTTATATTTTCGTTTCATTGTACGCAAGTCTAATGACGTAGCTTATAACAATAACTTAAAAAATAATTTCCTCTAACCATTTCTAATGTTGACAATATTAAACTTCAATGATTACTGAAAGAAAAAGTTGATATTGTTTTACCCTTGGCCGAGACTATATACGAGTATTATTATTCTCATCTTAAAATGAAAGTAAAAAAATCTTGAAATATATTTAATCAAATGCATATTACTCTTTAAAGTTCGTAAAATATCTCATTTAAATCCTCTCTTAGCTGTTACTTAGAGATGATCTTAGTTCTCAATATCTCAAATAAATCTACCAAAAATATTCAATTTCTATTTTGCTAAGACTGAGATTTCCTGCAACCATAATGGCTGTCCTGTCATATTACCGACAGTGAAATTCAATTTACAGTGTACTAAATTCCTAAAATATTTATGTAATATAAAATTTTCTAGTCACCTATTCCATACTGAACTGTTTTAACAACCTACCAATAAACACATTTCTGTTTCACTTTGTACAATCCTATCTTATTTTACCTTCTTGCACATTCAACCTGACGCGGTAAGCTCCTCTCCAAGCTGTCCATCAGACTGATCCCCGTAATCCACCCCTTGAAGACATCCTTCCCCATCTTGCGTCTATTAAATGTTTTACGTAATTAGCAGTAGTAATCAGGGTCCATTTTCTACATTAAAGGTAATATATTTTTGAAGTTGTGAATCGAACGATTTCACGCACAAATACATTGTGTGCTGTAGTATATATGTAACTTGATGTACATAGTGAGTTTTGTTGGAGATGGTGTTTTAATTAGTCTGTCTCAATGACTCCGAAATAGTGTGTTTATATTGTCACATTCGGAAAATAAACACTTAATCGTTTCTTTGTCTTCTTTAATTTCAAACCTATATGCTTCCTTATTAAATGAGTTCTAGTAGATATTTATTTTAGTGTGTATTACTTCGAAGTATGTATTCAACATTTTGCAACCTTTTTTATAATTTTGAATATACAGGGTAACAAATAAATATGGAAACGGCATTTTATTTATTAACCATTACACAAAATACAATTAGACTTTATACATAAGTTCTAAATAACAAAATGTACTTTTTAAAGTACCTATTATTTTGCTATGAACTATTATTCTCTGTGACAAATCTATTATATCGTAGGCCACAAGGAGTCATAAGAAATATTACAAGTCAGCATACGTCAAATTGCAGATTATATAAAAGTTATGATTTATAAAATACGTCATACAGCCAACCTCAAAACGTTGTTCATATACAACAATCTGACAGTTTACATTTACAGCTTCGAGCTAGATAAAACATTCCTTAGTTAGTTCAGCCACTGTAAATTAAATCTTGAAAGAACTTGTGAAAGACTGATACTGTGCCTAAAAAACTGTTTTTTAAAGCAACTATCAAATGTTAATCATATTATAGGGGTTGTCCTTGAGGAGTCAGAAAATATCTTAAAGAGAGAATACGTCAAGTAGTATATCACATTAAAGGCTTTCACTAGGAGATAAAAATGCCATGGATTGGACCCTACAAGGTTAATCCTATTTCAAGTGGCAACAGTTCAAATTTACAAAAGTGATTTAATCAAAAAATGATGTTATCTTGTAGAACGTTCTCAATTGAGGTAAACGTCACTCCTTATTTGGGAAACCGGTCCTTGCATCCAGAGTGTGTTCCTATAATGTTACTATTGTAACCCACAGGAAGAAAGGAATCACAAAGCATTTATCTATCAGCTTAATTTTATACATTTCAACTACTCTTGTTTTATGTAGTTTGTATCGTATTTCCGTACATTTAACGTGATATATAGCTCGACATATTTTCTCTTTAAGACATTTTTCTGGCTCATCGGACACCATTAGCTGATTGATAAACTGCTGATAATTGTTGCTTTAAATAATAGTTTTTTAGGCACATTATCGATATTTTAAAGTTACTGATTTAATATGCAATGCATCAATTAACTACGAAACACTTTTTCTAGCTCAGTTGTAAGTTGAAACTGCCACCAATTTATATGGAACAGCATTACGAGGTCGGCTTGCCGTAAACGTAGACTGGTGGAGAATGTACATGTACTGTAAGTAGTACTAAAGTCAAGAGAAATGATCATTGAAACAAAACTGAGAGAGTACGCAAACTTGACGTATTGTGAAGATCCTTTGACGTGATTAAAAGTTAACAGTTACTTCAAAATTTATATTTCTTTAATTTAAAATTAATATGTGTTGTTTAAATGCTTAATCTGTAAGAGTTAAAAATATTTAATGTAGTTTTCATATTAAATTTTTACTAAATCAATATGTTAAATACAATGTATAAGCGTACTTTGTTTTGCGTGTAGTCTTATGATGGAAACGTTGTTTCTGAAAGGACTCACAAAATAAGCTTATATATATATTGTTAATATAACACAAAATAAGTTTTTTTGTTATATTAGGGCCTACTTTGTGACATCAGACTGTGTCATACAATCCATACTAAATTCAACTGAAATACATTTTTACTAGAAGTGATGGCTATTTAAAAAACCACTTAGTTGCTTAAAGGTTATATTTCGACATATTTTCTGGAATAATCTACAAAATTTAATTATAAACAACATTAACAGTGATTAAAAATATAAATAATATAGTCAATTATGTTGTGCCAAATATTCAAGAAAAGGAAAATTGTAAATAAAATAGTTTAAACACGTATATTACAATTGACAGTATGAAAGGAAGCAAACATTCCAGTAATTATTTAATTTTATTTTGTGAGTCCTTTCAGAAACAACGTTTCCATCATAAGAAAACTCGCAAAACAAAGTAAAGCTTATACCCGTTATTAACGTTACATTAGTATAATAAAAAAAACCACATACAGCAACCATTGGTATTACATTATGTTGCCTGTCTTACTTACATGTTACACATGCCAAATGGTATTTGCAAATTCTCTACAATAATTTTAGATGAACCTTTTTAGTGATCTTGTCCTTATAATGTTTTACATACAGGGAGTTAATCTGCAAGTGCGTACTTTCACGTTCAAACATGAATCCACTTTCTATAAATAGTTGTCAGCCCAAGGCACATGTGATGTTTACTATTCAACTTTCTTTATTGTTAATTCAAATAAATTTTGTGTTCAACTTGCGAAAGTGATATATCTTTGAGAAGGTACATTTCTCGGAATTTACATATAGGATTAAATGTCATGATCAAACAAGAAGATCATGGTCATAAACTGAAGTTGTAGGGTTAATTAAATCTTTCCATTAATGCAACACAAGATAGTATTTGCTTTCAAAACACATATAAAGAAATCAAGTCAAGACTTTGAATTTTATAAAAGTATTATGATAGGTCATGTGGAGGTCTTGCGTTAACATCACAAGCCTTGTGACTTTCTGGGAGTTTGAGTTACTGAAATAAATATGCCTTTATATACTCGATGCGGCTCTGTATTGCAGATTCTATTACAATTTGTTGCGTGGTGCAGACATCCACGGTTACAGCACAGCAGGCACCGCTATCGCGTTCATCAACACAGAACAACAGCATTTGAACACACGCCATCACAAGCTGATGTCAGATTAATTAACTCGCTCCCAGTACGTATACAAAATTCACCAAACAAGGCCTTTTGGTGACAAGGGCGTTTTATTCTGTAGACAAGTTTATGTCATACCGCTGGAAACAATAGATCAGAAAAACAAATTATGTTTAATCTAATACCGATAAAGTTACTGTGGTATTTTTTGAATGAGCATGAGTGAAATGTAATTTTATGTATGTCTGATTGTAAATTTGAGTGATTATTTAAAAAATACATTAGCTAACAAACTTTTATATTTTTTAAAAGCAATAAATATCTGATTATGACTATGATGCATCATATATCAGTATCCACCGTGTCACGTTTTTCGTATTTTTGTACAGTCGAATTGTTTCTTATGTAAGTGCCTTGTAGTATATAGTTATAGTATTGCCCTCCCGCCCACCCATACACGTACAGTGGTATTGACCCACCCACCCACCCATTCACGTACAGTAGTATTGACCCACCCATACACGTACAGTGGTATTGACCCACCCACCCACCCATTCACGTAGAGTAGTATTGACCCACCCACCCACCCATACATGTACAGTGGTATTGAGCCACCCACCCACCCATTAACGTACAGTAGTATTGACCCACCCACCCAACCATACACGTACAGTGGTATTGACCCACCCACCCACCCATACATGTAAAGTGGTATTAAGCCACCCATGCACGTAGAGTGGTATTGACCCACCCGCCCAACCATACACGTACAGTGGTATTGACCCACCCACCCACCCATACATGTAAAGTGGTATTAAGCCACCCATGCACGTAGAGTGGTATTGACCCACCCGCCCACTCACCCACCCTTACACGTACAGTGATATTGACCCACCCACCCACCCATACATATACAGTGGTATTGAGCCACCCATCCACCCATTAACGTACAGTGGTATTGAGCCACCCACCCATCCTTACACTTACAGTGATATTGACCCACCCACCCACCCATACATATACAGTGGTATTGAGCCACCCATCCACCCATTAACGTACAGTGGTATTGAGCCACCCACCCATCCTTACACTTACAGTGGTATTGACCCACCCACCCACCCATACATGTACAGTGGTATTGAGCCACCCATCCACCCATTCACGTACAGTAGTATTGATCCAGCTTCAGTGATCCATCACATTCAGGTTAATACAAGTGAACTGTGCTTGGTCAATGTAGCAAGGTACATTGTTCCATGCCGTTAGACGGAAGCTTCGTTGAAGAATTCGGCAGTGTGTTAATCTTGGGCACTTCAACAATGGCTACAATCGGCAAATGGATATTTCGACAGCAGCGAAGAAACGTGGGCTACGTATTTACCCACCTATTATTATTATTGTTTTATAGGTTCCCACCCATACACTTACAGGTCAATACCACTGTACGTGTATGGGCGGGCGGGTGGGTCAATACCACTGTACGTGTAAGGGTGGGTGAGTGGGCGGGTGGGTCAATACCACTGTAAGTGTAAGGATGGGTGGGTGGCTCAATACCACTGTACGTGTAAGGGTGGGCGGGTGGTCATTACCACAGCTTTGCGGTGAGGCTATTGCCCTGTACAAATCTAGGGCAAATATTAAGTTGACCATAAAATAAAAGTCCTTTCTATAGAAAAGAACTTTTTTTAGAACCTATCAAGAAATTTCAACCTATTTTATGATAGTTGTTCATAACCTTTTTTAACCAGGTCCTGAGCAATCGCCTTAGAAACCAATATGTAATAGGCCAAGTAAACCGTATTTTCTTTTTCCGACTATAGATCGTGACAGAGTTCCTATGATCTTCTGCTGCCCCGATAAAGGAAACTAAGGGACTTCTCTCGTTTCAATTTTGCTCCAGCTTGTTTAGCTGTTGTAGCAGGGTTGGTTGAGGGAGCCAGTAGTTTGGTTGTGGGAGCCTTGTATGAGCTCGTATCCCTCTTTACACGGGTCAGTACTTGGTGTGTTGATCCAACTTGTTTAGCTGTTGTAGCGGGGTTGGTTGAGGGAGCCAGTAGTTTGGTTGTGCGGGCCCTGTATGAGCTCGTATCCCTCTTTACACGGGTCAGTACTTGGTGTGTTGGTCCAGCTTGTTTAGCTGTTGTAGCGGGGTTGGTTGAGGGAGCCAGTAGTTTGGTTGTGGGGGCTCTGTATGAGCTCGTATCTCTCTTTACACGGGTCAGTACTTGGTGTGTTGATCCAACTTGTTAAGCCGTTGTAGCGGGGTTGGTTGAGGGAGGCAGTAGTTTGGTTGTGGGAGCCCTGTATGAGCTCGTATCCCTCTTTACACGGGTCAGTACTTGGTGTGTTGATCCAACTTGTTAAGCTGTTGTAGCGGGGTTGGTTGAGGGAGCCAGTAGTTTGGTTTTGGGAGCCCTGTATGAGCTCGTAGCTCTCTTTACACGGGTCAGTACTTGGTGTGTTAGTCCAGCTTGTTTAGCTGTTGTAGCGGGGTTGGTTGAGGGAGCCAGTAGTTTGGTTTTGGGAGCCCTGTATGAGCTCGTATCTCTCTTTACACGGGTCAGTACTTGGTGTGTTAGTCCAGCTTGTTTAGCTGTTGTAGCGGGGTTGGTTGAGGGAGCCAGTAGTTTGGTTGTGGGAGCCCTGTATGAGCTCGTATCCCTCTTTACATGGGTCAGTACTTGGTGTGTTGATCCAACTTGTTAAGCTGTTGTAGCGGGGTTGGTTGAGGGAGCCAGTAGTTTGGTTTTGGGAGCCCTGTATGAGCTCGTAGCTCTCTTTACACGGGTCAGTACTTGGTGTGTTAGTCCAGCTTGTTTAGCTGTTGTAGCGGGGTTGGTCGAGGGAGCCAGTAGTTTGGTTTTGGGAGCCCTGTATGAGCTCGTATCCCTCTTTACACGGGTCAGTACTTGGTGTGTTAGTCCAGCTTGTTTAGCTGTTGTAGCGGGGTTGGTTGAGGGAGCCAGTAGTTTGGTTTTGGGAGCCCTGTATGAGCTCGTATCCCTCTTTACATGGGTCAGTACTTGGTGTGTTGGTCCAACTTGTTAAGCTGTTGTAGCGGGGTTGGTTGAGGGAGCCATTAGTTTGGTTGTGGGAGCCCTGTATGAGCTCGTATCCTTCTTTACACGGGTCAGTACTTGGTGTGTTGGTCCAGCTTGTTAAGCTGTTGTAGCGGGGTTGGTTGAGGGAGCCAGTAGTTTGGTTGTGGGAGGCCTGTATAAGCTCGTATCTCTCTTTACACGGGTCAGTACTTGGTGTGTTAGTCCAGCTTGTTTAGCTGTTGTAGCGGGGTTGGTTGAGGGAGCCAGTAGTTTGGTTTTGGGAGCCCTGTATGAGCGCGTATCCCTCTTTACACGGGTCAGTACTTGGTGTGCTGGTCCGACTTGTTTAGCTGTTGTAGCGGGGTTGGTTGAGGGAGCCGGTAGTTTGGTTGTTGGGGCCCTGTATGACCTCGTAGCCCTCTTTACACGGGTCAGTACTTGGTGTGATCTGGTGGCTTGTCAGTTGTTAAGTTTTTCAAGTTTAAACAGCTGTCACTGTCTATTGATTATGAAGGTAAACAGAAATATTTATATTCTCAATGGATTTAAATTTTTTGTTCTGTTTGTCTCTTCTTTATATTAAAAAAATATTTCTTATAAATCCTATTCCATTACAATTTCATTTTTAATCATTTAATTTGAATTAACAAAAAATAAATAACATGCTTAGTAAATGATAGCATTTGAGCTCATTACCTTATATTTAAGACAACTAGAGCCCTCACACAGGCTACCTGCCCGTGTAGGCTCTTTATTTCCTGTTAATCAAGTTTTAACTTTTAATCATATTTTTATTGTATTTGATATTTATTTGCTATTTCAATAGTTAATTTTATGTTTGCTAATGTAAACTCCATTAATTATTTAAATTAAGTATAATGTTTAGGAAATAAATATGATTATATATATTTTTTGACAATAGTGCTCCAACACTAAATAAAAAACCAGAAATAGAGAAAGGCAGACACAGTGCCTCCTGAACAAACTAGCGTTTTGAAAACATTGTATATTGTATATTAATCAATTCTATATAATAATTAATTCCATTCCTATGGTTGGCTCTAGTTGTCAGTACCACTGTACGTGTAAGGATGGGTAGGTGGGACAGTACCACTGTACGTGTAAGGGAGGGTGGGTGGGTCAGTACCACTGTATGTGTAAGGGAAGATGGATGGGTCATTACCAAGATTCCTATAAAACAGGTTGTCTCATTCTCATATGGTCTGTATAAGTAATACAGTGGGATGAACAATTAAACCCACGTACTAAAACCATTACTGTATTATTCTCAAGATTATTTAAGAATTATTTATTTTTTTTGTATTTTAATATTGATTTAAATCAGAAAATTACATTTTTCATGTTTTGCTGAGTGTAAATTATATGTAACAGATAGCACCTTCCAATTGTGAATGCAATCTAGGTATTGCATGCGTGTTCCCTACTTAAGATCTCACGACGTCAACCAAATCACGCCCACTCATTAACGAGCATTAATGATGATCCTCACCCACCCACAATAGTGATGACCCCTCCCCTCATTATTCATCTGAGGTTAGCCAGATTTATAATGCATTTTTTAATGCATTTAAAATTTATAATACATTTAAAATTTTAATTAGAGACAAATGTATCTCTGAATAAAATCAATGCCTTCCCGATGGATGAAGTTGAATGACTAAAGTGACGGACCAATACATGTAATTAAAGACTAATGTTTTTTATAAACATCTAAAAATGTTATTAGTTGTTTATTATGCAGTGAGTTATTAATTAACGATACTTTTGAAGGTAAACTTTGGTTGTGTTGTGTTCATTTATTGTCTTTCAACACAGATACTCATAAATGGCAATCGATAAATAAAAACTATAGGTTCAATACCGTGGAGAAATTTCGCATTTTTAAAATACAATTAGCATTGTATTAATATATAATGGTTCCATATGGAGGTGTTTGTTTCCGTAATTTTTATTTATAGGTAGTTTTCCATTGTGTACATTTATACGTCACATTATTAGTTTAATGATCAATAATGTATGTTGTATGCGTCAGTTCAAATTAGTAAGACTGACTTGGGACTTCACAAAAACAGACGTAAAATCATCCTAAGAATAAAAAAGATATTCTGATATCCCACTACAAATAGATTCTAATTAAAATTTTAAATTGTTTAAAAAATATATTATTGAAATTATAGTCCAAGTTCGCGTTCTATTCATAAGTATCGCCTGTCAGTAAGTGTACAAGTTGACTTTTACAGCTTATAAGATACGTTTATAACTTACAACGAAAAAAAATAAGAACGTCTAATTCATAATGATATAATAAATACAGTATAGGCTATATAAATAAACATAACGATGTAGACTAACGAATGTATGACTTAGTGATAAGTTAACACTGGAATTTAGTCACTAATACACTTACAAAAGAGGGTTAACAAAACAATTAAAACTGCGTTAGTATAAATATTTTAGAAGAGTACTTATGAACACAATTAAAAGTTTGTTACTAATATAAACATCAAAATCAAAATCATTTATTTGTAGTTTGACAATTTAAAAATTGTATTACAAAAGTCATATAATTATAATAATTATGTATTCATCATATATATGTTGATAGTGTATGTTAACTCATTTTAAATTACTAATATAATCACAATATGTACTACATTAGGGTTATTATTAATATATTACATAAATAAAAGCAAAATCAGTCACCTGACAAATACTCCTCCACCGAGTAAAAGGTTCCTTGAACTAAGTATTTCTTTAGGAAAGCTTTAAATTTTCTGGGGCTTTCTTCGAGTTTAATCAAATTTGGCAATTTATTAAACAATTTTGGCCCAATATTTTGAGGTAGGTAAGACGCAATTTGAAGCCGATGCTGTGCCGGTCTGTGCTGATGTCGTTGCCGCGTATTATGAGTATGCACATCTGCTCCTACTTGAAAAATACCGAATTTAAATTTATAGTATATTAACATTTCATATATGTAGAGGGACTGCAAGGGTAAAATTTGAAACAATTTGAAAAATTCCCGGCAAGATTCGCGTTTATTTAATCCAGCCATTATACGGATTGCTCTTTTCTGTAACCGAAATACTCTTAAAAGCAAAGAATTGGATGCTGAACCCCAAAGGAGGATGCCATAATTAAGCCTAGATTCTATGAGAGAGAAATATATAAGCCTCATGAGAAAGACATTCTTCAATTTTGCATACCTAGTGAGAAGGAATAATTGGGATGACAACTTAGAACATAACAAATCTATATGTGGATGCCACGAGAAATTCTTATCTAAAATTACCTAGATATTTACACTCATTTACAAACGGTAGCTCAAAATTATTCAATATTATTAAAGGGTCCATCTCAAATGTTTTGTTATTTGAAAAATATATACAATTTGTTTTATTAGGATTAACGTGCAAATTATTGCTATTCAGGTACTGATACAGATTTGTTAACTTTAGGAAACTGTCAATTTCCAAATTTTCAATATATTTATTTTTTAAAACTATTGCAATATCATCCGCATACATTGTCATCTTAAGGTCAGGGAAAACAGTCGTTATACTATTTGTATACAACGTAAATATTATCGGACCTAGTATCGTACCTTGAGGAATGCCGCAATTTAAATCAATACTTTTAGATTTTATGTTATTTACTTCCACGATTTGCGTCCTATTTTGCAAAAATGACATAATCCAGTCTAAAGGCACTCCTCGCAAACCCAATGTGAACAGTCTATCAAACAGGATATTGTGATACAAACAGTCAAATGCTTTTTGCAAATCAAGGAAAACTCCTATTGATTTGTACTTATCGTCTAGAGCATTTACAGCCACCGAAACGAAATCTATCAACGCATCAGTTGTATTTTTGCCTCTAATAAAGCCAAATTGTTCACTACACAATAAGTTGTATTTGAATAGGAAATCAATAATTCTACGAGCGTAAACATGCTCATAAATTTTGGAGAAGGTTGAAACATTTGCTATAGGGCGCCAGTTTTCCGGTAATTTTGAAATACTGTCTTTATAAATTGGTCGGATAATAGCCATTTTTAAGTCATGTGGAAATATACCTTCCGATAATGAAGAATTTATTATTTCTGAAAGAGGCTCACAAATAAAACTAGCGCAATGGCGGATAACCCTATGGGTGATTCCATCATAACCGGCAGAATTTGAATTTCTCAGGTTCATAATAATTTTATAAACTTCATGCGGGTCTGTGGGGTTGAGGTGGAGAGTATGAGGACAACTAATGTCCATTGCCGAACGTAACAATGGCTCCGTAATCATAGCTTGTTTTTGCTTGCCAACGCTTGCAAAATAACTATTAAAATGGGTTGGAATGTCAACGGGATGTGAAATTGGTTTTACCCTTCTGTCCGAGTCAATTATCTTCCAGGCATCTTTGGATTTATTATCACTCTTGCTCAAACGGTCATACCAGTGTTTGGCCTTAGCAGCTTTTAATACTCTGCGGTAAGTTTGCTTATACCTTTTATAATAATCAATAAATGCCATGGAGTTTGTTATTTTCCGTTTAAAATCAAGTTCTTTTAGCATTTGGGCAGATATACGAATACCTTTTGTTAACCAAGGCTTTGTATTGCTCTTTGTGGGTTTCCGCTTAACCTTTATAGGACAGGCTATTGAGAAATTATAGTTAAAAACATTTAAGAATTCCCTTAATTTATCTTCAGAGTTTTTTGAATGGCAATGCAGAAAACCCCAATTTTCTTTGGTTAACAAATTGTTTAAAGTGTTTAAATTTCTTATGCAGGTGTTGTGCATATACTCGCTAACGTTTTGTGACGACGAGGGGGTGAGCGGGGAGCAGTCGCGGAAAGTGAAAGTTATTGTCTGGGCGAAGTGATAGGACAAGCCAGTACCCGTCACTTCCACACGAACGAAATTATGGTCAAAGTTTGATAAAACATGATCAATTAGAGTTGAAGAGGAACCCGTTACTCGCGTCGGTGAGTTTACATGTTGTATTAAATTAAATTCACTCATTAAATCATTTAACCTATTCATGACATTATTAGATTTCATTCAGTTGATATTTAGGTCTCCGACAATCAAACAAGCTTTTTTACTATTCGAGAAAAACCTTGACATCATATTATAAAAATTAATGAAGAAATTATTTATATTCGAATAGCAAGGTGGCCTGTAAATTCCAAACAAAATTAAATTCTCGTCATCAGCAACTACTATCTCAATACCTACTGATTCGAACTCCATTTCACTGGAGAATTTACTTAAATTTAATTTTCTTACGTTTATATTACTTTTACACAAAATAACAAAATAACATTAAACATTAAAAACATTAGTTACGTACACAGTGTGTTGTTTTGGAGGGACAGAGTAAGCAATACATTGTCTCTAGTGTGCTTTGTTGGAGGGACAAGGTAAGCAATACATTGTCTCTAGTGTGCTTTGTTGGAGGGACAGAGTAAGCAATACATTGTCTCTAGTGTGCTTTGTTGGAGGGACAGAGTAAGCAATACATTGTCTCTAGTGTGCTTTGTTGGAGGGACAGAGTAAGCAATACATTGTCTCTAGTGTGCTTTGTTGGAGGGACAGAGTAAGCAATACATTGTCTCTAGTGTGCTTTGTTGGAGGGACAGAGTAAGCAATACATTGTCTCTAGTGTGCTTTGTTGGAGGGACAGAGTAAGCAACACATTGTCTCTAGTGTGCTTTGTTGGAGGGACAGAGTAAGCAATACATTGTCTCTATTGTGCTTTGTTGGAGGGACAGAGTAAGCAATACATTGTCTCTATTGTGCTTTGTTGGAGGCACAGAGTAAGCAATACATTGTCTCTATTGTGCTTTGTTGGAGGGACAGAGTAATCAATACATTGTCTCTGTTGTGCTTTGTTGGAGGGACAAAGTAAGCAATACATTGTCTCTATTGTGCTTTGTTGGAGGGACAGAGTATGCAATACATTGTCTCTAGTGTGCTTTGTTGGAGGGACAGAGTATGCAATACATTGTCTCTATTGTGCTTTGTTGGAGGGACAGAGTAAGCAATACATTGTCTCTATTGTGCTTTGTTGGAGGGACAGAGTAAACAATACATTGTCTCTATTGTGCTTTGTTGGAGGGACAGAGTAAGTAATACATTGTCTCTATTGTGCTTTGTTGGAGAGACAGATTAAGCAATACATTGTCTCTATTGTGCTGTGTTGGAGGCACAGAGTAAGCAATACATTGTATCTATTGTGCTTTGTTGGAGGGACAGAGTAAGCAATACATTGTCTCTAGTGTGCTTTGTTGGAGGGACAGAGTATGCAATACATTGTCTCTATTGTGCTTTGTTGGAGGGACAGAGTAAGCAAAACTTTGTCTCTATTGTGCTTTGTTGGAGGGACAGAGTAAGCAATACATTGTCTCTAGTGTGCTGTGTTGGAGGCACAGAGTAAGCAATACATTGTCTCTATTGTGCTTTGTTGGAGGGACAGAGTAAGCAATACATTGTCTCTATTGTGCTTTGTTGGAGGGACAGAGTAAGCAATACATTGTCTCTAGTGTGCTGTGTTGGAGGCACAAAGTAAGCAATACATTGTCTCTAGTGTGCTGTGTTGGAGGCACAGAGAAAGCAATACATTGTTTCTAGTGTGCTGTGTTGGAGGCACAGAGTAAGTAATACATTGTCTCTAGTGAGCTGTGTTGAAGGCATAGAGTAAGTAATACATTGTCTCTGTGTGCTGTGTTGAAGGCACAGAGTAAGCAATACGTTGTCTCTAGTGTGCTGTGTTGGAGGCAGAGAGTAAGCAATACATTGTCTCTAGTGTGCTGTGTTGGAGGCACAGAGTAAGTAGCACATTGCCTCTAGTGTGCTGTGTTGAAGGCACAGAGTAAGTAATACATTGTCTCTAGTGTGCTGTGTTGAAGGCACAGAGTAAGCAATACATTGTCTCTAGTGTGCTGTGTTGAAGGCACAGAGTAAGCAATACATTGCCTCTAGTGTGCTGTGTTAGAGGCACAGAGTAAGTAACACAGTGGTTGGAGGACCTCACAACTCAGCATATATAACCGATATCAGAAAGAGGTGACCTCTGTTGTATAATCCTCTGCTGTCAACTGTCATTCAATTAACCTGACCTTCCATCTACCCGCATTACTGAGGTCCCTAGCAAGCATTTCCTTAAATTCTTAGAAATAGCTCGGTCCAGTACAATTGCTTCCTACTAGCCAACGTCGGCTGTCTAGTCAACGGAGTATCGCACAATTGTAACTCATGTTTTGTTGTATTGGTCTATATTTGGTAAGAATTAATATGTGAACCTTAACTTATTTATTTCTGTAAACCCGTTTTATTTATAGCATTTGTATTATACATCATGGAACCGAAATGCTGGTGGACTGACGCTCTGGTGCTACACAATGACAACGTTTTGACAACTGAGAATTAGGCCTGCCCAAGCCTACTGGACCCTCTTCACCTAAGTCTGGCACAAACTACACACTTGTGTTGTCAATTAGGCCTGTCCAAGCCCACTGGACCCTCTTCACCTAAGTCTGGCACAAACTACACAATTGTGTTGTCAATTAGGCCTGTCCAAGCCTACTGGACCCTCTTCACCTAAGTCTGGCACAAACTACACACTTGTGTTGTCAATTAGGCCTGTCCAAGCCTACTGGACCCTTTTCACCTAAGTCTGGCACAAACTACACACTTGTGTTGTCAATTAGGCCTGTCCAAGCCTACTGGACCCTCTTCACCTAAGTCTGGCACAAACTACACACTTGTGTTGTCAATTAGGCCTGTCCAAGCCTACTGGGCCCTCTTCACCTAAGTCTGGCACAAACTACACACTTGTGTTGTCAATTTGGCCTGTCCAAGCCCACTGGACCCTCTTCACCTAAGTCTGGCACAAACTACACACTTGTGTTGTCAATTAGGCCTGTCCAAGCCTACTGGACCCTCTTCACCTAAGTCTGGCACAAACTACACACTTGTGTTGTCAATTAGGCCTGTCCAAGCCTACTGGACCCTCTTCACCTAAGTCTGGCACAAACTACACACTTGTGTTGTCAATTAGGCCTGTCCAAGCCTACTGGACCCTCTTCACCTAAGTCTGGCACAAACTACACACTTGTGTTGTCAATTAGGCCTGTCCAAGCCTACTGGACCCTCTTCGCCTAAATCTGGCACAAACTACACACTTGTGTTGTCAATTAGGCCTGTCCAAGCCCACTGGACCCTCTTCACTTAAGTCTGGCTCAAACTACACACTTGTGTTGTCAATTCTCTGATGACTTTACACAAAGTGAACAAGTCCACGTTTAGCTCTATGATGTAACTACAACTTTCCATGATGGTGGCCATCAACGTCAATCGGTGTCAGAAGCTCGGAATGCTGGTGGTGGTCGAGGAACATTGTGCAGAATTACGTTATTGATGGTGAGAATTCAAAATTAATGGGAAACTGTCTCATCATTACGTGGAATCTCTCCTCTGCATCTGTCGTCCAAATCACTGCCAGACTTTCCTCAGTAGACTTCTTTATAAACTGCTTCTCTTTTTGGATAAATACTAAATGACCATGGCCAAGAATGATAATACAAATTGAATGGCCACTAGTTTTATGCAATTGTGCGATATATAAATAGTTTAATATGTATACTAGACAACCAATAGATCTACAAGTGTGTCAGATGTCATACTGTAATGATGGGGAAATAGCCTAATTCATATATCCATTGTATGGTAAATATTAATAACGTAGACACTTATACAGTTAAATCAATGTAGTATTTTTCTTTTATAAAGCTTACTAAACGTTATACAAACAATAGTAACTTTAAACCAAATTTTCTTCGTATTTTATTTAGTAATAAAAAATATTTATACCACAATTACTAAATTCAATAAAACTGTTTCCACTTGCGCCAAAACACAGAAACCTGAAGAAACAGGCATTCCTTTGATGTGGGGTAAGCCCCACGCTGTCTCGGTATGCAGTATGAATTCTTTGCTTCCTCAAAGCAATAAAGCCTTTAAAATCTTCTCTTTTGTATGTCATTCATTCAACTTGGTTTGAACTTAATATATACAATCTGAATTTTACTTAAACTCATTTAGAATGCTTATTATTTATAAATCAACTAAAGGTCAATTAGAATTTTTCCTTAAATTGATTAATTTTAAAAGTTGTATTCAATATTAAGCTGCTTCATATATATAAATTTCAATGAATGAAATTAAAAACGCCTTTCATGCCCTCCACTGTTCGAATTAATCCAAACCCTAGATCTCAACTATTTTAGAACGAAGTAAACTATTGCGCAAATTGTATCGATAAATTGAATTGTTGTGCAAAGTTAAATGGTAACTAGCTTTAACAATCAATTGAGCATAATAAATCTATATGTAATAAAAATTTATATTCCTAAATTATAGATGTATTATTTATAAGGTTTTATTTATAAAATTATTTAATTAGTTTAAATACCAAGAATATCGAAAACACTTTAATCTTAATGTCGTTAAACTGAATAAACAATCTGGAAAGCCAAAATCCCTTTTTTATCACATACTATGGTAAAATATTATGTATGTAAGAGGAATAAAGATAATGTTTCCTTTCGAATACGTTTAAATAAGATACATTGCCATGAAGAATATACCAATGGGCTTTCATATTTCAACTTTCAAATATTTGTACGAATAAAGTTCTATTGGTTTAACATTCTTTTTTTATTCTTTTTTTTTTTTCATTTCTTAAGTACTTATTTCAAATAGGTTTGAAAACTAATTTTCTTGGGATTTTGATGTTCTATAAAAGCAATGTTAACCATTTTTACAGCAAATTATTAGTTTGAATTTCTAGCGAAGAAGCAATGAGCAAACAACACATATTTTTTACTCATTAAAAAATATGTGTTGTTAATGAGTAAAATATTTCCATAATATGATAACATTAACAATATCTACGGTTGCATGGCATGTGCCTGCATTATATGTTTAAATACATATGAAAATATATCCCATGGAAGTTTATATTTAATGTATGTTTTGTGCCACACAAAAGGCAGCTAATTTAATTTTATTACACAGAAATTCTTTTATTTCCCTTAAATTTACATCAAGCGCCATTAAAGAATGTCCATACTATGGTGACTAGAAAATACGTTAGGTATTACGGCGAGGCTGCGCAGTAGACTGTGTCACATGGGCGGAATCAGCTACACTCCACTTACGGTCTTCGGAAATGGCTCATTTTTAAGCTCTGATATTGTAGATGGTGCGAAAAAACTCTAAAAAGTCTTGCAATTCACCTTTAGAGCTTCGCCCCATTGGCCTTCAAAGTTCCCATGTTAATCTTATGTGAAGATGGTTTCTAACGTTGGTTTTGATTTATTGAGTCCAGCTGTCACTAAGACAAATTAAATATTCTAGCTGTTAAACCTTTAAAAAGCTGGTGTTTACCTGAACAAACCTATGTTTACACATGGTCAATTTTGCATTTAGTAGAGTAAAATCCCCAGAGGTAATTAAATTTATTGAATAATTGTTTATTGAAAATAAAGTTGAAATACAAAATTGAAAATAGACAATCCTTACAATATATATATATATATTAAATATTAAACAACCCTTTGACCGCCGAGGAATTACTTACGTTGTGTCCCAGAACCGCCGGGCCTAGTTGCGCTAGCGTTATCAATAGGCGCCGAGCCGACTCAGGCATGTGTTATCCAGAACCGCCAAGCCATTTTCAGCCGATTTTGCATAAGAACAAATAACAATTTGCAGTTTCGCTAATTTTAAAGATAGAATAATGTTTTTAGTGTCATTATTTTTATGAAGATTTTCTCTACATATATATGAATATGGTTTTATGTTTTTAATTTAATTTATAGTCTAAAATAACTAACAAATTAAGTTATATATTCATAATTTTTTTATTTTTAAAATTCAATAACATTATTAATACTTTAAAATAAACATAACGCTCTCACTTATTAATGTAAAACAACTAATGAAGGACGTTACCTGTGAATTTGAGCTACAAGTACTCATAATTAACATCGAGTTTGTAATTTTAAGGAAGTTTGTATATTAGGCAAAAATCTATATAATGTTTACTTATGTAGCCTACTTGCATAATTTTTTCAACATATTGTAATGTATTATTCCAGAAATGCCTGAAATGTAATAAAAAACTAATATAATATTTATTTGTTACTAACTATTTCCTGTAGGTCAACTCTCCCTTGTAATTTGGGTCCGCCATCAGCACTTCTCGCATTTCCATTTCCACTTCGGCCGCAAGGCTCGCTAAGTGGCTGTTGTTGGATGCCATCACAAAATCTTTCACCTCCGAATAGCGCCACCAGTCCTGCGTTGATTTCGATTTGATGTCTCTCCATTGGTATGTCTCCAATTGTATTGCTAAATCTCCAACATTTTCTGCTGACCTCAGCGGACTCTCAGCCCTGATTGAAAGCAATAGTTGACAGTTGCTTCGATGTCTTCAATTGAAGCCACTTAAGTCGGCGAGTCCTGCGTTTCTAGTTCTGACCTCTCGGTAGTTCCTTGAACCCTGAGCACCTACTGATGGTTCTGTACGCTTTGTTGGTGGTAGGAGCAACAATGATCGTCGGAGTAGGTAATCAATGATTTCTTCAGCTTACTTCTCATTGTCACAGGGAACGCTATCGTGGACCTTCTTAACTTCCCGACTCGAAGTGAATCCTGCAGATAGATATGATCTGACTGATGAGTATGGAATATCCTGCCCCATATACTCAATATCCGGAACATCACTCGGCTCCATGGTTCTGTTTTGTTTTTTTTATGTTCTTGTAATCCTGGTAAGCTTTAGCATGTTGGTATATAGCGATCATCGGAAGAACTGGTAGTAGCAACAGGACCGACCAATTGTTCATCTTTCTTCTGCATAACAATTTGTAATGTTCAATTATGTCCTTCGTGGCTTCAGTATCGTCTACCACTTCGTTCGTGATAGAATCCAGGTCCCTTTCGGCATAAGTCCCCTCGTCGCTGTTGTAACTACTGTCTTCGTCTTTCTGCGTTTCTGCCTCTTCTACGTCGTCAGATATCAATGTGGGTTGTCCGCACGCCAAGTCGTCCTCCTCTTCTTCAATCAACGGCATAGATTTATTAAGTGGTGAGACTTTCACTAGTTCACTTATGGACTCCGATTCGGGATTCCTAATACAAATTAATAAAAACATAACTCATAATTATGTTATTTATCACTAAATATTTGTAAATTGTTTAGAGATAAATAACTCTTCAAAGATTCTCAGGAGTGCGTAGAAAAGATAATTTTTACCATAAAAATATTTTTTAAAAAACTGTAACACTAAGTTTTAAACATAAATAAAAAGTTTATTCTAGTACGGTGTAATTAGACCTAAACCTCAACATCCAAAGTAAAAGTTTTCCTCCAACACCAAATTGCTCTACATAGTCCCCTTATTCTATGGTAAAAAGTTACACCATTTTGAGCGTCGGGTTTGGGGGTGAGGGGGGGGAATTTGAAAAATCACTAATTTTTTTAGTTTTTCGTAAATATTTCAAAAACTAAGCGGTTTATCCCAAACATTGTTATATACAAAAATGTTCTACGTTAAATTTTAAATAAGAATGGTCCTTTTCATAATCACTCTAAATTGTACGGTTCAAGAGTTACAGACGGTGTAAATGTTAACTTTTTCGTAATTTTGATAATTTTTTTAAAAAATAAGCTTCGTAAAAGAATTTTGCTATTTCAGTGGCCGGTGGTATGTTAGTGATAAGCCCTTGAAGAAACGACAACCTCACCACCTTATCAAGGGGCACTCTTTTTTAAGGGAAAAGAGGCTTCCACAGGCCTAGGCCATATAAACCTGTGGTACGGAGAAACCCAACCTGAACTTTCTACGAACATTGCAACATAAATTCACTTCTTAAGCATAAATATCTTTCAAATTTGGAATGTTCAATGTCTTTATTAACTTCACTCATCCTCCAGCACATTATCCTCCTCCTCTAGCTCGTCGTCTAAGATGTTATTATTGTCCATGTTATCACATGCTTGGCCTGAGCAATTGCTGCATATGCTAGTGCAGTTTAGACCACTCCTTCTGCATTCACAATTACGAACGCATTCATCTTTGCAAGTACACATTATAAGGGACAGTAATTCCTGGGGGGCTGCAGGACGTGCTGTTGTAATTGGTGTCAGGTGGTCGCCAATCTTCTTCCAACCCCACTCGAGTGGATCCTTATCTTCATTCAGCCACTGTTGTACCTGGTGGTAGGTCCTAAATGAATGCTGTCTGGACGCTCCTGAAGTGGGGGGTAGTGCATCCAACTTCAGTAATGCATGTATAGGCTGCTTTGCAATCGCTTTCAAGAAGGGGCTGGGGATAAAAACGATCTTGGACGAGCAGCGCGTATTATACTGTGACATATTGCTGTTTTTTTCCTTTCCATAATTTGTTTTGCCCTCTGGATTTTCTAGGATGTTTGTCTTGTACAAGTAGGCTAAATGATTTCAGTTATCAAGACATTGAGAAACTCAGGTACCAGTTCAGATCCCCCTTTACAAATATCTTCAATTGTTGGAAACTGGGAATAGTCGTAACTTTTGGACTTTATCTCACGTCGAATAATTGCTGCTGCAGTTTTGATCAATCTCAGTTCCTCTTCAGCTTCATTATCATAGTTCCGATTTTTATACCAGTTGTCTGATAAAATATTAGTTGATGCTCCAGAAAAACAAATCACACTTCTTTTTCCTGGTAAAACTGCAAAATTTAAACTATTACCATAACGCTGGATAAGTTTTCTTTTAAAATGTGTGACAGTATATGGCTCATCTTCAGGGCTCAGACGAAGGAATATATTTTGTAGTTCTTCAAAGTCGTATTGACATTCATTGTTTTCCTCCAAATAATCACATAGCTTTTCAAAAGCGTCTTCTCTTTTGGCATCAGCACTAGACCCACCTTTACTGGTTGCTACTCCTTTTTCGGGTCGTGACGATCCTGGCTTTTGAAATGTCTGGTAACAATGCCAGTGGTACCTCCCATCAGAACTTACGAGATCTATGACCTGAGAGAGCCTCACACTTACCTCATCTCCCCACTTGTCATGCCTGTTATTTGCTTCCGTTCTGATGCTTTCAATCAGTTCAAGTTTCTGCACTAAACTCCACTTTTCTTGAGCAGGATTCCTGCATTTAGATACATCTACACACTTGCGACCACAAAGAAAACATAAGGCTTTAAAATCAAATGATTCACGTGGTATCTTTGCTGGAGGTTCTTTTTCCATTTCAGGTGGTTTTGGACGTAATATATAGGTTTGTCGACACTTACTATGTACTTGAAGCGAATCATTCTGCAGGAACTTGGCTTTGACGCCATCTTTACGTATTTCACTGCACTGAATTATTTTGTCCACCGCCTTTCTAGTCAGAGTAATTAGTTCACCACCCTTGTCCTTACAAGGTTTTAACACACACTACGCCATAACTAACACACTATCTCAAGTGATTTTCACATAATTCGCACGTTACTATAAACACCAACCATAAAAAATTTACAGCAAAACTGCACTAGAAGTACCACGCACAAACGTACTCAACTTGTCTCCTAAGACGACTGAAGAAGAATATCGATCGATCTGTGACAGTGCGTGAGGGAGGGGTGGAATGGAGGGGGCAGACAACAAGTGCAGAAGACAGAACCGCCATTGGTTGCGGCCCGCGGTCCAAGGTCACTATGATGGCGGCCACGCCTGCTTGTACTACCACGTTTCTCCTAACAATTATTTTTACTTTTTCAACCTTCTATGGTGCCTCTTAGCCTCTTTTTGACTATAATACTGTAGTATATTATTACTCTTTAATTAAATCATTTACTTATTTCTATATAGCTTTATTTGGAAAAAAACCTTAAAAATTATATCATTTTTATTTTTACACCGTCTGCAACTCATAAACCGTAAATTTTACAGGGAATATGCATACGACATTTTTTGTTTAAAATTTCATGTAGAATATTTTTGTATATAACACTCTTTGTGCTAAACAGCTTAGTTTTCAACCAATTTCCAAAAAACTAAAAAAACTACTAAATTTCCTACTTTTTCTCCCCCTCCCCCCCAAACCCGACGCTCAAAATGGTGTAACTTTTTACCAAACAATAAGAGGGTTATATAGAACAATTTGGAGTTGGAATAAAACTTTTACTTTGGATGTCAAGGTTAGGCCTTTTTTTAGGTTAATAACACCGTACTATTCAGAAATACAATTTTATTTACACTAAATTACATTATATTGACTGTGTGTTTATATTTTGTTCAAAACAGCTGATTTTGCAGACATCTACACCAATGTCAATAATTTTTGCTATCATATGTTAATTTACTAAATTAAATAAACATTGCTGAAGCTATTGTAATAAAGAGAGGCAATTTCTCTTCTACGACATGCCATTTATTCCTATAAATAAAAAAACTGGGGCAAAATTACTAAAAGCCGATAAGAACGGGTCGATGCGGTTTTGGTCCGAGGCGCTGAGATAGGGCCTCGGCGGTTCTGGCTGGCTACGGAGTGGTGAGCCGATGTAGTCGGCTATTGACGGTTTTTGATACTAACTACAAAGCCGATCTCATCGGCCCTTGTTGGTTAAAGGGTCAAATATTTAACAGCAACATTTTAATTTTATTTATATAGGGGCTTTTGCCCCAACAAGCCACTAGTTCTAATAAATATTAGTCAATCAATTTAAAGAGTTTATCTAAATAGTAAGTAAGTTGTTTACCACTAATCAGCTGGAATTGTAACTACGGGAATTATAACATATTTTGTTTTTATTTGTTGTTGCCATTTCACCCATCAGACGTCATTAGAGATGCTCGTGAAACCTACCGTCTTCTTTCTAGTTACTGTAGCTCATGCTATCTTGTAACATTATTGTAAATACTACCCTTATTCCGAGAGAGATCATGATGATGTCTGTGGCCTAAACCCTATCACAAACCTGATCATTTTCATGTCATTCTTTCACTTTCTACTAAGTGTCTAAGTACATTCTCCACTTTGATCTTTCTTTATTTGTGCCTCAGAGTAAGTGTTTTTTTCTTACCACCGGTAATAAACCTTTTTATTCTTGGTTTTATCTTTTTAATTCTAAATAGTTTATCATAAAGTAACTTTAAGTGATTTAATTTTTCTGCATAAAATGCTTCAGAAGAAAGTCCAGGTGTTATCAGCCATCATAACATAGTAATAAGTGAACTTTTTTTGGATGTCTATAACTTACAGAATCTTCTATAAATATACAGTAAATTTTTTAATGCTCTAATTACCAGAGTAACGCACATGTTGACTTGTGGGATTCTGGTATATGAGTAGAACTTATATATATGCAATTCAAATATTATTTGAAACCTTATTTTGTTTTATCTGATAGGGTTAGAACACAACTAGATGAGTAAATCTTAACTTCCTTCCTCAATATACTGTTTTAAATTTACAAATTTAACTGAATGATTTCTTATGGAATAAAATCAGTAAAAAACATCAGATTTGTAGCTACAATTAAATATTTTTATCACAATTTACACTACATATTGTATATGTACATCAATACATTTATATTAATACTTATGTTGTTTATAATAGAATTATTACTACACAATTTCTCAATATACTATACTTCTCTTAATAGTCATGTTTGCTAATCAAGGTACACATAGAGCATGACGGTTTAGATTTGCTTTGTAGGACAAGAGGTAAACAGGGATGTGGCGGGGGAGGGGGTGACCGAGATATCTGATGATGTCTGGCTCCAATCTCCCCCCCCCCTTTCAACATCTCTTTGATGATCGATTGATCCATTCATAAATTATTCATGGAATATTAAAAACCTATACTATTTGATATTATGATACATAAAAGAGAGCCTCCCAGACTTAAGGCATACAAAGATAAAACAAAAAGACTTAAGACGTTTTCACTAAAATTATTCGAATGAATGTCAAAATAAATGTGTCAAACTGACCAGTCAAATTAAACCCTAACCAGTCTAAAATATTTTAACATTGTTGTAAAATGCCTTTTTTATGGATAAACTTCAAAAATCTATTACAAGTGAACGTAACACAACACAATGTTCCTGCAGTGTAAGTACAAAATGTACAAATATTATGGTGATCGATATCGGCAAACCACGTCTCGAAGGGTTTCTCAAAGGAATCGTGTAATTCAAATGTTTACTGATTCCTTTGTGAATCCATCAGTACTGAAGAGGGTAAGCATTGTTAACTGAAACAGTCACAATTTTGTACTTAGGGTGTAACGTTCCCTTGTATCGTAATTTTACCAATGCGTATTTATATTATACTATAATTATACTATAACTGGACCGAACAGTAAACGACCTGCGTGTTATATTTAGCGCATGTAGGGGTTCCAGCGGCAGAGGGAAATCTTTCCACCACTTAGCTGCTTGATTCATTGGTGTTGATCGAACTAACAATTGTCACTGATACGGGGCTTGCTATAGCACCGTCAGCACGTGGCGTACCATTCTGGTTGCCATGAACATTTTTAAATGGAACTACACAGTGGGGAAATACACAAATATGTGCATCTCACTCACACTAGTGCTTCCAATAGGTCGTTTTATAGGAGGCCTATTTATAATTAATGAACCATTTATTACTAAACTGATTCACTCCAATGAAAAACAAAACAAAAAATATGGTGCAAATGTCACGACTACGACATATCTAACTAACAATTGGCCTTTAATCAGGAAGAAAAATGTTCAATAACACACAACAAGCAATAAGGACGCAAACATTTGTTTAACTCTATGGAGTTAATGCTCATTCCATGCCAGTAGGAATAAAATTACATTCATTCCTAGGAATTTATCAAACACAAACATAGAGTAGTTTTCAAATAAAGTTTGAGCATGTAAAAAAATGTTGTTAGTTTCAGATAAAATAGGAAAACAAAATGTCACATTATGTTACGGACCAAACCCGCCGGTTGAGATTTCAGAGTGACTCATGTACATACTCCACTCTAACAATTATACTGTACTACACTTCTCAGTCAGGTACGACCCTAAATGTCACATTATGTTACGGACCAAACCCGCCGGTAGTGACTCATGTACATACTCCACTCTAACAATTATACTGTACTACACTTCTCAGTCAGGTACGACCCTAAATGTCACATTATGTTACGGACCAAACCCGCCGGTAGTGACTCATGTACATACTCCACTCTAACAATTATACTGTACTACACTTCTCAGTCAGGTACGACCCTAAATGTCACATTATGTTACGGACCAAACCCGCCGGTAGTGACTCATGTACATACTCCACTCTAACAATTATACTGTACTACACTTCTCAGTCAGGTACGACCCTAAATGTCACATTATGTTACGGACCAAACCCGCGGGTAGTGACTCATGTACATACTCCACTCTAACAATTATACTGTACTACACTTCTCAGTCAGGTACGACCCTAAATGCACTAAGTTTGTAAAATAAATTCTAAAATGTAAGGGCTTATTAAACCTTTATATAGATAGAAAAATGAAAGCAAACATTTAATATATGCAATGAAAGTTGCAATAAAGTAAAAAAGGCAAGATAAATTTAAATAATGAATTGTAAAATGATTATTTACGCCTTTTATTTATTTGTTTTACTTCCTTGATATTTGTGATGAGGTCTTGTAGTACTATTGGTAGTTTGTTTAAAAATTTTATGTCATCGTATTTATTCGTTCACATATAAATTATTGTACATAGAGTGTAATGTTTTAGTTTACTTGTTAAATAAAAGAAGAATATTCATTATTCCTATTGTTTAGTAGGAAACACGGTGTTATTTTGATTTTAAAAGTTATCATCAAATGTATATTAAATTAAAAATCGTATGCTGTATGTAAATATTTAAATGCAGATGGGGAAAAATATGAAAACGCTTTCACAACTGTTGTATCACTTCACTTGTATAATTTAAATCTTGTACATCAATATGGTTACAAAGAAAACACTTTTTGACGCCATTTGCGATCTTATCAGGGGGACAGCCCATGAGGAGTCAAACAAAAATCTTCAATGTAAGTAGGTCTAGTTTGGTATCAAATAAAATGTCTATTCAAGGGAAATTAATTGCCGCAAACCAGACTTCAAAAGATTGATCCATTCCAGAGTAGCGGTCATTTGAATTTCAAAGTAACTAATTTGAACAATATTATTTCTCAGTAATTTAATGGTTTAAAGAAAATTTTTCTGATCAAAAATAATTGTTTATGGAACAGAATTATTAAAAACAAACTAAATTATCTATGGAAAAAATAACGTTGTTGTGAAAGCGTTTCCATATTTTTTTCCACCCTGTATATATATTTGTAAGTAGAGGACGTTCTTCTTAGTTTTAATCTATCCGTTTCCCATTGACTATTTACCTGAGCGGGTAACTTTTATACAGACAGAGTAAGGTGGTGAACCAGTACAGTAGAAGGTTAATATTACTGATAAATACTTCAAGTCCAGGCCGGATACACACCTGCGCGCTATCTCTGGCCCTTAGACCACTCGGCCATCGGCTATTCGTGACATTATACTTTACATAAGACTATTACATTGCATTTCCAAAGAATATTATACGAATATTATTTTACTATTCATAAATTACATTTGTAACTGCAATAAAAATGCTTTAGACCTAACAAATTATGAGGTGAGTACTCCATGTTCGAGTTAATGTAATGTATGCCCCAATTGCAGCATGCAGTGCCGTTTTAATGAGCGGATAGCTCTCTGGGTTCCGCACATCAGTCAAATGTTCCACACGAGCGAATGGGCTTTGATGTAGACCACTCGTTCTAAATCCTGATTTCCTTTCCCGCTAGGGTCTTGTATCAATAAAATTACAAGTCTTTGAGTTTTTTGCTTACGGTGGCTAGCCGCTTTGGTAAATATTCTGCATTTACTAGGAAGGAAAAAAAGCAAATACTTCAATTTTAATTGATGTTGTACTACAGTGAGGTAATAGAATTTAACTGAAATTACTCAAGCATCAATGATTTTTCTTCTTTGAAATTAATTATTTAAAATCTCTAAGGATAAAGGAAATGTAAAATCACACGATGGGTCGGAGAGCATTCACCAAAATATGTTCCCATAAACATTTCGAAATTTATATACTTGTCTTAATTCGCACTTTTACTTATTTGTAAAGTCTAACAAATAAAATAAACCAACTAATATAAAGAGTAATAAAGTTATAAAAAGAAAATTAGTATGGGAAAAATCGGCCAACTAAGGGAGGGTCTGACAATATTTTTGTATCAATATGTTTCCTAGTCATTGATATCTCTGTGTTGTCTGAAACTATCTTGTTGGGATGGTTATATTGGATTGAGTTTTTCTATACTTACTATACATTCTGTAGGCCTATTTTACGTGTGTCCCTGTATAGCATCAGGTCATTTATGTAGGTTCCAATTTTTTACTAAGATTTAATTATTTACTAACTCTTCTTCACCTCCTCCTCCCACTTTCTTCCCTTCTTCTTAACAGTGTTTTTCTATTTAAACGTATCTCTACCTCAAAACGTATTTTAACAAAAAACCTGTTTATGAAAAGGAAAATTCTACTTCTTTTAGTTTCTAATGGTCTCTGTTGTACTGTGCTTCTTATATAAAACTAACGCAAAATGATAAATGAATTTTTGTAAAATATTGCGTTAGAGTTTCAAATAAAATGGAGCTAACCTAATGAGCATACAATGCTCTGATAATAAAAGGATATTTTCCCAAGAAAGAGTTATGACTACTACATGGAGTCGTCAACAAAAGTTCTGTACAGCTCATCCCAGTTTTACAAAGCAATTGAAGTTCTTATTACTTTTGTTTCAACATACCATTGTGGCCTTATTTGAGGCTTTTATTGCGCTCGTATACTACCTTACATATGTCTGATATAAGCAATTTATTTGTTGATTTAGAATACTATAGATATCGTTCTTTTACTAATAAAATTCGATTTGTTTAATATTTTATATCTTATTATTTAATTTTATATTTAATAATTATTTAATACCCTGGACCATACCACAGAGTTACCTGGAGAAGGTTTAGGGGGTATGAGTCACAGCGATACCACTCTTTCCCCCCTCGCTGACCAAAAGCTGCTATACCTGGTAGTGTCTTCTCCCCTCTATAGTGACATAGTGTCTTTTTCCCCTTTTTTGTTATATTTTTATAGTGTTTCGGCTACTTTCTAAGACGGGGAGAGTTAGGGTTTTGTGGGGAAACGGCCTTCTCTTTTAAAAATTAAAATAAATGTATAACCCCCTCCCCGGTTTATATACTTATTTGAATTTTATTTTGTCTTCTTTAGCCACCTTTTCCTTTCTTCTCCCATCTGGCTATTTTGTTAAAAAAAAAAACAAACAACAAAGATTTTGTGAATGTAATAAATTGTTTCTTATTTTTGTTTTGTTTCTTCAACATTTGGCTAACCTCACAATTATCTCCAAGGCCTCACTCATATAACTGCCGTTGTTATACATTTAACTGTCTGTTTTCCATGTAGTCTTGTATTTATATTATTTGTGATTATCGTTATTTTGGGTTATAGTTTGGGTTATTGATTATATATAATTATTTTTATAGTAATTTATAAAACAATCTCTTGCTAGTTGTATTTATAATTAATGTTGTGAGACCGTTTCCTTTTTACAAAAGAAGTTATCACCAAAATTATAAAAGTAATTCAAAAACCTAATCATAAGTGAGGTTAAGAGGTAGGGACGAATTATCAGTCTTAAGTTCACTTCTTCAATAATGTAATTTTTCAATTAATTACATTCAATGCACATTGTTCAAACTAAATATATACAGCCTAATTAATTCTGTTTACCCAAAACTGTTTAGCGAACAAAAATAAAGACTCGAAATATAAGTCTTAATAACGTGAACATATTGAGTTGCGGAGTACATGGTCCAAGGTTCAATCGCACTATAGTTCTACCGACTTCACTTCAGAGTACTCCTACAACTACGAGGAGGTTTAAAATGCTATGACCAATGACGTGACGATATTAGCCAGCCGTAACCAAAGTAATTCCTTGCATGGTTGTCGCATTTAAGTTCTTTACCTACATCATTCTGATTATATACTTGTTTGAAAATGTGAATTTGTGTGCACGTAAACATTTTATGGGTGCGGATTTTTGTATTGTTTATACTGTCCTGTACATTTCTTTTTATTTATTTATTTTTTTAGATTGTTATACGGTGCCAAATGCAACGTGCTCATAATGCCACGCATCAGAGTTTCACTCAATTGCCGTCAACTGTGCTCGTGTTAAGTTGGGAGATTCCTTAAATTAAGTATAACTAAACAATGTACAGGCACATACTTATATGTAAACTATCGAGTTTATTTTTCAATTTAAAACAAAATAAGTTTATTAGATGGTTCTACGTTGTTTAATTTGTAGTTTTAATGATTGGAAGTTGAGGAGAAACTAATACTTGAGACACCGCAGTGCCGAAGTGAGCCGTCGTGCTGGATCAGCAGTTCTTTAGCTGCGACACTTCACAAAGCACCATCAGCAGTAGAATCTCAGCTGACTTTGCCTTCAGAGCAACTACAGCTATTCTACAACGACTTTCTTTAGTATTGGTAATGCTTTTATCACCTCTTCATTTATATTCAAATAAGTATTCATAATTAGTTTTACTATTTATCAGTTATTTATAATAATTACCAATAATGTTATAAGCTCACACATGGACAACACTAGTTGTTGAAATAAGCCAGTGCTACACAAACGCTAGCTGCTCTAAATACTCCAATGGATATCGTAAATTAGATTGACTTCATTACGATAGTCAATCTATAGAGTATAAAAACAAAAGTGTGTCTCTTTATCCTTAATTCACTATTACACCATTCATCCGTTGGCTGCTAGTCAGTGTCCAGATTTTGTGTAGGGGAGAGAACGGGTCATCTAGCTCAATTACCTAAAGAGCAAACCAATACCATGTGGTTTGTATTCCACGTAAAGGTGAAAATCCCTTATTTAGCATGGCTATTGGGCTATTAATAAATGGATCCTTCTGAGCATAAGTCGAGTGATTTTATTTGTTGGATTCCCCTTGGAATCGGCCAAAAATCCAATTGCCCCCATTGGAATCGGCATGTAAACTACGAACACATAAGGACAATCAACTGATCCCTTCGGAACCGGCCTGTAAACTATGAACACCCAAAGACAATCAATTGGCCAACTCGGAATTGGCCTGTGAATTTCGTACACCCAAGGATAATAAATTGGCCCACTCGGAACCGGCCTGTAAACTACGAACCCCCAAGGACAATCAGTTGGCCCACTCGGAACCAGCCTGTAAACTACGAACCCCCAAGGACAATCAATTGGCCCACTCGGAACCGGCCTATAAACTACGAACACCCAAGGACAATCAGTTGGCCCACTCGGAACCGGTCTGTAAACTACGAACACCCAAGGACAATCAATTGGCCCACTTGGAACTGGCCTGTAAACTACGAACACCCAAGGACAATCAGTTGGCCCACTCGGAACCGGCCTGTAAACTACGAACCCCCAAGGACAATCAATTGGCCCACTCGGAACCGGCCTATAACTACGAACACCCAAGGACAATCAGTTGGCCCACTCGGAACCGGCCTTTAAACTACGAACACCCAAGGACAATCAGTTTGCCCACCCGGACCGGCCTATAAACTACGAACACCCAAGGACAATCAGTTGGCCCACTCGGATCCGGCCTGTAAACTACGAACACCCAAGGACAATCAATTGGCCCACTCGGAACTGGCCTGTAAACTACGAACACGCAAGAACATTCAGTCGGCCCACTCGGAACCGGCCTGTAAAATACGATCACCCAAGGACAATCAATTGGCCCACTTGGAACTGGCCTGTAAACTACGAACACGCAAGGACATTCAGTCGGCCCACTCAGAACCGGTCTGTAAACTACGAACACCCAAGGACAATCAATTGGCCCACTTGGAACTGGCCTGTAAACTACGAACACGCAAGGACATTCAGTTGGCCCACTCAGAACCGGCCTGTAAACTACGAATACGCAAGGACATTCAATTGGCCCACTCAGAACCGGCCTGTAAACTACGATCACCCAAGGACAATCAATTGGCCCACTTGGAACTGGCCTGTAAACTACGAACACGCAAGGACATTCAGTTGGCCCACTCAGAACCGGCCTGTAAACTACGAACACGCAAGGACATTCAATTGGTCCACTCAGAACCGGCCTGTAAACTATTAACATCCAAGGACAATCAGTTGGCCCACTCGGAACCGGCCTGTAAACAGGATCCACTTTAGACTAGAATATTCTTTCTTGAAAACTTGTTGGGATTATTTACAATTTATCTGTTCAACATATCTCTTTTAATTTAAATAAAAATAATGTTGCTTTAAACCGACTTTTAGCTGTAACTATATTTATAATAGATAACACTAATTTGCTTGCATATAATATTATTTTTAAGTTAAATAATTGTTGAAATTACTGTTATCTTCATTGGATTATGTGTGGTTGATGTATAAAAAAACATGAAATAAAAAAATATATGTTGATTATTTTTAGAATCCCTACAACTTTCCGAATTTTATATTAGTGTAAATATACTTTGTTGTCTTTACATTGAGAGGAGATGAAAAATGGTCATGCCTAATGTATTGTTAAGAATACAGTGATTTTTAACTGTTAATTAATTATTTTAACAAACGCTAATTTTAAAAGTCTTGTATTCAAAAGCTTGACATTTCAATAACAGCTTCCGTTTGGCCTCATTTGACAAAAATTAAATGTTGAATCATCATAATTAACTGATTACATTAACATTACATTGAATACATTAACATAATAACTATCCAAACATTGGATTTAAAAAAATATACATTCTTTTGGTGTACGTGCTCCTGCGTGTGACTGTGTATGGGCGTCGGAGTGCGAGGTTACCCTCCAGCGGCCTTTGCTAAGAGAACAGGGTATAGTCAACGAAATCGAGTTGGCCGAGTTGTGAATAATTTCAAATTTGAGAACAGATTTTCCATTAAGAGTGAGGTGAAATGGGCGTATAAAAAGAGACAAAGTGCATAATGAATCACTAAATTAATGTAATATAATAATCATACGAACATAATTCATGATTATTTTCGTATTTGTATGTCACAAGCTAGTAAGATCATTATGGTTATTGTTAATCGGCGTAGTCGTTGAAATAAATAAAGGAACTAAAAGTATGTGCCAATAATTGAAGTTTTATGACAATTTTTAATAAATTTTATTTCTTTTTTATATGACTTACGAGTCGTAATAATAAACACGCCGCACAAAGATCTCCATTACTCTGTTACAGGAGTAACAGGTACAATATATGTTTCCTATGTTAATACATTAACTGTTTTTGTTGTGAGTAAAATTATTTTTTATCAAGTGGCCAATAATTAATTTTAGTATAAGTTGTTAATACCTGCTACAAAATGTATTCTGGTATTTCTCAATTATTTATATTTTATAGTCAATATTTATGTAGATTAAAAGCCTAACACATACTCAATTCATAAACAAATATTTGTGAATTACGAAGTATCGATCCCAAATCATAACGTCATCGGCAAACCGAATGCAATCATAAAATTGCGGTAGTATGGTTTTTGATGTATTTTAATTCTTGTTCTATAACATATTTTAACCTGGTTATGAGTAATCATTACAAATTTATAGATTTAGGAAATTTTAAAATGTACTTTACGTAAGTCTAATAAAAAAGTAATATGTTTTTATTGAGACAGTTTGAAATTTGTTCATTCAATCATGTGTAAAGGAAGACATGCACTATTGCTTAAAAATGTATTAGAAAAATAGTTTGACTATAGTGCTTTTGTTTGTTGTAAAAGAGCTGTTCTGCAGCGTCATCTATGAACTATTGTTTATATCTCCATTGTTCTGGGTCTTTAGAAAACGTCACTTCGGACCCGTTCTCACAACGGCGATGCCTATTGTGTTTCCCTCCCGACAGATGCTTTTGTACAGTTGGTCCAGTAAGTAATTCTATATCAAGAATGCAATTTCTTTTTAATTTTCAATATTTTGTACGAGTTTTTATTGACTGTAAATTCAATTTAAATG
Organism: Stictocephala bisonia; assembly: GCA_035578905.1. Lineage (NCBI taxonomy): Eukaryota > Metazoa > Arthropoda > Insecta > Hemiptera > Membracidae > Stictocephala > Stictocephala bisonia. The sequence continues at coordinate 50,820 of JAQJVL010000098.1, read as the reverse complement.
GATACTTGGTGTTTCAGCCACATTCAAATCACACCTTACGCACAAGCACAGGACTTGTGTTTCAAGTGTACAAGAGTACGTGATGACTTCCTGTTAAAACATATAAAGCATTGTTGATTTTTCATATAGGCCTATAACTTTCAAAGCAAACTAATAAAATATAGGATTGAGGAGTAAAAATCACAAAAATTATATTGTCAATTTAAAATCTAAATAAAATATATATTTATATGATATGAGATGAACGATATGAGTACCACCCACCTACCCATAGAAATACAGTAGTATTGATCTATTCATCCATACAGTACGTGGTATTGACCAACCTACCCACCCATACATATACAGTAGTACTGATAGTTACAGACTTGAATGAACTCAGCACCTTAAGGCATTTCTTTTTTTTTTACAGAGCAACACTTTTTTTAATTTATACATTGTTTAACAAATCATAGATCGTTATTCAAGTAATTTGTGAAAATCAACCTTGTATAGTAGTCGTTGATCCCTGTAGAAGTTCAGGGACTTATTTTTTCCCTGAACATTTTTTTATCTATATTATTATATCGTGTCGTGAAAAAACTTCGTAGTCTACTATGTTAAAGAACACGTCATGTTAGCATAACAATTTAATATTATAATATTACTTAAAAATAACTTACTTTGTTTATCAAGGAACATTACGTGAACATTTCAGTTCCACATAAACATGTGTATTTCAACAAGGGTTCACAGTTGAAATACAAATAAAGTGCTTTATTTTACTTCGAAATAAAAAGTTTTGTACGTTTATAAAATATACAAAACTGTAAAATATTAGTTTGTGTTTAATTTTAATGTGTACTACATACATTCGTTAGGTCACATATGTTAGTTGTCGTAATAAACATAAAAACACCTTCGTTATTTAAGATACTACATGTGAAGCATGGCTGTACGCTGGACAAATCCGCGTTCATTCAAGGAACCCTCCATCAGCTGTGTTCATCAATCTGTGAGTGATGAACACAGCTGATGGAGGGTCCTATGACGAAGCTGAACATCTGCTGATTGTCTCGCACCAAGTCAGTTCGGCCTCAGGGCAAAACGATTTACAGTTGTAGAAAGTGTTGAGGTGAACGAAACAGTCCATCTGGCTGAGCTATGAAGCCCTTAACATATTTGTTTTTTCTTAAACACTTGAAGCATTGGAAATCTGCAAATATTATCTACGTATCATTAACGTATTTTTAAACTCTTGTGGGTTTTGTAGGAATGCCTCATTGAAAGATTGATGCCTCATTTACGAGACCAACAGAGTACAAAGGAGTGAATTAATACGGGACAGAACTTTTGGAACGCCAATACTATGATGGCCTGCTGAACCTATGGGTGTCGAACGAGAGCAGCCTGGTTGGAAATGTGGATTGCGTGATTACACGCGCAAGTCATCAACAAGATGGTGAGTTATAGTTCACGACTGATCTTGTCCCAGATCAAAGGTCCCCATACGAAAGGGTGTGCTATTACACAACAGTCTTGTGTATAAGAGGAACAAACTATTAAATTACTTAATTATGAATTACAAGTAACTATATGTACAATATTTAATACCAAGTATGGAACAGAGCCTGTGTAGGGTTTGTATGTACATAAACATGCATTGAATAACAACATCAACTGATATGTTAGGGAAATAATTTTTAGGCAAGATCTTTTACTATATGTCAAATACTTATGAAAATGATGTGAAAAATCTATAAAAATCTATTAAAAGATTTAAATAGTCTTTTATAATTTGTTTTGACGACGCTTATACAACGGAAACATTTGCCGTATTTTATACTGCTTTTGTATTGGTTATGAGATAGATTTTAAAATATATTTTTATTTGATTTGGTAAGAGTCTAAGGAGTGTGTAAATCGAGAATTTATTTACTGCGAATACATTGTTGTCAACACCACATACAAATTGTTATCAATTTGATGTTTTAAATTCCTTACATATCTATAGATATACGAATGTATGCTGTGATTTGTCCCACGTGACAATGTGAAGAAGGAAAGCTACAACAGTCATCGTCGTTGTCCGTTGTAGGAATGGGTCAGAAGTGACTGTTCTAAAGAACAATGGTGGTTCGTACAATAGCTCCTATATGAGATGTTTATAGCATATAGGATATAGTACTTTTATCTCCTGATATACGTTATATCATTTAATATGAGATGTAAATAACACTGCAATTTTATTCTGTTTTCGTTTTCTCTTCACATTGCTGTTTTATGAATAATCGGAAATAATAATATATTTTTAAAAAATAACTATTGCTATCTTTTTAGTGTTATAGATAAAACAAAACACTACAGTAAATAGTTTTTAATTTTATTCACTAAACTATTTATTTTTTAAACTATTTACTGGAGTGTTTGTTTTATCTATAACATTAAATTATCAATCCAGTAAGAAAAGAGCTTGAAGATTGATATTACTATCTTGTTTAGATATATTTACTAATGAGGAGAGTGGACGTATGTTAGACATCAACTTGAACACTTCAGTCATCATTCTGAGCCTTTCACCTGTTACCTCTTTGACGTAGATGTCTTGTTGTTGGCCACCATCTTGGAATGTATACTTCTGGTTGTTACAACTATATTGAGTTAATATGTACGGACAAGTGTTAAGTTCATATATCCCTTTGTTATATTTATAAACTATTATGTATATTATTATTATATATATCGAGAATTATTTTAGGCTATACGTTTAGCGATCGTTTTATTTGTCTTTAAATATGATACAATTTTCATAACAATTCAGATTATTACTTGGCTATTTTTTTAAAAATATTTGTATTATTATGAAAATTAAAAAATAATAAATTAATTTATGTAACATGTAACGACGGTTATTGTAAAGAGGTGTAAATTACAAATAGTTGTATATCAATTCAATGACATTATATACATAATAGAAATATTCTTTTGAAGCAATTCTGTTTATTAAATTTAATAAGCTCCGAACGCTTACTATAAATCAAGTATTTTACCATAGTAGACGACGGAACTTTCAATTTGTGAAGTTACACACTTGGTCAAGCACTCCATCATGTTCGGCAACTTTGTTTGACGAAAGTTCCAAAGTTACTTGTGTCTAAGATCGTAGGCTACTTTAGGCACAGGACAATGCACTTTGCATATGGAAACACCTAGTTCAGTAATCGAACCAGTCCCTCGACATTTCTCTCATTAGGAAAAAGGTAATATACCTTGATTATATTCATTTTTAAGGTTAAGAGCCAATGATGGTTGAAAAATATCATAAATTGAAACAAACTACCTGGGCTCCACCACACTGGCCCTGATTGATCCAAAAAATGTCTTTCACTACAGTGTTTTTAATCGATACACAAAACAGATGTTCATGTTTAAACGGTATATACCGAATTACTATATATATATATATATATATATATATATATATATATATATATATATATATATATATATATATTTTACTATAAAACCAGTTAATAAACAAAAACAATACCAAACATTTTTGTTCTATTACTTTTGATTATCTTGTAATTTTGATGGAATGTATACTTTGTATCATAAAGATGCATTAAGAAATGACTTTAGGAAATTCAGTTACAATTAGCTTTTAAAACAACCATTTTATCTTATAATAAAACAATGACAATTAATTGATTATCATTAAAATAAAATGAGCTGCAAATAAACAAAACAATACTAAATAATGGATGTGTTACTTTTAATAGTCATAAAGTACAGTTGAACTACTTAATATTGATTCAAAAACAGACTGAGGCTGAAGACCGCGTCACGATGAATCAGCGGATGAATCTTACTACTAAGGCCGAAGGCCTAGGAGATGTGAAGCGTGCAGGGATGGTCCCTAATTTATTATAATTTGAATGTTTTAAAATTGGTAAGAAAAATAAATTGTTCTTTACAGGTAACTTATTTGTTTTATTTTAATTTTGTTGGTTCATAATGTGCGTGTGTAAAACAGTAGGCCTATATCCTTTTAACGTTATGGACCTTGTTTACTGTGGCTAAGAGAAGATCTTAATTTTATTTTATTATTAACAGTTTAAACAGAAAAATAGCATAATATTAACTAAAGTTATTGTTTTGTGGTGAATTTACCTAATTTTGTTTCATTATTTGTTCAACAGATTAGTTCTAAAAATTAAATATTTTAAATCATGTAGACACTATAATTATCACGAAACCTTTATGTATAGACTAAATCTAGACTGCAGAATATATATTTTTAATCCAAAATAAGGTCATTGATAAGGCCTGTTGACACGACTGATTCAAAATTAACTATTATATATTACTGAAAAGTTTTTCAAGTCTAGAAAAATCTGTAAGTCTACTTTTAGAGGGCGCAAAGTACGGTAATTGACACTGAATCAGTGAAATATCGTGTTTCTAGCCATGTTTAGCCGTGTCCTATGACCTGGCTATACATGTGTTCAGATTAAATTGTATATTTTCCCATTGAATACAGTATGTTCTCCTAGGTAACAAAGTTTCACAGTCTAGAAAATCTGTAAGTCTACTCTTAGAGGCCGTAAATTAACCAATTTGATATACACGGACAAATTGAAAATCTAGCTCTACCTAAGTATGAAGGAGGTGAGATAGAGCAAAAATTCATAGGGCCTAAGTTGTAGATCGTCTCAAATCAGACGCAGAAAATGGTTTAGTTTTTCTGTAGAACTGTTCATTTAGCCGCTACAGTCCAATTAGAGAAACGCTGTTTTTGTTGTTTAAAATTGTTGGCACTAAAAAGGCTGCCATCTTCGATTTACTACGAATTTTTCAAAATCCCTTCTTATTGCACATCTACATTATAATTCATTTGACTCTACAAAATTTCAGCCTTGTAGGCTTAGTACTTTTTTAGTTACAGCGATAGATGAATGAGTGAGTGAGTCAGTAGTTTTTCTTTTATAGGTATAGATAATTATAGTTATATAATAATTACTATATATAACTATAATTTTATATATATATATATAAAGCATAAATACTATTAATAGCTATGAATTTAAATAATTATTGACATTTCGAGATGGAGTTAATATTGGAATTCTTCATTTTTTAATAAATTTGATAAACAATGAATAATAAATGTATAACCTTCAATAAACAATTGTCAAAATCTATTCAACATTCCTTCAAGAAAATTCAAATATAATTCTTTCATTAAAAACTGTAAACAAATTAAAAAACAAACTAAATGATCCTAAAGACAAAATTAAAAATGAAAATCTATCTAGAATTTACGAAATTAATTTCGACAATTATGACATACATAATATACATAGGACAGGCAAAAATAAATTTAACATAAGATTTAAAGACTTTATTTACATATTAAATTTAATAGAAAAGAAAAAAGAGCAGTTGCTAAATATTTCTTAGCTGCTAATCATAACATCAGAAAAGAACATAAAAAATAATCAAATCTGCTTCATCTTCAAAATATTTTAATGCCTGGGAAACCTATTTTATTAACAAAAGTGATTCATCTTTAATGAATAACGAAAGTAGGCCTATTCAAAAATTGCAATTGTTATCATCACATTTTATAAAAGGTTATACACTAATATATTAATAATTTACCATATTTATTATTTTAATTATTTAAATGTACTTTTAAGCTCATTATTGTCTTGCTTTGTTTATAACCAAATAAATTTGTGTTCGCCTTGTTGGCGAAAGGCCTTCTAAAATATCGATTTCTATTGGAAATTTGTAAATAATTATACTAGATTATAAAGAAATCTGATTATGCGTCCAGTCATGACTTATATAACAGAACTGTTACAATATGTGCTGTAAAGGGGTTAGTGTATTTGATAGAAAATGCCAGTTAATGACGATCTGCTGATCCCAATTTTATAGATGAAATCAAGTATCAGTCTTTTATTCTCTATTAAAGTGTCCTTGATTTTATTATAGTTGAAAAGGACATTTTACAAGATGTTAATGTATATTTTCTGAATATAACAGTTCACCTTGGAATTTCTAACGTAAGCTCTCCTTCATTTAACATCCTTCAGTCTCCATAAACATAGAGACTACGTAATAAAACGTAGACGTAATGAAAAAAGTTAAAAATATAGCTTTAAGTTCTGAATTCGTCACGCTGATTACATTGTTTTTGGTAACAATGCTAATAGGTCTGATTAAAATATTACTCATTTACAAGGTGTGCCGTAAGTATCCAGCCAAACTTCTGGAGGTTATTGCTTGGGCTAAACAGACAAAAAAATATCATGTGTACAAATCATCTATCTCGCATCGTTGTCCCTCTGTCTGTATGTGAGTTTTACAAAAATCTTAATATCTCTGAAGTTATTTGAAACAAATAATGAAAATTGGTATTTATGTTGAACTTTTTATATCATTTTATATCATTATTTGTAGAAATAAATCCTTCAACTTTTTTTGTAACAAACATGTTTTTTTTAACCTGCTTATCCGTTTGAATGAAGAATAGCTACCCCCCCCCCCCCATTGAAAAGAACGCAATGTGCAATCATTAGCTATGTGATTCATAGCTTGAACTTCGATTCCGACATAACATGACAGATCCCTTGGAATTTCCCACTAATATTTCCAGTAGTTTCATGTTCCTACACCTGTGAGAAAACGTTTCAACGTAGTTCATTCCTTACGAGGAAGATTCACCCCACCGATAACGGTCATAGAGTATGTATGATACCAGAAACTTGTTTCGACCATCAAACGTATCCCAAGTCAACACCTACTTGGTTTTTGGAAAAAAATCCTTTAAAATTAACTGAGAAGTTATTTGAAGATGTGGTTTTCAAAATTTAAGTAATTCTGCACGTTTTAGGATATCTTCATATATGGGGAGATTAGGAACAGATTGGATCTTTTTTAACTCTCTTAGAAGTGCCTCTTGTGTCTTATTTCCGGAAGAGCTATGGAGCACGCCATTGGAAGCCATGGTAGAGGGTTTCCAATGAGGCAAATGGTGAAAGCATTCATAATCAACCATCGTACATGTGTACTGTTTATCTTTATAATATAAAAGTTAATTATGGTTTATGAACCAGATTAACATGAATGGAAGGGAGTTAAGTGAACTGGTTGTGTTATTGGTAGGGTGTCATGTTGGGATCGATGGAGTTACTTCATAAGTATATATAAATATATCTGTCTCTTAACTATATTTAGCAAGGTAAAGATAATAAAGTGTAATAAAAACATCCTTTTCAATGCACTGGTGCGAGTGAGAGGCAAAGAGCTGTGCAAGTGAGCAGAGGACTACTCTTCCTCCACTGTGTAATTACAGTGATAAAGTGTCATGGCAACCACGATGACGAAAGGCAACGTGCAGGCGGCACAATAGCAATCCCCACCCACTTAGTCATTAACAGCAGTGAATACTGGTTAGTTTGTTTAATAATAAAGAATCAAGTTTAGAACGATTAAATGACATCATTGTTTAGTATTCAAATAATAATTAATAATAGCAATAACACAATGAGTAACAATGTAAACAATAAATAGGAACTAAACAAATTTGTACAGTTCATTTGTTGCTGTTGTTTTTTTCAACTAAACGCTGTTGCGGAAGTTGAATACTTGACTTAAGGTGGAAGTTAAGTCACGGCCGTGAAGTAAGGCAGCCCAGCGGTGGAAATATTACCCTCTGCCACTGGAACTCTACATGCACTTAATATAACACGCAGGCTGCTTACTATTCAGCCCTTTTTTATTTTATTTTATTTTTTAAGCTAAACGCACTGATTTATGTTAATTTCCGAAGACATATTTACACTAACTATATTCAAAATGCCTGTCGCTTTAGAATTTGCATAAGTGTTAATCTATTGAATTGAATATGATGAAACCATATTATATAAATCAATACCAAACAATTTAGTTACTCTATTTAGTCCTTTATGTATAAATAGTTCATTGTTGGATACATGTTAATTCCTGGTAACGACTTCATGGCGGTATTCTGTTCAAGTTTCAAGCCTCTAACCGTCATGATGGCTGAAACTTCACTTTTTAACGAACTGGAGAGTGGTTTTTAAATCAAGAGACAATGGAAAGTCCATACCAATAGCAGGGGGAACACATACACTATGTGTTAATTAATTTCTTCACATCTTATAAAAATTTGTGCTACCAATTAGCAAAATAGAAATTGACATGAAACAAATGAACAAAGAAGCAATCAAATAAATAATACTCAAAATCCTCTAAATTTACTTTTTGACACACAAAAGGTATAATTTCATATGGCTAAGAAAACAAACCCCCAGGACTTTGAGACTACGGTCTTACAACTTTCCTCACACAACTTTGCTGAACAAGACAGAGTGCCTGTTCATCGCCATATTACAAACTTTAGGCAAATGTAGCTTTACATATTGGAAGTTCAACTTTCTAGTGCAGTAAGTTTATTTGTTAAAAGTTTGAGGAGAAGAATATTGGATTTGTAAACAATATTGATTATGTAGTTCATTTACAGTAAATCTCAAATGTCAGGATACAATCTAGAAATATTATTAATTTTTTACTTCTGTTGCCATGACTCTATCCTTCATTATATTACTCTGTATGGTTATAAAATCTACTATCCAATCATCCATATACTATATTTCTTATAAACGGTATATTAAAGAATTTTTTACTTATTTTTATCTATATATATAAAAGCCATTTAACACTCATCACTATTTCTCCAAAACAATACGGATTCAAAAAGCAACGTACTCGAATTTGAATCCTGCTACAAATAAAGTACTCATCCGATTTTGTTGTGTTGTACACCAAAAAATTTAGCTTATATAATTACATAATTTAGCTTATATAATTCTACATCATATACATCATACAACTTGGGTAATATCATATGGAGTGTCAGCCATTGTTCTGTTACCAAATGTATGGTTCTCTTTATTAAATATCAAAATAATCTTTGTGCTATATAGAAACTAAATTTTAATTTGTTCTCGTTTGATTTCAAAGATGAATCTCATTCCTAAAGCTTTGTAGAAGATATAAAATAAAACTATTGTACTGTATTGTTTAGAGCGTGTGTGAGTTACTTTGAAAGAGATTTTTAAAAAGCTCACCATTTACGATCACCGAGTCTTGTAATTGTTGTTCTCCTTCTCTACCATATTCCATATTACGGGATACTTTTAGACTAACTTGACGAGTTTTTCGTCATCGGAAGGATTGAACTTTACACAAACTCATTTTCTATTCAATTAATTAACAATTAGTTCGAAACAGTACATTTGCTATACTTGCGTAACTTCAACACCACCAGACACTCACTACTCCGCCGCAGAGAGCGGAGCGATTTAGTTCTGCTCCTCGAGCGGACAAGTTTAGTCCGCCGCTCCGCGCAAAACTCCGCGCAGAACGCGCAGTCTAGAAACGATCAACAGCCCTATTTGATTACATGATGAGCAGAGGCTGGCGGACCAGTGAATACAGAATATAAATAGAGAGGCCTTAAGCTACCGCGTTAGAGGCAGGGTCTCCGACCAATATGGCGGCGTATTATTGGTGTTGCGGGTAGAGGAGAGCGTTCCGTGCAGGCGGACCACTGAGTGAGAACAGAGTATTCTCACAGGGCTTGTTTAGAAGTTTCTCCTTAGCGTTTCTGGAGGAATAGGACTTCTTAATGTATTTTAGTTTAGTTTTGAATATCTTAGTCTTGAAAATAATTTATTTTTATTTTTTATTTTATTTTATTTTTTATTTATTTATTTATTTATTTTTTTTTTTAATATACCTTGGTGCACGGCTTGTGGCAGTAGTTAAAGGAAGAATAGCGTTGTGTTATCTTTCCGCAGGTAAGAACAACTTAATTACAAATGATAAAAGGTACATTAATTAATTATTTTTGTATTTTTTATGTTTAGGAAGAAAAAGATTTCTAAATTTAAAAGTATGATATCCAAGATTTGGTGATACTGGTTTATTACTAATTAATTTGCAAATGGAGTGATGGTGATCCTCGACTCCATTGCAAGTGTTTTGGATGTCCGTTTCAGCCAGAGTGACATCTCGGTTGCTCATCGGTTGCCGGCCTTAAAAGTAGATGACAAGCGGCCGTCCTCTATCGTTGTTTGCTTCGTGTCTCGGAATACGAAACAGGACTGGCTTATTGCGAGGAGACATAAGAAGACCTTGTCAGCAAGGGAAATCCACAACTCCTTCCAGACACACCCATCTACCTGAATGACCACTTAGCTCCGAAGACATCTTTAACGAAGCGAGGAAGCTGGATTCTGTATGGACCAGCGCTGAAATATCTATTATGCCTATGTGCAGTCTCTCTTGCAGTATGGTATACTGGTCTGAGCTAGTAGGTCTGAGCAACGAGGTGGAGCCTCGTTGGCAGTCCTGGAGCCCCTGGCCGTGGCGCAGAGGAGAATAATTAAAATCATTCTAAAAAAAAAAATCAACGTTATCCTACCAGATTATTAAATACTGAATTTCCTGTTCTAAACATTAGGAAGCTCTTTGTAAAAAATCTTCTTGTGTACGTCAGAAAAAATAAGAATAATATTTTTTGGGGTTGGGAACATAACTATGCAACAAGAAATAGAATTGGCTTTGGTTATCAAATTCCACGACTGATTAATATATTGGATCACTCTAATCCTTTTTATCTTGCGCATTATCTATATAAAAATTTAGCACAGCAAATTGTTGTCTTGGAAGGTGCCAGTGTCGCCGTGTATAAGTGTACGATCAGTGAGTAGCTACTTCAATCCCATATACATGACTTTCTAATTTTATTTTTAAGCACAGACCGGATTGCCTAATTGATTTTCAAAATTACCAATTTTTTCACATATAATTCATTAGCATCGTCATCTAAAAGTTAGCAGTCCTTTTTGGTTTTTACAATCGATTAATTTATTTATTTATCTTATATTATTATTATTTTTTTTATGTTATTTAGAATTGTTCATCTCTTAATTAGACAGGATATTTTGGTGATGACAGTTTGTCTATAGTCTAACATCTTTTCATTATTGTAAGAGTTACCTTTTTAGAATTAAATAATTCAAAATAATTAAGATTTTTTCCTTGTAAATATCTCTAGAATACAATTGTTAGTGATTAATTTTACACGAGGCTTGGAGGAGCTCTCTCTTGCACACAGACCAGTAGTCTATGCAAGAGACATTCTTTTGTAATTTTGTATTTTATTGTGTAATTGAACTGATTAATAAAGTGATTTTTTTATTTGATTTGAATTGGTATTACGGGGCGCAGACCCAAAAACATTGCCACATTTTTGCAGAAAATAAATTTGGACAGCTGTATTCGTTATTACAACAAGTGATCGATAAGGTATTAAAATAACTCAAACACTTTGAAATAATACAAAATGTATGAATATTCTGTTTTTAATTTCAATTGAAGATGTGTAACTGGATGTTAACTATTTAACATTTTAGCCAAATGATAATATCATTTCCAGTACTACTAACTAAAGCCCCAGTGGTATCTCTGAGACTGAGTTGCCACTGAGGATGCCACATCACAGCACGTTCAGTGATGTAAATAACACATTGAAGTGGTCGTTACCGGAAGATTTAGTTATTGGTAATGACACCGGCCACTTAAGCCTGAGAAATAAGATTATTGCCATTATTTTAAAGCAAGTAAGACTAAAATAAAATATAGGCCTATAATTATACGGTTGACTCATAACAGAAGTTAGAAATATAAATGTGGTATGTATACATGTAAGCCGGTATTTGTCCCATCCATCCCCCCCTTACAAGTACGGTGATATTGACTCACTCTACCACCCTTACACGTAAGCCGGTTTTGTGGAGTACAGAAACACTGTGGAGCAAATGTCTAATGTTTAATTATAGTGCAGTAATTAATTGTTAAAACTACAATTACATTTAAAAAGTTAGATTGTTTATTAATTTATACATTAATTATAATGTCATGTATTTGATGAAATTTACAGTAAAAATGAGCTCAACAACCAACAAATTATACGTCAACTTGTACAATATCGTTTTAAGTTTCAATATAGGATTACTTCCAAAACATTTTAGACATGAGGTAAACATTTAAAACACTTAAACAATTAAGATTAGCATTTAAATTAGACAAGAATGATTCGTAAATATTAAAAAGCCATATTATTATAACCAAGTGATCCCTTTACACCATTAGCGCTCACTGCAGTATGTGTTCACTGAGACCTGCGGCGCGGTAGGGACTGCTGATACGTAGACGCTTTACTGCAATAAGTACACCGTCCTGGTGGATAAACCTGCACTCTTATACTTTTTAAATATTTGTTATGTTAAATTCAATATCTCCCCTACAACTTTGCCACTGGTCAAACTTCTCTGACCAAACAATAAAAAAGTTGTCAAACTTGTCAAAATGAAAAACTACATAAAACTTTTAATGTTTAATTTTTTAGTATAACACAATGTACAATATTAAATAGATGTTTAACACCTATTTCATTGGGTTTTCACTTGAACGTGTGCAGATGAGTTGTAATGATAACGTCTTAAGTTTGAAATTGTTAGCTCCACAATAAGTAAGGGTGGAGATAGTGATGTCAGAGTGAGTGAACGTCAACGTGTTTGGCTCCTCAGTTTTTCTGCGATTTTGTGGGGTTTTTTCGCTTCTTTCAAGTTAAGATTTATATTGAGTTGTGCAGTTTTCAATCGTGAGTTGTTATATCGTGATATTGTACTTTGATTTTTCGATCTGTGATAGTTAAAGGCTATTTATATGGTTCGAAGCCCTCACGCTTTGCGATCTAAACGCAGGCAAGCTACTGATAAGCGCCGATCGTTATCATTGGAACTGGACTCGAGCTCACAAACAATGCCTTTGTCTAATACCGATAAGGAGTTTGTTTCTGCGCTGGTCACCAAACAGCTGTCTGGCGATGGAGTTATCGACCAAATTGTAAACAGACTAGCAGACAGATTGAAGGGCGTCATTGAAGAGTCGGTAGCGGCTGCCATGTGTGCCGCTAACGAGAAGATTAAAAAGTTGGAGGATGAGGTGACGTCTCTGAAGAGTAAGGTCGGTGATCTGCTAAAAGATAAGTTGCGCATGGACGATCTGGAGCAATACCAAAGGAGAACAAATTTGCGTGTTTTTGGCGTACCAGAGACTAGTGAGGAGGACACTGACCAACTGGTGCTGGACATAGTAAATAATAAAATGGGCTTGGACCTTCCCCTCACTGCCATTGACCGGTCCCACAGAGTCGGCCGACGTCCTAAACCTGGTCCTGACGGGAAAGAACGCCAGCGTCCGATTATCGTCCGCTTTACAAGCTATCGGGACCGTCGCGGCGTCTTTCAAAATAAAAAGAAATTAAAGAATACTGGTATCACCATAAGAGAAGATCTTACGTCTTTGCGACAGGAAGTGTTCCAGGCCGCCGTAAAAAAGTATGGACTGCGCTGCACATGGACTGACGATGGCCGGGTGAAGTGGGTGACTGGCGAGGGTAACGGCAGAACTATCCACACCGCTGTCAGACTGGAAGATCTGAAGTAAATATGAACTGTTCGTTTTATATTGATATCTTAATTATGTTTTGGAATAATAGTTTTTCTTTGTTTGTTTTTTGTTTTCTTTGAAATTAAGCATACTTGACCCTTGGTTAGAAAATTATTTATGATGCTATATTTCTATTGACTTACATTTACATAGTAAACAAAATACTTGTTACATTCTTACAAATAAATGAGGTGTAATTGTAGTTCTAAATATTTTAATTTATTTTTATTTACTTTTTATATGGTCATTATAATAAATTTGACTATCTCTTTTATTATGTTTGTGCCTAGTACATAGAATGTTATCTGGAAGTTTAATGGTGTTTATTTTATTTTTAAATGGGAGTACAATATTTATTATTTTTTTTTAATTAATTATTTCGTTAAAATTTCTGAATTTTTCAGATAACTGATGATAATTTAATAGTGTAAGTTAATTAACAGTCATTGAAGTGTGTATTACCTTTCTGGTAGTGTATTTGCGTGTGTTAAAACGTAGAGATTTACTTCATTATCAGGGGTTTATAGTGAGTATATGTGGGAACACATTGTAGGGTTTCACTTACTTTTATTAATTAGTCTTAATTTGTCATCTTCAATTTTTGTTTATTCGGTTTTTTGTATATATTTATATTATATTGCAGGAATATAATTATAATAATTTAGATGCACTCATAATAGTTAATTCATAATTATTTAATTAATTAATGTTTGTGATAGTATCGTTATTGTTATTTTAATTTCAGATCAAGTCATAAATAATAATTTATTATTCGCATATGGCACTTAATGCACAAACGATTGCTAAATTCCTCAGAAATAGTTTTGTTTTTTATGATAGTTCGTAGGAGCCATCACGTTCCGTTTTTTGTTATAATTTTAAATCAATGTCTATAGTTGTAAATTTCGGTATGTGTGAGTGTGTGTATGTCGACCTGTCATCCTCTGGCCCTTGTCCGCGGCTGGCTCACGGACTCATGGTTTCGTAGTGGCTGTACTTGTTGCCGACTGTGACGCCGAGCACGATTGCTCGTCTAATCTTCCAAACACCGCTGACCTCCTCGTCTCTTATCTTGCTCCCTACCACAAATCTCTTAAGTCCTGTCATTTTAATGCACAATCCTTGCTGTGTCATATTGATGAGGTTAGAGCAATTTTTGATCATTCAAATTTAGACTTAATTGGTGTTTCAGAAACTTGGCTTAAGCCTAGTTTGGACTCATACGAAGTTGAAATACCAGGGTATATTTTAATTCGAAATGACAGAGTGAACAAAACGGGAGGTGGAGTTGCACTTTATGTTAGGGATGGGTTAAAAGCTAACGTATTACTTACCTCACCACCTGATTACTCTGCCAAACCTGAATATCTTTTTGTTGAAATAACCTCTATTAGTAAAGAAAAGCTTCTCCTGGGAATTTGTTATCGGCCGCCCAGGACGGGACTGTTAACTGAATTTGAAAATGCTCTCCTGCACCTTATGCCAAACTACGCTCATGTCTTGGTTATGGGCGATTTTAACATTAATCTTCTTATGACTAAACCCAATTATGAATATAGACATTTGACTACAATGTTTGAATCTTGTAGCATGACTATTCTTCCTATGGACGCCACACACCATACTGCTGATTCTCACACTCTGCTCGACCTATTGGTCGTTAGTGATCCATCTGAAGTCATTCGCCATGGGCAACTTCCAATCCCAGGAATATCATGCCATGATCTAGTTTTCTGTGTCATACCTATCAAACAATTGAGACAAAAGGCAAACTTTATTACATATAGAGATTTCAAAAACATTGACGAACATCTGTTTTTTACAGATCTTGCACGTATCCCTTGGCAAACTATTACCGGACTACCAACGGTTGATGAAATGTTGTCCCAATTCAACTATTGGTTTTTGGATCTCTACAACAAACACGCCCCTTTAACCACAAAGAGAATATCTAAAAAACGTTCCATACCCTGGCTTACCAATGAAATCCGATCTCAGATGAGTAAACGGGATGCTATATACCGTAGAGCTAAAAGATCAAGAGACCCAGAACTTATGTTACAGTATCGACTTTTACGTAACAAAGTTAAGCAGGAGCTTCGCAATGCTAAGCTGCGATATATACATAACTTATTTCCAGATCGAGGAATTTCATCAGCCTCCATGTGGAGAAATATAAAAAGTCTTGGTTGTGGGAAACAAAAAACCACCCTTCCAGTCAATATTCCTTTAAATGATCTAAATGAATTTTTTATTTCATCTTCCATTCCAAACGACCAAGACATTGTTAAATCATATATAGAGGAACTATCTAACCAACCCAATCCACCTTTACCTTTTGAAAGATTCTCTTTTAAACATGTCCTTGAAATTGATACTCTAAGGGCTTTTCGTAAAGTTACCAGTAATGCAACAGGAGTGGATGGTATTTCGATTAAGATGATAAAAAAAATACTCTTTGCTGTTCTTCCTGTCATTACTGCTATATTCAATAAGTCATTGGCCACAACTACTTTTCCTAGCTTATGGAAACATGCCCTTGTTCTCCCATTAAACAAAGTACCTGTACCATCAGAAGCCAAACATTACAGGCCAATTAGTATTTTGCCCACCATTTCTAAATGCCTGGAAAAGATCGTCCATTTACAAATAAACACATTTCTGAATAATAATAATATTCTTAATACATATCAATCAGGGTTTCGTTCCAGCCATAGTACAGAAACAGCTCTTCTCTGTGTCACAGATGACATTCGAAGAGCCATGGATCTTAGAAAATGTACAGTCTTAACTTTGTTTGATTTTTCTAAGGCATTTGACTGCGTGGATCACTCCCTTCTTCTGGTTAAACTCCAGAATTTAGGCTTTTCAGATAGCAGCATATGTTGGATTAGATCTTACTTAGCTGATCGTCAGCAGTGTGTGCGTGTGGGCGATAGAACTTCAATTTTCAAATCTGTTTCATCTGGTGTTCCTCAAGGCTCGATTTTGGGTCCACTGCTATTTTCCCTATATATTAACGATATTAGCTCAGTCTTATCCTTCACGAAACATCACATGTATGCTGACGATTTGCAAATCTATGCTCACTCCTGTATTAGTACCTTAAACGAAACAATAACTTGTATTAACCTAGATATTGAAAATTTAGTCAAATGGACCAAAAATCATGGCCTTAAACTTAATGAGGATAAAACACAGCCCATTATTATTTGTTCTTCTCGCCTTCACACCAAATTCAGTATAAACAACATCAAACAAATTCTAGTCAATGGCAACCCTCTGCCTTTCTGTACCTCAGTTAAAAATTTAGGTGTTATTTTTAACCAGAATATGACTTGGGAAGAAGAAGTGCTTAGTGTTTGTAAAAAGGCTTTTGGTTCTATCCATTCCCTCAAACAACTTCAATACTTTCTCCCAGTAAAAATAAAGCTTCGTCTTGTAAAAGCACTTATCTTTCCACATTTCATCTATTGCAACTCTGTGTACAATGACATGACTGTGGCTTTGGCTAATAAACTTCAGGTTTGTCAAAATTATTGTATTAGATTTATTTTTAATTTAAAATATGATGATCATATCTCTCAATACTATATTCAAAATTCCATTCTTAAATTGGCCGACCTTAGATTATTAAAAATATTGAGTATTTTGTTTTTAGTACTTAATGATGGGAATCCGAAATACCTCTCTCAAAACTTTCAATATAACTCAAAAATTGGTGCAAAGGAGACACGCTCAGCCTCGTCAATATTACGTATTCCTCTTCATAGAACATCTTTCTACACAAATTCATTTTCAGTAACTGCCTGCAGAGAATGGAATAAACTTTCTCCATATTTAAAGAGATATGACAGTCGGGCTCGGTTCACAGCATCATTGAAAACCTTTCTTTTTGAACGGATGAGTCTGTGATGGTAGCTGGGGATGGGGTCTGGGATTAGGGTCGAACGAGTGTATGAGTGAGAGAATGGTAAAGTTGATAATATGTTAGTAGTTGATTTAGTTTATATTATTTGCTTCTTTGTAATGTTATTATTATTATTTTTCTTTAGTTTAGTTCTGTATTTCATGTTTTAGGCTTTGTTATATTACTATTTTAACATAAAAGGGTTAACTGTAAGAGAGGACTTATTAGTCCTAAGTTCGCCAATTGTATAAAACACTTTTGTACAATAAAGCCATTATTATTATTATTATTATTAATAAGTACACTTATGTTGGTGTTATTGTTGGGCGAACATTGCCGCGAGTGTAGGGTTGAAGCCTTGTTTTCCACCCGAATCGCGGACCAAGTTGGCGGATCTTACCTCACCTCTAATGCGCACGGCATATAGGCCATGTCATCTCTATTTTTATTCTGTACTCACTGTCACGGACTCCACTCTCCATGGCGGAAAAATTCCACGTCTAGGAAAACCCAGCTTACGTTTTTGGTCATTGGTAGCACTGTTCATTTAATTTGAAAGAGAGAATCAAAGTCAACGGAATAATGTTCCTTTGAAATATCAAAAAATGAACAAATAATTACGTTTTTTACTCTTTTACGCCTAAGAATAATTTTTAGCAACTAAATAAAATGTGTTCTTTTCAGGATCTATTTAGTACTTATTAATATGCAAAACACTTAAAACAGCATTACGACTTATTAATTCCATGAATAGCTTCAGATTATGATCTTAAAAATAAACATTTCAAAGTATTTTGGCTTTTCAACATATCGATTTCACAAAAATATCAAAAATTACTATGACAAGCTAATTAAATAAAATACTGGTAAATATTTGTAAAGGATAGTTTAATAAACAGAATATCACAATGTTTACCTTCTATATCACTGGTAAATGAGAGATAATGGTAAGACTTTAGTGTAGAGTCATTAGGTAAAAAAAAACTTTTATTTACCACCAGCGTTCACATAGCTGTTTTCCTTCTATATCACTGGTCAATCAGAGAAAGTGGTGAGACTTAACTGTAGAACTATATAAGGTCAGACAAACAACTTTTATTTACCACCAGCATTCACAACGCTGTTTACCTTCTATATCACTGGTCAATCAGAGAAAGTGGCGAGACTTGACTGTACAGCTATATAAGGTCAAACAACTATTATTTACTACCATCATTCACAACGCTGTTTACCTTCTATATCACTGGTCAATCAGAGAAAGTGGCGAGACTTGACTGTAGAGCTATATAAGGTCAAACAACTATTATTTACCACCAGCATTCACAACGCTGTTTACCTTCTATATCGATGTGTCAATCAGAGAAAGTGGCGAGACTTGACTGTAGAGCATATAAGGTCAGACAAACAACTATTATTTACCACCAGCATTCACAACGCTGTTTACCTTCTATATCACTGGTTAATCAGAGAAAGTGGTGAGACTTGACTGTAGAGCTATATAAGGTCAAACAACTTTTATTTACCACCATCATTCACAACTCTGTTTACCTTCTATATCACTTGTCAATCCGAGAAAGTGGCGAGACTTGACTGTAGAGCTATATAAGGTCAGACAAACAACATTTATCATCACCAGCATTCACAATGCTGTTTACCTTCTATATCACTGGTCAATCAGAGAAAGTGGCGAGACTTGACTGTAGAGCTATATAAGGTCAAACAACTATTATTTACCACCAGCATTCACAACGCTGTTTACCTTCTATATCACTGGTCAATCAGAGAAAGTGGCGAGACTTGACTGTAGAACTATATAAGGTCAGACAAACAACTTTTATTTACCACCAGCATTCACAACGCTGTTTACCTTCTATATCACTGGTCAATCAGAGAAAGTGGCGAGACTTGACTGTAGAACTATATAAGGTCAGACAAACAACTTTTATTTACCACCAGCATTCACAACGCTGTTTACCTTCTATATCACTGGTCAATCAGAGAAAGTGGTGAGACTTGACTGTAGAACTATATAAGGTCAGACAAACAACTTTTATTTACCACCAGCATTCACAACGCTGTTTACCTTCTATATCACTGGTCAATCAGAGAAAGTAGTGAGACTTATTTGTAGAGTCATTAGGTCAGACAAATAACTTTTATTTACTACCAGCATTCATAACTGTTTAGCTTTGCAAAGATAGACAGATATGATTGTACAGAATTTAAGGTACACTATCATTCTTTATTAATATTATAGTTATTATTTATTTATTTTTGTTTTATTTTATTTTCAAACGATAGTGTCATTTACAATTGTATGGATACACATAAAAACAATAACTTATAATAAACATATGAGTGCAATAGATACCAGATTAATACATATAATATAGTATAAATTAATAGATACAACATTCAATAATCAATACAAAACATGCAGATATCTGCAGATAATGAATTTGATATAGTGGTTGCATTACAGGTGTATAGAGAAGGTGAAGTAGATTAGACCTCATAGGGTATAGTTTCCAACAAGGATACACATTCCATGGATCTATCAATGTACCCGGGGGATTTGAGGGTGAAAGAGAGTAGACACTTGAGAAGTGTGTGGCAAAGAGATTTGCCATATCTGATGGGGTGATAGACTCATGATCCCCCAGTTTAACTGTGTTGGAGGAAGACGAGGAGCTTCTAGTACGTTTTATATATGACCAGAATGCTTTTGGATTATGAGGCAAAACAAAGTCAAGATGGGCAATGTAATCTCGATGGTCCTGTCTGAATCTGAGCTTGCAGAGATTTCTTAGATGAGCAAACTGAGTATAGTATTCTTCACGACCAGTCTCTTTAAATAGCCTAATGGTACCTTTTTTTAGAGATAGTGAGGCTTTTTAGTTCACCACTAAACCAGGGAGGAAATGGGAAGGAGCGAACTTTCTTCTTTGGAGTATTTGACTGGACAATCCCACTCACAAACCGACAAACTTATCCACATCTGATTGAAGATCCTCTGAAGAGTTGAAATCTTGGAGGCCATTTGCAACAATTTCGCTGGCGATAGAATCCATCTCACACTTTAAGTAATTGGGCACGAGGACTGAAGTATGATTGGCAAATTTTTATGTGGGAATCTTCATCTGAACGTCCAGTGGTGTATATCTTCATGTGTTATAGGGAGTGCTGCTCTGTCAACTGTATAAGGTAGATCACAGAAAATCAAATCCAGTGTGACACCCCTTTGGTTAACAGTATGATTGTATTGAGTAACCTCAAATCTGAGCCATAAGTCATCTAACAATTGTGAAGATTCCCTATTAGACGCACTAGGAAGATTGAAGTCGCCTAAAATTATCAAATGCGGAGCATCTATGTTCTGCATTATCAAGTCGACTGCACTACGAAAGGCTTGATAGATTGGAAGGGGTAGGCCAGGGGGTATGTAGGCAGCGCTCAATACAGTTTTTACATGGTGATCAAGAGAGAGTTCAACAAAGACAGCTTCGATTTCAGGGCAGGGTGATGGTATCATACGATGGTTCAAATGGTTACCAACTGCAACGAGAACACCACCCCCTCCAGACTTACTACTAGTTGTTGTACTCCGGTTACACCTTAGTACGCTATAGGAAAACAAACAAAGTTCACCATTACTTATCCCAGCATCAAGTTTTGTTTCTGTGAGTACTAAGATATATTGTTCTAATACATTTACTATATGAATGAAGTCTTGCATTAATATTCTGATAATAAATTTGAAGTACACTGCCATTGAAAATATCAAATTTAAGGCTTATTTGATTTTTTGATTTTAGGAGTATCATTAATATATTTGATTTTTAGATCTTTTTCACCACTATAAAGGCGTTGGTTTTGTTCCCCCCCCCCCCCCCCGAAGCTTTGTAGTTCTCTAAGGGTTTGTAATTCTCTGGGAGTTCGATCGCGTGCCAACTTTATATCCTTCAGTTTTCCCCTAGGTAAGTGGATTTATCGGACGAGAACTTAAGCAGGACAGCATTTTTTTTCATCTATGCTTGGCAAAACCAGCTTGAGTTGTCTGGGGCGATTTTCGCCTTGTTTGGGTTTGCCTACCCTAAAGAATTAGACTGAATCAGCGGCGGTGCTAACACCGCACGATGACAGAATACTTATGATAGTGTCTTTTTCATGGGCCTTTATGTTTTCAGATTTCGGACTTAGGGATTTTGGGGCATTAAAGGTAATGAGGTTCAACGCCTTACTATATTTCATGTTATTTATGTACTACATTTGGGCAATGAATAAAATGTAGAGTGTTCACTGAATGAAATTATGAAATTTACAACATGTTGACACCTCACATAAAATGAAATATAATTTAATATGTAAAAAAGTAGTGAACGAATAAATATAATTGCTATTTTATGGCTCTTGTTTTACAGTGATTTCGAAAAATAATATGAATACAATAAAAAAAATCTACAGCTCACTGAAGATCACTTAAAGTAAAATTACTGATGTCTAACATCAAGAGTGCATCTTATACCGTATGAATGCACTTTTGACCCATTTATAACTAAATATTTAATAATGCACAAAATACACTATCGCACCCTCGTTATATCACTATATGGTGGCTAAGGCCCGGATTTTCGAAAATCCCAGTTCTCCTCTGAAACGGAAACCAGAACTTAACTGGGTGAATAAAGCTTGCGATGGCTCTTGTGCCATGCGAAGTTGTAAAATGAAAGCAACGAATACTTGAAAACCATATGGCTATAGTTAGAATTAAAACGAGAACCTTCACTTGATTCTACGATAGAGAACTACTAAACCACAAAACTCCCTGATCGTAGCTGAATTCCTTGTTTTAGTTTTCTCGGCACGCATCTTATGTACTTATTTATGCATTGTTAACAATAACTTTCTTGACATTTTAAATTTGAAAAAGTATCAATATAGATAAAAAGCTCTTCAGTACAATTTAATCAATATTTAGTGTATAAGTTACACAATGACAAGTGTACTGTACATGTTGTACACTGTGACGTCACAAGTTCCCTGTAATATTCTGGCTGGCCAACCTGTGTCAGGTCGCCCACATGTTGTACACTGTGACGTCACAAGTTCCGTGTAATATTCTGGCTGGCCAACCTGTGTCATGTCGCCCACATGTTGTACACTGTGACGTCACAAGTTCCCTGTAATATTCTGGCAGGCCAACCTGTGTCAGGTCACCCACATGTTGTACACTGTGACGTCACAAGTTCCCTGTAATATTCTGGGTGGCCAACCTGTGTCAGGTCTCCCACATGTTGTACACTGTGACGTCACAGGTTCCCTGTAATATTCTGGCAGGCCAACCTGTGTCAGGTCACCCACATGTTGTACACTGTGACGTCACAAGTTCCCTGTAATATTCTGGCTGGCCAACCTGTGTCAGGTCTCCCACATGTTGTACACTGTGACGTCACAGGTTCCCTGTAATATTCTGGCTAGCCAACCTGTGTCAGGTCACCCACATGTTGTACACTGTGACGTCACAAGTTCCCTGTAATATTCTGGCTAGCTAACATGTGTCAGGTCGCCCATTATGATCCTAATTGGGTTTGCTGCTACATTGCACCTAATATCAAGTACCAGCATTGTATTTTACCCCACTATTAATAATGTTTGTGCTCATGTACTGTTCGTATACCCCAGTGATCGGATGGTTTATTGGATAATTATTTGAATTTAATTCAATATAAAATAAGTTTCTTTTAGGTATTATAAATGCTTGAAACAGTTCATATTTCAAACAATTTGTATAGTTTTTAAATACAGTTTTGTGTAATCCAAAAAAGAAAAGAGTCCAAGGAGTATTAATGTTGTACATTTCAACTTCTACAGTTTCATTTATGGTGCACCTTTTGGAGTCAGATTTGTAGCATAGTGTTCTCCTAATAAAAACATTTAATATACAATTCAATCTATTTTCTCTTTAAAATATTTTGTATGACTAAGCCTGACAAGGCTCTGTGAAAACCACTATTAGTCATTCTCAAAATCTTATTATTATACATTTAATTGAATATCTATTACACTCTGTGGTTGATGTACAGTGGTATAGTCACTGTAGTTCAGACCTACTCGTGTTGGGGTAAACAGTTGACAGTTTAATTGTACCCATAGTATAAAAGTTTTACACCCTAATTACTTTAATATACAATGGTGTACCACCCCATGAAAATCGAATGAAGTTCAATGTTGTACATTTAAATTGTCGCCATTTGGTACGTGTACATGTACAACCTGTTGAAGTCAGCTCTGTGCATTATATTCTCCTACCGAATATCTTTAATTTGATGTGCAACTTGACTTTGATAATGCTCTCATTACTGACTCCCTTTGGACAATCCCCTGGTGTGATGAAACATTCATAGTTGCTTAAAATAGTACATTGGTGTTGAATTGATACGTTAAGTTGAATATTAATCTGTATTGGTTCAAATGAATGCCTAAGATTGGTTCAAAAGAATGCCTAAGATTGGTTCAAATGAATGCCTAAGATTGGTTCAAATCAATGCCTAAGATTGGTTCAATGAATGCTTATATTGGTTCAAATCAATACCTAAGATTGGTTTGAACGAATGCCTAATATTGGTTCAAATGAATGCCTGATATTGGTTCAAACGAATGCCTAAGATTAGTTCAAATGAATTCCCAAGATTTGTTCAAATGATTGCCTAAGATTGGTTCAAATGAATGCCCAAGATTGATTCAAATGAATGCCTAAGATCGGTTCAAATGAATGCCTAAGATTGGTTCAAAAATCCTAAGATTTTTGGATAGCCTATTTCACTCGTATTGGTGATTTTATTTATTTGTTGCTATCGATGCATTCAGTTTGACTTTGAATATTTTTGCTATACCTTTACAGGATGCGTGAGAAACAGATCGATGTCTTCATCCGCAGTAAGATTACAGCGAAAAGCATTAATCAAGTTCGAGGACAGGCTTAGAAGGCTCCTTCCCATCAACTTAAGTCTTATTTGACACTATTACTCAGCTTTTGCACCGAGTGTTGCATGTTTCATACATCAGAAAATAGTTATAACTCTGATTTTCTGCAAGATTATCAAATGTACACAACCAAACTCAGCTGTACCAATTTTTGAAATGTAAATAATTCTTAAGATCCAACTTATTGAACTATTACTCTGCATTCAACTACCTAAGTAGTAATTATTACTCTGCATTCAACTTTGCACACCTTATAATTATATATACTTATTTCATGTGACACATGAGTCATATAAAATTCTTAGAATTGTAAGTGAACATACCCTCATATAGGCAGTATAAGAATTGCAGTAATACAATTAAAACCTTGTCTCAATTTTTAATTATACGTTTCTCTGTGGTTTCGTTGGAGACTACTGATATTGAATAGTTAAAATTAAATCCCTACATCACTGCATAACGGTGTTATAGTAATACCACCAGCACGACACAGAACAGAAGATGTCTACCATTGTGTCAGTAAGTCTTACACATAACACTGAAGGCTTCTAAACATGTATTAATCTTTAATGATGCATCTCTCTATGGTCTCGTTGGAGACTAAAGATATTTAGTCATTATCATGAATCATATTGTACTTCGGCGATGTGACAGTATTCTTACAACTTGATGAAATCTTGACGGTCACAAAAATAAATACACTACCGATACAGTAGCAGTAGTCCAGCCTATGGCAGAGAACTAATGGAAGGCAGTACGCCTAAGCCTCATGTCAAACATGATTGATGCATTGTTTCGGGGCCTCGTTGGAGGGAAAGTATTTAAGAGTTTTTACAATGAACCTTTTTACATTGTCCTCAAACTGTAAAAATCAAACAATTAAAATATTACTTTGTAAAAAGTTTCAAATTTTGTATGTGTATATTTTTTAAATTTGATTATCAGTTCAAAGTATAAAACAAATGCCTAGTAAACATAAATCTTAAAATTCTTTCTAGTCGTCCAGAATTGTTTAATTTATAAAATATACTTTAATGATAGTTTATCAACCCTAGTAGTCATAAATACCCATAGCTCGTGTTTTAATTTAATTAATCTTTATTCAATCCTAAATATTCTATATATATTCCATATATATATTCTATATATATATATCCTAAATATTCCACCCCTTCTTAAAATGTCATTTATTTGAAGTTATATTATGAACCAATATAAATATTTTCCTTTGACACGTTCATCAATAATTTAATCACTTTTTCAATTTAACCTATACGGTTTTCCTAAAAAGTTGTGATTTTACTTTATTTAATATGATTCTTTATTAAAGTTTTCCCATTTAAATAGTCATTTCAGTTTCCCTCCTTATGATATGATGTTTCTAAGTGTCTATGTTGTTTTATAAAGTCTTATATAGTTAAAAAGTTGTTGTGAGTTACAAATTACTGAATTGAAATACTATTTCCAATGTAAATAATTAAACCTCTTGAATGTGATGGCTAATACGAGCAACAGTTACAAAATGATACTAACCGGCCCTTAAAGTCCACTTACTAATAGTATAGTAGTTAGTGAACTTTTATCACTATCAATGAGAATACAGTCGTAAATTGTTGTTAGGCAAGTGATAATCCTAAACCTGCCTATTTTAGTTCTCAGCCTGTACCGAAGTGCAGGCATTTAAACACCAAGTTTATTGATCTTTCAAGATAGAATTAATTTTGATAAGGTCTACTAAGGACGTTTTAGTAAACCATATTTAATAGAACAAATATAAGGTATGATAAAGTCCACTAAGTATGAAATGTAAATTTTTTATATTTCAATTAATTATCTTTATTGAGCCCAGGTAGTTCCTTATTAATTGCACATACACTTCCAAATGGTACAGTATTCTATTAGCAGTCATTTACTATAATTTGTTAGGACAGAAAGTAACCTGCGTGTTATATTTAGCTCATAGGTGTTTCCAGCAGCAAACCCCTATGAGCTTACAGCAAACCCCTACGGACTTACAGCAAACCCCTATGAACTTACAGCAAACCCCTACGAGCTTACAGCAAACCCCTATGAGCAAACTGAGTTATATAACAGTTATTTATAGTTATATAAAAATAACTGAAATGAACTGTACAATTTGTTTGGATGGTATTTATTTTTTAAATTATTACAAGGCCCAGTTTTGTTATTTTCAACTGTCATTTGAGTACTAGATAATTATTTTATTTAATTGTATTAAGCTTGATCGTTAGTGCTAATCCAACAATAGTTTTATTAAATTCGCCAGAGCTTTGAAGGTTCATTGCACTCGTGTAATCATGCACGAGAGTGAGTGGGCTACGACGTTATAAACTGATGTCCCTATTGGATTCTGTAATCCCCATCCACCTCCACCTCAGGTCAGGTCCCAATATAAATGGACAGGCCATTGAAGGCTGACTATATGTATGTACGTAACGATGTATGAGTGTGGGTAGGCTGTAACATTGTAAGCTGATTTCCCCATTGGATACTGTCATATTTACATTAATCTATGACCACCTCAGTCTCAGGTGAGTGCTAACAAAACATTGACAGACATTTGATGGCTGACTATATGTATGTATGTAACGATGTATGAGTGTGGGTAGGCTGTAACATTGTAAGCTGATTTCCCCATTGGATACTGTCATATTTACATTAATCTATGACCACCTCAGTCTCAGGTGAGTGCTAACAAAACATTGACAGACATTTGATGGCTGACTATATGTATGTACGTAACGATGTATGAGTGTGGGTAGGCTGTAACATTGTAAGCTGATTTCCCCATTGGATACTGTCATATTTACATTAATCTATGACCACCTCAGTCTCAGGTGAGTGCTAACAAAACATTGACAGACATTTGATGGCTGACTATATGTATGTATGTAACGATGTATGAGTGTGGGTAGGCTGTAACATTGTAAGGTGATTTCCCCATTGGATACTGCCATACTTACATTCATCTCTGATCACCCCAGTCTCAGGTGAGTGCTAACAAAACATTGACAGACATTTGATAGCTGACTATATGTATGTATGTAACGATGTATGAGTGTGGGTAGGCTGTAACATTATAAGGTGATTTCCCCATTGGATACTGTCATATTTACATTAATCTATGACCACCTCAGTCTCAGGTGAGTGCTAACAAAACATTGACAGACATTTGATGGCTGACTATATGTATGTACGTAACGATGTATGAGTGTGGGTAGGCTGTAACATTGTAAGCTGATTTTCCCATTGGATACTGTCATATTTACATTAATCTATGACCACCTCAGTCTCAGGTGAGTGCTAACAAAACATTGACAGACATTTGATGGCTGACTATATGTATGTATGTAACGATGTATGAGTGTGGGTAGGCTGTAACATTGTAAGCTGATTTCCCCATTGGATACTGTCATATTTACATTAATCTATGACCACCTCAGTCTCAGGTGAGTGCTAACAAAACATTGACAGACATTTGATGGCTGACTATATGTATGTATGTAACGATGTATGAGTGTGGGTAGGCTGTAACATTGTAAGCTGATTTCCCCATTGGATACTGTCATATTTACATTAATCTATGACCACCTCAGTCTCAGGTGAGTGCTAACAAAACATTGACAGACATTTGATGGCTGACTATATGTATGTATGTAACGATGTATGAGTGTGGGTAGGCTGTAACATTGTAAGGTGATTTCCCCATTGGATACTGTCATATTTACATTAATCTATGACCACCTCAGTCTCAGGTGAGTGCTAACAAAACATTGACAGACATTTGATGGCTGACTATATGTATGTACGTAACGATGTATGAGTGTGGGTAGGCTGTAACATTGTAAGCTGATTTTCCCATTGGATACTGTCATATTTACATTAATCTATGACCACCTCAGTCTCAGGTGAGTGCTAACAAAACATTGACAGACATTTGATGGCTGACTATATGTATGTATGTAACGATGTATGAGTGTGGGTAGGCTGTAACATTGTAAGGTGATTTCCCCATTGGATACTGTCATATTTACATTAATCTATGACCACCTCAGTCTCAGGTGAGTGCTAACAAAACATTGACAGACATTTGATGGCTGACTATATGTATGTATGTAACGATGTATGAGTGTGGGTAGGCTGTAACATAGTAAGGTGATTTCCCCATTGGATACTGCCATACTTACATTCATCTCTGATCACCCCAGTCTCAGGTGAGTGCTAACAAAACATTGACAGACATTTGATGGCTGACTATATGTATGTATGTAACGATGTATGAGTGTGGGTAGGCTGTAACATTGTAAGGTGATTTCCCCATTGGATACTGCCATACTTACATTCATCTCTGATCACCCCAGTCTCAGGTGAGTGCTAACAAAACATTGACAGACATTTGATGGCTGACTATATGTATGTATGTAACGATGTATGAGTGTGGGTAGGCTGTAACATTGTAAGGTGATTTCCCCATTGGATACTGCCATACTTACATTCATCTCTGATCACCCCAGTCTCAGGTGAGTGCTAACAAAACATTGACAGACATTTGATGGCTGACTATATGTATGTATGTAACGATGTATGAGTGTGGGTAGGCTGTAACATTGTAAGGTGATTTCCCCATTGGATACCGTCATATTTACATTAATCTATGACCACCTCAGTCTCAGGTGAGTGCTAACAAAACATTGACAGACATTTGATGGCTGACTATATGTATGTATGTAACGATGTATGAGTGTGGGTAGGCTGTAACATTGTAAGGTGATTTCCCCATTGGATACTGTCATATTTACATTAATCTATGACCACCTCAGTCTCAGGTGAGTGCTAACAAAACATTGACAGACATTTGATGGCTGACTATATGTATGTATGTAACTATGTATGAGTGTGGGTAGGCTGTAACATTGTAAGGTGATTTCCCCATTGGATACTGTCATATTTACATTAATCTATGACCACCTCAGTCTCAGGTGAGTGCTAACAAAACATTGACAGACATTTGATGGCTGACTATATGTATGTACGTAACGATGTATGAGTGTGGGTAGGCTGTAACATTGTAAGCTGATTTCCCCATTGGATACTGTCATATTTACATTAATCTATGACCACCTCAGTCTCAGGTGAGTGCTAACAAAACATTGACAGACATTTGATGGCTGACTATATGTATGTATGTAACGATGTATGAGTGTGGGTAGGCTGTAACATTGTAAGGTGATTTCCCCATTGGATACTGTCATATTTACATTAATCTATGACCACCTCAGTCTCAGGTGAGTGCTAACAAAACATTGACAGACATTTGATGGCTGACTATATGTATGTATGTAACGATGTATGAGTGTGGGTAGGCTGTAACATTGTAAGGTGATTTCCCCATTGGATACTGCCATACTTACATTCATCTCTGATCACCCCAGTCTCAGGTGAGTGCTAACAAAACATTGACAGACATTTGATGGCTGACTATATGTATGTATGTAACGATGTATGAGTGTGGGTAGGCTGTAACATTGTAAGGTGATTTCCCCATTGGATACTGCCATACTTACATTCATCTCTGATCACCCCAGTCTCAGGTGAGTGCTAACAAAACATTGACAGACATTTGATGGCTGACTATATGTATGTATGTAACGATGTATTAGTGTGGGTAGGCTGTAACATTGTAAGGTGATTTCCCCATTGGATACTGCCATACTTACTTTCATCTCTGATCACCCCAGTCTCAGGTGAGTGCTAACAAAACATTGACAGACATTTGATGGCTGACTATATGTATGTATGTAACGATGTATGAGTGTGGGTAGGCTGTAACATTGTAAGCTGATTTCCCCATTGGATACTGTCATATTTACATTAATCTATGACCACCTCAGTCTCAGGTGAGTGCTAACAAAACATTGACAGACATTTGATGGCTGACTATATGTATGTATGTAACGATGTATGAGTGTGGGTAGGCTGTAACATTGTAAGGTGATTTCCCCATTGGATACTGTCATATTTACATTAATCTATGACCACCTCAGTCTCAGGTGAGTGCTAACAAAACATTGACAGACATTTGATGGCTGACTATATGTATGTATGTAACGATGTATGAGTGTGGGTAGGCTGTAACATTGTAAGGTGATTTCCCCATTGGATACTGTCATATTTACATTAATCTATGACCACCTCAGTCTCAGGTGAGTGCTAACAAAACATTGACAGACATTTGATGGCTGACTATATGTATGTATGTAACGATGTATGAGTGTGGGTAGGCTGTAACATTATAAGGTGATTTCCCCATTGGATACTGCCATACTTACATTCATCTCTGATCACCCCAGTCTCAGGTGAGTGCTAACAAAACATTGACAGACATTTGATGGCTGACTATATGTATGTATGTAACGATGTATGAGTGTGGGTAGGCTGTAACATTGTAAGGTGATTTCCCCATCGGGCACTGCCATATTTACATCAATCTCTGAATACCCCAGTCTCAAGTGAGCACCTACTAAACGCTGGCCGACATTTAAAGGCTAACTGTACGTACGTAATGAGGTATGAGAGTAGGTAGGCAGTAACATTGTAAGCTGATTTCCCCTTTGGATACATGCGTAATTACATTAATCTATGACCACTCCAGTCTTAGGTGAGTGCCAACTAAACACTGTCTGACATTTGCAGGCTGACTGTATCTATATAATGATGTATGAGTGTGAGTCGGCTGTAGAATTGTAAGCTGATTTCCCCATTGGATACTTGCTTATTTACATTAATCTCTGACCACTCCAGTCTCAGGTGAGACACAATTAATCACTGGCTGACCTTTGAAGGCTGACTGTATGTACATAATGATGTATGAGTGTGTGTAGGCTGTAACATTGTTAGCTGATTTCCCCATGGGATACTGCCATATTTACATTGATCTCTGACCACCCCAGTCTCAGGTGAGTGCGAACTAAACACTGCCTCACCTTCGACGGCTGACTGCACGGTATGTATGTGATGATATATGAGTGTGGATGGGCTGTAACATAGTAAGCTAATTTTCTCATTGGATACTGTCATATTTACATTAATCTCTGACCACCCCATTCTCAGGTGAGTGCGAACTAAACACTGCCTCACCTTCGACGGCTGACTGCACGGTATGTATGTGATGATATATGAGTGTGGATGGGCTGTAACATAGTAAGCTAATTTTCTCATTGGATACTGTCATATTTACATTAATCTCTGACCACCCCAGTCTCAGGTGAGTGCGAACTAAACACTGCCTCACCTTCGACGGCTGACTGCACGGTATGTATGTGATGATATATGAGTGTGGATGGGCTGTAACATAGTAAGCTAATTTTCTCATTGGATACTGTCATATTTACATTAATCTCTGACCAACCCATTCTCAGATGAGCTCCATTTATATACTGGCTAACTCTTTGACGGCTGACTGTATGTACGTAATGATGTATGAGAGTGAGTAGGCTGTAACATTGTAAGCAGATTCCCCCTTTGGATACTGTCAAATTTACATTAATCTCTGACCACCACGTTCTCAAGTGATCTCCATTTATACACTGGCTAACCTTTGAAGGCCGACTATATGTATGCAATGATGTGTAAGTAGGCTGTAACATTGTAAACTGATTTCCCAATGTAAATATACCAGTATCTAATGATACTGGTATATTTACATTAATCTCTGCCTACCCCTGTCTCAGGAGAGAAACAAATAACCACTGGCTGGCCTTTGAAGGCCTAATACATGTATGCAATTATGTATGAATGTGGGTAGGCTGTAACATTGTAAGCTAATTTCTCCATGGGATACTGCCATATTTACATTAATCTCTGACCACCCCAGTCTCAGGTGAGTGCTAACAAAACACTAGTTGATCTTTGAAGGCGACTGTTTGTATGTAATGATTTATGAGTGTGGGTAGGCTGTAACATTGTAAGGTGATTTCCCCATTGGATACTGTCATATTTACATTAATCTATGACCACCTCAGTCTCAGGTGAGTGCTAACAAAACACTAGTTGATCTTTGAAGGCGACTGTTTGTATGTAATGATTTATGAGTGTGGGTAGGCTGTAACATTGTAAGGTGATTTCCCCATTGGATACTGTCATATTTACATTAATCTATGATCACCCCAGTCTCAGGTGAGTGCTAACAAAACATTGACAGACATTTGATGGCTGACTATATGTATGTATGTAATGATTTATGAGTGTGGGTAGGCTGTAACATTATAAGCTGATTTCCCCATTGGATACTGTCATATTTACATTAATCTATGACCACCTCAGTCTCAGGTGAGTGCTAACAAAACATTGACAGACATTTGATGGCTGACTATATGTATGTATGTAACGATGTATGAGTGTGGGTAGGCTGTAACATTGTAAGGTGATTTCCCCATTGGATACTGTCATATTTACATTAATCCCTGACCACCGCAGTCTTGAGTTTAGCATGGACTGTCTTAATCTAAATAAAACAAAACCTCTTCAGATTAATAAATATGCTTCAAAATAATTTTTCTTCAACAGAACGTAATGTTTATAACTTATATCAAACTTGTTAGACCTGCATCCAATAAATTGTCTATATTAAAAAAATAAGTTGTTTATTTTGATTTGTTCTAAAAAAATATTTCTGAGTTTTGGGACAGAAAATGGGCTTGAGAATAAGACTCTGTATATTATTATGGGTATTTTTTAACAAATATATAAATATATAAATATACAAATATATAAATATAGTAAATATACAATATAATTTTCATCGGTCAATGATAGCCTTTAACAGAGATAAAAATTCCGTTTAATTAAATAGAATGAGTTTTAGAGTATTGAAAACTTTATTTTCCCTAACAGTTTCATTTTCTAACTAGATCTAACTAGAATTTACAATTTTATATTTTTCTAACAGTTTCTTATAGTAATGCAAGTAAGAAAAAGCCTCTAAGCATAACAAGAAGTAAGCCGATTTTAATTAATTAACTTTAAGAAGTAAGTCGAACGATTTTAAATGTCCTATGCTGACCGTTCCATGACTATGCAAGAACATTAATAACATATACCTAAAAGAATGAATATATATATATATACGGTATATAAACAAATTTCTGAAAATTTTTAACATATTTCTCTTCATATTATAAAAGTTATTCCAGAACGTTTCCAATGGGCACATATCAAATCAACCAATTTATTTAAAATTAAACAAAACAGAGACATTACAATAAACAGTAGAACAACATTCACCCGCAAAGTGTCCGTCTATGAGTGGGAAAAGAGCCTTAAATCCTCAGTTTCACCCATCAATCAATTATTTTTTTATTGCAGTATTAAAAATTATTACATCGTATTGCAAAAGTCAGTATTTGTTTTTTGAAAAAAACTAATAGTTTTTAATAAAGAAAATATTAGTTTTTAGTTCATGTCAAATATTTAAAATTAATTTGTAATGAACTTAACACTTTACAGATGAATAGAAAAATATTAATTTATGTTAAATTTAACAAGGAAAATCTAATCCAGAGTCTTCCCTTGAGCGGCCAGTAGTGATCGCTACTGTATCATCCGCGAATAGTATTAAATTACTTTGCATGTTAATTTTTTAAATATTGTTAATGTATATTAGGAACAGTACATAGCCCAACGTACTTCCTTGGATTACTCCATAATTTACCTGTACTGGCTCGCTTTGCATTACATTAATTGTTACCGTACTACTTGAAAACGATTATCCAGATAGCTGGAAAACTATTTCAATGCATTTTAATTCCAATAAAGTAAATTTTGAAAATAATTTTGCTCTATCAACGAAATCAAACGCTTTAGCAAAAACTAAAAAATTGATAAAGATTTTATTTTTATTTCCCAGTTCTGAAATAATTAATGAAGATAGATCGTATAGAACGTCAGAAGTATTTTTACTACTTCTAAACCCATACTGTTGGTTTGTTATAATATTTTCTTGTTCAAGGTATTGTGTTAATTGATTTTTCACACATTTCTCAAGAATTTTATACATCATGACTGATAGTAAAGATATGGGCCTAAAATTTGACATTTTTTTTATTTTGACCCAGATTTAAAAATTGGTATTACTTTGGAAATTTTTAAGGGATTCGGAAACTGTCCGTCTTTTATACTTAAATTAATAATTTGTAAGAGAGGTGCAGTCAGACTCACTATGTTGTTCTTAATAATCAACGTTAGTAAATTGTCAATACTCGTTGCAGACCTCCCTCTCAAGCTATTAACTACGAGTAACGGTTCGTTATAAGTAACAGGCCCAAGGACAAAAATATGGTGTTTACGGCGTGGTCAGAGTCCTCCACCTCTGGAGGCCCTTCAGGACTGAGAGCGCCTGCGAGCCGCTTATTGAAGTATTTACACAAATTATTGAAAGATTTACATATTTGTTTAATTTTATCAGGAGTGACATAATCGCTGTGATCGATATAGGCCTTCTACTAGGAAACTATTACGGCCCGCCAGCCCATCTGCTACCTCATTGACAACTGCCCAGAATTTGGCTGAATTGCCTGAGACTTCGTCAATTCTATTTTTATCTTATCTGTATTTTAGTTGCTTCATAAGTGAATATAACATATTTATGTATCAAAAAACCTATTTTTCAGGTTTACATTGAAAGGATGGCTTCTCAGTTGTTTACTCATTTTGTCTCTAGTACAAATTGACTTTATGATTCCTTTTATGATCCATGGCATTATTTTAATATATTTTTTTTTATCAATTCTATTTTTATCTTATCTGTATTTTAGTTGCTTCATAAGTGAATATAACATATTTATGTATCAAAAAACCTATTTTTCAGGTTTACATTGAAAGGATGGCTTCTCAGTTGTTTACTCATTTTGTCTCTAGTACAAATTGACTTTATGATTCCTTTTATGATCCATGGCATTATTTTAATATATTTTGCTTTGTGTGTCTTCAATTTAGTATTTGATGTTAAGGTGTGTTTTAAAGTGGTCATAAATGTCGCTATCGCTAGATTAACATCACTTTCATTTAAAATACTATCCCAGTTGACTTGCTCAAATTCTGTGCTTACAACTAATTAATCTCCTTTATAAAGAAATGTTTCTGATTAGACCACATTTGGCCGTTACTATTTCTTATGATCTGCATTAAACCGGGTAGTGGCGCAAACAGTTACGTTGACAATACGTGGGAGGTCAGAATTACGGCTACGGTAAACAGCAAGCAGTCGGTAAGGCAGGCCGTCCCAGACAAAGTTCGCTGATAAGGAAGTGGCCACTCCTCCAAGGCACAGCTCACTACACGACGAATTGAGGGAACTGTCAACATAAACTACAACCCCGTCATTATAATTTAAGTTGTTATATGATGGAAATACAGTGTAACCTACAATATGAATAGGTTCACTGAGATCATTTAGCCAAGCCTCCGTTAGTATAATACACCTAAATCTTTGCTTGCAATTTTCTAAAACTACAAAACATTCATCAATGTTTTTCTATAACTCCGAATATTTTTGTGAATAACAGTGAATGGAAATTGATTATTATTACTAGGTCTTACATAACTATCTATATTTTTAATATCACTACAAACTAAACAACCCACAACCGGCTGTTGATAAGTATCATCATCCTCAGAAAAGATTTATTTTAAACATAAAACCAACTTCCCCTTGCGCGAAAGAAATTTATATATTCAGAATTTAAACGTTAATTGTGAAAAAAAATCAAAAAAATAAATAAAAAATAAACTCTGGTCCATCGGGGTCTTCACTTGACGGAGATCCATGACCTTGAAGGGTTTTCTGGACCCTGCAGTCATTGGTCCAGACTGACATCACGCGTGTCCGTAGTCAGATGCTCATTTATGTAAATGCTATCACTCGGGAACCCGGCGCTGTCGTCTGGTTTTCAGCGGAGACAGCACAAGTGACCTGCGCTGTCGTCTGGCGGAGACCCACTGCATCCTGGTTGCCCTTGACACAAAGTTGACTAAACTGAGGGAGGTCGGAAGTTGTCATTAGCACCCGGAAGCCAATTAGCCGCTGGCACATCGCTGTGGTGAAAATCGATGTTTAGGAGCCTAGCGATAGATTCTAAAATTACCACGATGGACCCTTTTATAGTTACGGGTACCCCATATTTCACAGTTACGGGTACCCCCATCTTTTACAGTTACGGGTACCCCATCTTTTACAGTTACGGGTACCCCATATTTTATAGTTACGGGTACCCCATCTTTTACAGTTACGGGTACCCCATCTTTTACAGTTACGGGTACCCCGTCTTTTACAGTTACAGGTACCCCATCTTTTATAGTTACGGGTACCCCATCTTTTACAGTTACGGGTACCCCATCTTTTACAGTTACGGGTACCCCATCTTTTACAGTTACGGGTAACCCATCTTTTACAGTCTAGGTACCATGGCATAGCATTATGTACTCTATATTATAAAACAATATCGAGTGAAATGTGGCGTGTTTATTAAATATATGTACATTTTTATAATGTTTGGATAAAGGAAGATACTTTTTAATGATAAATTCACATTTGAGATTCGCCAATTAAGTTACATCTAAATATGTCTTACTTATGCAAGAGAGTGGAAGATGGAAGATACTAGACAAGTTTCAAATATTGGTATGGTCATTTTGGATACTAAATCATGTACGGATTGCTTATGGCATGTGTTGCTCAATGTGTGAAGCAATGAAAGTAAATGTTGTGAAAACAGCTTGGTTTGTTTGTGAGTAATTTGTTCTCTTGTAAATCACTGCTGACTGAAGGCAAATGTCACGCCAATGACAGTTGCGATCACGTTATGATATTATTGTCAGGACAGTACAGTCCCTGTGTGTTTAATAATGAGAATACATTACAGACTATTGATGTTGTTTGCCACTAAAAAACGTTATTTTCACATCTGTGTATGTTTTCTCGCTTTGAACATATAACTTTGGGGAGTTACTGGAACATATACTCGTATTGCTCAGCAAAATATTGTATGAAACGATCATTATAACTTTTCCAACAATAAGTTTGTAAGATATTCACTTGTATTGCAAGCACACTTTGCATTTCCTAATTTAGCATCATTTCAGTTCTTCTAACTTTCTTGTATTATATAAATGTTTGTTTTTAAATTTGTGTTCTTTAATATAATTTGATGGTTATTTAATACAAATAACCTGCACATGGCTGTAGTATAAACCATGTAAGCGAAATAATTCGTACAGTTTTTTTCTGTTCTGTTTTTCTTCTTTTTCAGAAACTCTTATTACTAATTTAATCTTGCTGTATTAAATATTCTCAAGTTTAGTCATTTACCACTGCTTATAAATTCGCATACCGTTAGAATTTCACACTTTTGGCTTTTGATCGAGTAAAGAAAATAAATATTTTGTATTTAAAAATAATAATTGTTATTGATTATTTTAAATGATTTCAAATCTAATAATTTTGTTACGTTATTTCTTACAAGGTGTACCGGGTCGTTTGACCGGTACATTTCGTTGCTTTCGTCGTTGTCTGCCGGGCTGCCTGAGACCGCTCGTGCCCGGCGATTCGCTTTACTTTGGTGGCCGTTGGCTCGGACTCGTTCGTTCCTTGTTCCAGCTCTGGTCTGTCAGGTTGGCCGTCATAAGGATTGTTCTACACCTCCAGAAGATCACCATGTCCGGCTAGAGACTCCAAAACGTAAGTGTTCATTTGTAATTTCTAATATCTAATCACTCTTTTGGTGAAAATACTTTTGTACTTTATGATAATATTAATCGGGCTTAGTTGTGTTTTCAGGGTTTTGTTCAATTTATGTTCTTTGTCTAGATATTTGTTAACCTAGGTTCGAGCCACGTGCTCAATGTTACCTTTTTACCATTAATTGTTTTTTATATCTGGTTTTATAATTAATGGTAGTTCTGTATAATGTTTTGTTGAGCCTTTTTACAGTTGGAGTTACCGATTTACCATATTTTTGTTCATTGACAATAACCTAGCCTAGTTTTTATTTTGATTTTCATGTTATAACCTATTGCTCCTGTATCAATAGCCTAGTTTTCAGTTTGTCATTTTTAGTTCCGTATACGTAATTAACTCTTGGGTAATTTGTTAAGTTGTAATTTGTTTTAAATCTGATTTTCCAACATGATTATTCTTAGCCTAAAAATGGATCTTTTATTTTCTAGTGTGCTCCAATCATGTACAATTTTGTCTGTTCTTGTTTTGTTTTGCCATTTTATGTATTAGTTGTTATGTGTAGTATTTTTGTTGTGGTGGCTGTACTATTTTTAATTGCTGTGTTTGGCCTTGCAGTCCATGGTCCTTGAGTGGGACGTTCTCCCTCAGCCTGCCGTCCGGAGATGGTCGACCATTCTACCACTGCCAGCCTGGCCTGAGGACCATGTATAGAGGCCATTTACGCTCCTGCGGCCCCACCTACATCCTTGGGTGGGAGTCTTCTGTCGTCAAGTCAGTGCGTTCCATGTTGTTTTTCCCGGCGGCTGAGCTGGGGGTGGTAATATTAAAGAAAAATAAATAAACAAAATCAAACAATGAAAAGGGAAAGTGTAAAGAAAAAAAATTGTGGTGAACAATGGATTATTAGGCCTAGGCCTAGGAACTGGCCATGAACTTGTACAGTGTTGGCAGAAAACACAGCCATGGGGTTTCACATTTTTATTTTTAGAATTGAAAGAGAAGGGTTTTTAAAATATAAAAAAAATTGTGTTAATATTTATTGTTGTTGTCAATCTTTAGTTTATTTTATTGTTATAGTTATTCAAATTTTTATATTTGGTTAGGCCCTACTGTTAAACTATAGTATTCTTTATCTTTATGTTTAGGCCTAGTGAGTTAGTTAAGTGTTATTTATTTTGTTAGTTGTAGTATGTTTTGAAGTGAATTTTTACTAAAACGGTACCGGGTTATATTTTATTTTTAATTACTTCTTTTTTAAAATCTTCACCAAAAGGGGATTATGGTTCTTTTACTTACCTTCCTATTCGGACCTGCCCAGGGATTCCGACTTACTCCCTGGCCTCGGTGGAATCATGGGATGTGGGCTAAATTGCCGGGTTAATTGTTGTTATCCAAAAGTCTAAATTTTCACTTTTAATTTGGGTCTCTAATTTCTTACGTTTTGGGTGTCTCAGGCTAGGCTGCCGATAGGCCATGTAGTTGTTAATTTTGGTTCTGTAGCGTTAGTTGTTTTTGTAGCTTTTTGTATTATCTTGTTAATTTTAGTGTTTCTTGTTATTTATTTAAGTGCGAATTGATATTGGGGCCTTCTGCCAATTAATATTGTGGCCTTCTGCCGTTTTTGATTGTTTAACATTTTGTTTTCTTGATAATAAATTAGTTTTGCTCAGCTGCCGAGTTTTATTTTGACCCTCCAACTGCCACCCGTGATCCCATCCATCGCTTGACTTGTTTTGAGCCATCCCCCAGTTGGCACGCTTTCCAGCTTTGGTGGGGGGATGCGTCTCAAAGGCTTCAAAAACGTCCGTGTGTGTCAGCATCCACCTTGGTTCCAAGACTGCATTGTTAAGATATGAATTTGTATTCCTTTTCGATAAATAGGGGAGTGTGTCATAATCTTTATATGTTTCTAACTACTTGTGTTATTACTCCATGCCTTATATAATCACATGTTTACTTCAGTTGTTACTAATCTTCATTTTTATATACATTGAATATACTTGTACAGTTTTACTTTAACTCTTTATAATAAATTTATAAGTAATTTTATGAA
The DNA here is from genome assembly GCA_035578905.1 of Stictocephala bisonia. Taxonomy (NCBI): domain Eukaryota; kingdom Metazoa; phylum Arthropoda; class Insecta; order Hemiptera; family Membracidae; genus Stictocephala; species Stictocephala bisonia. The sequence continues at coordinate 10,524 of JAQJVL010000098.1, read as the reverse complement.
CATTAGGGCAATTACTTAACCTTATATTTCTGATATATCTCATATTACAAAGCATATTTGAACTTACTGTTAGTTTTTTTACTTGTTTAGTTTTTTGATTGTATTAAAAAACAAGATTCAAGCAAAATATATTTAATAGTATTCAAATATACTTAAGCAAAACTATTACATTTAATTCAAATATGTTGATTATTTGCAAATACAATTAATTTATATCAACAGCTGTTTGTTTCATTATTATCTCTCTATCTTATGGTATTTGAGATAAAAACTATATGAATGAATTTTCAATTCTTAGTACAAATGATTATTTAAAATGTAATTTATAAGTAAATATCACAATGAACTGTTTAGCTATTTTACATTTATTGTTATACAATGAACACAGTCGCCTAATATATTTAAAGATTTAATTTTTTTAACAAAACAACTACCTTCCATTAAGATTAAATTCATTTAAATAGTAATTTTTGCAATCTTAATATGTAATTGAGTTAAATCAATTTATATTGTTAATATAATAATCCCATTCAGGGGATATGGCTTTAGGCAGTTATTCGTTACACCATAAACACTTTTTTTTGTAAAAAAACTACAACGTGTCGTTCTTAATTTCATAACGTAGAAAAACGTCAATGCCAATAAATGAACTCAGCCCATAACACAAACAAGAACACAGCCCTTTTATAGGACTTGGAAACAAAAGCAATAATAGCATGATTTGTTTGTGAAACTGGGAAGAGATGTACAGCTGGATTTTGACGAAGGCCGTTTTGTAGTAGAGTCATAGTAAAAATTCTTACTTCTCGTTTTGTTATAATTGTTTCTAACTTGTCCTTTTTAAATATGCCACAAAAGCATTTCCTTACAACAAATGTTTTTATTTTCAATTAGTTCAATCTAAAATTGTAACATAAAATAAGCTTATATAGTCTAGTTATAAAAGAACAGACTCTAGATTCTCAGTAAACACTTATAAGAAATGAAACTATTTTAACTAATCAAGAAAAGTAAGCCTCCAGCATTTTAATTTAAGCAATTAATCTACTTTCTTTATAAATACACAGACTATCAAATAAAAAGTGTTTTCAAACTAACCTTTATTTAACGGGCGAAGTAGATAAATGTTCATAAACAGATGTCCAAACTCAGCTTGTATAAAAAAAAATTAAAATCTGAGTGTTTTTGTTGTTTTCGAAGGAAATATTAGGGTTTGCAAGAATTGTTTGTTTGCCTGCCAATACTTTCCCTTGCCGTTAGATATTGCCAATTTTGTTTTCATTTCCCACTTTATATGTTATTCATTATCAGTACTTTAAATTATAGTTTAGGCTATGATCCAACCAAGACGTCTAATGGATCATAGCCTAGGGATGTCAACGAGTTTCTTTCCTCGTTGTACATGTACAGAGGAAAGGAACTCGCCCTTAGAATAAAGTTCAATCCTGTGAGATTACTCGTAAAGGCTGTATATACTGATATCCAAACATGAATCGTTTAAAGCACGCACTAAATAAGATACTTTAAAAAGTGAACCGAGGGTAAGATAAAATGTTCTTTTAATTTTTTTTAAATTGAACTATAGAAAGTGTATCATAACAGTCAGGTATTAATTAAAACACAGACTGATTAGACCGTAGAAATTACCTATACACTGGCCACATCCCCGAAAGGAACCTCCGATGTCCACACAGTTATATATCCTACCGGCCATTCCTCCCACGGGAATATATGCAAATTTATTTGTTGTGGTTAGTCGTAGCTCCTATTATAATTTTGCATATGGCCACCATAGGTGGTTCCATGATATCTCGAGAAATAATTGTAGTAGGCCAAACTCGTTTTCAAATTCGTCTTCAACATTTAAAATGCACCAAATTTAAACAATTTATGAAAATATTATGAAAAATAACGGGATTTAACAAAAACATATTTTTCATTTATTTTGAATTTAGTTTTTTTTTATAACAGAGATCTCCACAGAATAAAAAGTGTTTTTCCAGAAAATATAGGCCTGATATCATATTCAGCTACCGAACATGAAGTTGAAGTCAAGTATGTTTTTGCCTTGAATTAAATTACATACACAAGAAAAACATGGCTCCAAATTTTATAAATTAAAAAACATAATGAATTAAGTGCCAAAACAGATAACAACCTGCAATACTATTGTGGGTGCTACATAAAAGTGCTCTACAGGCCTGTCATATGTTTTAACTTTTAATTTTTTTCTGTCGTGTCTTGTGGCTCTTTTTATTCAATATAACAACAACATGACTTCATCTGCACATATGAAAGCTTAATATACTGAATCGTGTACTATTAATTATAATCTTCAACAAGCAGTTTGAGCTGTTTGACGTAAAGTTAGTGATATATTTTTTATATTATTTCATCGTACAGCTCAGGGCCTAACACCATGGACAATGAATACACAAACATTGCGTTTTATATATTAATTTTAGTGTCAAAGCCGCTGGGTTTTACCGGAGGGTTCCGACGTTATCACAAGATATCGGAGTCGATCAACATAGATCGTGGCTGTCCCTTGGATGGGTGACCGTCTGAGCGATTCCTGCCTGCCCGGTCACTGGTGGTGGTTCGGAAGTCACTCTTAAACCGTTGGTCCCCAGGTTAAGTGTTACAGAAGGCTTCTTAGCCCTAACTTTGCCTGGTAAAATAAGACAACCTTTAACTTTTTTTAACAGTACTTTTTAAGTGTTTATTTAATTTTACAAAGATAACATACGTTTTCGAGTACGTAAGAAGTATTTGGTATGAACATAACCGTCCTAAGTTTTTCTCTATACATCCATTACTGGTATATTTTTATAATAAATATGATTATTGAATAAGATAAGTTTATATTGCTGAAAATAAACCTTTTGTCAGAGTTTACTATTGAAAACTTAACTTATTGTGTTAAAACATATGAATGGCCTGAATTTTATCACTTAACAGAGGTGAAAATATATGGATTTAATCTAAATTAAAACTTTTATAATCTTATTAAAATAGTTACTTTTTTCATTATAGTAACACTATAGAGATAACATTATAAAATAGTTTATTATACCATTTAATTTTGCTTAGAATAATGAATTAGTACTTATTTTTTAAGCTAAATAACATAAATAATACTGAAATAAATAAATAAATGATAACATTATAGTACTGAAACCATATTGTCATAAATGATTATATAAATTACAAAAATCAAAGATGAAGAATTCTATAAAATTTGAATATTTTTTGTTACTTACATTCAAGAACATTTAATTTAGTGTAGGTTTATTAGTAATCAAGATTATTTGTATGTAAAGTAAGAAAATTATATTTTGACAAATTAAACTCCAAGAAACTTCTTGCGATGATGGTAGTCTAAATAGTGAATAAAATCAGACACAATTATTACCTCGTGGCGATTAAACTGAGTGTCTTCAAAATATTATCTTCAAAAATAGTAAATTACTGATAACTGTACAATGTTTACTGGACATAATTAAATAATAAAAAGTATCCCCATACCATTTAAAGGCCATCTTGTAACTAATTATTTAGCGATATTGTAACTAATTATTTAGCGAAATTGTAACTAATTATTTAGCGAAATTTTAACTAATTATTTAGCGATATTGTAACTAGTTGTTTAGCGATATTGTAACTAATTATTTAGCGAAATTTTAACTAATTATTTAGCGATATTGTAACTAATTATTTAGCGATATTGTGAATAATTATTTATCGAAATTCTAACTAATTATTTAGCGATATTGTAACTAGTTATTTAGCGATATTGTAACTAATTATTTAGCGAAATTTTAACTAATTATTTAGCGATATTGTAACTAATTATTTAGCGATATTGAAAATAATTATTTATCGAAATTCTAACTAATTATTTAGCGATATTGTAACTAGTTATTTAGCGATATTGTAACTAATTATTTAGCGAAATTGTAACTAATTATTTAGCGATATTGTAACTAATTATTTAGCGAAATTTTAACTAATTATTTAGCGATATTGTAACTAATTATTTAGCGATATTGTGAATAATTATTTATCGAAATTCTAACTAATTATTTAGCGATATTGTAACTAGTTATTTAGCGATATTGTAACTAATTATTTAGCGAAATTTTAACTAATTATTTAGTGATATTGTAACTAGTTATTTAGCGATATTGTAACTAATTATTTAGCAAAATTTTAACTAATTATTTAGTGATATTGTAACTAGTTATTTAGCGATATTGTAACTAATTATTTAGCGAATTTTTAACTAATTATTTAGCGATATTGTAACTAATTATTTAGCGATATTGTGAATAATTATTTATCGAAATTCTAACTAATTATTCAGCGATATTGTAACTAATTATTAAGTGATATTGTAACTAATTATTAATCGAAATTCTAACTAATTATTTAGCGATATTGTAACTAATTATTTAGCGAAATTTTAACTAATTATTTAGCGATATTGTAACTAATTATTTAGCGAAATTGTAACTAATTATTTAGCGATATTGTAACTAATTATTTAGCGATATTGAGAATAATTATTTATCGAAATTCTAACTAATTATTTAGCGATATTGTAACTAGTTATTTAGCGATATTGTAACTAATTATTTAGCGAAATTGTAACTAATTATTTAGTGAAATTTTAACTAATTATTTAGCGATATTGAGAATAATTATTTATCGAAATTCTAACTAATTATTTAGCGATATTGTAACTAATTATTTAGTGAAATTTTAACTAATTATTTAGCGATATTGTAACTAATTATTTAGCGAAATTGTAACTAATTATTTAGCGAAATTTTAACTAATTATTTAGCGATATTGTAACCAGTTGTTTAGCGATATTGTAACTAATTATTTAGCGAAATTTTAACTAATTATTTAGCGATATTGTAACTAATTATTTAGCGATATTGTGAATAATTATTTATCGAAATTCTAACTAATTATTTAGCGATATTGTAACTAGTTATTTAGCGATATTGTAACTAATTATTTAGCGAAATTTTAACTAATTATTTAGCGATATTGTAACTAATTATTTAGCAATATTGAAAATAATTATTTATCGAAATTCTAACTAATTATTTAGCGATATTGTAACTAGTTATTTAGCGATATTGTAACTAATTATTTAGCGAAATTATAACTAATTATTTAGCGATATTGTAACTAATTATTTAGCGAAATTTTACCTAATTATTTAGCGATATTGTAACTAGTTATTTAGCGATATTGTAACTAATTATTTAGCGAAATTTTAACTAATTATTTAGTGATATTGTAACTAGTTATTTAGCGATATTGTAACTAATTATTTAGTGAAATTTTAACTAATTATTTAGTGATATTGTAACTAGTTATTTAGCGATATTGTAACTAATTATTTAGCGAAATTTTAACTAATTATTTAGTGATATTGTAACTAGTTATTTAGCGATATTGTAACTAATTATTTAGCGAAATTTTAACTAATTATATAGTGATATTGTAACTAGTTATTTAGCGATATTGTAACTAATTATTTAGCGAATTTTTAACTAATTATTTAGCGATATTGTAACTAATTATTTAGCGATATTGTGAATAATTATTTATCGAAATTCTAACTAATTATTCAGCGATATTGTAACTAATTATTAAGTGATATTGTAACTAATTATTTATCGAAATTCTAACTAATTATTTAGCGATATTGTAACTAATTATTTAGTGATATTGTAAATAATTATTTAGCGATATTGTAAATAATTATTTATACAAATTCTAACTAATTATTTAGCGATATTGTAACTAATTATTTAGCGAAATTGTAAATAATTATTTAGCGATATTGTAAATAATTATTTAGTGATATTGTAACTAATTATTTAGCGATATTGTAACTAATTGTAACTAATTATTTACTTACAATATCGCTTGTTGAGTTCAGGAATTATTTTCTGGGACTCTACTTGACTTAAAGAATACAGGTTTTCCGAATATTAAGAATGTGGGATAACAGGATCGTTCCTTTAAATTATCTCACCTTACTATGTTCAGCATATGTATATTTGACTCCTTGGAACTACATCACCACCCTACGTACACTACTCATGTAACTGTGTAAATTCTTTGAATCTAAATCTACGTATGTTTATTTGAAACTAAAAAGTAACTTTCCGATATAATTGATTAGCACAGTTGATATTCGTAGTCTCATACAAGTATCAACTTAATACTTCACAATGTTTCCTTTGGTAACATAACTGTGTTGATTACACCGACAATTTATAACAGCTGTATTTTACTAAATTGGGGACTAAAATCATTATTCATATAAACACAGCTGATAAATATATGAGTATACTATAGAATATAATATATTTTTAGGCCACCTTGAATTGTACAATATCAACATAAAATTATCTTGGAATTACCAATCATCTTACAAATTATGGTGACTAGCTCAACTCTACAAACATAACATTCATTCGATGCAGTCGCTATAACATTACAATATAAAGTAGCGGTTCTCTGCAGTACTATGAACATTAATTATACTTATAATAATACAGGGTGAGGCAGACCACCCGTGCAGCATGTATAGCAGGAGAACGGTTTGGTCTAGTGGCCTAAAACAAAATGCTTTCCCCCTATATTGCATATGGGGAGTCCATTAAAAATGTTTTCATCGACCTTTTCGTAAAGAGTGTTGAAAAACTAGGGGTCATGGGTTCGAATCTCTAAATTATCAAATGCAAACATATGGCAAATAATACATCATTTTAAAGGTCTTGTTGAAAGAAACTCATTGATGAAAACAAAATTCATTTATCATGACACATTTCAAAATGGCGGCCATTTTTGTGGAAAATATTGACGTTTACGGAATACCCTATAGTTTTCTTACTGTTTGAGATAGGTTCATTCCGATATCAATTTCTTACTTGCAAAACCCTCAGCTTCACTCTGATATGCCGCATGACTACTTTTATCATTATTTTGATATTGGCCCCCTAATACGAATTTTGAAAAATTAAAAATTCCTTAAAGTCAAAATTTTTAAATAGCAACATGCATCATGTTGTATATCATTTTAAAGCGCTTGTTAAGACAAACAAATTTTGCATTACACTTCCATACATTTTGTATTTAAAAAAATGATCAGATTTATAAAAATATAAATTGGTATTTTTACTCTTAATGTCTCTTAAAAAATACACGATTTGTATTTTTTACAAGATTTGTAAATTCTTGTATTTATTTGTATTTATTTGCAACTTTTAACATAATTGCAACCTTAAAAAAATTAATAAGTAATAAGAGTATCGTACAAAAATATCCAGAATCCAACTGAACTTACTTTACTGTAAATTACATGTGCTCGAATTGAAAACCATTATTTTCTATACATAGTTCTATTCTGGAGGTGAAGCTATCTACAGTTCGCAATACTTCTTCGCCACTGATAGAATTTATACCATGTCTGATTCTCTGCATCATATCTTCGATTGTTGTTGGTCGTCTTTTGTACACTAAATCTTTCAGCCTACCCCACAAGTAGAAATCCATACAAGTTAAATCAGGAGATCTTGGAGGGTAGTTGACAGGACCACCTCTTCCTATCCATCTTTCAGGATATTGTTCATCAAGAGTTTGTCTGACGTTGTTGGCGTAGTGAGGTGGTGCCCCATCATTCATGAACCACAAATGTTCTATGTCTTCGTCGGGTATATCTATTAATAGGTTAGGCAGGTGATTTAGCAAAAAGTTGTTATAAGTGTCTCCAACTAGGTGTTCTCTGAAGAAAAAGGGACCTATAATTTTTCTACCAAGGATGCCACACCAAGTATTCAAAGTCCAGTATCTCTGGTTATCCACCTCTCGCATCCAGTGTGGATTCTCATAGGCCCAGTACCTCATATTATGGCGGTTCACTTCACCGTTGCTGCGGAAAGTTGCTTCGTCACACCACAGTACATTACGAAAAAAATGTTCACGTTGTTGTAACATTTCCCTAGCCCACAAACAAAAAGTCATTCTTCGATGGCTATCATCACCATGCAGTTCTTGGTGTAATGATATCTTGTATGGGTGCATTTTGTTATCTTTCAAGATTCTCAACACTGACCTTTGACTCACACCCGCATCTAGAGCTATTCTTCTGGACGAGTCAGTTGGATTGAGTTGAACCGCTGCCAAAATGTCTGGTGCCGTATCACTTCTTACAGGCCTAGCTAGGGTTTTTCCTTTATTGAAATCAGGCTGAACCTGTCCTTTTTCACGCACACGACTAGCAAGTCTTTGAAAGGCCATTCGTGATTGAACTTCTCTGTCTGGATAACGTTCTGCGTAGAGATTCGCAGCAGCTGAGTAATTCTGGAAACATTCGCCTAACACCATTAGCATTTGGAAAGCCTCTTCATTTGTGTACGGCATTTCAGTAAATACAGAACTATCATTCACAATAAAAGAACAAAATAAGGAATAAAGTGGAGAATTAAAGTGGTTGTCAAATAAAATAAGTTTTGTTTCAGGAACTAAAATGAAGTGTACAATAATGCACTAGAACAGCTGATTTTATAAACAGCTGAAAATAATCAGCTGATTAAACAATCATAAGATTAATAATAATTGCAGTAACCCAGGAGCAAAGTATCAACTGGTTGTACTGAACAGTAAAGGCCAATTGTGAAAGGTACCTAACCATGCGAAGCGAGTAATGGTACTGTGTATAAAAACTATTAATATTTATTTATAATATTAAAGTATAAAAATACAACAAACAATTTTAAATGAAAATTACAATTATGGTGATTTCAGTTTTTTACAAAGGTCTCTTAATTTTAGAGAATCATACAAATCTGGAACCAAAAGGCCATCTGCCACATATTCCCTTCAAGATTATCTTAGTAATAAGCTTTAAACCAGATTGTAATAATACCAGATTAGTAATAATACCATATCTGTATTATTAGCAATGATAACACAGTACTTAATGTAAAACGCTTTTTGCCTGTATTTGTCAAATTGAAATATCTTAATAAAAAATAAATTTGCTTACATAATTCCTTATTTCGATTTACGCAATTAAAATGTTAGATTTTGACTCAGTGCTTTCAGTTTTGGATGTCAGTGGCCAAAGTAACGTAAAAAGGTGGGAAAATTATTATTAAAAACACGTTTGTGCTTATTTCTCAAAAACCACTGGAGATACAAAAAAAAGTGTAATGCAAAATTTGTTTGTCTTAACAAGCGCTTTAAAATGATATACAACATGATGCATGTTGCTATTTAAAAATTTTGACTTTAAGGAATTTTTAATTTTTCAAAATTCGTATTAGGGGGCCAATATCAAAATAATGATAAAAGTAGTCATGCGGCATATCAGAGTGAAGCTGAGGGTTTTGTAAGTAAGAAATTGAAATCGGAATGAACCTATCTCAAACAGTAAGAAAACTATAGGGTATTCCGTAAACGTCAATATTTTCCACAAAAGTGGCCGCCATTTTGAAATGTGTCATGATAAATGAATTTAGTTTTCATCAATGAGTTTCTTTCAACAAGACCTTTAAAATGATGTATTATTTGCCATATGTTTGCATTTGATAATTTAGAGATTCGAACCCATGACCCCTAGTTTTTCAACACTCTTTACGAAAAGGTTGATGAAAACATTTTTAATGGACTCCCCATATGCAATATAGGGGGAAAGCATTTTGTTTTAGGCCACTAGACCAAACCGTTCTCCTGCTATACATGCTGCACGGGTGGTCTGCCTCACCCTGTATATTGTGAAACAAGTCATAAACAGATAACAGAAAAATAAAAAACAAACATTGTCAAAATTACTAGGAAAAAAGAAAAACACATATGCTTCATTCATAAAATTAACAACAAAAATCAATGTTTTGCAAATTAATTCCTGCCATCCTAATGAGTACAACTAAGAGTACTTACTAAATATAAAATGGAATGTAAATTAGTTTTATTACAATATTTTACATTTTTTCAGATTAGGAAAGAATAGTAATAGTGATCCAGTACAGTTCTCAAATAGATTATTTTTATTTTATTTTCCCTTGTGTTTCTAAGTATTTACAGGCTGAGACAAGAGAAGCTAAATAAAATGTACAATAATGAAAATTTAAATAAAATACAAGCAGGCCAATTATTGCATTATTTCAAAAAAGGTCTCCAACGTTAATTCTATCAAATAATTACACTTTAAGTTTTTATTTTTTGACAGAGTTTAACGTATTTAGAGTCTTCGTTACAAGTATAAGAAATTTGTTATACCATTGATTTTATATAACGAAGGGTTATACGAGTATAAAGAAATACTTTCAATGTTCAAAGAGTTTATCATGTTGTAGTCTTTTATTCTCTGCATATACCTGAATAATATTTGTGGAGTGAAATCATTAGGTAAAGCTAAAGGAATGGCGTATGTCGCAGGGCGCTGGAGAGTCTTGTGTTGTTCACCCACGGGCGTGAGTGATGTGTTTG